>CM060623.1:6580123-7180123 GCA_030578275.1 Meda fulgida
GAGAGAGAGAGAGAGAGGGAGAGAGAGTGAGAGAGAGGTCATCAACACCAGAGCTTCTGTGTGGTGTTTGTGGAAAGAGAAGTAAACACAATAATCCAACCGACAGACGAAAACCAGACCAACAAACCACAAACTACACTTTAGGTGCAAGTGTTAATAAAAAAAAAGTATTGTTTTGTGGATTTTTTTTTCTGTTTGTTTTTCTTCATGTGGTAATGGACATTTGGACTACATTTAATAGTATCAATTATCAGAATAAACAGAATAAAATTCATCATTAGCATAACTGTAGGCTGTGCACGGTTGGCAAAAAAATAAAATAATAATTAACACATTTATCACAACTATCAGTTTTAAAATTTAATTTCATTAAATTTCAATACATGGCAATGTAAATATATTCAGAATCAGTGTTAACGCAGTGGTACTGGCTGTAATTAAAGGGCCTGTTCACCCCACAATTAAACTCACCCTGATTGTCTTGGAACACAAAAGGAGATATTTTCTAGAACGTCCAAGCCGCTCTTTTCAATGCAGACCATGCACTGATCATATATGATATTCCCAGATTTGTAAAGTCATATTATAGCATGGTATTATGAACAGACCTAAACGTAAGCCATTATTCCGACACATTCTCGTGATAATTGGTGGCTAATTTGTATGAATTACAATTGAACAATTTCATTCCTATGTATTCGTATAATCTTACTCCCCATTGATGATTAGGTCATGCTTATTGCTTACTTTTTCCTCCTCTTTTTTTTTAAATCGTATATTTTTGGTACAAATCACATAAGAATTCATACAAAATCTCCTCCTCGTAATAATTACAGTACGTTTTCTCATATCAAAGTGTATTATTTACAAAAAATCTTTTGAAAATCCTTGACAATTTTCCTTTACAGATGTGGTCACCATTCCATGGAATCACAGCACTAATTAAAATTGTGATTATTTGACTACAATAATGTGCAAGAGCCAAGAAGTCCCAAAAACCCAGAGATTTGGTTTTAGGTTTTCCATTTCCATTATAGATCTGTGTGTGTCCATTGTAACTGTGACCATGTAAGTGAACACAACACAAATATGTGCTTCTACAGAAAGAGACCGCTGTCTTCCTAAGCAGAAGCAAATGGAACTGTCTGTAGCCTAACTATAAAACGGCGAGCAAACCTTCTCCGTCTCTGAAGCGAGAGCACGGTTGCCATTTTGCTGGCTGTTTTGTCATTTCCTCCGGGGCCAAGGTTGGCCCTGGCTCTCCTAATCTCGCACCAGTTGAGACTTCAAGCGCCTGTCACCTTGCTCGTAACGCTCCGCTGCCTGCCGCTGATTGGCTGGAGGCAGATTTATTTCACCCTGTCACAGCCAATCGCATGACAGCGCGGCTCAGGGTTCTGTTTAGTTACAGTGACAAACATGCTGATTAGAGGCGGGACATGATGGATGGATGCTGGCGGAGGAGTTTTTATCAGCTCATAATAGGTCTGATGTTGCACAGACACACACTCAAATAAAGACTGCCCTCGGGGGTCACAGACACACACATACACACACAAGGGGTCAGGAGCTAACAAAGCATCTCCTGCCAGACCACACTCCTTAATGAAACGGCCCTGCTTTAAGTCATATACAGATACTTCATCATCATCATCGTCGTCATCTTTGTCATTACACGTTTCCAGGCTTCGCCGCGCCTCCCTTTTGACACACAGAGTGATTGAGACCCATTTTGGGCTCAAGAAAATAAAGCCAACCGTAATGATGGGAACTTGCAGAACCCCTTGATTATGTCAAAGCATAAGCAATATGTATTCACTCTGAAGCACAGCATTGATGGTGGTTTCCATCTGCGTTGTATCCAGTACGTTTGTGCCAATTTAAAGAGAATACTGCCTGCAAAGTGTGACAACCGGGCATGAAGTCATGCCTGAGATTGAAGTTACTCCTGCTTCAATCCGCCAGGACTCCTGTGCACAACTCTCGGCAGAAGTCAAGGTTGCCCGAACATCTAATAAAGGATTTTTTTCATGGTTTCTCATTATGATGACCTTGTATGAGGTACTCAACCTCAGCTACATGCCTACCGCGAATGGATTCAAAATTTAATTCAGAAAATGAACATTTTCAGTCTTATTTACTAAGTTGGCTAATTTAAAGACGATGAGCAATCACACCATTTTTTATTTGTCAGTTTTAGTTGTGTTGGCTAAGGCCAGTGTTTAAACTTTAGCATAATTAGTCCCACACCATATGGACATGAATTATATTTCAAATCATGGGTTGTGGAGAGGAAAGAAGAGCTATTATTTTCCCAAGCAATCAGAGCAAGGAAGTCTATTGTACATGGAGAGAGTTATCCGTTAGAATTTCAATTCATCACGATGACACTTACTCAGCTGGCGTAAAATAAGATTTGAAACGTTTTTGATTACAATAAATAATGAAATGTTAGAAATGCATGGTGTTTTTTCAGTTTTAGGCACTGTCCAAGAGGTTAATATTAAATACAGATTAAAATGAGATAAAAAAAATTATCACATAAGAAAGTCACAAAAGTGTATTTATACAGTATTTATATATATGTGCGTGGGTGTGTGTGTGTGTGTGTAGAGAGGAAGAGACAGAGAGAGAGAGAGAAACATACCATGCCTTCATTTATTTAGCTACATTTTAATTGTATTTTATGCACAGATATTATTGTTTAATAATTATTATTGTTACAATTATTATTGTTGTTTAATTAAACTTTTAACAAATATAAAAATCCATCACAAAGATATGAACTTACGTTGGTATAAAAATTAGAACTATGATTAACTAAACAAATTGTGAAAAAACTATTTCAGAATTTATTGCGTGAAAAAGATTTATATCCATATTTAGAAGATTATGACTGTCCACCAGTTGTGATGTCATTTCCACCACACTGAACTGTTTAATGTACTTGTTTACCAAGGAGATCACAGCATCGGTGAGGCACAAGCTTGAGATCCACCACTGTAATTTCCATCAGAGAATGCTATCGAACACAAAACATTTTTTGAAATCTGATGGGAATTTTCATTACTTTCAGATTTAATGAATCTAATGAAATGTATGTACAGTATATTATACACTGTTGCACATTGTTAATAGACAAGTTATATGAAATAGTGACAGTGTGAAAAAGTGTTTTAACAGCTTATTTTGCAAAAAACAAGTTCATTTGTATGTTCAAAGTGCCCCTAGCTGAGTAAAATCAGAGACTATTTAGAGACATGTCACTTACTCAATCCTCAATACAACTATATAGGGAAAACCCGTAACGCCAAAGATGGCGGTTGTACGCACATGTCCCGCCCCTCCCACTGGAAAGCCAATCGTCTGCTTTTAACAGTCAAGCCGGGAAACATTTAAGCCTATCGTCTGGTTCCACTGACGCATGCGCACAGTTGAGGTTTGCGACAGTGGAAAATACGTTACTGTTTGAAAAGGCGGCAGATTTGATATGCAGTGTATGTGTGCGTTGTGTAAATATCAGACATCCCAAGTGTCTACCGCATATTGATAGCGGCTCCCTGATGCCCGCAAATTAGTTTAAATCTCCCAGAATCTAGAGCGAGCGAGCGAGCGAGAGCTCACACATACTGTGTTTCAAACCGTGCAGCGCGCACATCAGAGAGGTAGACAACCCTTGCGCATGCGTAGTAAAGTATAACCTGTGAGGAAAAAGACGTTTTAAACCTTATTTTGGGGCAAAGTCATCAAACTTTTTCAGCGATTTTTATAATATTTTCCTGCTGTTTCTATACATGCAGTTTTTATGTCCTGGTGACCAGTGAAAGTGCAGTTCTGACTCTCTGCCCATTCATTTAGATAGGAGCCTGGTCTTGTTAGTCCGAAATAGCTGCCCGGAGGCGTTGCCAAGATGGCGGCCGAGTGGCATGACTTGCCTAAAAGGACTTTGGTAAAATCCATTTATGTTGCTTGTTATTGTTTGTTGGGATACATAGCCACATTTGAATGTACATAAGTGAAAAAACTTATGTACTTGCTACCAGCATACCAGCAGGGGCTAATTGGCCCATGTAAACCTAGGATCAGACCACTTGGATCATCCAGCACTTTTGAACGAAACATTTGCGACTGCATAGCAACATGCTAAAACATGTTCAGAACACCTAAGAATGTCAATAGTAATGTGCTAAAAAACACTTAGAACCGTGAAGTGAGTATAACAGCAATACACTGGCGACAGCCTACAATGACTTAAATGACTACAATGACTACAATGACTTACCATGTTGGCAAGTTTTGCACAGGAAAAAACACTTAGGCCGTGTGTGTCCACCAAAGCGTTTTTAGCCAGCTGAAAACGCTAGATGCTCTGCTGAAAACGCCTAGCTGTGGGCGTTTTGACAGCGCCGCGTTTTTTCAGTTGAGACGCTTTGTTGCTATGATACAGAATATCCGCAGCACAGTTTACTTTTAACTGATTTCGCAGATAATTTGTTTCATTCTAAACAAATTTTTCTCATCCATTTTGTTCGATTAGCTCTGCTGGTTGACGTCGTTGTACAGAAAGAATGCTGTGACAGTTGGTCGGTGTGGTATTTGTCCCGCCCCTCCTCCACTGTGATTGGACGGCTGGTTAATAAGTGACAGTGATAAGCGTTTTACCCAAAGTTGAATATTCTTCAACTCTCGGCGACCAGTAAAAAACGCCGGGCGCTCAGCACTTCAGCCTGAAAATAACGCTCAACGCCTCGTTACGCTTCGTTATCTACAGATGACGAGCAAATTAAAGAACACAGACACAGCCAGATCATTTCCATAATGACCAACACAATCTACCAAGAGCAGCACAGATTAGCGTCTGGTTTAAGACAAGCTTTTTTTGGGCGGTAAATAATGACGCAAATACCAGTAAATTGACAAGAGCAAACCTAAGTAAATCATGAAATTTAAATACTCTCCTCCCATAAATATTGTGTCTGAAAGGGAATCTCCTATAAATGCATATGCAATAAGGTCAGCCACAAAACCACGCCTTTTCAGCAAACTTTTTTCACTGTGTGTCTTTAGTAAATGCCGACATTTTACGTCAGAAGATAGTTTGCGCTGGCCCTTACCTTAGAAAATCTTACAGAGGTTTACATTTTTTTAGACGGCAAAAAGTGTGTCCATGAAATACATTTTTCGTCTTAATTCATTCAATATGGCATTTATGAGATAACATCAATCATTATGCGATAACATCTAACATCAAATCAAAGAACCAGATGTACAAGCAAAACCTCAACTTAAAGTATTCCACGAGCCAATCAGCTGAAGCGGTCGCTGATTGAGTCGAAAGAGAGGCAGAGCGAGAGCTCGAGGCAGCCTCTCATTTGCATTCTTTTAGAAACAGATTCTAACCACCATTAATTGCCCCAAACTCCAATGTTCATATAGAGTTATTGGACTTTAAATACCAAGGTTAAGAAGTGTATGTTCTGGAATGCATTCTAGGGCTCTCTCCCTCTGTGGCCTCCCCTGTGAGGTGGGACTGTTGGGTTACATCACAGGGAGTTGTGGCTCTAAATTGGATGCAGAGAGTGAGAAGTTCAGCACTTCCCTGGGGCAAGGAATATTTTTCCATTTATTTCAGAGAAGAATGAAAGAGTGGAGGGAGGGAACTAGGGGAGCAACATGCAGACAAAGGGGGCGGAACACATTACAGGTTAAGTAATGAGTAATCAACAACAGCTCCCTTTTTGTACACCTACACTCTATCTCGCACGCAACTGAAGCATGACGGAGAGCTGAACAGGGCCTGGCTGCAGTCAGAAGCCTCTTCACCTCGTCCTCACAGAGAGAAAGAAACATATTGTAATTAACGTTGTTATAACAATGTTACAACATGTTAAAACAAGTTACTAATGATCATAAGATGAGTCTGAATGATTTTAGTTTAGTTTGTCACATTGCTGGTTTGCAGTCAAAGGCCTTAATAGGTGATGTGTAGTTTTTTTTTTAATAATATAGAAGATATAAAATACTTCTCATTTAAAGACTCATCTCTTCTCTCTTACATTTGATCGGAATTCATTTGTATAATTGTTTTGTACTTTGTTTTATAATCTTAGATTGCATGTGCTGGGCTGTATGTAAAGCACTTTGGCCAACGTGTGTTGTTTTTAAATGTGCTATATAAATAAATGTGATTGGAAATTCAAAATCACATTCAAAAAGGGAACCGAAACTATGACTGCATAGAAATCGTAAATAAAGCAGCGCACGTTTACCATTTTGAATATCATGATAACATTATTATTATTTATTATTATCAAACACGTTGATCACTTTCTCCAAAACAGCTCAACATTGCCCGGCGCCTTTATGTCCCGGCCTTTATATACAGTCAACTCAGGAATAAAACGCAACAATTGTACCTTAAGGTATCAATATACACACTGGTACTACCCCCTTTTTCTATTTGTGAGATATTGAAACATTGTGAGCTTGACTCAAACTCGTATCACCCACATGAACACCATGACACAATTTGCCACTAGGCCATAGCTGCTGCTACACATGCACATCATCTTTGAAAAGCGCTCTCATATCTATCCTCATTTAATTATCCAAACATTCCAAGCAGAAAATTGACATTGGCTCTCTGTTCCTTCAGTTCTGTAAGAGCACAATGCAGTGAATGTACTGCAATTTTGGAAATTTTATAATAATTCCTTTATACTGGTGTTATAGCAGAGTCACACTATAGTGGTGAGATAGCTGGCGAGCCTGTAAGTACGTGTCTGCGAGCCTGTAAGTACTATGTACTAACATATAAATAAATCTGATAAATATAGCAGCAAACGTGTTTTTCATACATGAACACAGTAAGTACATTGTACCTAACAAATAATTGCGTTTGGTTACACTTTATTTGGTTAAGGATAGGGGTTGGTTGAGGGTTAGTTACATTTAATTATGCATACTTTATACTTGTTACTAAAAACTGTAAAATAAAGTGTTACCTTTTTTTTCGTAAGTAGTAGTTAAAGACACCTAATATAAAGTAGAACCAGCCTTTTTATACTGCACTTGACTATGAATTATTTTACTTGAATTTTAAAAAAAAAAAACTTTTTTTTGTGGGTAAATATTACGAAACTTGAAAACATACTGTCATTTTTCATAACAAAATCAAAAGGAACCAAAAATACTATTAAAGGTTTCACTTTTTTTTAAGTGTCCATGTTATAGTGCAATTATTCAATTAAGTAATGAGTAATATTAATTAACATCTACTCACTAATATGATTATTGTTAGGATTAGGGTTTGGTTTAATACTTGGTTTCGCCTGTTATAGAGAATTTTCATGACATTACTGGCTGTTAAGAGTTTCCTATATTCTGTGCGTGAGTGTGAAGACACTTATTTCCGAATAACACACTTCTCACTTCACACTCTCCCAGTACACACACAAAAATCATGTTTGGTACTAATCACCTGATCATTGGCTATATTAACGCCTCATTCACCATCAATTGTAGGCACAACGATTATGGGATCAGATCCAAATGCTTTGACCGTACCATACGTAAACCACAACAATGATTTTCACAGTTGATCGTTACTCAGCTTCGACTACTGTCATTCTAGCAGATGGGCCTTATGTAAATGATTTGATTTTGGCCTGGTGCTCGAGAAGCGCTGTGACTGTAATCTAGTGAAGGCGAGAGTGCTAAGCCACCATGAAATAGAGGTTTGAGTCTGGGCCCGGGTCCAGTTTGCTTTGTCACTCTGCCAAACCATCTGTATGGGCCAGAGGGAAGCCCAGACATTTACAGTGCGGCCCATACTACTTGAATTTAATATTGTGAATGTGAAAGTCAAGCGCTTTTGATTTTGGGTTCAAGACCTCCTAGAACCTACAGATTTAGGGCAGTATTTGCCTGAGTACACGTCACGATCACTCTGACAACTGAGTATGAACAATTTCTAGAACCATAAAATATATTTGTACAAACTGACAATCTGCTTTTTAAGACATTGATGTTTTTTCACCGGCAACTGTATTGGCTCACCTGAATCTTATTCATTTATTGTTTTAAACTGCACTAAAAAGCAAAATAATCTTTACGTTTAGTGTTCCATACACCAATCTTGTTCATATTTTAAAGTCCCGCTGTGGTGAAAATCAAGTTTTTGTTGTTTATATGTCTATAGGTGTTTTTAATTTGACAGATCATGTGCAAATGAATAAGTTTAAGATATCACAAGCTAGTACCAATCACGACAAAGTGCCGGCGAGCTTTATCATATCATTAATAGCACACTAGCAGGTGTCAGGGTGTGTGCAGGCAGCTGAAGACGAGGATGCAGGAACTTCAAAGTAGTTGATTTATTTACAGAATTAACTTCAGGAACATACAGGAACAAAATAACAAACTCCAGGAATTCAGTAACACAACCGTACAAGGACGACGACCAACAAACACTGAGGGAAAACACAGGCTTAAAAGAACTGGGACTAATGGGATAGTTAACTGAACACAGGTGAAGAAACTGAACACAAACGAGGAGCGGGAAAAACTAACAGGACTAAACCAAAAATCACAAAGACAGGGGGAAACTAGATCACAAAAAAGAACTTAAACACATTGAAATATGACAGTACCTCCCCCCTACCCGAAGGCGTGTCCTCGCGCCGTATAACATCCAAAGGGGTGGGAGGGTGGGCGCCCTGGAGGCTGACGAGGGCATGGTGTTACAGGAACAGGAAGCCTCCAGGGCGGAGCTGGTAGCTCGGGGAACCGGGGTGGAACAGGCTGTGGGCGTGGCCATGGCTGGGCAGGCTGTGGGCATGTCCAGGGCGGAGCAGGCTGTGGGCATGGCCACGGCGGAGCTGCCGGACCCTCCGGCGTCCAGGGCGGAGCTGTCGGACGCTCGGGCGTCCAGGGCGGAGTTGTCGGACCCTCGGGCGTCCAGGGCGGAGCTGACCCTTCAGGTGACCATGGTGGTGAGGACCCTTCGGGTGGGCGCCCCCCCCATAATTTTAATGGGGAAATTGACAGGAAAGGGGGGATCCGGCAGCAAAGAGGGTCTTGGGCTGGGCAGGACCAGCGGTGAAGAGGGCTTTGAGCTAAGCAGGACAAGCGGCAAAGGAAACTCTGGGCTGGACAGAACTGGCACAGGATCAGTGGGCTCTGGTGCATCTGGTGCAGGGTCAACGGGCTCTGGCGCAGGATAAACAGGCTCTGGCGCAGGACTGGACGGGGCCAGCACATCATGGGACTCGGAACTGGACGGGGCCAGCACATCATGGGACTCGGAACTGGACGGCGCCAGCGGGGAAGGAAACTCTGGGCTGGAGGTGGAAGTAAGACCCTGGGAAACCAGCTTGCGGGCTCGGGGCCACACGAGAGTCTCAGGCTGAACAGCAGGCTCTGGCTCTTGTGGGCAGGCGATGGGCTCAGGCGGGCTTGGAACTGATTGGAGTGGGAGATCTTCTACGAGGTAGTTGGATCCACATGCCCACAGCGTGTGATCCACAAACTCCAAGAAGGACATTTTTAGGTCCTTTACCAGAATTATCTGGGCTAGTGGGTCCTTCAGTCCACCCCAAAAACTCTTTGTCAGTTCCTCTTCCTCCAATATCTCATCTTGATAGAAGCCAACGTAAAGCCCCACATACTCTTCGAGTGAGCGCTCCTCTTGTAAGAGAATTGGGGTTTCAAAGGGGCTCACCTCCTTGTTTTTCCTCCTTCGGCCCATTTTCAGTTTTTAAGTTTTTTTTTTGTGGGTTTGTCGTTCTGTCAGGGTGTGTGCAGGCAGCTGAAGACGAGGATACAGGAACTTCAAAGTAGTTGATTTATTTACAAAATTAACTTCATTCAGGAACATTCAGGAACATTCAGGAACATTCAGGAACATTCAGGAACATTCAGGAACATTCAGGAACATTCAGGAACATTCAGGAACATTCAGGAACATTCAGGAACATTCAGGAACATTCAGGAACATTCAGGAACATTCAGGAACATTCAGGAACAAAATAACCAACTCCAGGAATTCAGTAACACAACCATACAAGGACAGGAACCAACAAACACTGAGGGAAAACACAGGCTTAAAAGAACTGGGACTAATGGGATAATTAACTGAACACAGGTGAAGAAACTGAACACAAACGAGGAGCGGGAAAAACTAACAGGACTAAACCAAAAATCACAAAGACAGAGAGAAACCAGATCACAAAACAGAACTTAAACACATTGAAACATGACAGCAGGGGTCTCAAGAGATGCCAGGTTATCCTGTTTTTTTTTTTGTTGATATGAAAAAGATTTAGCAATATAGCGGGTTGATGATGTATATTATGATGATATGATGAACTGTTTGCTTTTCTCCACTGACGTTCTGATTTATTAGCTAAAATTATTAGCTGTTTGATAACATAGGCAAGCAAAAGACTAATCATGTTACAGTAATTACCGTTTTGTGTCTGACGTTGTAAAGATCGAACTTAGACGATACTGGACAAAGGAACAGAATGAAACTCTGGGGCTTAGTGGGTGTTTACACAACACCATTTTCAACTAAAAATGTAAAACTTTTTATGCGTTTTGGCCATTCGTTTACATTAAACTTTTGAAAACGGGTTACAAAGTGCAAGTTTTTGAAAATGGTCTCCGTGTGTCACAGTCACCACCTAATGGTCATCGTCTCTGTCACTGTCATCGTCACTGTCATGTGTTAGTCTCCATCTGCACTACAGTTCCCATCATCCTCCTTGGCCCACACCTGCACCTCCTTCACCATTACCCACACCTGCCAGCAATGATCATCATCTGCATCACCTGTGTTCTGTTAATCTGTGTTCATCAGTGTTTGTATTTTCCTTTGAGTTCAACCAGTCTTTGTCCGTTCTTAGTCCTATTTAGTGTGTGTGTTCTTCATGCCTGTATGTACCTGTTGGAATTATATTATATATTTAGTAAAAGTTTGTATTGGAGCCTTCTGACTCATCGTCTTCATCTGCCTACACCACACCATGACACCATATAAACAACAAAAACGCACATCTCTGAAAATGATGACGTCATGCATATGCATATTACGTTTTCAGTCTATAGTGTTTCATCAACATCTAATAGCCTGGCAGTAGATAACATTTAGGCCACGTTTACACATAGCCGGATATTTAGAGAAACGAATACTCCCCCCCCCCTCCGTCTTCAATAATAACGTTGTATATAACAACCCGCATAAATACGCCGCGAGCACCATCATAAATATGCCAAACCTATGGGCGGCAGTGTAGGGAGAAGGATAAAGCCATGCAAGCCAATCAGAATCCTCAGAATCGACAAGAGAGAACCAAGGGGGTAATCCATCAGCCGGAAGTTGAAGCCTCGCGGGAGCCACCATTGTAGCAGAACTTCACCTGCTGTTAGCATTCCATTAACTCCCATTCATTTTGGTGTCACTTTGACAGCGAATAACTTTACATCTGAGGCGTCCAAAGACTTCATTTGTCCATTATTTATTGCTAAAGAAACACGACAATGTATAAAAGTCTCCATGACTTTGTATCTTACGTTATGGCCCCGTAGAAGCCGTTTTTATAAAAAATAGGCTAACGATTGCGTCATAACCACGCGACTTTCTGTCGCACAATAGAGACTTTACCGTAGAGACAGGAGGAGAAGCTCGCAGGCAATCTTTTATTGTCTATGAGGCAATCGGGGGGAAATTAAGGCATAAAGCCAAGGGAGAAGCCCATAGAGAGAGAATCCATAAAAGCAACGGGACAAAATATTTCAACAACTTTTTTGAGGAACTAGGTGATTCAGATTTGTCTTGCCACAGCTACTAGAAGATTTATAACTGTCAGACTGTCGTCACGCTCAGTTTGAGCCTGCGCAGTCGCTCAGCCATCAGACAGGAAGTGCAATAATCGGCCTTCAGTCTTCTCCGTTGAAATCAATGGGGTCGCTGTGTCCATTTCTTTTACTGTCTATGGAGAGAACCTAAAACCCCATTTCTCCCAGTTGACACGGCCACACATAACTGACGTTTTCAGAAATGTCCACTTTGGCCGGAGTTTTTAGAAATAATCATTTTCTGTGATAAAAACAGGGTTTTCGTTTAAACGAGAGGCCAAACCGCAGGGAAATATCTGCGTTTTCCCTTCGTGTAAATGGGGCCTTAGTGAAACTAACTAGGAACTCAGGCAGGCAAAACAGGAACAGAAAATAGTGAAAACAAAACCAAAACAGACCATACACGTTATAGTTACATTTTCAGTATTCTTTTGTTATAGTAAAGGATTTAGATACATATTGGGTCCTATCTCGCACCCAGTGCAATTGACTTTGTACACCGACGCATACATCATTCCTATTTTGCACCCGATGCACAGCGGACTTTTCCCTCCACAGATGTACGTCTGTAAATTAGGGAATGTTCTTGCGCTCCCGGGGCGGTTCAGCGAAAAGAGGAGGCGTGTTCCAGCGCAAATGTTCCCTGGTGCTATTTTGCCGTTTCAGAAAACAATTCCACCACAGACCAGGAAAAAAGTCAGTGGCGCAATATTCAGATGATATTTTAAGGGCACATGCTTGGGCATAATGTAGCGTGTGCACAACGCGCATGTGCTTCTCTCATCTACACAGATGCAGCAGTTCCCATTTTTGCAAACCATACATAATTACAAGGAAAAATATTCCACACGAGGGAAATCATTGTGGTGTCCATGAAGATGTGAAAAAATAGGCATAAATCTAGCTTACACAAATTTACTCAAATTATTATTCTCCTGTTTAACCGAAGCTAATTTGGGTGGGTTTCTCCCATCCCCATACAATGTCACTTCTCTGTCTTTTACGGCCCTGACGAGAACGTCGGTCTCCTCGGCTGTGAGCTGCTCCTGGCATGCGCCTGGCAAATCCGCTGTTATAATAGCATTCCGCCATGGAACGAGCGAGCCTGCTTTTAAAGGGAATGTGAGATGTCGCTCTGATTGGTTTATTTCACATTACGCCCAAATCACACCTCTGAGTAATGTAGCTACTTCAGACCAACTCATTTTAGATTTGCATCGGCACAAGATAATTTATCCCGCTGGTATAATACCATCAGCGACCAAGATCCGCCCACAAAGTTTGCGTTTCGCGTTTGATACTTGCGTTTCAGATCGTTAAAATGTGGGCCAATTGTGTTTTCACGCTAGAAAATATGTCTCTGATTAAAATAGAAATGATAACTTTTTTACACATAATGAGATTGCCCCCATTAACCTCAATGTAGAATCTAACAAAAAATTCAAAACAGTAGCCTGACTGTAGATAGTTCACCTAAAAAAGAAAATTCTTACAGAAAAAAAGAAACTTATAAAGGATTAGAAGGATGGGTGAAACGATGATTTGGGTGAATTATACCTTTAAAATTATGAGTAGCTTAGTTGTTACAAGCATTTCAATTGCAAAGTACTGTAGTTTTCCCAAGGTTGTATGCACTTAATGCCATTCTAGATATTTACATCAGTGTCCCTTGTGCAGTTTTCCCATTGCAGTGACATTCATAGGATTTTTCTTGTTTTGTTTTCATGCGTATCAGCAAGACTGATGGGCTCTTGATAAGAGCATTAGATTCTGTCTTGCGCCTTAGGCTTGGTTTTCTTAAGGTTTTGGTGTCCTTTGAATTCCCCGTCCTCTCTCTTCCATGTTTTGATTTCTACTTAAAGTCTGATGTCTTTACCCTCCCTCTGGGGCACCATTAGCTCGTATGCTAATAGGGCTATGCATATTCTATTAGTACTGTCATTGCAGGATGGGGGACATATGTGGTAAGGGGCACTTTGGGGGCAATAAACCCAGCAAGGGGGCTCTGGCTGCTCTTATACCATCAGTCATCTTCCTGTCTTGAATGGAGGTGACTTATAGACTTCCTTCCAGCCATGACTTGGCACAGTCTCTCAGTTTAATCACTGACTGCACTGTGATTGCTGCACTGCCATTTTGGAACATAAGCTCTGTTCCAAATCCTATGAGTTGCCTACCTATATAGCATTTCACAACATCATAGGTGCAATTGCAACATGAGGACTGTTCTAAAATGTCAGGCAACATAATAACACTGCTCTCTAACATACATTTAGCCCCAAATCCAAGGAAGCATTGCATCCTTGTCGAAGAATGCAATCCAAGAACGCACTGCAACAAGTTCAGTGTAAAAAAAATGAAGAAAATCATTAAAATTTTATAAGTGAAATTAACTCATTGTGGCGAACAGGACGGCCGAGGGGCGTGAGAGAACGGCGCGTCTCTCACGGAGGAGCGGAAGCATAAAGGAGGAGCGACGACGTTGATGATCGAGAGAGGAACAGGCCTGTATTTTAGTTGTGTTTTGTTTTTGTATTTTACTTTAGTTATATTTATTTTCGGTAGCCAGCAGTCGTCCGCGAGGGGCTGCTGGCGGTATTTTTGTTTGTTTGTTTTATTTAAAATAAATTATATTTTGATTGTTCGCCGGTTCCCGCCTCCTTCTTCCCTGAACATTGCTACACTGGTGCCGAAACCCGGGAAGAGGGAGGAACGCGCTGTCAGAGAGTCCTCGCCGGTGTGGGGAATCCGCGGTGCCATCGAGCATGGTGCGCGAGTCGCCGCCGCTCGCCGTGGGCCGGAGCCTGCTGCCATCCGCCGAGCGAGCGGAGGAGCAGGGAGCGGGGGACTCGCGGCCACGGACGCTCGAGGCGGGGCGCTGGAGTGAGTTGCCGGTGGGACGGTCGAGCTCGCTGCCGGCCGCCTGGGTATTGGAGGGGCGGCTGCCATCCGGGAGGGAGAGGAGGAGTCGCCGCCGCTCGCCGTGGGCCGGAGCCTGCTGCCGTCCACCAGTGAAGGGGAGGAGCAGGGAGCGGGGGACTCCTACCGTCTGCCCAAGGCACCCGAGGAGCCGTCGCCGTCCACCGGGCGGCGGAGGAGCGTCGAGCCGTCCACCGAGGGCTACCCAGCGTCGCCGCCAGGCACCGCGGAGGAGATCGCCTAGCTGGTGGGGGACCAGATGGCAGCGCGTTGTGGGAACCGGACCAATTTTTTTTTCCTCTCTCCCCTCTCTCGATCTGTCGCTCCTCATGCTTCCGTCTCCGTTTCCCTCGGTTTGTCTGTCCATACCCCCCAGGGATCGCCGCCGCCGGGGGGGGAGTAGGCACAGGCTCGTGAGTACCCCCCGGCCTGTGAGGGGCGATGGGGGTATGTGGCGAACAGGACGGCCGAGGGGCGTGAGAGAACGGCGCGAGGCCGGTGGTGCGATTGCTAATGAGCAGCACCTGTGAAGCACACCGGTCTCGCATCTCTCACGGAGGAGCGGAAGCATAAAGGAGGAGCGACGACGTTGATGATCGAGAGAGGAACAGGCCTGTATTTTAGTTGTGTTTTGTTTTTGTATTTTACTTTAGTTATATTTATTTTCGGTAGCCAGCAGTCGTCCGCGAGGGGCTGCTGGCGGTATTTTTGTTTGTTTGTTTTATTTAAAATAAATTATATTTTGATTGTTCGCCGGTTCCCGCCTCCTTCTTCCCTGAACATTGCTACACTCATATTTGTGAATTGCTATGGATTTGCATGCTTATGAGAATATTGTTTTGCAATATAAAAGGTATAATTGTAACACCTTATAAGCCTTGTAAAACCTAACAAGTTGATATGGAATGCGAATGTAAAAGGTCTGCAAAGTTTCGAAGATCAATGTGCACGACAAATAAAGTTATCGTCTCCTAAAAGAAGATGTTGAGAAGACACTATTTCCAGTGCTGCAAATTCACTTTGCATGGACTACAAAAAGATGAACACTCGTGCTGGAATCGATACGAAACGAAAGCACAGGATTGTGGGATATCAAAGGCAGTGAAGGATACATCTCTGCTGCCTTCAAACATCTATCAGATGGTCTCTCAATATCTCAGGAGACAGGAAGTGAAGCTAACATTGGATTCGGACGTGCCTTGATGCTTTCCTACTTTGGAATGCATCCTCCGAAAGGTAGCATTTTTAAGCTTTCTGATGCAGACAGAAATCACACACTTTCCCACTATATAGTAGGTGAAAAACAGTATGTGACAAATTCGGCCACAGACACTGTCTGGCCCAGGTGCAGATTTAACTTTGGTCTTTTTAAGGGCTTGCACCCCCTCCTCTGTACTTATAGTGAAGGCAGAGACTCCAGGTTTTAGAGGAGAAATTATTGTTTCCACTTGAGTGCTATTATCAGTCTCAAATCTGGTGTAAAAATAATTGAGGTCATTGGGAAGAGATGTTGAACTGAATGTGTACTGAATGTGCTTACGAGCAGTGGGAACAATATTAACTGCTGCCATATTCTTAACTCCCTGCCAGACTGTATGGAGGTTCCCCTGAGTAAATGTTTGCTCAATCTTGTTCTTATATCTCAGTTTAGCAGATTTAATAGCACGCTTCTGTTAACCTCACTTTTCATACTCAGAGCCGGTGTAGAAAAGTCTCGTTTTCTTATTTAAAATGATGGTAACCTTCTTGGTAGGAATGAGAACCTTTGGATCAAAAGGGGCATCCAAGAACTCCACCTTTTCTTTATCAGAGGGTCCTGACAAACTCAGTCACAGCGATTTCTCTCCCACAACAACAAAACCCATACTCCATCCGCAACTTTTTTCATCGCCATCTTCCTCTCCGGTTAATGGATCTTCAATCAGTAGGGAAAGGACATGTGACACACTCTCCATCATATCTCCCCACGAGCTAGTGGCCAGAGGACAATCCATAGGTTCCTCTCTGGGTTTAGTAGAGAGGCATGGGTCTGACTTTTCAGTGACTGCCATGCCGAGTCTCCTTTCTCTGCTTTTGCAGTGGTCATGATGGAGCCTGCAACCTCTTCATATGGTAAGCCCACCTCAACGTGCTCACGTGAACAAACTCAGCCAATAATTAGATGGCATTCTGGTTCAGGACCCGAAAGCACTGTACTGTGTTTACTACGCAAATAGCATAGGAGAGCTGACACAGAAGAGAAGAAGTGTTTTTGAATAAAGTTGTTGTTTTTGTTTTTTTGGGTAGAAAAAGTATTCTTGTTGCTTTATAACATTATATTTGAACCACTGTAGTCACATAGACTATTTTAACAATGTCTTTATTACTTTTCTGGGCCTTGAAAGTTGCAAAGCTGCTGCTGCCTATGGAGGGATCAGAAAGCACTTGGATTTCATCAAAAATATCTTAATTTGTTTTTGGAAGACGAACGAAGGTCTTACGGGTTTGGAAAGACATGAGGGTGAGTAAGTAATGACAAACTTTTCATTTTTGTGTGAACTAACTCTTTAAGAAATAATTCCCAAAATCTGCTGAGGAAAGCTTCCGAAATTCTTCCCCGGGGAGAATGATAAAACGGCAGGTACTGTAGCTGCAAATTATATACAGGGAGGCCGGACTCCCTGATCGCAGCAGCCATTGGTCTGCCATGATTAGCAGAGGTGGTGTCATTGGTGCTTCCGCGATCGGTCATGCCTGAGGCGTTCCCATAATGAGATGCTGAACGAATGTTACAAAGAGAACTTTTGTGGCCCCCCGAATAATTTTTTGTATGAATATCTGAAGCATGCAATATATAAAAGAAAGAACAGAGCCTCTGCTTAAAAAAAAACACATTTTATTCATTCTTATTATAGTTTAAAAGAAGTATACTAATAGCACACTTGAATAAATTTATTTTTTGTAAGGGCGCAGTCAACCATATTATTACAAAAACAGCCACAGGACAATAAATTCCTGGTGTCATAAAGCAGGCTTTAGAAGTGTTCTTGTGTTGTAACGTTTTTTGCGTAACCAAATCTTTCAGAACTCTTTTACTTTTCAGAACAGTTTAAAGGGAACCCCGGGTACTAAGAATTGTATGGCTTAATATAACGTAAATTATGTCTCTTACTGAATCATGTAGTAGAAAACCCATGACAGATTGTGTTATTTAAAGGTGCGCCATTTTAGGTGTGCAGTGCATTCTGTGTCGATGGCATCAAATGGTTGCACTCAGTGAGCTACTGGCACTACCTGTTGCCATTTTTACCGCAACACAACTCTGAAAATGAAATACTAATACGATGCCACATTGAGCGGCTTCTGATTGAATTTTCAGTCGAAGGGCAGCAAGAGAAGCGATGTAAGTCTTCACTGCTTTCTAGCTTATTCACGGAGGAACCTGACGATTGTCTGCGATGCTGCATCTATCATAACTAGAGAACACTGTACCCTTACTGACTGCAGTGAAACTGACAAATCGTCAGGTTTCTCTGCGAATAAACGTACTCCTTCAGTGGCTACGGCGTCATGACAAGTGTCTGCATGTTTATATCCTGCCAGGGTGGCATCTAGTGTTTCTTGTCTCTGCCGTTTCTCAGCATGGATTTCACTCGATATCCGGGGGCATTTAGACTCCTTGTGGGGAAAAATCAATGGTACGGCATTTGGTTTAAGCCTACGCTATCCATCGCCACCTTTAAGCTCTTTCAGTAGCAGTGGTCTAATAAAAGGCTCAAAGGCATCAGGTCTAAAGTGGAGAGAACAAAAACAAAGGTTTTTAGGAAGTTTTATTCGTCTACAGGCATCTTCCTATTCTTTTCTACTCTTCTTATAACTAGGAAAGTAGTGAAGACTTACATCACTTCTCTTGTTGCCCTTCGGCTGAAACTTACATCCAAAAGCCGCACAATGTGGCATTATGTATTTTATTTTCCGAGTTGTGTTGCAGTGAAAATAGCACCAGGTAGCACCAGTTGCTCACCGAGGGCAACCATTTGACGTCGTCGTCACAGAATGCACTGCGCACTTAAAATGGCACCCCCCTTGTCCAAAATATGTATTAAACTATGTGGATTTTTAAATAACGTAAATCTTCCATGGTATTTCTACTACGTATATCATTAAGCGACATAATTTATGTAATTTTAAGCAATACAGAATACTAAAGAATACTTCTTTTTAAGGCTGAAAGTTCTCAATGAAACAATACAATTCAATAATATTCCACAAGAAAAGATTTAGGGCATTGTATTTTATTACATTATAGTAGCCTAGATGTTTCACCAGTTGCGATTCTTTTTTTGGAGGGCTCTTAAAATCTTGATATTTACTTTATATGGACTTTGATGTCACAGTTCATCATAGTCGCTGGTTTTGTGCAATATTCTTGTTAAAAAGTTGAAAAGTTTCAGAGGCGGAGCAAGTCATTTTGATGAAAGTTTGCAAAGGCAAACCAGTACCAACATATTATGTACAAAAAAAAAAAAAACAGCAATCTAAATGACTTTGATACTGGTTTGCATTTGAATCATTTCACCAATAACACACACTACATATTTTGTAAAAAAAATCATAAATCATTTGTATAATTGAATTATTTCACAGCCAATGCAATATAAACAGCTGCAAATGTTCTAAACCTGCTATCTGTCTGCACGTTCAGAAGTCCCTCCCTCCCTTCTACATCTAAGCGATAAAAGGTTCCTCAAAATTGGAAAAACATGTCAGATATAAAGTGTTCTTGCACATATTAGAAGCTGAATTAAACCAGAGCTGAGTTGAAGTGGCAATTTTGCTAGGGGGAGCAAGATGTTTTTCTCTGCCATGGCTCTGTTCTGCGGCAGCGCTCCATTCATGAATCACTTTAAGTACTTTAGACAAAACAAAAGTTTAGAGATGATGTCACGATACGACTGATTTGTTTGCGTTCATTCTTGATGATGTGCAGAGGTCATTGTTATGGCCTGTTAAAAATGTTTGCACTTCTTTCGTTTTTCATTTCCGTCTCGCTGTTTCTAGCAACATCCTACAATGGTCTCGAAAGAATGAATAAATCATGGTTTAGATAAAACGACCACTGAATTATATGCCACAAAGAGACAGAAAGCACAGAAAAAAAAAGAAAATATCTCGTTATGTTTCTACCTAAAACAGATGAAGCTTTTATGGAAATGTGGAAACAATTAGTTTTAGGGTCCTCTTTTAGAGTAATTCCCAAATGAAACTCGCTGGCCCTGTATTTATAAAGCCCATTGCAGAGGACTCTAATGAGGCTATTAAGGAAAGGGTTGGCCGACTTTGATCTAAATGTGGTGATTTTTACAAAAACATCTCATTATGATAGATACTCATAACTCAGAGGCCTTAATTGTGCTTAATTTGTTTGGAATAGGAATGTGCTTTCAATTAGACTGTGCATTCTGCCCACATGTTTAAAGGAGCCTGTCAGGGAAAATTAAGAACTAGTTTGCTTTGGAAGTGACTGTTTTTTATCACATTTAAGAGAGTCTTGAACAGAAGGCAAAGGATAATTAGGCTCTAAACAGAGGCCTGGGCAAGGAATGAGCAAGAGACAGGGATAGAATGAGAGGGAGGGCAAATTAAAAATGTATGTGTTCGGGTGGCAGCATATAGATCCAGAGGCCGAAGCCTGCAACTAGTGGTGTGACTGCTTTTAACTGGTCACGCCATTTTGCACGCTTAAGGGCTAGAAGCAATGGTGATTTCACCACGATGTATCAAACTCTGTGGGAGTAGTGAAACACATTTTACACAGAAAGCACAGGTTGAGCTCATTTTGGCGTCCTAGATGAGACACAAGCAACGCTTAAAACGATCTGAATGTCTTTGCATTAGATGACAAAATATCCAACCAAATGTCATCTGTAAATTGGAATAGAACTGACTTGAAAAATCACCAAAACAGCAGTTGAAAAAATAGTTATGAGAAAAAAAAATTCCTGCTGTATTTGCAACTTGTTTTTTATCTAATGCAATAACAATTTAAGTAGCTTAAATGTCCAAATATTTTTGAAGGCTATAGAGTTATAAAAATCTAAATAATGCACAATGTACAGTACATAGAATGCATTATTATTGACAAAACAAAAGTATAGAGATGATGTCACAATACCATATAATGATGCAGAGATCACTGTTGTCTTGTCAAGAATGTTTGCATTTCACATATTAGTAATAATAATAACGATAAAAAAGGTCCATATATAATTATGTGGTATAAACATACACATTATTTGTAAACCATCTGTACATATTTTAATGTATAAATATTTAAATATATTTAGTCCATTAAATATAAAGTATTTATTATTGATGAAACTACCATTGTCAAGATATTATTCTCTAAATACATTATTGATAATGAACAATTATGAACAAAACTAAATAATGCTAAGGAATATCCTCACTACTTACCAGTATGTATTATAACTTGTGCTGCTTCTATAATAAGACTGATTACTGTAGTTTCATTACGCACGCGAGCACACACACCTACACACACACACACACACACACACACACACACAAACACACAATCACACACTCTCTCTCTCTCTCTCTCTCTCACACACACACACACACACACACACACACACACACACACACACACACACACACACACACACACACACAGTTGTAATATTGTCAGTCATGTGACTAGGTTTATAAAAGATTGCCCCTCTGTCTTTCTCTCCCTCTCTTCTGAGTGTCTCTCGAGGTCTCTGGCGTTCTGCTCCATTAGACGTGTCTCCTCATATCTGCTGTGTGTCAGTGCATCAGAGATCATGTCTACTCACATTCTCTCAGCGCTCAACCGCAGGGGTTTCATGTCTAATGGCTTGAGAGAGATACTGTGGATTCACTCAAGACATCCCCCCTCCGGCATGAGTAATCTCTTTCGTTTGTGATGCACTGTAGAGATTTTTTTTCCTCACTCTGTGGCCATAATATGACAGTGTGTTATCTTGTTCAGGGAGCCAAAGATGTCATGTCATTCATTTTTGTCACACATATTTTACAAGGCCTTGCTAACTGAAGTAATAAAATTGCCCAAATGTTATGAAAAGCAAGTCAAGTCATCTGTATTTATATAGCGCTTTTAACAATGTAGATTGTTCCAAAGTGGCTTTACAGTGATTATAGGACATTTAAATAACAGAGATTGTTTTGGCTTTATAGCACCTCTAGAATAAAGTTATTTTTCAGCTAAAGTTAGTTTTGATTGATTCACTTCCGTCGCAATGATAATTAGTTATTAACTTAAGGGCCCCTAACACGACACTGTTTTAACAGAAAACTCTTCTCTCTACGCACACTTTAAAAACACGAACCTGTGAGAACGCTGATGGCATGCACATGCGTATTAAGAGTAGATTCTATAGGTGTGCACGTGTGCGCAGGCATGTAGTCCTTCCCTAAAAAAAACTAACCCTCAACTTGTCTGGCCTTAAAATTTAAAATACAGAATTTTTATCGCTTAGCCATGCAAATTAGAATGATCCCGACAATGTTTTATCTGTAGAGAGGTAAGGGATGGGAAGGGGGCCTTCACAGGGGAGAGTCTAGTTGACACACTGCGTTGTTGTCGTGTCCAGGCGCAGGTCCTTCATCAGATGTGGATACGGCCTGGATCCGGCAGACTGCGGTAAACATCGGGATAAACAAAGACACTAAAATTAGCGTAGATGCCATTCTTCTTATGATGTAACGAGTACATAAGAATTTAAGGGAAGTGTTCCCAGTTCCGGCTGACCTAATCTATGCAGCCTAAACATTGAATTATAGAAGTCGATAATGTATTATGAGAATGCCAGGTCAAAGAGATGTGTTTTTAATCTAGCTTTGAACTGACAGAGTGTGTCTGCTTCCCGGACAATGGTAGGAAGACTGTTCCAAAGTTTTGGTGCTAAATAGGAAAAGGATCTACCGCCAGCAGTCGATTTTGATATTCTAGGCATTATTAACTGGACGGAATTTTGAGATCGCAATAGACGTGAAGGACTATAATGCATTAAGAGCTCGCTCAAGTACTGCCGAACTAAACCATTTAGTGCTTTGTAAGTAATCAGCAATATTTAAAAATGTATATTATGTTTAATAGGCAGCCAATGCAGTGTTGACAGAACCGGGCTAATATGGTCATACTTCTGGTTCTGGTAAGAGCTGCTGCGTTTTGACCAGCTGTATTTCGTGAATGATTCCTTTTGTTGGAGATACACATTGTGTTTTCTGTTTAATTTAAGGAGGATGTACAGAAAAGTACTGTATCCTTCAGCATTCCCATTAAACTCAATTTTTATGTCTATATATCATTTTGGATCTTGGATAATCAAATTTAGTGTGAAAACGTCTTGACAAAATATTTTCATATAGATTCTGGTTAATTAGTCAAACTGTAAATTAAAGGTTGAGTGTATATGTTTTGTATACTGCACAAATTGGTGATCGATCAACAGAAAATAAAAATTACACAGTACATATACTTTATATAGAAAAAATAGTACAAGCAGATTGTATTACTATTAGAAACATAACCCAAGATCTGTGTTGTGATTTCATTAGTTGGAACAAACGCTGTAAATGGAAACACAAGACAATTTTTTACCATGTTGTAACTATGTTATTACCGTATGTTAATCATTTGAACTATTAATATATTTTTTACCAAGACAAAGTCGTGTAAGAAAGTTATGGTATGTTCACACTTGTAGTTCGGTTCACTTGGTTTGTTTGGTCCTGTTTATTTCCATTTTAACACCAAATCTAAAGGCATAGAGATACGTTCACAACCTGATTGGTCTGCAATTGGAACTTACTGAACATCCAAAACAATGCTGTGTGCTTGTCTAAATGCTCTCGTTGTATGTGCGTTGCCTATGATGCTATTTTGACCAGCTGAGAACTCGTGAAGAGCTTATAAAATGTTTAAAGGAGTCTAAAAGCGTCAGGAATCCCTCTGTCATACACACAAACGAAGATCTGCTGTGAGGAGACACGGTTCTGACGCCTGTACCGATCTGCGATGGGCAACATAGCGACTATGAAGTGAAAAAACAGGTATGCTTGAGCATTCTGTCCTTTTTAGGTTCACAGTTTGTGACATCATGTCCTGTTTTTGGTTTGTTTACATGTCTTTGGTCCATGTTGCATTCATATTTCAGTTGAACCACATCAGAGTTCTCTTGGAAGTGGACCGAGACCCGTTCCGAGATCGTTCCGCTGGTTTGGTGCGCACCAGGGTTCAGATGGCAGCGTTCACACTTATTCAAATGAACCGCAGTAATAGAGCAATCGCACCAGGGTTCGTTTTAACCGAACCAAACATGCCAAGTGTGAACACTTGAACACTCCTTAATTTTGCGTTGAAAGCAAGTAAGCTAATATATTGTTGCAAATTATATTCATTTTGACAGTCACCAAACTTAGAGTT
Source organism: Meda fulgida (assembly GCA_030578275.1). NCBI lineage: Eukaryota > Metazoa > Chordata > Actinopteri > Cypriniformes > Leuciscidae > Meda > Meda fulgida. The sequence goes on from CM060623.1 coordinate 6,604,374, forward strand.
AAACTGAATTAAGTAGCTTTAGTTCGTCTAACGTTCATGTGTCATACTGAAACAAGTAGGAAGGATTTAAAAAAAAATACTGATTGAATGAGCACATGGTGTGCATTAGAATCATCTTAAGAAGTCCGTAACTCTGGGAGCTGCAGCACATATTGTGGTTTGTCAAAAAAGGGGATTAATAAACTCTGAAAAAACAATACGCCAAAGGAAGGCGCATATTAATATCTCTTCTTTGGAATCCAGGCACCCCAAAGCTATTAAGCTGTTCCTGCTCCCCCTTTCGCTTTGTTCTTGGGAAATCATGCCAAAAGACTTAATTAGGCTGAATAATAGCCAAGCATGCGCGGGGCGTAATCCCTTCTACTGACGGCGTGTGTTAATGGTTTCCTTGTCACTCACTGGACTTATAAGAAAACATGTTTCCTTTCAGTACTCTGATCTGCTCTCCGCAGGCTCCCTGGCCCTCTCCACTTCTCCTTTTCTTCTTTCACTCTCCCTCTTTCTCCCTCTCCCTGGCGTTTTAATTCAGCTGAAGGGAATTATGATGAATCCAGCTAAAGTCTGGCACAAAGTCCGCCATCAAGTTCTTAAATGAGAGAACAAATTACTAACTTCCTGTCCTCATAATAAGTAGGCTTCCTAGGCTTCTCTTTTTTTCCCAACTATTTTTTTGTGCAGTTAATGAAAAGTTATTGTTCGCTCTGCAACAAATTGCTTTCTTAATCCAGTAAAAAACATCTAAACACTTTTAAAACGCAGTAATATTTCTTAAGAAGCAAAATTGTGTAAGATAAGACTTGTTTTGCAAGACTTTCCACCATTTAGAAATGAACTGAGAATGTTTTTTAAATTCCAGAATTTAGCATAAGGATAAATTAAGTATGCAGAGTTAAATTTATAGAAGTAGAATTAAAATAAATCAAATTCAAAGAAATCTGCAATAAGTGTAACTTTTAACTAAAAAGGAAGACAAGCTCTGTAAGATGGTTGGTCTAACCTGTACCTAATGTATGCTTCACTTTCATTAAATGAACCAGGATTAAATTTCCCTGAATGCATTTCAAAATTCACATTTCAAAATTCAACTTCTTGTAATTGTGATACCAATTACAATACAACTTCCTCTGGGCTCTTGCCAATTCAATTCAAGTTTCAAGTCATGAACGAAGGGAGCCAACTCTTCAGTTCCTAATTTTGCCCTCATTCTCATTACTGCAATGGATGCAGATGATTTTTTTGTAACTCTCAATAATAATTCTCTTTAGAGTCTCATTATGGTTATATTTTAATTAAAATAGCACAATTGACAACAAATACTAAAACTATCTATCAATAGATTTTTTTTTTCACAATCACAGTGATGTTTGTCTTTTTTGTGTTTTGGTTTGATTTCCCTTGTTTCCTGATTGCCTGTGTTTTCATTGGTTGTTAGTCGTCCTAGTTTCTAATTTAATTACTCATCATTGCCACCTGTCTTTGTTAAGTTTCTATTGTTGCCACTGTGTATTTAATCTCTGTGTTTCAGTCGCTCTTGGTCAGTTCTCGTTAATATATTTTTTGGTTTGTATTTATCCTGTGTGTTTCTGTGATCTCTGAAGATTGTGGAAGATTCGCTGTCCAGTTGCTCTGTTTAGAGCAAAAAGATCAAGCCCTCGAAGACCCAACAAGGGACTTTTTAGATCTAGCTTAAGTCCATCCCCAACCAGCCTCTGTGTGTGTTCTATTTTACCAGCTTAAACGAGCAGACTAAGTCACGCCTGCCTGTCGATGGTCCTCGAGGGACATTTGCTGCCGACAGTAAGTGGAGTGGGTGCAGGTGAACTGCGGATCACCATTCACCGTCTGAATGAAGAAGACGCCTCCCCACTCAGCACCACTCCGGACCCAGAACCCAGCCAGCCGCTTCCCATGCCCTTCATGGACAAAATGCCAGGATCAAGAGCCATGGAAAGTATGATCAGGTGCGTGCGCCAGCAGCATCGTCCATCCCAGTGGGAGTGCTTGTGGATTATGAGGGCAAGGAGGGAAGCCCAGCCTTCACTCCTGCCGGTGAGGGTGAGCTATGCCTACCCTCTGCATTATTTTATGAGTAAATGGAAGAGGTTATTCCTCGTAGTCTACAATGGCTGCTGGTTCAACCCATTTCCAAGTCTTCTTCGTCTCTGATGGTCCCTCCCGGCCTCCTTCTCCCGCCGCCTCTACCTAAGACGGCTAGCTCCTTGGCCTTGCCTCCACTGGCTCTCTTCAGCTCCTCCTCTGTTTAGTCCACTCTGCTGTGCGGATCCACCTCGGGTTTTCCAGTCTCCATGTCCGCCTTGGCAAGTGGATCCCCTGGCTTTGCCTTGGGCCACCGAGCCCCCCAATACTCCACCTCGGCCCGTCGACCAATTGGCTCCTTGCCCCCTTCGCTTTACCAGGGGTCGTCGTCCTCAAAGCTCCATTGGGCTCCCTCGTCCCTCTGGCTGCGCCTTGGTCAGCATTCGCTCTGCCTATGCCACAGACTTCCGGGCACTTGGCTGCGCCTCGTCCCTCCACTCCTTCGACTCCATCGGTCTACGACTTTCCTCTGGCTCTGCCTCAGTCCTAACCCTAACCCTACAGCACGAGGACGCACCTCTCGGGAGGGGAAGAGGGGTAATGTCAGGGTCATGTTAGTTTCTTTCATGTTTTGGTTTTTATTTTTCCTGTTTCCTGATTGCCTGTGTTTTCACTGCTTGTTAGTCGTCATGGTCTCTTATTTAATTACGGCTCATTGCCACCTGTCTTAAAGTTTTCTTTGTTTGCACTGTGTGTTTAATCCCTGTGTTTCAGCTGCTCTTGCTTGGTTCTTGTTAATGTATTGTTTGGTTTGCTTTTATCCTGTTTGTTCCTGTGATCTTCTGAGTATTTTGGATAATTAATAAAGTGTGTTAATTGAATCTCCTTTGTGGTTGTGAGCACATACCAGCAAAGTATGACACCACGATGAGGATTATGGGGCATGTGCCTAATTATCACAAATTAAATTCTGAAAATGGAACAATACAAAATGTACAACAATTTTTATTGACACTTTTTTTTTAAAGTTTTGTTTTAGGTGAAACAAAGCACAGCGTTGTTTTTGAAAGGTTTCACCCAATATGTAACAGAGATATTAACTCACTTAGACAAATTAACTTGAATCACCTTATTATTTAGATATTGAAGAATGTCACTTTTATGTGTATCATGGCATAGTATGCTGTTTGCGTAATAAAATGCAGATATACTAAAACCCAATGAATGAGGGTGAAACGATTTGCCCTTCTGCAGTAACCATCACATTGTCCTCTGGCACAGGAGATACGGAGAGCACAGGAGTGTGACATGTGGGCGTTCGCTTCTGTGCATGTGAGAGGGAAAAGATCTTGTTTTAGATATAAATCAATAAGTAGAGCTAGTAGACTAGGCACAGCCATGCATTTTCATTGCGGAGCGACAGCCTGAATCAACTAAGCATGACCTGCCATAGGCAAGGCTACTCTGCACAACAGCCAAACAGCATGAATATTGAAAATGGACTCAAAGCATGTCGATCTCTTGGAATTGAGCGGCAGAGAGGGCTAGATTTGACATTCGCTAGAAATAAATGGCCCCTGACATCTCTTATAGGTAAAAGTCATTCTAGCAGTTTTTTTAAGTGCCAAGTATAAATCTTTTAAATTATAAATCAATGAATAGTTAATAGAATAATAGGAATCTTTATAAATATTTAAGTGGATTAGGACTAGCGTGTATGTGTGTGAATGTGAGAAGGAGACAGTCTTATATAGATGAACTATAGCCAGAGTGCAGGCACACACTTCCACTTTCCACAGCTTTTAGGTGCAATTATACGTTGGCTTTGAACACAAATCCTTTTTAACGTGTAATTAATAACATACAGAAGCTCAATGTCCTTAGAATATAATTCTACAGATGATGTAGATGATGATCAGTAACACAACAAAAGTCAGCACATTTCGAAATTGTACACTACAAATGCACCTTCAACACACTGCTGATTCACAAAGGTTATTCTGATTTTGGCTTGTGAGAGGACACTATGCAATGTATATATAAATGCTTTCTCTGTGCATTTGCTTGTGTAATAGTGCCTCATTTGGTCATCAGTATGATCATTTGTGGTGTTTTCATTCTTGCTTACTGACCGAGATGCGGAACGTATTAGTGCTATTGTCATTTGTCGTGCCAAATGAGTTTGATCGTATGACCCGTTATTTTCACAGTCACCGTGATTTGGAGAATAAGCCCTGTCGTTATTTTTGCTGAGATTGCATGCTTTCCCAGGGGATAAATTAGCTCCATTTATTTAGGGATGGATGACAAACCCTGTCATAATAACAAAAGAGGGCTGGTGAATAGATCACTACAGACGTAAACAGGCCCCGCGAGACTGTTTCCACACAGAGAGTCTTTATCTGTTTGATGTTTCGACGTCTTTTTCTCCCACCAGGAATTAATTTTGCGGAACATTACCGCCACGCGGTTGTCTTTTTCATCTGCTCGGCTGGAAAAGTGACACTAAAGGTGACAGTTCAATTTGCGCGGAATGGATGGCTGCTATCAGCGCCTTGCCGAGTTGTTGATTTTTATTTTGCCTGCCAGTGCTGTTATGAGTTCACCAGGACCTCCGAACCGCAGTCATCTCATCTGCCTCCGCAGGGATAAATCCACGCTCGTTTATATGGCAATGTCAGCGCTGTGTTTATCAGGGAAATTATCCCACGTTTCCCTTCATCCCCATAAAGGGATTGGTGATCTATATCTTCAATTTCGCTGTTCTTGCAGCTCATTGGATTGATATCTCTCTCGGTAAATGATTTTTTTGCCGCCTTCCTCTCTTGTCACCTTCATTAGCTGGCAGTGTCTTAATAATGTCGCCACTGGCTCTGGTTCACGCTCCTGCCACTGTGAAAGGACTCTCCTTGCCCTTGGGTCAGCTCCTACTCTAATGAGCTGTTCGCCCAGTCCACTGATTAATTAATATGGTTATAGCCAGTCCCTCTGAAGCTACAGATGGCAAACCTTTGTATCAAGATACAACGCCATTAGAATGTACCTGCCATGCGGAGGCCACATTACAAGACGACCAGTCACTGCCGCAAAGAAACACACAAAATAACATGAAAACTTCTCAGAAGAAAATGTGAGGGTGATTGCCTGCCCAAATCTCTTCAGAGCCTTAATTGCTATGGTCTTCTGCATGTTTTTTAAGCACACTGGCAAGTGTTTGTTAGGCCTTAAAGGGTTGGTTCACCCAAAAATTAAAATTCTGTCAGTAATTACTCATCCTCATGTTGTTCCAACCCCGTAAGACTGTCGTTCATCTTTGGAACACAAATTAAGATATTTTTGATGAAATCTGAGAGCTGTCTCACACCCTCATAGGCTGCTCGGTAATTGAATCTGCCGGCCCAGAAAAGTTAGTAAAGACATCGTTAAAATAGTCCAAGTGACTACAGTGGCTTAACCTTAAGTTTATCAAGTTTACCTTTTGTGCGCAAAAAAACAAAAATAACAACTTTATTCAACTATTCATTTTCTTCTGTGTGGGCCTCTGACGTGAGTTCATGAGAGCGGCACGACGCCTGCGCGAGAACTGAGAAGATGATGCAGATGGGTCTCGATGTAGTGTTTAAAATGCTTCTAAAGTGTGCATTTCCTGGATGTCCGAATCTTGAGAAACCAACGAGAAAATGTAAAAGTGCCTTACCAATGGCGCAAAATGAAAGGCTTAGCTTTCCCACTTTCCCATCAAATGATTTTTAGGGAGTAATACAGTAATACACTACAGACTTTAGGGAGTCTGAAGGTAACCCTTTATAATAACTGCACGCTATTAATAATTAATTAAGCATTAGTAAACAGTTTATTCTTAATTTATAAAGCATTAATAGACATTACATAGCAGTTTATAAATACAGTTATAAATGCTTTAGTCTAGCTTTATAAGCAAAACTATAATGTGTTTAATAATTGTATTGTCATACTTTATTGATCAATTTATCATTTCTAAATTAAGTATAGCATTATTTACAAACCAGTTATTTAGGAGTTGTCAGTGGTTCATAAGATCACTTAGAAATTGTAAGTAAATGTAGTAAATTCAAGTAGTTATAAAGCATTTAGTAGTGGTCAGTTTGAACTATGTTTGTGAGCTCATCTAAAGTGAGGACTAGTTATGCCTTGTAAAGCATTTATAAAGGAGATTTAAAGGCTCATTTATCTTCTAAACAGAAAAAAGAAACAAACACAACACAGTGATACAGAGACAAATTTAACAGCCTTTAAATCTCCTTTATAAATGCTTTACAAGTCATAACTAGTCCTCACTTTAGATGAGCTCACAAAATAGTTCACTGAACACTACTAAATGCTTTATAACTACCTGAATTAACCCTGAATTACAAGTTAATAAAGCATTTACTAACACACTAAGTAACTATTACTATATGTCTGAATAATATGTATGAATGTACATTTAAATATTTTATTAATCATTTACTTACTAAGTAATCTTAAGTAATCTTATGAACCACTGACAACGCCTAAATAACTGGTTTGTAAATAATGCAATACTTCATTTAGAAATGATAAATTGATCATTAATAAAGTATGAAAATACAATTATTAAACACATTATAGATATGATTTTAAATCAAGAATAAGGCATTTATTGCTGTATTTATAACTGCTTATTAATGTCTATTAATGCTTTATAAATGATGAGTTAACTGTTGACTAATACTTAACTAATGATTAATAGCGTGCAGTTATTATAAAGTGTTATCGGGAGTCGGTTCTAACTCAGTGGGCTCAGAGGCAAGAGAGACGCAGCGTCCCGCAGTAACTTCAACTGCTGGTGTCGCTGTTTGACACTATTACTTAAGAATTGATTTATACACTTTTTACTGTGACATTTTGTAATATTTGCGTTGTTTTATTTTTCTAATATGGATTATTTTCTCATCTATTTTTGTGAGGAGCCACTGCCTCCCTTGCCTCCTCGGAGGAAACGCCCCAGATATTAATGTCAAGTATATATAGCTTTATATTATGTATATGTATAGTTAGATTAAATGTATATGTAACTAGTATTTGTATAGTTAGATTAGTCAAGTCAAGTCAAGTATATTTATATAGCGCTTTTCTCAATATAAATCGTATCAAAGCAACTTCACAGTATCAATCAAATAACATAATGTTTGTTTCTTAGTGGAAAAAAAACATCAACGTTTGGTAGGGCTGATCAATGTATGCTTGGTTAATTCATTTGAATATCCCCAACTGAGCAAGCCAAAGGCAACAGTGGCAAGGAACCGAAAAACTCCATCAAGTGACCTACTGGTGTCCTAAAACTCCATCAGGTGACTTAATGGTGTCCAAAACTCCATCAGTTGACCTACTGGTGTCCAAAACTCCATCAGGTGACTTAATGGTGTCCAAAACTCCATCAGGTGACCTACTGGTGTCCTAAAACTCCATCAGGTGACTTCATGGAGAGAAAAAAAACCTTGGGAGAACCCAGGCTCAGTCGGGGGCCAGTTCTCCTCTGGCGTTTATGAACTAGAGGCCGGATTTACAGTAACTGTAATTTGATACAGAATTTTGTTTTATTTTATCACTTCGGGGTGGGTACATGAACCGGAATCACAACGTTTTATCTGTAGAGTGGGAAAGGGATGCTCCATAGGGAGAGGCTAGTTGGCACTTCAGCACTGCGTCGTCATCGGGTCCAGGCAAAGCTCCTAGTCAGATCTGGATACGGCCTGTATCCGGCAGGCTGCGGGAAAACCTCGGGATAAACAAAGACACTAAAATTAGCGTAGATGCCATTCTTCTTATGATGTAACGAGTACATCAGGATTTAAGGGAAGTGTTCCCAGTTCCGGCTGACCTAATCTATGCAGCCTAACATTGAATTATAGAAGTCGTACAATAGTAATGTATTATGTGAATGCTAGGTCAAAGAGATGTGTTTTTAATCTAGCTTTGAACTGACAGAGTGTGTCTGCTTTCTATATTCTATTATCAACTGGCCCGAATTTTGAAAACACAATAGACGTGAAGGACTATAATGCGTTAAGAGCTCGCTCAAGTACTGGGGAGCTAAACCATAATAGTAAACCATAGTAAAGGTAAAGTTAGATCACTTATTTCAGTAGGTTAGCTAAATGTGTAGGTTTATACTTTGGTTATAAGTTTAGACTTCTACTGTTTATATGTTTATATTCATGTTTAAATATGTAGCACTGTGGTCCTGCGAGGCCTGACATTTCGTTCCACAATGTCCCCACTTATAGCAGATCTGACAATAAAGCTCACTTGACTTGACTTGACTTTACTGGCATCTGTTGTTCCATGAAGAACCTTTATCCATGAAAACTTTCCATTGCACAAAAGGTTTTTTATATCTGGTAGAAAAAATGGTTCTTTAGATAACTAACATTTTCTTCACACTAAGAAAAAGAAAAGAAAAGAAAAGTGGATCTTTTTAAGAACTGTTCGAAAAAAGGTTCTTTGGGGAACCCAAATTGCTTCCTCTATGGCATCGCTGCCAAAACACCCTTTTGGAACCTTTATTTTTAAGAATGGTTGCTTCCATCTGCAGTAGTTCTAATAACATTTTGAAAGAGCTTCAATTACCAAACTCAAATAGACCACATTTATGGTGCTTTTTGTGTCTTTGTTGGAGTTTGACAGTGCTGTGACATTTTTAAATGTATTTTATTCCTGTGATGCAAAGCTGAATTTTCAACATCATTACTCCAGTCTTCAGTGTCACATGATCCTTCAGAAATCATTCTAATATGCTAATTTGGTTCTAAAGAAACATTTATTATTATTATTAAGTTGTGGTGCTTAATTTCCCATGTGTAACATTTTTCCATGTATTAAAGTTCTAAACCACGTTTATTTGTATACTGCATGCAAACAATTTTCTTTGTTTCTCAATACTATATTTCCAAATGGGGTTTTCCATTGCATTTATAAAAAATTAAAAGCATATCTCATTTTGACAGTCATATTTATATATATATATATATTTTTTATACTTTTATTCAGAAGGATGTATCAAATTGTTCAAGAGTGACAGTAAAGACATTTATAATGTTACAAAAGATTTATATTTTAAAAGACTGTTTTTTGAACTTCTATCATCAAAGAATACATGGAAGAAATGTATCACAGTTTTCACAAAATTATTAGGCAGCACAACCATTTTCAATATTGACGATAATAAGTAATATTAGCCAATATTAGCATGATTTCTAAAATATCATGTGACACTGAAGACTGGAGTGCAGATGCTGAAAATTCAGCGTTGACATCATAGGAATCATTTACATTGTAAAATATTATAAAATAGAAAACACTTATTTTAAATTGTATTATGGAGTAAAAAAAAGTATGTGTATGATTGCATTGTTAGTCTTCTCATCCAAGATCTCTGCATGGGTCTGTACTTTTAATGACTCTCTGTAAATCACAAGACCACCTTTAGTGGGTATGTGAGATCCTTCAACCACTGTCGTTTCCAAGCATATAGCTGGCTACATAAACAAATCTATAATTATATTTTTATTAAATTAAGAGATCATATATACAACACTGAGCTGTTTACAACTTCAGATGTTTCTGTTTCTTTTGCTGAGGATAATTATTGGAAATTTCTTTGGTTTTAAGATACTGTGGGATTGGTGTGTATAGGTTATGTATTAGACACAAAGTAAAAATGAAAAGTCTAATCTTGTTTCTATCTGCAGATTTCTTCTTTGCATTACAAGTGCAGGTCAAATACACTGTAAACGATCACATACAAAGTAATGTATTCTTATTGATGCATTAATGCAGACCTAAATTTTTACATAATACATAATATTGGATTGACTAAATATTACATTGTTACAGTATATTTCAAAGACTTGACATAAGACCTATTGTAGGAGACTGAAGTTTAGTGTGTGTGTGTGTGTGAGTGTATATGTAGGTGTGTGTGTGCGTGTGCATGTGCATGTACGTGTACGTGAGTGTGGGTGTGTGTGTGTGTGTGTGTGTGTGTGTGCGCGTGTGTGTGTGTGTGTGAGGATACTTTAACACTGGGCTATCAACAGCCGAGAGCCTGTAAAGGCCAAACTCAGCACTCTCTCTGAGCACTGCAAACTGCAGCCCCAGCAATCCCCTGTTAATGGGATGGGGAGGAGAATATATATTTTTTTAAATTCAGCAGATTTTTGCCAAACATTTTCCTGTCTGAGCCCTGTCAAAACAGCCCGGGCCAGATCCTGATGGGCAACATTTAAATCTTTAAGCAGCAGACAGAAAGAGAGGGTGGCCCAAAAAAGTACTGATTAATGTTTAAAGAGAAAATAATGGAAAAACAATGTCATGAAAATGCAAAAAAAAAGACTGTTTTTGAATGTCTTTTATTACAGGGAGTGGCTAAATAATATATTGCAGGCATGTGTTTTACAGCAGGTTTTACATTGTGAATATTGAAACCTTAAGTATGCAGAGAGCGACCAAGAACCATGTCTGGAGTGGGACTTTAATAGAGTGTAATGGAATATTGCATGTGTGTTTATGTATTTTTCTTGTTATGCTCACTCTCCAACGTATCTATATAATTTAGCATGAATATTAACACTGTGGTTTCACGTGATGTCTGTGAAGGTCTGCTATTTGTAGCACACGCAGTCTTGTACATCGCAGAACACACCATTTTTCACATGTTCGAGTTCCTGAAGTATACCAGCTTGACATTGGCAGACATTGGCCTGATCTTGACCTTCATGCAAACTGGTATCTATTTTTTTGACCCTAGTTAAACATAAGTGTGTGTTACCAAGCATAAGACTTTATGTGAGGGACCAGCATACATCCGCCTGAGGGACAATGCTCAATGCACTGTAACTTTTCTTTGTATTTTAGCGGGATCAAACTGATAAGGTCACAGGAATCTGAATTGCATTGGGTCTTATGGCATCACCCTTCATCTTTACTCCTGACGGTGTCTTAGCTGAATTTCAATCTTCTGTTGGCAAGGGGTGTAAGTAGAGGTAACAAAATCCACAACACCTATATCTATCATAAATGTGAAAAGCTCAAGGAAATAACTTGTTGATGTTACTGCTGACAAAATGCCAAGCATACAAGGTTTGCAAGTAGCATATTATGATGCACGATGTCCAGGGAACCACCCTCAAACTTCTGTACAGCAATGTGAAGAAATGCATTTATAATACTACATACGATTTCACAGTTTTTCATTAAAAATAGTAGTCTTGAGTTTGACATTGACAGGTTTATTTGTAAGCCTTTTATAACACTGGTAACATTTTAGCAAACCATTGTAAAAAAGAAGTGTATTTTATTGTATTGAAGGTGCACTTCAAATCTTAAAAGTATATATTTAAAATAAATACTTGCAGATAACATAGTATTCATAAAATAAAAGTGTACTTAAAGAGAGTACACTTTCAATTCCATTTCTTAACACACTTAAGTACACTTTTAAAGACTGCACTTTGTAATAATGTTTTACTTTAAAGTACATTTTAATCTTTAGATTTAAAGTATTGATTATAATTGTAACTGTAACTACAACTGTATCGGTATTTAATATTACAATTAAAGGTAATGTATTTTAAATGTAATAAATTGCAACTTAATATTTACAAATTGTGATTAAAAATATATTTAAATACATGACATACAAGTTTCATTAGACATAAAATTGTGTTTTAGCTATCATAAATGCATGTCAGTACATTCATCAGTACAGTTTAACCATATTTAAAGACAATAGCAGGAATTATGAACTTACATATAAGTCCTACTTAGTTAAAAAAAGCACTCTTAATTTCACGTAAACTATGTGTATTATAAATGTAAACTATAATACATTATTAACATGTAATTGCCACAGTCATGTTTAGCTCTCTGTTTTAGTCATAAACGTTTAGTAAGTTGTGTAAGGTAGCCTGCATATGGTGATCCTATAATGTGCTTTTTTTTTTTTTTAGCTGTTCATGTGAACTAATTAAAGAATTGGGAAATTTTCCTAATATCTACTTTCTTCAAACCAACAAACCTCACAGGGCTGCTGTATAAATAGAGTTGTTGTGCAGTCGCAAGCCCAAGTTAAAGTCTTTTCACATCACAGTCATGTGTAACTATTAGTCCATACACTAAACCACTAGTCTATTAGTCTATGCTGATTTTAGATCATTTTATAAGCTCCTTTTCCATATTCTCCCAGAAATTGTAGTTCACACTAGGGGGAGCTATTTAGTTAAAAGAGCCATTTTGTGCAGGGAGACTCTAAGCCTGATTAGCAACAACTTACCTACACCAAATGTTAGGTCATGGGTTTACCATTCATTCTTGAAGCACTGATCAGGATTTAACATGCTAAATATGTTAGACGAGAGGTGGATTATGCAACTTTGTTATATATTTGGTGGACATTTGCAATGCGGCAAGTACAGTGATTATGTGATGCCATTATGAATTAATTCTGCATTAATATTGTCATGAGTTATGTTTATGAGTAAACCTTTTTATTTTTTTTCTAAGTTGAAAGTAATCCCAATCACTTGTTTTCCAGAAATATCTTTGGTAACAGGCATATTGATTGATATTTCTTGTGAACTGCATTACAAAGGCCTTTGTTCCAAAAATGATCAGATTCATTTGAGACCAAGAAAGCTCAGGTAACACCAAAAAGTGTTGGAGAAGCGGCCTTGAATATCCATTTCACATCCATGTCAAAGCTAAGGTGTTGCATTGCCTTCATCAAGCAAGCTGAGGAACTACTACAAACCATGAAAACACAAAAATTGCCGAAAAATCATGAAAGGTCCTTCAGTTGGAGTATAAGTTATGTTCATGGTTAAGTTTTGTGGTCTACTGGCTGTTTTGGGGCAAGATGTTCTAGTGCTGCAGTCTTGAGTTTCTGTTGGTCGTTCCAAATTATCAGAGCTGGTATTAAAATTACAGGCATTGTTTCAGTTTCCATGAAAGATTTAAGTTCAAATAGAGCATGCACAGAAATGCTAAGCAGATAACCTGGATTCTAACTTACTTAGTGCTTTATCCAGCTCAAAATGAGTCATACTGAACTTGTAAATGCCCAGCTAATGCAGCATCATTATGAGGGAGCAGACACTTCTGCAGTTGTTCAGACAAAGAGGTCTTTTCTTGAGTAATTGGTGATTACTTGTGGAACAGGCGTGTCTATGTGCATGCGTGTGGAGGGCTGCTGGGATTGGCGGGTGTTTTGTGGTCTGCTGACAGCATGTGGTTGTGATTTGTGAGGGGAAGGTGTGCCACTGAGCTTCAGGTGTGACTGAGAGCCCCCAGTTATTCCCCTATGAACAACTAGTCTACCCAACATCAGCCCATAAGAAAGAAAAACGAGATTTCTGCAACATCTCAAATGCTTCTTATTGAAACTTCTACAATTAAGTGGAGAACAAATTGAGAAATGTTCCTGGGAAAAGTCTTCAGGATTCCTCTAGAGTTTCAGAAAGCATCATTGTCACAAACTGTGCTCAAATAATCAATATTTCATCAATAATTCTCATCAAATTCTTCCAAGACCAAATGACCTGAGCTATTCCTTCTATCCACATAATTTATTTTACTATATGAACACATTTGTCAAATTTTTCTCTAGAAAAGTATCTGAGACAAATTTCAATGAAATGAAACAGAGCTCATTGAAGCTCCTGAGCTATGAAAGAGGAACATCTGAGCGTCACGATTTTGCTCTTTGTGTACTGTGAGAAATATGCTGGACCAGTTAATACAACGTGCGCATGCAGATGTTCTTGCGTCGGATCCCTGTGATTATGGTGGTCTGCTCCAGAGGAATGCTGGGCAGCTTTTCACCTGAACCCTTTGGCTTTTCCTCTTCAAACATCCCGATTAGCATACATGAGTTTTACTGTCTGATCTTTCTTGGCCTCCTGCACACTTTTCAGGTTGTCCATTTATCTGTTTCAGTGGCTGGTCAGGTTAATTAGTATGTAAAGCGGCTGATGGAATTCAAAAGCAGAGTCACTAAAATGACAAACATCAAAGGTCTTGCACCTGCAGCAATGACAATGGCCTTAAGTACGGCCCTAGCCTTGGGCAGAATGGTTGATCTATCACCTTTAAAGTTGCCTTCTGAATTTCTTTGCTGGGTCACTGCATCTTGCATCTCTGATTTGCCGAGCCAATCGCTCTAAGGCTTGGGTAAAAGCCAATGTCTGAAACAATTCATGTACCCCGAGCCCCCTGAAATGTGCTTCCTCTTCATCCTCATCCTCGTCTTCTTCTTTTTCTCTCTCGTGAGCAGACTGAGGGATTGTAATCTTATTGCATGTCTTGCTGTTTTTCAGGCTGAATGGGTAGAAGGCCAATAAGCAATGGCTTGAGCCCCCTCAGAGAGAGGTGGAGACCTCCGGCATGGAGCCAAGATTGAGTTCTTATATTGTTTCCTTGGAAACTGTCCTTTATGGAGTTTTTGATGAAGCCCTTATACGATTATCTCAAGTCATGGATAAGACTGTTCACAAGAACACAATATATGTCTGATATCAAGCTGGGGTGCATTTCCTGGAAGCATTGTTAGCCAACTATGGTTGAAAGTTAGGTCGTTTCAAACATAGTTCAGGTGCTTCCTAAAAACCATATGTTCCAGCAAAATTCGCAAACAACATCACACACTTCTGTGGTTGGAACAACAGCACTCAAACAGTTTCTTGTTAATATGACATGACCTTGAATAGACCGTACTCTTGTCTCGTAATCAAGCTAACATCCCTTTTATACATTTCATTCTATATATTTGAATGTTTCAACAATTCTGAAGAGTCTGATCAGTTTATGAATCAAACATAAAATAAAGCAAAACGATGGGGAACAAAAACAGTAAAGCAGTCCTCTAGTCGTGTTTGATACAGCAGCATATCTGAGAAATTTCATTGTATAGAAAGTTGTTGAGTGAATGAACGAGATGTGTATGTGAAAAGATTTTCCTGGTTAGGAATTGTCCAAGAATTTCCTTGTTATATTTTAGTTTCACAAAAAGATTAGAAATGTTTTTTTTTCGTTTTCCTTTTCCATACTTCTTTTAAATGTTTTCATAGTGCTGTGTTTCTAAAGCACAAATTAATAATTTAATTATGTTAGAGTAAAAGCCTACTCAAACTCTCTGTTTTTTCTTGCAGGTTATAGTTATTACCCATCTTTTGTGTGTGTACTTTATTCAGGGAACAGCTTTCTCTTCAGGGCATGGTTGTAAAGATTGAGGATGAGGAAAGAAAGCATAGAGATTTCAAGATTTCAGATTACATTTTAATCTTGCCTCAAAGCAGATTTCTACATCATGAAACATCAGTGAGTTCAAACATTGGAAGTGGTCGTAATGCTGATACAACTTAACCACGATTAATCATGACCAATAAAAGCAAAAAAGACAATTATTTTTCAGAAAAGCAAGACAATGATCCATACTAACTTTACATTTTAGAGGTCAACTAATGTCAAGTAATTAGTCAACTAATACCAGTTTGTACCAGTAAAATATACTCTGGATAGAAATCCCTCTTTCCTCTCTGAGACTGTAAATCTAAAGATGTCACATTGGCTGCTATAATGTGTTGAGTACTCATGGGTTAAGGTTTGGGTTAGTTAAGGAATTAAACCAATAAATCAATAGCATAAATTTTACATGAGTTATGCTGTCGTTGAACTCGGCACTAGTTGCATTTATTGACAAGAAATAATGTTCCTTTATGTAATGCTGGTCTTCTGGACTGACATGTTAAGTGTGGCCACTAATAAGACATTGCATTTTGAACTAGTGAAGTTTGTACACTATTTTGTTTTTCATTCAAATCAACAAATTAAAAGTAGTGCAATGATTACTACTATGATATGTAGTAATATAATAAGTATTTATCACTATTTCTTAGCATTATGTAAGTGATAACTACTAATACAATATAACTAATATAACTTCATATTTCATTCCTCTGATTTTGGGGTATTATAGTATTAAAATATGTCCTGGGCATGTTATCGGGCATCAAATTAATTGAGATTCACTTAAAAGTGGAGGTTTATTGCACTATTTTCGCTACCTTTTCTCCTTTTGTCTAATGCATCAAAAGCTCAAATATAGCATTGTAATTTAAGTCAACACAGAATAAATCACTTTTGTGGCTATAATTAAATATCCTCTTCTCTAAACCTCTACACTATTATGTTCTCATTGAGGCCAGCAGATAAATCTACACTGCCGGCACCGATTCACTACGGCACATTAAATTATTTTAGATCAATTAAACTTAGCAGCTCAGTTTACAAGTGACCACTCTTAATGTCCCCCCTACACTCCTACGGGTGCACAAGAAATTTATTGCAGCTTTACTAAATGAACAGAAGGCTGAAAACTCCCAGAATTATCCTTTCTGTGCTTTAAACCCATATGTTTGAAATACAGTTTTCAAAAACCCAGTGTTTTATTAATTTCAAACCTGTGCTAGCTGTTATGTTTTTTTTGTCACACCCCTCACTTACATCATGACATCTGTGTTCCTCCATCAGCTCTTATTTTCGCAATGACTTTTTATCATTGCTGCTGTTTCAGTGGATGAAGTCAGTTCTCATCAAAACAAAGGTAGCCTATAATAGCAGAGAATCCACAGGTTCATTACGAATATTTGATGACAGACAGAATATTGTGTATATTCTATAGTTGCTTCTGAAAAAGTACACTTTAGTATTAAAAAGACTATTCCATTAGCCTATTACAGAAACAATATAGCCTAGCCTACTTTTAAAAACTATACTATTTAAGTAGCAATTAATTGAGAATATATAGTTTAAATGCAATTAGTTGAACATGAGTGTTTTTATTTATCCATAGGACTTAAAAATACAAATTTTTTGTTCAAAATGAACAAAATTTTAATAATTTCATCACCAATCTTTCTTCCAAAACGTTTCTTTTTTTTGCCTGATTCAATATGATTTACTATAGTGTTTATATTTTAGACCTGACAGGATGGTTTTTACGGAAAATGGACAATACTTGGTTACTTGCACTTAGCTTTGTGACTCACTTTCGTTTTGAAATATTAGGCTACAACTGGTAACAATTTCCGGTTATGTATATTTTCAATTTCAATGTGTTGCACTCACCTAGTTGACTAAAGGCCGTATAAAATGATTGTCCGCAAGAGGATTTAAAAAAATCTTGACCTTTTCAGAGACAGGAAAGAAGATATTCTGATGATTAACGTGTAAAGAATTTTCTAAAACTCAACGGAAGGTGAAGTTTTAATCCAACCCAAACCGATCTGAGAAAGCAGAGATGGGCGATTATTTCACCAGGGTGTCAGTGATCTACTACAAAATATAGTGACTGAGATGCTGTGTGTGAGACCTGATTAATACGATCAGTTCGAACATTTATTTACATTATTTAATCACTATTCTGTGCTATTTTTCATTGTCAATCATTTTACTGTAATTTAAAATGTATATGTTTGTAGTAATAATCTGCTTTCTCGTGTGTGTGGGTGCCCTGAACGCTGTAATCGAGGTAGGTAGAACGCGGAAGTACTTGTGCACGTAGTCCATTATACGTCACTCGCGTGCGTTACTTACAACAGAGAAAGGTTGCTCTGTCTATGTAGCATACTATGGTGTGGACGTGGCATAGGTAGTTGCACACTAAATTTCGTTTAGTGTTTTAAAGTCCCGTTTTTTAGTGTCCCGTTTTAAAACAGGCTCGAGTCTGTTGGAAAAAGAGAACAGGACAGAGCTGCAATAAAACGAGAATCAACACTGGCGTGGCTTTTCGGAGATGGAGAGAACTGAAGGATTTGAAATGTGAAAGCGCCATGGAGATGGTGTTTTTATTGCTCAACAGGTGAGTAAGGTATTTTATTGAACTGATAAATTGCCATATGTAGCTCAGAGTTCATTGTAAAGCATTATCTATTGAGAATTTTGTATTCTGTACTGGAGTTTACGTGTCTAGTCAGCCTGTGATGAACCACTAGAGGGCGTTAATAAACAAATAAGTTACATAGTTTAGGACACATTTTTTATTTTTTAATAATTATTTATATTGTCTTTTAAATATGGTTAAGTGTACTCGCAAATAGTATTCACTACTACCATTTTTGGTAAACGAAAATATTCTTTAATGTAATTTCTGTTGAAACTATTTCTATTGAAATATATTTGCAATTAAAATATATGAACTTTAAAGGTAATGCTAAATATTTCACACTCAAGTACTCACACTCACATGCACCTTAGTACGTTTGTCAACACATCAAAATAAGTGTAGCCTACTTCTTTAACGCAATGCAAAATATTATTAAAGCATAATGATGTACATTAATGATGTGATGTATTTTCACAGTCATGAAAGTGTTCTCTCTTTAAGAACACTTCAAAGTAGCATTTTATTTCAGTAATATTATCTGCAGCAAGTACATTTTACGATTTGAAGCATATTCAATAGAATTAAGCAGATCTCTTTTTTACAAGGGTTGCAAAATCCACACACTCACTGTTTTTAAGTGTGACTTAATTGTCCCAATCCTTTTTTGGCACCAGTATAATATTTCTTGTCAAAAGTGAATGTTTTGGACAACAATCCTATTCCAACTTCTAAACTAGTTAATGGTTCAGTATCTCTTGAGTGCATTAGTGTTTGTTGTCAATGGGAAATAAGTCATGAGTTACAGAACAAATTACGTTTACGACCCCATTGTGGCTCAGGCATCTGTGATTTCACAGGCTTTATGTAAAATTTACAGTTGCAGTATTGTATGACATGGTGGCGGGGGTAATGTGAGTCACAGTGCGGGCTAAGCGGCTGTCTTCAGTGAACGCTGTGCATGCTTTTTTCCTCTCTCCGCGGCTTTACGGCCTCTCCCAGTGTGAAGAGGTGTGACCAGAACTGAATGCTAAGTGTTATAGACACAGATAAACGCTACAGTGCTAGCCTAGCACAAGGCTGATGGGAAAAACACATGGGGATGGAAGCTCACTTTCCCAGGGAGCTGAGTAGAAGATCTGTGGTCGGGAGTGTTTGACGCTGGCCAGGGCTTAGTCTGAGCTTTGAGGCCCACTGAAGAGTGGGCACTAGTCTAGATATTGTATTATTATTTGTGGTTAACCTGATAACCATTTTTACAGTCAACTTTGTGTCTAAGATGATGTGCAGGATATTTTCTTTCTTTCTTCTTGGAAAAATTAGCCATATGTAAGGCATCTTGAGTGGCAAGCATTCACGTTTTGGGTTTGTGTGTATTATTTTATTTTATTTTATTTATTTATTGCTTTTTAATCAAATCCAAGACCAGTAAATTATGGAGTTTTTAACCCCTGGCAGTATATTTAAAGGGGAAACTGACATGTCCCATGTCTCCACTATTGTAAACAGAATTTCTTCTTTTTTTGTTTTTTTATAATGATGGTCTTTGCAACTTTTATGAGTTTATTTTAATTGAAAGAGTACATAAAATATTTGTACTTTTGTTGTACTTTTACCATTTTAAAAGTAGAAGGCAAAAATGTACTATGGCGAAAATGTCATATGTACATGTAAAAGAATGTATAAGAAAATGTAACCAGTTACATATACATTTTATTTAAATTATTATTAACTGCAAGTACAAAAGCTTATAAAAAAGCTGTACTACTGATGAAAATTAGCATGCATGGATAAATCTGGCACATTTACATGATAGACTTGCAGTAAGTGATCACTAACTAATGTACATTGTCCCTTATAAAATAAATAATAAATAATATCGTTTTTAAAAAGTTAATTTATTCATTGTAATTGTTTTAGCGCCCTCCTTTTTTAACAATTGTGCATGTGCTTACATGAGACAAAATCACTTACTAACCTTTTCTCTGGCAAGTTATATTACTTCTGTCATGACAAAAGCCCACAAACACAGTAAATGCAGCACAATTTTCAAAAGTACTATTTACATATAGAGAAAAGGAGTCACAGCTTTATAATTCAAATAACACATTTATTTGATCCACACTCTAATTCAATTCCTCTTGAAGAATCAATTTAAGCACTTTTATAAAAAATACAAGCATTCATATTTATTGTAAAAACTACTTGAATGTAGTGTTTTTCTGTATTAATCAGCAGTCACAGATGTGATCCATAACAGCATCACAAACCTTGTTTTGAACCTGGAACATGCCTTTTAGATTGACATTTTATTTGTTAATACTGCATACATATCACATTAGTTCGGGAGACCCCTCCTCTCTTCTATTGTTGAGGTTTTGTGCTGTGAGAGTGAGCATTAATAAGATTCCCATTACATGTAGCAACATAATATAAATAAATAAAAACTACAGTAGACTATAGTATGTGTTCTGTGGTTCTGTTTCTCTCCTGTCCACAAAATGGTCCTGCATTTTGAAGGCTGATAAATAATAAAATATTTATAAAATATAAAATATGTTCTTGGGTTGGGATTGTTAATGTGTTATTTGGTTTATATATTTTACACAGACCATTCAAACATGGCTTTGCTTTCACGGAGGACCATTCAAATGTAGCAAGACGGAGAGAAGAAAGTCTGTTTTATATGGAACTATACAGTGTTTTCCACCATGGTAAAGGTTATGCCCATCTGTGATGAGAAAGACAGAATAAAATCATAGAGGCATTTTCCTGCATCTGCAATCCCCGTGAGTCAATGTTCCACCAGAGCCTTAGTCCACTTTGTCAAGACTTTCTCTGGTAAAAAAAAAAAAAAAAAAAAAAAAAAAAACCTTGTTACTTCTTCAGCATGCAATAAATGTGCATTAAAGTTGGCACGGACCATATGGGCAGTGTGAGTATCGCTCCATATACTTTAATGATACACCAAACTAGGTCATATATTTTCAAATATTTCTTATGTGCACATATTCATATTTGGGGGTGGCTTTTTTCACAGCTGTGAAAGTGACAGCCCTGTGAGGAATGAGATGTATGTCCTAAATGACATCTCTAAGTGGACTATTGAGATATGGGAGCCACATAGTGACACAAGTCCACTGGATCTGCTCTGATGATCATGGGAGAATTGACCACACAGATGGTAAATTCATCAACACTATGACTAATAGTCAGTAAAATTAACAGCAGCACTGATATCTGACATATTCAAACCTGCAAGTTTTTTGACAATCCATCATTTGTATACAAGGCAAATAACATCCTATTTAAGACAACATAAAAATTATAAAAATCATTAGGCTATTATAAAGTCCCCCTGTGATAAATCAATTATTTAATGTTGTTTATATTTTTTTTAATATGCTTTAAGACACAAACTACATTGTAACCAATCACGACAACGATGAGAATATGAATTTCTGTGTGTGGTTACAAATGTCTGTTCCTTTTCTATGTGTGTTTCTCAAAAATGCACATAACACAAACGTGTAAGTATGCTAAAAGGCTGAAATCTCATTCACTCAACACTGTAACCTCATTACGTCCTATAACTTTTGGCGTAATGCTATTTACATGTCCATAAGATGATTAAAGTTTATTCTAATCCATGCTGACGGTGCTCTTTGAAACGGTAGGCAAAATGTGGAGCAACTGAGTCTAAATGCGGAAGTAACCGTGCGTAGAGTCCATTGGACGTAGAAGCGTGGATTCAGAGACAACTTTGTAATAGAATTGTTTCAAATACTTCAATTTTGTCACCTCTTATTGCTAGACTGCTGCTTTCTGAGGCATGTGAGGTTGAACCATAAATTCCTGACATAGTTTCAAAGAATTCAGGTCTATTTGGGTCCATTCGGAAAAAAGCATATTTAATTTAAATGACCCGAGACCTAAGACCACTAATACTGAACCTGACCCTTGTCCGAGACACTCGTCAAAGTTTTGGACCCGAACCCTCTCGAGTCGGACCTCAGATTTTCGTGGACCCATGAAGACCTAGTGTATACATTCATGGTGGAGGAGGAGAGAGAGTGAACAAGCAGGACATTTGTAGAACGACTGTAGAAAAAGAGATATTACCAAATAGGAAAAGGTCAGAGGAATATAATTGGAAGAAGAAGGGTTATGATCAGGCAAGAGCTTTAGGATCCGCGTTAATATTGGAAAAGCTTACCATCTCTGGAGAGACATTAGAGAGCTGGAAGGCCTGGATATTCCCTACTTGGAAATGTATCACATAATGGATTATGAAACCTAAATGTGCTGCAAATACAATTTCATGTCAAGCAAATATTTTATAAAAACTAAAATTAATATAATAACTAACAATGTCATGCTCATTTATTTTTGTGCTGCCATGAGCTGCCACTGAAGACGACCCTTTTGCATTATTTTAAAGGAGGTGATGGACATCTAACACAGAGACTTAACACAGAGACTTGACAAGGGATCTGAAAGCTTTACTGGTATGTTTAATAGTTTGCGAGGGCATGTAGCCAGTGGTGACAGTTTCTGTGACACAACAGTCATATCAAACACGCCAAACTTCAGAAACAATCATATTGTAGAAGCATAGATTTGATTTGTCACACTAAATGCACAGATTTCCGTTTTCAGATTTCTTGTCTGCACATATGCACTGATCAGCCACAACATTAAAACCACTGACAGGTGAAGTAAATAATATTGATTATATTTTTTACAATGACACCTGCCAAGTGGAGAGATATATTTAGGGCAGCAAGTGAACAGTCAGTTCTTGAATTTCATGTGCTGGAAGCAGGAAAAATGGGCAAGCTAGAAGATCTGAGTGACTTTGACCAGGTCCAAATTGTGAGAGCTTGACGACTGGGTCAGAGCATTTCCAAAACAGCAAGCCTTGTTGGGTGTGCCCGGTATTCAGTGGTTATTACTTACCAAAAGTGGTGCATAAAAAGACAACTAGTGTGCCAGAGTCAAGGCTCATTAATGCACATGAGGAGCGAAGGCTAGCCTGTCTGGTCCGATCACACAGAAGAGCTACTGTAGCTCAAACTGTTGAAAAACGTAATGCCCACGACAGAAAGGTATCCAAACACAGTGCATTGAAGTTTGCTGTATGGGGTTGCTTAGCCGCAGACCAGTCAGAGTGCCCAGGATGACCCCTGTCCACCGCCTAAAGCACCTACAATGAACATGCAAATGTCAGAACAGAACCATGGAACTATGGAAGAAGGTTGCCTGGTCTGATGAATCATATTTTCTTTCAGATCAGGTGATTGGCTGGGTGTATGTGTGTCATTTACCTAGGAAATAGTTAGCAGCAGGATGGAGTATGGGAAGAAGGCAGGCTGACAGAGACAGTGTTATGTTCTATTTGGAAACTTTGTGGTCCTGGTATTTATGTGAATGTTATTTTGACACCACTTAAACATTTTTGACCTACACTACTCTTCAGGACAATGGTAACTCTGAGACATAACAGAAACCCTTTGACAAAATGAATAGAACATGAAACACTAACAGATCTCCCCCTACTGCTGGAATCAAAATTATTTAACTTTCATTGCAAATCAGGTTTATTAGCAAAATTGACAGACTTTCAGCTGTTTGCAATGAACAAATCAAACAAAAGTAATTAAAGTAGCTCAACACAGTGACTTCTTTTAATGACTTCTGCAGTCTAAACATGATTCAACCCCCTGAGTAGAATCCCTAACAAAAGCACAAATCTGCAAAACAGATGTTGTCTCAAGCACACCTGATGCAACTAATCAAGGGCTTCATTAGTTGCACCAGGTGTGCTTGAGCTAGAACACACAGGAAATTTCTGAACTGGCTAGTTTTGTTGAGTGTCACATTTGACTGCATGTTAGAAATAGAAATGTCAAATAAATGGTCCAAAAAGTTACGAAAAGATATCATCGCCCTTCACAAACAAGGAACAGGATATAAAAAGATAGTGAAGGCACTAAATATTCTGAGACAAATCTGGCTGCAACCAGATTTCTGAGAAGGGAGGTTCAGAAAAAGGTTCAGTGTCTGTTGCCACCAAGTCTTGCTGCAGGTCTTTTGCAGTCACTCAAGCTTTTAGCTTGCACAGTAAGGTGCGTACTAAACGCATGTGGTTTCCATACCAGAACTTCGAGACGTACACCACTATTGCCCCAAAAGCACAAGAAAAGTTGAATCCAATATGCTCAAAATCATATAAATAAGCCACAGAAGCTTTGGGATTCTGTTCGGTGAAACGATGCAACAAAACTGGAATTTTTCAGCCCTATGTCTGGAGGAAGAAGAATGAAGCATATATGCTGAAAAGAACAATCTGTCTGCAGTTAAGTATGTTGTGGCTCTGTGAGGCTGCTTTGCATCCTCTGGCACTGGATACATGCAGCGTGTGGAAGGCAAGATGGATTCATTGAAGTATCAGGAAATCCTAAGAGAAAACATGGTTGCAGAAGAAGTCCTGGAAGATTCTACAGTGGCCATCACAGTCACCTTACTTGAATCCGATAGAAAACTTCTGGTGGCATTTGAAGAAGGCGGTTGCAGCAAGAAAACCCAGGAATATGACTGAACTGGAGGTCATTGCTCATAAAGAATGGGCTAAAATTCCTCTGAAGCTAAGCATTCTAAAAACCACAAATCTGCAGTGACACATTCAGTTTGAGTTCTGCTTGATATAATCAGTTGTTGAGTTCTCATAACTTTTTACTATTAAGTGCCATGATCATTTAGCATTTGAGTTAATGAACTTGTTACATTTAGTAAATCTGACTGTTAGGTTTCACAGAGCACATGTATATGTATCCCTATACCGGAAACAATCACTCTCCTTTAAAATGACACATGTCCCCTAAAAGACAGGCAAAAAGAAAGAGAGGGAAAAGTAGAGAGAGAGGAAGAGATTAGGGATAGAGAAAGAGAAAAAGAAACTTCAGTGGAAAAGAGCCAGTGAGGAAACAAACCTGATTTATTATCAGCAAAAACTACAGCAGATGTCAGAGTATGACTGACCCTCTGCAGCCAATTAGTGAAATGCACGGAAAGAAATGACGCTCTCGCTCTCGATCTGCATCTCGAACGCTCTCTTCATCTTCGGACCTTCACCCAGACTCCTCTTCATCTTCCCCCTAACCTCTCCTCAACTTCTCTATCATCAGCCTCACAAACAGACTAATCACCTGTAAACAGGAACATGCGTTGCTGATCACCAGTGAAATTCAATTACATTATATTTTATCACATGAAGAAACCGAAATAATTCCTGAAGTTGGTTGAGTTTTCTAGTGATAAGTTGCGAAAGGCGTTGGATTTTAGATAAGACAATATTTTCAAGCTTTTTCACCCACACATTAGTCATTATGCTTTGAATGAAGCCACATGCAATAAACAAGTACCAGAATTGATGGCAAAGAAACGTAAACAGTCATGGATAAAATCTGTGAACTGATAAAGCAGCTGGCTCTGAATCTGCGCTTGAAACGTGGAACATTTCTTGCAAGATCTTGTATGACGACATCATATGAAAAATTAAGTCCAAGCCTATTGCCCGCTGCACACGCTTCAGCCACTGTTTTGAGCTACATGCTTTTGGCAAGTAAATATTACCCATAAGCTGCTATTTCTCACCACAGAAGAGTATATTTAGGTTAGTGGGTTGCAGATGTTTGACCAGCGTTCATAACACTAAGCAAACTGAAGCACAGGGCCAGATGCATAAGCGATGTTTTATATTTCCAGTTTCTCATGTGGCCTTGCCCAGTTTTAGAAAACAGCATCTGGCCTGCCAGTCTCAGAGTTATGAAATGTAATGCAACCAATAGCGTAATGAACACAAACATAACAGAGGATCAGTGGTCTAGCAGAAAGTGGCGGGTCTCCCCCGTCTGAAGAATAGTTTGTAATGCCATATATCTTACAGTTTGTATAATGTGAGGATAATGTTTGTGGTGGTTCCTTCCTTCTCGAGGAGTTTCCTTTGCTATAAGCAACTTGAAATATCAGTCAAAAAATGTTCTGACAGATATCAATTAAAGGTAGAGTAGGCAATTTTTGGAGAGGTTAGCAATAGCTTTGAATAAGATCCCATCCTCCCTTCAGAGCGTCTCCAAAGCCACACCTCCTTCAAAACACGTACAGCAGGAAGCAAACAAAAGCGCCACGAGAGACGGTGTTAAACTGCTTCATGTCTGGGGTTGGGGGAAAAAAACTTGATTCTTAGATGCATCACGATGCGGACGTGGACGATTCTGAATCGATTCACAAATGTCAAAAATCGATTTTAGAAGCGTTTTTTTTTTCTTACAATGTTATATTGACGGAACGCAAAAGGCGGAACTCTGAAGCGCAGATGTGCAGCGCCCGGACAGTCTGTGGCGTGCGCATAACAGAGACGCATGATGGCTGAGCGTGGAATCCGAACGGCACCCTCTTTGTTAAAAGCTAACGTATGATAAATTGGCATAATTTCATTGTGGACTATTTTGTATTTTTGTATGAGAGCTGCTTTCTGTATTGTTTAGTTTTCACATCAATATGCTGTAAACAGATCTGTTATACGTACGTTATACGTATATTTACTGTACTGCCCTCCACACTCACAGTGTGTATCAGTGCAATGCCAGTCACAAAAAGTTACATTAGATTTTGTATAAGCTGCTTTTGATTGTGGTATACAGCAACAATTTCAAGTCATAAGTCTTAGACTCTTTATTATTTATTTGAGTATTAGAGCAGCTTTGTATGTAACTAATTATTCAAATTATGCGCAAGTCCACAATCATTATTTTTGTATGAGAGGTGCTGGTAAATCATTCTATATTTTTATATGAAAGTTGTTTGTAAGCAAAATGTTTTTTTGTGTTTTTTTTTTTTTTTTTTTTTTGCCTGAAGGATTATATTGCTCATTGCACATAATAGGAGGAGGTTGGATAGAAATCTATTATTTTATGTTTGAGATTCAGAATATGCTGAAGTTTGTATTCACTTACTAAAAGTACTGTATGCTGCTAGTACAGGGACACATTTCTTTTCCTGTTGGTTCTTTGCAATGTTGTGACATACGCTGGCAAATTTAACCTTACAGTTGACTTGCCAAATCACTTCCATTTGTTTTATTAATAAAATATATTGAAAGTAAATTCTTTATGGGTCATTATAAATACTTTGCTTTGAAAGTACCAAGTAGTCACAAACAAAAATAGGATGCATCGATAATCGTTTTAGCATCACATCGCAGCCCTCTGAATCGAGTCGAATCGTGAGGTGCCTAGAGATTCCCACCTGTACTCATGTCTCATAAGCACACAACATTACAACTTAAAGAGCGCTGACCTGTACAATCTGACTGCTGCAGATTCATTTTTGCCATTGATAGTGTTGCAATTGAAACGCATAAATTCAAGTCTCGAACACTCCAAGTATAACGTCACAGGTTTCCATCTCTTCCAAATTACAGTATGGCGTGAAAGCAGCATAAGCTCGTTGTTTTGGTTCAGGAGGAACTGTAAAAGGTGGCTGCTGTTTTGGTGCTCAGTGACTGACGTCTGTCTAACTCTGCATGAAACGTGCTGATGATGTGTGATGTCTGCACGAGCAGGGTGCGTGGAGGTATGAAAATACATACATTGACAGGCAGGTAGGACATCGTATTCGGACCGAATGCAATGATTGGACGAACATTTTATGGTGCTACACCTTCCACAGACGATGTACATATAAATACATTTAGACCACTTAACTTGGGTATTGCTATCAGGTTGTGAAAAGAATTTCAACCAGCATAACAAAACATGTTTCTGAAACAAATTTGCTGCCTTTAAATAGGTGTGCTGAAAAGTTACATTCAACCTCTGTAAACCAATGAAGTCTATAATAACTAGCCAGAGTTATCTGCTCACTTTTACATTTTGTTTACACCCCCCAGCTAACATATAACGTTCTCAGAACTTTGGCTAATGTTCTGTTAAAGTTATGAACAAACATTCTTCCTGTAGCGTTAATAGAACGTTCGTTCAGTTATCTGGTATTTAGTTATGTTTCCAAAACATCATTCATGGAACATATTTTGTCCTGAAACATTTTAGTTGGACATTTTTTAAATGTTACTTCTTGTTTGAGAACATCAAAAGTAACATTCCCATAATGTTTGCAAAATGATCAAATGTATTACTCACATAACGTTTGTATGTTTGTTATCTGGGCCTAACACTTTCTTGGCACAGTATTTTATTTACCCATAATTTATTATGGGTACTCAGTCCTGCAGACAGGAATTTTGAACTAACCATGAGCTGCACATGCCATGTGACTAATTAGTCTGGAGCAGCAGGAAGATGGCATCAGAACAACAGTGATTGGAACCCAACTGTGTTAAATTCTTCACTAGGATTGAGCAGTGACGTGAAGAGCATTACACAAAATTATAAATCCATTTCCTGATGTTAAAAGTTGGGGCGTTTTCCCCTCAGTGTAACACACATTATAAAAAAATCATGTCATTATCTAGGTGGAACATTTCAAGTGGCTCTTCATCAATAATTCAACTTTCACAGCCCTCATTTTATTTGACAAACAAGCTGTCAATCTCCATTACATGGCACATTCTTTTTTACCTAGATGATGCAAGTGAATGCAGTGCAACAATGCAGCTCTGTAATGTAATCAGTGGTTAAATGTTTGTTTTATGGCATTTAATGGTCCGTGAGTGAAATAATAATTAAGCTAATGGATTGTGGGATTATTAATGGTTAATGTATATGAGGCAACTTTAGTTTGCCAAATCAGTGATCAATGTTGCTGCCATCTTATACAAACAAATGACAGAGGTTTGGACCTGTGGGAATAATAAACAGAATTGTTTTGATGACGGAATATAGTGGCTGATTTATTATTAACAGTTTTTACTTTATCAAAAATGCTTTTCATTTTCCATCTGAGTATTACAGGACCCCTAAAGGGGAATGGTGATGGAAAAAAAGTAAGATGGGACTAAAACTGACATGTCAATGGAGAGAATTGTGTTCTCTCACTAAAGTTTTGCGTTCTCCTGAGCAGCTTTTGGTTTCGCTTGCAAAACTTTTGCGTTCTTTGCAAGTAAACGCAAAGTTTCTTGGGGAAACACAAACATTTTGCAATCAAATGCAAAGTTTCTCAAGGGAACTAGAGAACTAAAAGCATTGACATAATTTTTTCTCCCATCTTATATATTTTTCCTCCGTTATGTCTCTTCAGGGTACTTTCTTCAAGTGATGCTAACTCTAAAGTTTAAACATGCTGCCGAAACATTAAGGTTATTCAGAAACTAATATTCAGCATTTTGAAAAGAAATGTTACTATTAATATGCTAAAGCTGCAGTTTATACTTTCTATGCCACTTTTCCATTGGTCGACAAACACATTGCTCCGCCCCCAAACTCAACATTTCTTGACAAAGCTGGTTGAGATGCTCAGTTAATGTTTAAAATGGCACAACATGCACTCTTAAACAGTTTTAAATGTAGGCATCTATAATGTTGTTTTTCAGTAACAAAGCAATCTGTAATACATACATGAGGATTTTTGTGTCATTGATTCAAGTGAATAAAACTCAGTATATTTTCCACAGTAACTGTTATTTTCTATTCTTTCTTTAAACACAGAGCTCTTATAACAGGGATACAACTGTTCAGAAATACAGAGAGGTGTAAATAGGGGATATAAATCCTCAAATGAGCCTGGTTTAGTTTGGCAGGAGAATGAGAATGTTAAAAGTAAAGCAGACACATAAATCTCAGCTCTACTCCCTCTGCTGACCCTCTTGTATAGTACAATTATGGAGTTTTGGGCTTACTTTAAATGGGAAGATTCTAAACCACCACCTCAACCATGCATGCTATATAGGCACAACCCCAGCACGCCCAAACTGAGCTACGAGTTATGTCTTGCCATAAGAAAAAGCCAACCAATGCCACACAAACACCAAAGCAGAAGTATGGGATTTCAAAATCTAATTTAAATCTGTAAAGGTTAAGAATTTGAAAATTTTTAAACAAAGAAAAGTCTTGACGTAAAAACTATTTAAGATTCTGCACTATTTCTGAGTCACGAATCCAAATTAGCAACTTTGTAACATTGACCATATCAAGGTCAGATTTTCTGCTCAGGATGGATAATATGAATCATCAGGTACTGAACAAACTTGTGGAGTTCATGCCAGCTTCTTTTTTAAAGTTAAAAAAAGAACACACAAAATACTAAGACATTCTGATAATTCAACTTTTCTCAACAACAAAAACATTTATTTATAAAGCGCATTTATACACAGCTAACGTTGATTCAAAGTGCTGTAAATGGGGGGAAAAAAACATGTCTGCACTGAAAAAGCAACATGTACACACTTGGCAAATATTTCACTCAATTTAATGTCAACTTTTCACACTATTATGCTTATAATGTGAAAAATTATAAAAATAAATAATAAATAAATAAAAGTAAAATGTAATTGTTAGGAACAATGCACTCATGTTGTATTACAAAACAAACACTTTTGCTGCTATTGAGGTGGGATTTGAATAAAGTTAGGGACCGGTTTGGTGGTATGGTTTAAGGAAGGGTAGGAGTAAAAACAATGTATAAACATAATGCATTATAGGTACTAAATATAAAGTGGGTCCAAATGTTTCTCTATTAAATTAGACTGGCAGACAGATGTTAGACCTTTGGACCCCACTGCATATATATATATATATATATATATATATATATATATATATATATGTGTGCATGTATAATGTAAAATGTACATATTGTTTGGCAATGTAAATCTTTGTTTATCATGTAAATAACGCTTGTTTGAATTTTGAATCCAATGGATAACACAAAGAGCAACATGTCATTAATTTGAATATCCATTATTAAAGTCATATTTAAGATATAATTATAAATATACAATTCTTATATTTTTTGATCCACTTATAATTGCAAAATCTAATACAGTTAATTGTCATTGGCCATAATTTCAGATCTCTGTTTGCCATCTGTTTGTAATGCTCTATACTCACTATTTGCGTATATGTAAGGTTGAGTGGGCGTACATTTCCATGGACAGGTCATGAGCAGGTCACAGTGGTTTCTCTGGTTGTAAGTTAGCTTTTTCTTTTTTCCTTTCCTCTGCCTGTTTGAATATTTTGTGTAGATTCCCTGGACTGAGCGACTTGGAAATGAAATGCAAATGAACAGATCTATTAACTAACGTTGTTCCTTGTTTCTGAGGATCAAAGCTCGAAACTCATGTATAGGCTTCATAATGTTTGCGCAAATGGACTGAGCGTTTGAAGTGACGGAAATTTAGAAAAGCCCCCAGCACAGCTATTGTCGCACCGATCCAAAAAGGAAGATATTAGCACATTTGTTTTTTGTTCCCAAGACAAGAACAAATCCTGAAACAGTGCAAACATTGTGGAAAACCTGTTTCAAACCCTAAACCTGTGCCAACCAGTGTGGAAAATCTCATTCTAATGGGTGCATTAACATTGTTTGACTTCAGAAAATCCGGCAGCCCTTAGACAACCCTATCCTTCACAATGTCCGTCCTGCATCTCTGATAGTGATTTTGTTTATTATTGAGCTAATGTGTTGCGTGAATGTCACTTCATGAGTGTTAATGAGGTCTATACCACCCCTCAGGTACCATATGTCATCATGATACTGTTGATTTTGCAATCACGGTTTTCCTATTTTGAAAAGATT
Organism: Meda fulgida; assembly: GCA_030578275.1. Classification (NCBI taxonomy): domain Eukaryota; kingdom Metazoa; phylum Chordata; class Actinopteri; order Cypriniformes; family Leuciscidae; genus Meda; species Meda fulgida. The sequence goes on from CM060623.1 coordinate 6,636,103, forward strand.
AGTGATCAAACATGTGTCCATTAAGATAATCCTAAAAGCTTTTTTACACCTAATGCTGTGTTGGTCTCAAAATGTGACCGCAAATGTGATTTTGAAACATTGCACATTGTGAAAGGATCTGTCTTTTAAATTTTGAAACAACTTTCATGGTGATTAAACGATACATTCAGTAAATGACTTAATAAATAAATAAAAATGTGATGTAAATCTATCAAATGTGTCATATTCAATTTGATTTGGCTGGTTTTGTCTTGATTTTTGTTCAAATTGGACTACTACTTAAGCGTAATGTGAATGTTTTCTGATTTTAATAGACATACTGTAAAAATTACTCAATGTTTTCTCTAAAGAAATTCTACTTCAATTGAGTAGGCAGGAAATGTTTTTCAAAAGCCATGTCTGTGAATAGACTAAAATATTTGTGGTGGTTATGCATAGACCAAGGAAATTGTTTGCAATGTGACAACATATGGTTATATTGCACATACGAGGACTGACAAGGGAAATCTCTGTTACTGGAAACACTTAAAGTAGTGACATAGTCTTTCTGGGAAATGTCTGGACATAAAATGATTTAGCAAAGTTCATTGTTGCCCATCATTGTTGGGAGGGGAATAACCAGTTTACTTTTCAGTGTCATATGTTACATATGGTGCACATATTACATATTATAGTAAATGATTACAATAGCAGCCAGAACACCAATGCATAATTATATGCAGCTTCACAAAATGATTACACATTAATTACTTGCAGTTCATGTGTATTACGTAGTTATACTTATGTAATTACACTGTAATGAATGCTGTAGTTGGCCACAAAGTAAATTGTTTTGTAGCTAATTTATTTTGTGTTGTCTTGTTGCATACAGCAGGATTTAGTGTTTAAGAACTGCTGCATGAAGGCTGTTTCACTGCAATAAATTGTATTTTATTTAGAAAATCAGATCGGAATATCCTTATGCTGGAACAGAAGGTCTGGAAGGAATCAAAATAAGAGACTTAGAACTGTGGTTTAGCGTTTAGCGCGCTGTTCCTCATGCGGGACTCACAGGTCTGTTTCCAACCAGTACTCCAATATTATTCAATGAAATTTTCATTTGATCACCTTATTCTCGGTGCAAGTAATGTGATCCTATCTGTAAATATGAGTGAATAGGATTTCATTTATCAATTTATCACAGAGAGTGAGAAAAAAAAAAACAGTGCTATATTTCGAAATGGCTCCTAAAGGACACAGCCCCATGGGATTATGCATTTCATAGAGGAGCTGAACCTCCCCCGAGGCTTCATTAAGTCTCAGAAATACCCAGACGCTGTTCACACTCTGTAAATCTGCGTGCCTCACGTCACAGACCCGCTGCAGCCGCTCACCTCCCAGACCTGCCCACTCACCTTTGACACGACGAGACGTTTTTATTGTGCTGCTGCTGAAAAATTGACTCTTTGTTTTCATGTCGAATTTCACGAGCTTAAATCGGTAACTGTTTTACATCACAGTGCCCATTTTACACATATTCCATGTAAATCTCATTAGTTGCATTTACACTGAGACACTTATACTTTGACAGTTTTTATTGTTACAACTGTACACATTTTAGAATACTGTATGAAAACATGAAATAATGCAAACAGATGTTAAACTAATTACAACTGTCCAATGTTTGAGCTTTTCTGGGTTCCCAAGTCAAGTCAGCTTAAATTAATTAGCACAGTTTCAAAGCATCTTTACAGAAAATCATGATGTTAATGTGTATATATCACAATATCTCATAGTTGCATTTAACAGATTAGAGCTTGGCGATAATGTAGTTTATATTTAGTGACAATATGTACGCTGGTTACTTGTTGACTGATTTCCTTTACTATCTGCTCCAACTTACCCTTTTGGTAATGCTTCATTTTAGTGTTTGTGTCACACATACTACACATTACTAAAATGACTTACTATAGTATTAACAAGAACTATGTAATTAAAGCAGCTTAAAAATACTCCAAAAATGTACATGCAGTTTAATTACAAATTATTTTGTAATTATTTTAAATGTAATTATACATAAATACATGAACACCAATATGTGTGACCAAAAATTTAAAGCGCATGCAATTAACATACCTAATTATAACCCTTAAAATCTCATTTTAAACTAAAAACATGGTATATGCATTCCAAATGTATCACACTTCAGACAAGGTGATCATTCTTATAGGAAGTGCAACTTGTGGAAGAATGACTAAGATTCTTTATTTAATAATGCATGCATGTTTTCTTTCAGTGTAGTTCACTGGAGGCGGTGTAATGATAAATTTGGGTTGTCCTGTGTTAAGTCATGGGAAATCAACCCAGATACACAGGGGACAAGAGTTCTGAGGTAAGTGCTATTTTTCACATGGCTTTTGGAATCAAGGGGTGTTTAAAAAAAAACCTTCAGTAAAAGAGATGCTTCAATATGCATAGAAAATAAAAACATTCCCTAAACAAGGCTTTAAACAGTGACTAAATAGCAACACAGAAAATGGTTATCTTCTAATAAGAACCTATGTAAAATATAATAAGCCAGCACACAGTCACTCCGTACGAAATCCAATACTTCCCTATGTAATATGCGAAATACTACGCTAACAGAGTATGTTCAAATACATAGGGCCAGATTTACTAAACAGGGCAAATTAGTGTAGGGCGCAATTCCAAAAAAGCACTGATGGAAAGTTCTGCAGATGATCTACTGACGACGTGAAAATGAAAGAACACAGACAAAGCCGGATGGCCGGATCATTTCCATAATGACCAACACAATCTACCAAGAGCAGCACGAATTAGCGGTTAGTTTAAGACCTGCTGTTTTGGGCGGTACATAATGGCGGAAATACCAGTAACTCGACTAGCGCAAGCCTAAGTAAAACACCTTCCATGATTATTTAAATACTCTCCTCCCATTAATTTTGGTTCTGAAAAGGATACTCCTACAAATTCATATGCAATAAGGTCAGCTGCAAAACTTTGCTCTAATTTTTCACTGTGTCTTTAAAAAATGATTATAGTAGTTTTTTAACGCCAAAAGAGGGTTTGAGCTAACGCAAGCTGTCAGTAAATCATTTGAATTACTCAGCATATCATACACTGTAAAAAAATACATTTGTTAAATATGCAGAAAAAATAGCAGCTGCCTGTCAATGTAAAAAAGTGCACATAGTGAATTTATTATTTTAAATGATGAATTTCACCGGGGTGGGTTCAAATAAGTTTGACTTCTACCCACTCCGTTACGAGCAATAGATTGAAGTATTTGTTTAAGTTGATGAAAGTATGATGAATTTAAAGGCTTGTACAGATTAATCAAATCTCTCTCTCTCTCTCTCTCTCTTGCTATTCTTTTATGACTATTCATTAACGCATTACTGTTTGTAATGAATCATTTGTCCAGTATACACATGCTTATAAATATATTTAGTCTCTTTTCATAAATACATTGTGAAAAGTCATCATTTTGAAAGAAAATAGCATTTTGACCTGGTGGCATGACCTTTGTACTTCCCTTTAATATAATGTGGAACTTGAGGAGACAGGTGCTTTTGAGATTCCTGTCCCACACTGAACCGAGGCAAAAATCACAAAGAAAAGCTGTGAAAGACAGAATGAATGGTCAAGCGAGTAAGGCCTTTTAAAAGGAATAGGAGAAAGTGAAAAAATGGGAAGAGAGGGAGAAAGAAGAAAACCCCTCCCGCGGTACACAATGCTCATAGCTGGGGTTAAGTGCTAAGATTTCATCCAGTGGGACTCGGGGTCCACATTTAAGCTTTCCATGGTGCAGGGGCCACCCCAGTCATCTGACATAATCACAATGATGATATACAGGGACATTAGAACAGGGAGCCGCTGACATGCCGAACAATAGCTCCTCACAGCAGGACTGGCCTTTCTGGGCATCCAGGTGCAGTCCCAGGCCGGCAAATTCCTCCTCTCCCCCCCTTCGCCTCTTATTGTGTGGCCAGAGATGCTCTTTCAGGAGTGGGATGAAGGGGGGAGAAAGAAAGAGATCAGAGGTGGGAAGAGATGAAGAAGGTAATAAGGTAAAACTAAAGTTGTAAGGTAGAAGATCGTGAACCGCTCCTCACTAACACGGGTTTCGGTGTAGAAAAAGAAAAAAAAACAAGTTTGGTTGTCGGAAACACATTAACTGATGCCAAAAAGTGAAGGGGAACAGAACAGAATAGGATCTTCTCCCTCAGGTCAGTTGAGCTTTTGAAATGGAGAGAGAAAGAGAAGGAGACTCTGAGAAGGGAGTGGAAGATTCATCTGTCAACAAGAGTTTAGAGCTCTTGGGGAAAAAAAGCATAGTCCCTGGTCTGGACGCACAGACGGTGCCCTGTGTCTGCTCACTCAAACGTGTGTCCAGCAGGGCTGACCGGGCACAGAGCTGCCCCTATTACCCACAATCCCGCGCTCCCGACAGCCTGGGCCGGCCTCAGATTTGAAAGCTTCAGTGAGCAAATCCTTGACATTGCACACATTAGAGTTTAGCCCTCTCCATGTGTGGTCCAGTTGTTGAGTCCTTTTTTTTTTTTTTTAAGTAAAAATCCTTCTATTAATGGGTTAAGTAGTTACCTTGTCACCAGACATCTAAAATCCTGTTTCAAAGGTGAACAATTTGAGGGAAAAAAATGCTTTTCCAAAGTTAATTAGGTGCTCATGAAAAATACATGCATTTGTTGACACTTTTGCAAAAAAAGATGACCTTGCTCCTTTTACGTTTCGTGGCAGTTTCAAAGTAAAATGTCTTGTAAGTGGCACTAAAAGCACATTCAGTTGTCACAAAAACTGATGATAAACTGATAGCTGCATGAATGAAACGTGGCGCTTAAAGGTTAGTGTTCTATAGCGTTTGAAAACGACACACCAATACGTTAAACCATATCCTAAACTTAACCAATAGGGTTAACAAAAGCAAACGTCAGAGCAAAGCTTATTTGCTCAAGCAACAAAAAAAAAACATTTTACTTTGTTTTGTTGAACCATGTTTCACTGAATTTCAATGGATAAAAGTAAGCCTGCATTAGAAATCCACACACATGGTACTGGATATGTAGGCCTAATCCACACGTTAAAATGTATTCGTTTTCAAATCATGCACTATGGTAATACTGTTTGAGGTAGTATTGTGCGAAAAGTTGATATGTCTAATATGTCCCTGTAATCATAATTTGTGTGAAAAGGAATAAAAGGTGTTATACTGTCTCTAGTGTTGATTTCAGCTGGAAACTGCAGTGCATTGTATGTACAGGCACGTTTTTGGAGTTTTGTGTTGCGAAAATGTGAGTAGTTGTGCGTTTATCCAAAGGTTTAGTTTTGAAAGGTGTTGTTGATTCAATTCTGAAGAGATTCACTCTCCCAGCCACCCATTTGGACAAATCTATCCCCTCGGAAAGAAGACGTGAATAAATTGGATAGAAAAGCTGACAGGAATGTTGATTAATGGTTGTGGTGTCGTTCGCAGAGTGGAGTCTAAATAAAGGTCTGACAGGTTGGCATCATGGCCTGGGTCTGGCCAATCCACATGCCTCCATCTCGGAGAGAAATACATTTTAATTAAAGCAAAGCATAACTCGATCCTGGAAAAGTGGAGAAAAAAAGTAGGCTATTTGCAGAAAGATTTATTCTTTGTTCACACTTCATTTTCCCCCTCACACTCTTTCACTTTTCCTTTTTGCTCTCTCCGTCCCTCCATCCCTCTCACACACTGACTGCCGACCATCTGCGTTTAACGCATTGAGCGTATTTTCTATTTTTTAAACATCAACGGCTCTGTTTTTTAGCGAAAGGTTAGTGTACCTTTAAGGAAAACGTAACTGCACCGCCAGCACTTGTCATTTCTCCAGGCTGCATTTGTCTCACAGAATAATCATAATAGCCAAGAGAGCATGTTCTTAAAGCCGTAGTTATTATGAGTAAAGCGCTGGAGTTCACTGGCTATGTGGTAGGTACGACATGAGTTGTGGAGTTTTAAGCCATCCAGGGCCGTGTAGATACAACATTCCTCTACGGCTAGCCGAGCTCCCCTCTGAGCCGCGAGTGAACGCCTGCTTAAACTCAGCCGGTGACAGAATGCAAGACATTCACGCAAATTCATTCATATTTTGCGTGCCTTCCTTTGCTCTATTTGTATATGGCTACTTGATCATGATGGAAGAAAGAGCGTAAGACATAGTGTGTAACATAAACTAAACTAAACTAAACTAAGTGTGAAGTCACACTTTTCTTAGTGTGAAGAACATTGTAAACAATCTAAAGAACGTCTTTCCGCTATAAAGAACTTTTTGTGCAATGGAAAGGTTCCATGGGTAATAAAGATTCTTCATGGAACCATTAGTGCCCATAAAGAACCTTTATTTTTTATGAGTGTACATGCAATGTAATATATTCTGTTGCTCTGTATATGTTCCCTGTGATATAAACCTTTATTTTGTCTGGTCTTGTCTTGTTTCACAGACAAGGCTTAAGCCTAGACCCAGACTAAAATGCATGTTTGAGTTGTTTTAACTGAACACAACTTGCACTGTCACTGACAAATATTAAAATATGTCAGTGCCATGCCATAGATATTTTGAAGAATGTTGGTGACCAAACAGTTGGACCCCATTGACTACCAAAGTATTTCTTTCTACTATAGAAGTCAATGGAGTCCATCAACTGTTTGGTTACCGACATTCTTCAAAATATCTTCCTTTGTGTTCAGCAGAAGAAAGAAATTCATACAAGTTTGAAACAACTTGAGGGTGGGTAAATGATAACAGAAATTTCATTTTTAAGTGAACTATTCCTTCAAATGCCCTATTTGAACTAAGGCCTCTAATTCTGGCTTAATTTAAGCTCTTTGTGTGAAACCAGGCCTATATTTTTAAATTTCACACCATGCATTGGCTTGAAATAAGATATCTTATTCAGAAATAAGATTCTGTCCTGGCACTTGTCATTTCTTTTTTTTATCTGTATGTTCATTTTTAATCTTGTAAGCTTTTAAGTTATAAAAATGTTCATTACTGAAATGAATTGGTTTCCATCTTTATTTTATTCTGAGGGAGGCGGATAAGAACTGAACTTGAATCTTACACGTCTTTTGAGAAGTATGAAAAGAAATGGTGAGGTAAAACTTGTTCTTACAATTTTCTTTATAAAACAGATTCTTCATAAGCTGCGTCTAGAGTTTGTTTTTGTGCGAGTAAACCTGTATCAATAGTGGCAGTGTGCTGATTCTGGATCAGTGTTGAATGTTCTTTGTGAGTAAGGATTATTGAGGTAGGATGGAATTTGAAACAATGTAATACACGGCGTACAGTGGCCTGGGATGCTGGGGGTGTAGCCCACATGGGAATGACGGGAGAGGAGAAGGAATGCTGATTTGGTAGAGTTGGCGGTGGGACAAACTGAATCACTTTGTATGAGGAACACAGGAGGGCAGTCTTTAGACACCAATAGCAGTCCCACATGAGGAACTACACAGTAAAGCACCTATTTAATTTAAAACACTTAAAAGTCACAATTAAAAATGCATAAGTGTCACTGCATTAAATACAATCTCAAACACATGCCTCTAGCTTTTCTGAGCCGTTTTTGCAATGGCTTTTAATCAATTGTTGTGTCAGTGACTTTCAGTGTCCTGGGCGGGTAACCACAAGTGTAGTTCATCACATGAACCATGATCATGTTTGACAAACAGAAAGAGTCCAAATACTTTTTGCCTTCTTTTTGATCAGTGTATCTATTGCTTTATCAATTCGAAACCAAACAGCTGTCTTTTTGTGATGTTTTGTTTGCTTTCACTAAAATAAATATGACTTGGTTTGATATTTTGTTATCTAATGCAGTGATATTCAGACATGTTTACAGTATGTATGGTGCACAGTGTCCAAACACAACTTCAAAGAATTGCTTCAGATCGTAGCAAATCAAAGCAATACAATACAAAAGCTTGATATTAGGCAAAAATGTTCCTGGAAACGGACTATGTTAATGTCTGTGCTCTTTGCTGTTGTATTCTGAAGATGAATTTGTAATTTGAGATATTCAAGCTTCATCACACAGATTGGAATCAAAACTCCCACTCAGTATTCCAGTTCATTATGTATTGGGAAATGAATTATGATTGCTGAACTCTTTAGTGCATTTCATTTCTTTACAGTTAGCAGGGACACTTTTCACAACTCATTGCTTTCAAAGAATATTCCAAAGACTGAAATTGTGCATTACAAAAATATTTTCTAATGTTCTTAAAGGGATAGTTCACCCAATTTTTTTTAAATTCTGTCATGAATTACTCACACTCATGTTGTTCCAAACCCGTAAGACTTTCGTTCATCTTCAGAACACAAATAAAGATGTTTTTAATGAAATCTGAGTGATTTCTGTCTCTCCATTGACATAAAGGCAACTACCACTTTGACACTTCAATAAGTTCACAAAGAGATTGCAAAACTAATCCATATGTGAATTAAGCTAATTTTCTGAAGAGACACGATCGCTTTAAATGATGAACAGATTTAATTTAGGCTTCTTTATTCAGATAACATAACAGAAGCTCAACCCGAACCTGCTTGACACGTGAGAACAAGCAGTGTGTCAGTTGATGAATGTTTATATGTGAATAAAAGCCTAAACTCAATCTGTTCATCATATAAAGCGACTGTGTCTCTTCAGAAAATGTGGACTAAACTGCTCAATTCATGTGGATTAATTTTACAATCTCTTTGACATTTTTGAAGCATCAAATCATGCGTAGCTGTTAATGTAGGGACAGAAATGAGATTTGGAACGTCATGAGGACGAGTCATAAATGATAGAATTTTTTTTATTTTTGGGTGAACTATCCCTTTAATAGTTACACATTTTAATGCATTATAGGGCATTTTAACTGGATAAGGAAATTTTATCCATTTGCGTTCTCTGTATGATCTTAAACTAAAACAAGAGTGGTCGTTTCGAGTGAACTGGTTATCTCTGGTTTGTCTTCAGGAAGAGGTTGCATTCTCCTCAAAGCAGTAGAAATCTATCTATCTCTGCTCTTTAGAGGAAATGAGCACCAGAGTGAGGTGTTTGCATGTGTGTAGTTTGGCCGGAGCAGCAGCTGATTAATCTTGCTGTCACACACGCACTGCCTCAGATCGACTGCCTAATAAAACTCATAAACAGGTAAATAAGCAGCCCAGCTCAAGTCTTAATCCCAGCAGCGCACAAGCAACGAGAGGCAGTCTTCAGCTTAAACGAGGGACAATAAGAGTGATTTACCACTGCGAGAGTGTGTGTTTCAGTCTGTGTGTGTTGGTGTCTTTGTGTGAGTGTGTTTGAGGGCATGTCTCACTGGTATTTGCATTGGTTTGGTATTCTTTGTGTTCGTTACATATTTGTCAACTGTCATGACGTTCCCTCACAAGCTCATGGGCATGGGTTTCTATGTTGTGAAAGCCCTTTAACGACTGCAAACTGCTTTTTTTTTTCTTTTATTCCCCAAACAAAATTTGAGAAATGGAGAGAATGTAAGTTCTGCCTAGCTAAATAACCACAAGGCCTTCTTCAACAGTACACAATTTCACCATTTTTTAATTTATACTCCACCTTCACCTAATGATGTTTTAGCTCCTGTCATGACTCCGGCCTCCATGTGTGCAAAAGCACAAATGTGTTGATTTTACTGGGATGTCTGGTGAGGAGATGGTCCTAATCAAAAGGAAACTATGCACAGTCACTCCAGGAAGGGCTGATGAGAAAGAGGAGGGGAACACTGAGAGGTCTTTCACTGAAACCTGCTCTCGTCCATTTATGAGCCACTCAGGCAAGTCCCATCTGCAAGTCAAAGTCAACACTCAGCCTGAGCAATGAATTCATTAGGGGGACTTTGATTTTTGGTTAGTGTTTAAATTAATTAATATTGCCATTCATACGTCAGACATTTAACCAACCCCCTCTGCCAAGCCTTGTTATGTTATAGATAGCCTATAATAAGTGTAAGCTATGTGTGTAGTTTAGTGTGTATCTATAAATAAAAATGAACGGGTTTGGAAGGGTTTCAAGAACATGAATTAGAGTTGTTTAATTAAACCCACTGTGCTCAAAAAGGCAGCAGTTTTACCTCATGAAAAGTAACGCTTTTTTTTTACAGTGTCCTTGTTACATGTTACATGTACTTACCATAGTAATAACAGTTAATTATGCATAATTACATGCAACTAACACTCAACCAAACCCTAATCCTACATAACACTATAGTAAGTACGTTGTTAATTAATATTACTGAGTAGGCCTACCTAAATATATAATTACGCTGTAACAATGACAACTCAAAATGAAGGGTTACACTTTATTTTAAGGTGTCATTGTTACAGTGTAATTATATATTTAAGTACTGAGTAATATTAAGCAACTACATGTACTTATAGGGTTTGGGTAGGAGTAGGATTTGGTTGAGGGTTAATTGCATAATTATGCATAATTTACTGTTATTATGTACATGTAACCTAAGGACAGTGTAAAAATAAACTATTACCCTTTATTCATTAAAGCTCAAATTGTGTAGATGTGTCTCTTATCTTCTGCTAGAGTGGCACATCTGAGTTGAAATCGCCGATTCATGGCAAATTGTGTTTAATCGATCAAGCTTTGCGAGTTGTGTGAGTGCGCTTAGATTTTCAAACATCGCGTGTCCCGTCACGCACCATTGACAGACGCAGTTTATTCCCGAGACTTCTGCTGATGCCCTTCAGCCATTTACCCCGTGTGTACTATTGAGCAAAAACACAGTGTTATTGAACACACAGCTCTTAAATGTAATAAATGATTAATTAACCTTTTCATTTAGCCCTGGTCATCAGAATACCACAGTATTATTGCCTGGGGGAATATTGAAATTTGTCGCATGACACAATCGCGATAGTTCTCGGGGACATCTTTATTATTTTTTTTTTTAAATAAAGATAGATTGCATACAACAATATTTTAAGTGTGTCTTTAATTGATTAATGTTGAAATAATGATACAAAAAATAAGGTAACACTTTATTTTAAGGTAATGTAGTTACACGTTACTACATGTAATTATTAATAACAGTAAATTATTATCACAAGTAACTGACCCTAAAACAAAACCCAACCGTGACTCTCTAGTAGCCTATGGATTAATATTAGGCTACTCAGTTCTTATTTTACGTCACCTTAAGATAGTGTAACCAAAAATAATGATGCCTAAACAAAGACCATAATATTTTAAAGACCATAGCCACTCATTTTGTTTGAATGGGATTCGCATCGATCTAATTTTACTGACATGCAAGAACTGCATGTTTTTTCATCTTAAACATTTTGAATTCAATTGTAACATCTTTTTTTTTTGGCAGAATTATTAGAAAGTACAACGAATTAATAATTTGAAAAGGCTACGTTGAATACTCTTTACTTCAGGCTGAAGAAAAACATTAAGAGGGAATAAACAAATAATTAACAGATAGGTTAAGGTATATTATTATTGATAGGTGTATTACTATTAAATTAATGTATTTGTATTCAAACATTTATATTAATTTAAATATATTTAATAAGAATATAGGCCTATATATATATATATACATACATACATATACATTTTTTTTGACTGTTGTTTTTGTTGTAAAAACCACATATAAATCCCATTTGTGTCAGTACAATGTTTGCACACCTGCACTGACCCAAGCATATCAAGAGTCCAGAAATCAGATCATTTGATCATCTTCCTGTTTGCCGATGTACGAGCACATATTTGGGATGTAAAGAGACTGTGGTGTTCCCGCAGACAGAGTGATTGATCACATCATATTAGGGGTCGTTTCTGCACGGGGTAATTTTCTTTTGCTCGCCTCGGGCGATCCTCACATGTGCGTTTCCATGAAGTCTCCAGACTCCGTCTCTTTTCATCTGCAGAGATGACAACAATAACAACGACAACACCGAAATTTACCTTTCCAAGACGGGGTTTTGGCAGGAGAAGCACTTAACGCAATTTCCTCCAGCGCAATTAATCACAAGCGGTTATGAAGATGCGTGATGAAAGCGGGCGAATCATTGCGGCATAATTAATGTAACATGCCATATACCGCTTATTCAAGACTTGTGGCTTCATATGCATGGGGCTGTGCTCTGTTTTACAGCTGTTACACTGTTGTTAAATTAAAGCACTGTTATTATGCAAACAAAATCATCGTAGCCTATTATTTAATTTGACTCGAAAAAAAAACCACTGAAGTGTCTGACTACAGGCATGAAAATGATGATATTTTGATAATTGTTGTGCGGAATGACATTTCTAGAAGTGTATCAATTTTACAAATATGTCAGTTTTGAAAACATAACTAAAAATATTAAACTCACAATAAATTATTGAATTAGGATATGTGTTTGTATGAGACGTAGCAAACATTGGAAAAAAAGTTTGTAGGTCAAATGTGGATTACTTTGTGATATGTTGTGTTTGACGATGTTTGTAGGTTAAATGTCTTTTGTAATGCTGTACTGTAATGTGTTTGTAGGTTATGTTGTATATGCACATAATGTGTTGGGATATTGAGATAATTTATTTGAAGGTTATGCATGGATCAGGTATTATTGCATGATCCTGTTTGTTGGTTGTGTGTGAATTAAGTAGTCCGTGGCGCCCGTATAGCTAGTCCTTCGCTTTGAACGAGGGACAACGGAAGAAAAAAGTCTGTCTAGGATTAGTGGTCAGATTTCCTATTTCCCATACACTCCCAAGGTCTTGAACCCAATTAATGGCTAATAATTACCCAGGGAACTTAACTGTTAGTAGTTGCTTTTGCGGTTTCATTAGCTGTGAAGCGCCTTACGTTATAAGGGCACAGGCGTGTCACCAATACAAATGCGCGCGATGGAATATGTATCCTATATATATATGCTAGCCTATATATATATATATATATATATATATATATATATATATATATATATATATATATATATATTCAAGCCACTTGCAATCTGTAAAACAGCTTTTGTAAGTGTTCGACATGCGCATGCTTGTTTGCACTGTTTACGCTGCCTCACCTCTCCATTCTCAAAGTGTTTACGGCAACCACCACTATTGCCTTCTTTGATCATGTTTTGTTACTACAGCCATTGAGTACCTTTGCCAATTTTCTGATTTCCCTCTTTCCTACACACACACACGCTGGAGAGAGTGAGGGAACTTGCCTGAAGCCCCGTCATCAAGAAGTTGTGTTTACTTTGCCATTACATCCACTGTATTAGCATGTGAAGATCAGAGCACAGGCGTAGTTGTCGCAACAAGTGCCCCCCCCCCCCCCCACCCCCCGTGTGTTCCGACTGTGGCCACTGCTGGCTGGATATCATTTCACATATTGAGTGTGGTGAGATCCTATCAGTGCGTAACACATAAGCCGAGCCCTTTCCTACCATGAATAAAGATTTGGTTTCATTTGCTTTCGACGAACGTATAGCAATAACAACAGAGACTTATCTCATCCATCTAATTCTAATCAGTTTTATTTATAACAGTTAAACATTATTTATTATTATTATTATTATTATTTGTATTAGCCTAATAGTATTGAATCTTTATAGGCCTATCTGTTTTTACTTGTTGTTATTTACACTATTGTTTTTATCATTAGCTATTAATAGTAGTTACAATTTTTGTTCAAATAAATGTATGGTAAAATAAAACGATGAGTGCCGATTAATGACGGTATAAATTGTTGCAGTCTGTACCCAAAAGTACACTGTAAACTTAATTTTTTTAAATTTGTTTCAACTTGGATTGAAGTCATTTCAACTTAAATTAAATTAAGCTGACTTAAAAAAAATAGTTGAATCTTGAGATGAGTTGAAAAGTTTTTTTGATGAGTTAAAGCAATGTAAAAACACATGTTGTCATAACTTATTGGTCATATGATTTTTTTTACAGTGTCACCTCATAAATAAAATTAACAATAAAAAAAATAAATAAAATAACTTCTTAATATGTTAAAATGTCTTTTTGTAAGTTGAACCCAAAATATTGTATTAAAACACTTAACATTTTGAAGTCTTATTAGAATTAATTAGACTGAACAATAACAGCGAGACAATGGTGCCTGTATACATTTTATTTGACTTAGTGAATTTAATAAAAATACAAGTACAACTATATAGTTGACAAACCTCTTGAATGCTGTCTTTAACTAATTAAGATGACAAAAACTCTGCGACTGGCATCAGTTCTCAGTGTGGATGTTCCTGAGGCCTGGTTTGCAGAACACCTCTCTTCCGGGGTCTGGGCCAGCATCCCTCCCTTCCTGTGATAAACCACAGGAAAATGGCAACAATCTGGAAAGAAAATAGTCCAAATGCGTGGTTACAGCCATCACGTTTCCAGGAGCTTGTAAAAAGGCAGACGTTTAAATGACGCAGAAAACTATTCCCCAATGATCTCGTGATGAGGAGCAACACTTTTCTTTACAAGTGTAATTACAGTTAAATGCCGTTACAAAGGTGTTGCTCCGTATGAAAAAAAAGTCCAGCCCAATGTGTGAGAGAGATTTTCAATTTAATTATTGTGAAAGGAATGAACAAATAGCAAGCTTTTACTAAAGAAAAAAAAAATTGTATATCTTTGTATTAAGTCATTTTTGCTCGCTCTAAAATAAAACAATATTACATTTTATGAGATAAATGATATAAAGATTAATATTTAGACTTTATATCATAATTAATAATTCAACACAATAATGTCACTTTTTAATAGCATCTCCTGATCAAACATAATTTATGGGTAATTAAGAAAAAGCATTGTTTAAAGAAATAATTTCCGAATTTTTGTATATCACATATCCGATTTAATGGCAATATATGTTTCGTATCGTATCATATGTCTTGACAAGAGAAGGTTTTACCGATAAAACGTTTAATATGGAGTCAGTCAATAAAACAATAAATGTCATTCGTCAGTGGGGGCTTAGTAACAAGATCACTTCTTCCTTCGTTGCAGGTTAACGGCAGGTTTAATGTAAAAGTGTTTAAAGCATTTTGCCTTGTTAGTCCATCTAAACCTCTTCAACACGCCACAACCAGATGAGCCAAATGAATACTTAATTAATGAATGAAATAGGCTCTGGAGTTTGTTTGCACAAAATCAAAAGCCAATCCACCGATACTTACGCATACATAAACGTTACGTGCCTCAGTCGGCCTAAAACATTTATTTGAGAAAAAGCATTGTTTTAGACATGTTTCACAATATACTTATATACCCATGTTTACAGTCATATTTTTGGTTTTAACACGGAAGCAGCTCTGACCTCTAACTTCTCTTTATCCAATATCCTCATATTCATAAAAGCATAAAAGAGTAACCTATGCCTATAGCTCGGGAATGATATCAACGGAAAAAGACTTGACAGCGATCCTCAAAGTTAGTGGACATGCATGAATAAAGGCTGCTTTAAATGTCTTTAAGACACCTGCATGACCTCACGAGCTCCCACGGGGTCTGTGACAAAACGACGCGTTTTACAGCAGAATGCTCTTCTAACTTCAACGAGAAATAATAAATAAAACTGTCAGGTTACTATCCTTCATCTTAATATTGTTCTATGATTTCCAAAACAATCGATAAATAATAATAATAATATAGAATTACATTAGATTAAAAAACAAAACAAAAAAAAAACCGTCATCCTGGATTCTATAGTTTTTAATAATGCAAAACGCAAAATAATGGAAATATTTAGGCTATTGAGTTTTCAATCCCTTTCCGCATCATACTGACTCCTGTCTTTTGATGTGTCTAGCAGGATCTCTATTAAGTGCCACTTGCAGAAAATGTTGAGCCTGCTATGAGGCTTGAATCTGACAGCACGCCTACAGTCTTATAATGACCATTAAAATGCAAGGATTATGCACGCAGTTTATATGTATACAGTAGCCTATCTATACGTGAAACAAATAATTCAACAGAATCATACTTACACGAGTGAAGCGGTTGCCTTGTCGTTCCCTGCTTGCTTTACCTGCACATAAACTGCCACGAATTTGTATATACCAAATACTGATGTACAAAACCTAATCGAGACCTGAAAACCCAAACAAGACCCAGAATGCATTGTTTCAAGAGAGAGTTATATGAATATACCATCGCAGTGCGGATCCCACGCATGCACTCAGACATACAGTATTTCTACTCTTTTAACATTACACACATACATACACACACACACACACATACTCTCTCTCTCTCTCTCTCTCTCTCTCTCTCTCTCTCTCTCTCTCTCTCTCTCTCTCTCTCTCTCTCTCTCTCTCTCTCTCTCTTACACACACACGCACGCACGCGGGAGCTCCTGGCCGTCTGGAGTCTATAGCGCGCGGAGACTCGGGTGGCCCTCAACAGCAACATTGAAACTGAACACACCTTTTACCTATTTATAGAACGCACCTAAATTAATAATGTTAATAGTTTTTTTTATTTATTTAAATATGAGGCACTCACCAATGTTCTTACATCCACATCAGGTACAGAGACTTTCACAATAAATTACTATTACAAAATGAGTAATATGCCCAGAGAACGTCCATATAATTACATTTTCTGAACAACATGAATACTACTGTACATAAATAATATACATAATTTATTTTACGAAGGAATATGCTTCCCATAATTACATATTTTGCAACAATATTTTCATGCTTTAAAATCGTCGGGTGCATGAAATGTTCTTGATCACCTTGCGTGTGAGGGCTGCGACCTTGACCCCATCCAGGATTCAGTGTCCAGTGTCGTACCGAATTCCGCAGGTCCCTGAAAAATAGCACTTATTCCTCCTCAGGAGCTCAAGAAGGGGAGGTGGGGGGCGATCCGAGATGTTGCGGAGCGAGTGGAGGAGGAGGGAAAGAGATAAGTGATCTAAAGGAGACACGATAGGACAAAAAGTGATGATGATGAATACATTGGAAAGTTTTTGGCCCTGACGAGGGTGTCAGATTGAATGGCCTGTGCGCATGTGCGAAGGTGTCCAAACTGACAATGCTCGTGAGATGAAGATAGCGCTGCTGCTGCTTCTGAGCTCAAGGAGGACGCGAGGAATCTACAAGCCGACAAGATGAGATCCAAGGCGAGGGCGAGAAAACTGGCCAAAAGTAGGTCCTTCTTGCGCTTCTTTCGCTCTTGAGCGGCCGCGCGGTACTTTGAACCCTTGCGCACATCACCAAAGTGTCATTTTCATTGATCAGTTCCTGCTGAGAGCGTGTCTTTGTCCGGTGCGTTTGTTTTTCAGCTCTCAATTGCATTGAAATCGCTCAAACTCTCCGTGATCCGCGCGTAACCAGATGCTGCCGTAGCGTGCTTGTTCAGAAGTTTCGTTTGTGATGGTGCTTTGGCTGAAATGATCAGGAGAGCGTTTCCATGCCGTGCTGTTTCCCTCTCGTGTTTTTAGCGAAGTCGAGAAACCGTAGAGAATTGTTACACGAAAGTTAGCGGAGAGTTGTCGAAAGGGATAGTAACTTTTTTTTTATTGAGTGGTTCCAGGTCTTGTGAAATCCTGCTTGTTGAAATAGTGGGCGCTGTAGCACTGCTCATGGACCCCAGGACGCACAGACTGAGTGTGGAGATCTCCAGAGCTTTCTGCCTGCTCACTGGATGCCGTGGAAGAAGGAATATGAAACAAAAACGGACAATTCTTCCGATAATCTAAAATTAGGAGGTTGCATTTAGGAATCCTTGTCCTGTGGGGTCTGTTGCGGCTCGGCAATGGCAAATCAATAATGCATATAGGCTATGGCGTATTGAAGAAAATAGAGTCAGCTCTTTTCTGGACTCGAGGAAAAGTGTAAATCTCCTCTGGACTCGGCACGATGTCTTTGCTTATTGTTTGTTTGGCTTTCTTTTGTATTCCGACTTGTTTGTAATAGGTAGGATTTAACAGACAAACTGTTTTCTTACATTGAGTGCCCGTAAAACTTTTGCATGCGACTATAGCATTCAGTGCACAGTTTATTAGAAAAGGCTTCATTACAACATTAAATTGCAACACGATTTAAGCATTTCAAAAGTTTATCAATGAAGTATAATGTTACGAGGTTATGCTTGTAATGTTTCCAGAGGAAAACGATAAATAAAAACGAATTTATTTTTACCTGAAGATAGCCTGAACTATCGAAGCATGAAACATATGCAACATGGAGCAGTTTTGTAAAATGTTCACCGTGTACGTTTCAACGACGTTTATTAAAATATGAGGACATTTTAGTATCTGAAGATATGCAGTAAAGCCCTCGTGGGCCTGATGACCCGTTGATTCATATTGCCGGGAGAACAGCACTAGGCTCTACTCAGTTTGTTTTGGGACAGAAATGTGGGCCTCGGTATTTTCTCATGCACACTTCCAGACTTCTGTAGCGCACGAGACTTGTTTTGCGATGACTCACGAGAATCGCTATTAACAGGTCAGACTGTCGTTTTTCGTGTTCTGTTGTTGTTGGTCATTCAAAATTAATTCGTTTTTGTGTTTGGAGGTCAGTACTAAGTGACACGACAACTCTCCTGAGTGTTCAATATAGCCCATCAGACCTTCTTTTATTTACATTTCAAGGTATTTATTGTGCATTTCTCTGAGGTATTATAGTTTCGTTTTTGTGTTTGAGGGCCTGATCTCAATTTTTGAAACAAGCGCTTATTAAAGATGATATTGCGCAGGCTATTCTGTGCTTTCCTTATTTCATTTATAACTTATTTCATTTCGTTTCTTTGAATAGCTCATCAGTGTTCTGCTCTTCCAGATTTATATTCGACGGATTTACTTTATGACTGCATTCAATCTGTGTGCGATATCATTGAGTTATGATGTTTATTAAAGTCTACGGGCTCCCGCGTTCACAATAAGCTCAGTTGCTCACGAATGCATACAGATATAGGCTAATAGGCCTACATTTTCAAATTTATCTGCATTCATTTGAATTGAATTTGAATAGACTATACAGAGGATATAGCAATGTGTATTATTATTATAATTATTATAATTTTTTATTATTATTATTATAGCATAATGCAGCACATTGGTTTTTCCCATATATTCTTTTTTTAACATGATGTCCAAACTATTTTTTAAAACGCAAATAATTTAATATTAATACATTGCAAAATTATAATAATTATTATTATAGGCCTAACTCAAGAGCATTGCCGAGAAGCTTCTTAAAGGCTATACGTTTTTAAAAGACCCCGACGGTCATTGCTTTTAATTATTTCTCATACCTCAGTGCAATCAAATGTCATAGCCATAATTGTGTTTAATTAAACGATATTATAACAGGTTAATGTGGGATCCGAGTAAGGCATAACCCCCCATCTGGCGACTGGATCATCTGCTATTAGTGAACGAATCAAGTGGCCAAAAACGCAGGTATTACAAGAGCTTGATTCATAATATTAGGCCATTCATTCATTTTCGACGAGCGTTTAATGCTTTCTAATTTAACATTAATAATCCGTGGTTTTATTTACAACCACTTCGCACAAGCTTTGCCTTTGATATATTATTATACGATAGCCTATAAGTTAAGTTTCACAGAGAAATTAGTTTGTTCTGGCGCCCAGGTATTCGCCCGATACAGTCTCTCTCTCTCTCTCTCTCTCTCTCTCTCTCTCTCTCTCTCTCTCTCTCTCTCTCTCTCTCTCTCTCTCTCTCTCTCTCTCTCTCTGTAATTTATTTGAACCATTAGTAACCGTTTTGCAGTGGTAAAATCACATTTAAATTAAATTGTAAAGTTAGGGGAAAAAGATTGTGTAATTTGTGTAATATATTTATAATAATATCGGAAACAAATATAAATTATTTTGAAAACCATCTACAGTTGGAGTTACATGTCTAATCAATAATGAACTCAAACGAGGCCTTGCTCTGTCACGAAAAACAATATTGAAAACTGTTGAAGGACATTTTTCTGGGTTCGAGCGACAATATACTATATGCATTCATTCATTCATGAATAATTTCAGTCGGATCCGGCTCTTGGTGATTCTATACGCCATCTCCCGCCATACACGAGACGAGAAGGTCCATGATTTTTTCTGTCGATGATTTTTTACGGGGCCATGTATATTTATAGGCTATGCATACAGGCTAATTGACGTCACTGAAAAAAAAGGCCGGAACACTCATAATTAATAATTAATATATGCCACAAAGATATATTGTAAAAATATGCATATTTTTTTTACAATACACTATTTATTTATTTAGCACATTTCAAACCTATTTAATTTTGTAATTTACTTGTAGTATTACTTATTATGTATACTTTGTTTTGATCTTATACCATAGCATAGGGCACAATTTGTCAAACGTTTTTTTTCTCTCTTTAACTGAAATGTGGTCTTTTTTTGCTGTTTACATTATGATGCTGTCATAAAATAGCAATGCATAACAAATCAAAAAAGTTCTTGTGCAGCATATGTTGTTTTGACAAGACATATTAAAATCATGCCATAACACTGTAAAGCAACAATAGAAGTGTGTGATGTCTTGCTAGAAGACACAGCCTGTCAGCACTCAAAACTGGGCTTTTACTGGCAAAATGGCTGACATTTCGCTTCAAGCCAGTTGACTGTGTATATGTGCACAATATGCTTTCACACATGAGAGCTGGAGTACAGATTAATGGTGCATGAGCCATTAGAGATGTATTACTCCTCGCATGCAAGTTTGTGTTTGATAAGAAGCTCTTGTTAAAAGCCATATGAAAGTGCCAGTTAGACTGGAAGAATTGTGAGAAAATCAATTAATGTGTGCGTGTGCAATGCATAAGTGTGTGAGTTGATAACACACACACACACACACACACACACACACACACACACACACACACACACACACACACACACACACACACACACACACACACACACACACAGGTGAGCATGTCTTTGTTCCAACTCTGACGTAGTGACTGACATGAACCATAATGCAACCAGTTTGTTTTGTATTTGATAATGTTACAATCATATTGGCCTGTAATACTGCACATAGAATACATGCATACACATATCTGTCCTCGATGGGAGCCTGTAGGGCAGCTTTGGACCGGACGGCCTGCTTAGTTAACCCCAATTTTGAGCGAGAGTAAAGGTTGATGGGTGGCTTATGGAAGGCAGGCAGAGCTGGCCCTGTTTCCCGTCGAGAACGCATGCCCACCTGAGCTCAGCTCACCGCGTGAATCGCCCTGTGCTTCCCAAAGGTGAGGCCGCTCCATCTCAACCTTGCTCACATTTGTCAGACGTCATTCATTCTACTTCGTTTTTTTTTCTTTTACTGTACTGCGCTGTTATTGTTCGCTTGTGGCACCTCTTTATGACATCACAGTGACTCACTGGTGGGAGGGCCTTTTACGCGTGTGTCTAAACACTGTTTCAGCTGTCCACTGGCGCACTGGAACCGCACACCCTTTTTTTTTTCTTTTTCCTTTTTTCGTTCACCCAATTGTAGGAAAAGTCTAAGCCTATCACTTGACTGTGTTTTGGCAGTCATTCGCATACCTTAAGGATGACTTTAGTGTCTTGCTGTGTTTCCTCCCAGCATAACGCATTTTATTTGTTTCTCAAGCCTTTTTTTTAAGAAAAAAAACAGGATTTTTAAGAACAGGCCATGCTGTGGAGCAGAGAAGGGTGCAGCGGGCAGGAGGGGAAAGACAGCCATTACAGAACTGTTAAAGCCATGTCTGAGAGAGAGACGGGCTTATCATGTTACAACCCAGGCTGTCTGCAACTCCTTGGCCGTAGAAGTGTGTTTTTTTAAGGTGTTGTATGTGAATTGTAGCTCATTATTCTTTCTTGCAATGCATGTTGTCTTGTATTTGCCATTGAACTCTAAAGTAATCATTTATTTTGGATAATTTTTGTAATTTTGGATACTTTTTGTAATTATATTTTTTAGTCTGTTTGGAATTATTACATATTTTTATTAGGGGTGTTACAATATATCGTGTCACAATATATCGCAATACAAAAATGCAACAATATGTATCGTGGATAGTTCACCCAAAATAAAATTTACTGTGTGAGAAAAAGAGTTTTAGTGTCAGTACATTAAACTACTATTTATAATGTTAAATATAATGTATAATAATACAATGGGGGAATATTTGTGGGTCCTGATAATGCCAAATGTCTTATGTTACCAGTAAAAAGTGGCAGACATTATTTAAAATATATCTAGTCAGTGACAGAGTGCAAGCATATTCGTCTAAACTAATTCTGTATTTTCAGCTTCAGAATCATAAATAGTTTTATTCTGGTTATTCTATTGTTCTGTGCTCTGGGTTATTAGCAATCAAATTTAGCATTTTAATCAATGGTACATTTTTTGTGAACCTTTTATCATATGTCTTGGAGTTGCGTATATCGAATCGTGATATTAGGGTATTGTTACCCTAATTATTATTAGATAATTATTATATTTATTTTATTTGAGCAATGTTTGCTTGAATTTAATACAGTAAATATACACAAAAAATGCTGGGTTAAAATCAGTTTTGACAGTGCTGGTCAAACAACCTCATATTAAATGTTATTTATTTGAATGCAATCTGTTATATATATTTATGACAGGGACAGTTTATATGTAATATTTTGTTTTCAATGGCAAGCCAGTCTTTGACGATCACAAAGTACTCAATTTGTTTTTAAACGTTTTAGGAAATGCAAGAACAGCAAGAGTTTTTGAATATGCAATAAATATACATAATGAAGGCGTTTTCAGAATATCCCTTTCTGAAGTAAGATTGAGTAAACGCTGATCTGGGATCAGCAGCCGCTGCACTTATATAAAGCAAACAAACACTGGTCTCAGCTCTACAGCAGGAAGGCACTTCTGGATAAAAGACCCAAGTACACTACATAGTGCGACCTCCGAACGCTCCGTGGGCTGCAGTTGGTCGATACTGTACAAGGAAAAAGTAGCTTTGTACACCCACCGGGAAGGACTGTGAGAAATAATTAACCCTGCATCGTGTGTTAAGGGTTGCTAATTTTAGGCCGTAAAATGTCTTGGTGTCGTAACTCCTGCCCAGAAAGTGCCAGGAAAGTTTCCATCCAATATTTCGAGGCACCCAGTTGTGCTGCATTTAAATGGGCAGCCAAATGAATATTGTTGTGGATGTCAACACTCCACAAGCTGCACAAAAGCTGGACTCGAAGTCGAAGAATTTCTCACCACTATGTTTTTTTATGTAAAAACAACAAGAGGTTATATTATTTTAGGAGTCCATTTACATGTACTGAAATGAAACATACTCAGGAATTTGTCTCCAATATTTGGAGGGAAATTCCTCTCTAAAAAAGACAAATTTGTCCTTGGAAGTCAAATCAAGTCACCTTTATTTATATAGCGCTTTATACAATACAGATTTTACAAAGCAGCTTAACAGTGATAATATGAAAATGATGCATTTTGTCTGTTGTTCAGCTGAAGTTTAGTGTTGATTCAGTTCCGTTGTAAAGATCATAAATTATTCATTTAGTGAATTTAATCTATAAAGCAGTGTTTCAAAAAAATGGTGTCATCATCCAGCTCTGGGGTGTGTTTCCCGTACAATGACGTAACCCGCTGCTTCACTACCATAGTACGATACATCGTGAAGAAATCAACTAGCTAGTCTCGACTGTTTCCCCAAACCGTATTGTCGCAAATTGGCCATTCAACCACGTTGGTTAATGATGTCACGCACGTCGTGGAGTAATAACTACTTTTAATAAATCAGTTTGAGATCGAATTAATGCTAGATGTTTTGCCATAAATTGCAGACATGGTAATTTTACATTACAGTTATTTTTCTTTATTTCCAGATTCAGTCATAGGCTCGTTCTTACGCACTAGAGCACGTTCGCACATGCACACTCTTCAAAAACGACACTTTAAATCTCTTGACAAACTAAAAGACGTAAATGACATTTGTATGTAATCTAAATAAAAGATATAGATTGTACTGAATGTTAGCTTGCTTATTTTGCTCAAGATAAGGATTTATTAAGTTCACATGTTATGCAAACAAGAAACTCTGCTTCTAACCACAGGTCGAGAGCTGTCGTTCCAACCACACAACCTTGCGATGCTGTTTGCGAATGTTCGTTATAGAACGATGGTTTCGGGAAACACCGGCTTGTTGAACTGTGCTGATTAACGACGGAACTTGCGACCATAGCTTTTGGGAAGCGAACCCCAGTTCAGTTCTCATACAACAGCGGATTACAGATTGATAATATTGTTGAATTTCAAGTGTTCCCAACAACAGTGGCAAAGTGAACACATTTCCTATTGGAAGCAGGCTAGGCTGATGGTTTTGGCAACTTTCAGGATGTTTAGCTCAGTTCAGTTCCCCCCTGCAGTGCGTACACATGCACACACACGTATTCCGTAATTCCCCGCTAAAGTTCCCATGCGTCCGCACAGCTACCGTGGGCTGTTTGTCCAGACCTTGATGTTGCATCCTTTGGCGATAAGAGAGTGGATGTCATTCCCCAGTGGGCCACTCGAGCTGAGCATTACCGCTCGCCGCTCACTTTCAACTTTACTAGAGAGCACATTTTCAAAGGGCCCGGCCTCCACATTTATCTTTTGAACTCATCTTTTGCCCTCCATCTTTTGTCATTACGGGGGAAGATGGGCAACTCTGTCTCATCAAGATGGTATGATGTGCCGTGATGGCGGTGGAAGAGTCGTTTTGTACTTTAGAGATAGAGTGCATAGATTTGCTTTGATAAAGATATCTTTCATGTTCCCAAAGACCTCTGTCAGCCCATCATCATTTTTCATAATTGGACGGTGCGGCATGCTGGGATCCACTGTAATTGAACCATCATTATCCAGTGACTTTCTCAGGGTGAGGCAGCCTATATTTGCTTAATGCTTAACTTTTCTTTGTACGCATGAGCGGGGGTGGGATCGTGCGCTGCTTACCAGATGAATGCTCTTGCTTACTGCCCCTTCAACTATTTTTGGTCCATGAAAATTGGCTTAATTACGTGAATGGTTGTTTCTCTTTGCTCTGCGTCGCAACACAATTAGTCCATCTCCCTGGCTGCAATTTGTTTTCATAAAAAACGAGAGTGTTGGCACGCTGATTATGAAGCTCTTGCTCTCGAGGGAGAGGCAACACTATTGGTGTGTTAAATTTCATTAACTACAGTGCGGCTTACTGGAAAAATATATAAAACCTCAAGCTGCCGCCATTTTCTTTAACCACTTTAAGGCCGACATCCTAAACAAATCATTACTGGCACACACACCAAACCCTGGCCACTTGCACTTTCTGCTTTTTTTTTCTTATTACAGGTGAACACTTAAACTTCATGTAAGCTTCACGCTAAAATAAAATCATCCTAAAATAAATGTTCTTTCAATAAATGGTCTGTTTTAAAAAGCTTTACACAGGACAGTATTTTGGAAACCGTATATGTTTATGAAATTTCCTCTTTTAAAAAAAGTTGCTTGCTTAAATTTTTAAGTTCAATGAATGTTTAAGTCATTTCAACTTAAATTATATTAAACTGACATAAAAAGAAGTTGAATCTTGTATAACTTATTAAAAAAAGTCAAAAATTGCTTAACTTATTTTGATGAGTTAAAGCAATGTAAAAAATATATTGTCATAACATATTGATCATATTTTTTTTACAGTGTATGTTTTTTCTAAGTATTCAGAAATGCAAAATGTGGTTTATTTGTGATGCATTTTATGTATTTTTTTAGAGGGTATTTGCATAATGTGGTCTTTACTGTCACCTCTCAGTTGGCTACTAGATCTAAGGCGTGTGACATATGGCTGCTTTCTCTTCGGTCAAAAGAAGAAAAAAAAAACAAGAAAGCCCTCATCAGATTGTTAGTGAAATGCTGAGAAGGGGTTTTTAGGGAGTCAGCAAAACATTTCAAGATGGGATATTAACTTCAATCTCGAACTGCGATTTGCCTGTCCGTGAAAGCGCAGGCTCTCTCCAGTGAGGCTCCGGTTCCAGCGTAATGATGAGGCTGTGTGTGAAAATATTGAATTGCAAAAACATCCCGTGTGTGAGCTTGTGTGAATGTGCCTTTCAGTGCAGCGCCGGCGCTAAACTCGCGGTGTCTGAGTGATGGACAACAAATGGCATTTTGTGCTGGGCAGACGCCCCATCTCTGGCAGTCAAGCTGAGGGGCCGTTATCAGCCGTACATCTGACCCCTGGATATTTCACCGCCTCTGTCAGCCATCTGACACTGGAGTCTGACGTGTCCTAACCAATGAAATAGAAACCTGAATATGGCTTTTTGTCAGTCAGAGGCAAGCATGACTTCAGTACATCAAACGTTTAAATGTTATGCTGTTTCTGAAAGATTTTTCTCAGGGCTTTGAGAATTGAACTGTGTGTTGAGGAAACTACTTTATGAAGCAACATGCCACTCATAATTTAAAATTGGTTACTTTTGAAGCCTTAAATACCAATTTGACAACAATGGTAAATGGTAAATGGACTGCATTTATATAGCGCTTTCACAGACCCAATGGCCACCAAAGTGCTCCACATATTGGCTCACATTCACCCATTCACTCACTCATTCATACACCGACGGCAGTGTCAGCCATACAAGGCGCCATCCAGCTCGTCGGGAGCAGCGGGGGGTTAGGTGTCTTGCTCATGGACACCTCGACACTTGGTCATGTGGAACCGGGGATTGAACCACCAACCTTCCGGTTTGTAGACAACCTACATGAACCACTAAGCCACTGCCGCCCAATGTACATTAAAAACCACAAATAAAACTAGAAAACTGCTGAGCTACTGTCAGGCTACTGGAAACTGTTAGTAAAAATGCTATTGTAGTTAGTTTACTCCCCAAAACTGTGCTACAAAAAGTATTTATAGTTGGAACAAGTGTAGTATCAACAACATATCAACAACATATACAACATATCAACCCATATCTGTATCAACAACAAACACAGTTTGTTGTGGTTTGGATTTTTTGTTGTTGTTGTATAAACTAACTAGGAACTAACCCTGAACCTATTCCTAAACCTAACCTTAACCCATGTAGTTATCTTATATTACCAATACTATCTTTGGTAACTACACTGTAATTACATTGTAATTACACATACTGTAATAATAAAGGGTTACACTTTATTTTAAGGTGTCATTGTTACAGTGTAATAATATATTTAAGTACTGAGTAATATTAAGCAACTAGGCCTACATGTACTTACTATAGTGTTAGGGTAGGATTAGGTTTTGGTTAAGGGTTCTTGTAATTACTCATAATTTACTTATGGTAAGTACATAAGTTATTACCATGGTAAGTACATGTAACATATGTAAGAACACTGTAAAATAAAGTGTTACCAAATAAAGCGTAACGACTTTAATGATAAATATAACTAATACTTATTATAGTTACAGTTGCTTGGTGTGAACGGTCCTTTAAAATGACCCATGACCCATAAAATATGTGACACCAAAATGTAATATAATAAAGAACAGTTAAAGCAATACTAATGCATATTAGGTCGTTACAGTTTATAATCTACGTGTGTTAATGAGCAGTTTTTATAGTCTATATATTAGGCAGTGTCGAGGTCTCTAGTCTCCAGCGGGTGCATGCCTCTAGTTTAGGTCCGTTTAGAGATTTGTTGCTGGTTTTGGGCCCTGTGCAATAATGATAATGAGAGAAGCTGTTGAATTCTGGGAGGGTCTACAAGTTGGCTGCATGTCAGGCCCCCTCGCCCCCACACCCTCTCGGCTACTTCCCCCGGCCCTTTTCTCTCTGTGAAGCGCATGTTGGCACCGGTGCCCCTTTTCCGACTGCTGTCCACTTCTTCTGCTCCTACCCCCTTCTCTCTCTTGTGTTTTTCTTCGTCTTTATTTCACTCGCTCTTCCTCTGCTCTGGAAGCTCCAGCGCAGGCCTTTGAAAGGATGCGGCGCTTTGTCTCTGCGATAAAAGATGCCATAGTTTCCCTTTTCCTCTCCTTTCTCCCCGTCCCTCAGTGGCTCTTGTAAAAGTGCAAATTGTCCCCACCGAGGGGTTGTCCTCCTGGCTTCAGAAGGCCCCGATTCCAGGCTGTTAATTACGCTGAAGATTCCATCTCTGCAAAAAGAGCGGAGATTCCCACAACCACCTGGCCTTCTTTTCTTGTCGGCTTTGATGGCAGGCTCCCCACCCCTCTCCTCCTCCTCCTCCTCCTCCCCGTACCACACTTTTCTCTCTCTCACTCATTAATAGAGGTTTTGAATTGCTTTCTGACCCTGACAAACTGCTCTTGCTGAAAAGGAGATGAGAGCAAGAACAGGAATGAGCACTGGTGGGGGCAACGGTGTTGATGGGATTGAAGAGAGTTGGTGCAAGTATGTATCAAGTCCTCTGCTGGAGACTGTAAAGGTAGGGGCTGTGCAGACTAGTCAGTTAGCACTAGTCAGTTGATGCATTGAATCTGTTTTGATTAGTTATAAATCTATGTATTCTTGTAGCTCAAACAGTACAGCATGGGTTAAATTCCCAAGGAATTCATGGGAGCTGATATTATATATACCTTGAATGCAATCTAAGACACCACACGTGCAAAAATATAAATCTCACATGACTTCAATCGTGCCTGTTCTATAGATGGCGACAGAAGTAGGAACATTGAAATCAACAATTAAAAAAGTGCAGATGGAGACAAGAACACTTTCTATGTAAACAGCCTCAAAATCGTCATCGAACACACTGATTTATTGCTGAATGGATTGTTTATGTTCAGTAATGCAGTATGGATATATGTAAAACTATATATTGACTTTTTAGAGAGACTTTTTGTCTATTAATTGATTTACTAGTCTGTCACTAAAATTGTATATCTTAAAATAATGTAATTTGGGTGCTTTTCTCAATATACACACTTTAAATAATACACTATTATTACAAATAATACAATATTATTATTATAATATACAATCATTTCAAACTCACACTATGTACACACATTCATAATAATTAATGATATGCTAATTAATAAAATTACAAAATAGCTCTTTTAAACAGCTCTTGTAAATTTTGACAGCCCAATTAAATCAATAAATATAGTGACAAACTAGACACACACACACACACACACACACACACACACACACACACACACACACACACACACACACACACACACACACACACACACACACACACACACACACACACACACACACACACACACACACACACACACACACACAGACACACACACAAAATATTAATATTTCAAATCAGACTTAAATTCGTACATGTTTGAAACAACATGAGGCTGAGTGAATAAAATAATTCTCGTTTCGGGGTGAACTATTCCCTTGAGTGAATCTCAGGTTGGACGTTCTAGGTCAACAACAGAGTGACAATCCCGAAACAAATTTGTTTTCCATTGAGTTTAATTTGCAGTGCTGTATTGAAACCCAAACACTGATCAATATGTTCTCATCCCACTCCAGCCGTGCAGAGCTCCACGTGAAAGAGCAAGAGAGATAGAGAAAGGCAGGATTGAGAGAGATCAAGGCTTTGGAAGGTAAACAAATTGCTCTATTATACCCTCTGTGTCTATGACATTATCATGGGATGGTGTCAGGGGAGAGGCTTTCACCAGATTAGAAGCGTCTACAAAGGGAAGAGGGACGTTCCTGCACTGTACTGGCAGTGCGCCACAGTCTTCGTCCACCCGGGAGATAATCATTAACTCCCCCACACAAAGACACACGGCAGTTTGCTCGCTAGCTTGCTTCTGTTTGTCCTGCTCGGACATTCTGCAGCGGGCAGGCCAGAGTCGTCCACCTAGAGGTGTAGCGCACGTGCTGGAGGAGGAAGTATGCTTGCTTTTTCAAACAAATATTTAGGCAAACTTTTAACCCTTTCGGGTCTGACCAAGTTCGCTGGGAAACTATCCATACAATTCCTGTAGTTTTCTCCACAGATACACAGAACAATCAATTAAAGCAATAAACCAAAATTGTTAAGCAATGTTTTTTCTTTCTTTCTTATAACCAGTGACTATGGGAATTGTTTGCAATAATTTCCAATGTTTTGTGAGATAAATAGTTAATTTCCTTATAATATAATTTAGGATTACGGTTTTAATTTTTTTTTCAAATGCTTTTTTCTCCGAAAAAGTGAGTCAAGGTTGGGCTCATAATCTGCAATTGCAAATGAGGATAAAACCATAGAAGAATTAAGCAGCTAAAATAAGGCATTTTTGGCTGCTCCTTTTCATCAATGAGTCCTTTTCTCTGGGCATAAAGTGGATTTGTGTGATTTAGAGTGTTTGGAGAGGGCAGCGTTTAACTCACACAAGTCTACTTTGTGACTTCTGATATTTGCTTTTTCTCTCGCTCTCACTCTTTTTCTCCCCGTCGACTCAAGCCACATCCTTCAGCTCGCATAAAGTGAAGATCCGGTTTCGGAGTAGTGTTTTATGAGTGGTTAGAATACCAGCCTGTGTGGGTTTTTTTTGTCTTCTCCTAAGCTGACCATTCACAAATGTCTCTGAGGTTTTTAAAGATGTCAGTTAAAGTTTTAATTGGAAATAAGTTCTTCGAAACAAATGCCTTTTCTTCCCAAGGACAGCCTGTCAGTCAAATTGAAGTTCCTGATGTTGGCATTATTGAAATTATTTTCAGGCTTTTGAGGTTTTTAGGGAGTTCCACACAGTCTCACAGCACATTTTGTTGTTTTGACAACTTTGGCAACTGTTACGGCTTTGCTGAGGGAATGATGTAAACAGGCAATATGGCTACGACTAGGGTTCGGATTTCAAGCCAATAATGCGTGAGAAAATAATTGTATACATATATATACACTTACACAATACCAGGCAGTTTCTTGTACAAACCACTCCAGTTTCAATGTGTCTGGTGTTGCCCATGTGCAGCAGGAGTCAGATGAGCTCCGGACAGGCCTACAAATGTTTTCTGTTTCGTCTCCTGAGAAACAAAGACTTTTGATCACACTCAAACTGACTTTTGCTTTTCTAGCCAATTATGTGATTCATTTCCTCAGCTATTGTGAAATTCAGTGCAACATGTCATCCTAATAGAAGTCAGAGGTGCGGGCATTTTAAAATGCTGCAAACATTTATAATTTATAATGTAATTGTTGCTCATTGTAACTGGTTTTTAATCTGCGTTGCTCTGTCCACTTACTGCACCTATACACAACTTGGGATCCATTACCCAAGTTTCGTTTATTATTCTTTGGTGTTTGAATGGCATATTGGGAATGTCAGGAGGTTAAAGGTCATCAGTTTAGGTTGTTTTAAAGCACCGGTTGCCCTTGCTACTTAGTACAGTTACAGCATGTGGATCAAGTTCAACTATGTGTGTGACAGAAGATCTGGCTAATTTTCCTGGTACAGAGTTAGTTAGACAGAAAAGCAATCAAAAATAATAAACCTGGTTTTTGTTTGGTCTTTGATGGGCCAGATTTTTTTGATAATTGCATTTCAGACAACTGTGACCATGTCCTAATTTTACCAAGTTAGGCGCTTTCCTGGGTCAACATATTTTCTTGATCCTGGAACAACATTCCTATCTTAAAATTTAGTTCTAACCATATCCCTACCCCTAAACCTAACCCTACCCATTACTTATCCCTAAAATCAGAAGGAGATGATGGTGAATAACACTGATGCTGAAGCATCTAACCCTGGTTGTAAGCCTGAACTTATAATAAACTGTAAACTTGTCCCTAAGATCTGATTGGTTGATTGGAATGTTTCTCCAGCATTTACAAAGATCTTGATCCAGGAACAAGTTGCACTTGGTGAAATCAGGCTCTGCGTCATGACCGCTGTGAAAAGATTCTACGCTATCACATACCACAGTGTGTTAAGAGCTGTAATCTACACTTGACATTTGCAAATTTATTCAAATGCCTCGAGCATTATCATTTATACACATGCGTTATGTGCATTTTTGTGGTAATATAGCTTTTGGTTTGAATAGACACATAGAGCATCATTCACTACACCAAGATAACCTTTACCCCAAACCATCATTTTCTGTTGTATTTCTTGATGAATAGAATGCTATTTGCTATTCATCTTTTCTATTGTTGTCTAGGTCTGTCATTGTTTTCTTGGTTTCAGAGGTAATATGTTTTTATTCTCGTCTTACACTTGATTGCAATGACTATAAACTCGACATATAAATGATAGTTTGGAGCCCCGGCTTAAAGTGTTTGCTATAAAGTGGGGAAAAGCGCACGCGCACATAAACGTGCTGAAATGGTAACAG
This sequence comes from Meda fulgida, assembly GCA_030578275.1. Classification (NCBI taxonomy): domain Eukaryota; kingdom Metazoa; phylum Chordata; class Actinopteri; order Cypriniformes; family Leuciscidae; genus Meda; species Meda fulgida. The sequence continues at coordinate 6,668,401 of CM060623.1, forward strand.
TTGCGAACCCGATCGTCCCTCCCTCTGTGCATGTCAGCACTCTCTCTTTTAATTAAAACTAGGTGTGGGATTCCTGCCTGTTCTTTTGACACCTCCCTATTTATCTACCGGACACAGTTCAGGGCAAGACCTGTGCAGAAGGGAAGATTTTTGTTTTAGGAGACGTTTCTTTGATGCCAAGTTCCTCCTGAAAAAAAGAGCCGCCACATCTGACTCGAGTTTGCTGAAATAACAGCAAATGTTTGTCTTGTATTGTATGGCACGCCGTTTGAAAAGCAATAAAGCCCCTCTTCCAGCGCCTAAAGCACCTCTTAATAAAATAGTCAAGAATAACTGCTTTACCCTAATCTCTGCCATAGATTACATAGCTTGGGGTGGGAAATTAGCAGCAGACCCCCATGGCTCTCTCCACGGCTAGCAGCAACGGCCGGTGAACTTTACATGGCTGCTTTATGTCTATGAGGGCAGTGTCCTTTTTATTGAAATGATATTAGGAGCAACATGTGGCTAATGTGATCAAATTTTCCATGGCCTGGTCCCGATCAGGGGTGAAGAGGCTATGGCTACAAACACACTCATTGACAAATAAGAGCCCTGCTGCTAAAGGTCAAGGGTGTGTGTGTTTGTGTGTGTGTGTGTGTGTGTGTGTGTGTGTGTGTGTGTGTGTGTGTGTGTGTGTGTCTTTAAGGAGTGAGTATGTACTGTAAGCATGCAATATAGAGAGATGTTAGCCAAGTTTTTAAGGATAGCCCAACTCTTAATTCTGATCAGATGAGCCATGCTTGAACCCATTTAAAATGCAGATAAATGCATGCCCTTGGCAGAATTGAGCGTTTTAGTCCAAATTTTCTGAAGAGACACGACCACTTTATATGATGAACTGATTAAATTAAGGCATTTATTCAAATATATACATTGATCAGTGAACATAAATAGAAGCTCAACCGAGCCTGCTTGATACATGAGAACAAACCTCATTGGTTGTTGCTGAAGCTCAAACGTGCTGTGTAACACTAGAATGATCCTTATTGGTTCTCATCGCTTGATAGATGTCCGTTGATGAATGTTTATATGAATAAAAGCCTAAATTAAACCTGTTCAGCATATGGATTATGCTGAACATATGGATTATGGATTATGCTCTAGGATTGTGTCTCTTTAGAGTTTTTGGACTAAACCATTCAATCTATATGGATTAATTGTACGATCTGTTTATGAACTTTTTGAAGCGTCAACGTGGTAGTTGCGTAGCTTTCAATGGAGGAACAGAAAGCTCTCAGATTTCATCAAAAAGATCTTCATTTGTGTTCCGAAGATGAACGAAAGTCTTACATATTTGAAACAACATGAGGGTGAGTAATTAATGACAGAATTTTCGTTTTTGGGTGATGTTAAATTGTTAAATTTAGGTATTGGGTAGGATTAAGGGATGCAGAATATGGTCATGCAGAATAAGGCATTAATATGTGCTTTATAAGTACTAATAATCCGCCAATATCCTAGTATTATAAATGCTAATACTAGTTACTAGTGATAATTGGACCTTAAATTAAAGTGTTACCATAATTATTTATACTTACTTATTACAAATGATGAAATAAATATTTTATAGCATTGTTCAGGCTAGTTAAACAGAATAATTAAGCCATTTAACAGTGTCTACAGTGATTTTACCGAAGTTAAGAGGGTTCACATTATGCGCTCATGAATCGTTTACAATAATAGCATTGCATTAACAAAGCAAATGGTCAGTTGTAATTTCTTGACTTTAATAATAAAGTTATTATTACCCCCCGCCCCCCCCCCCCCAAAAAAAAAATCTATCATAATATAGTCACCTCACATTGTTCCAAAACTGTATAGCTTTATTTCTTCTAAACACAAAAGGAAATGAATGAACGAATGAATGAATGAATGAATGACAAACAAACACTGGGACATTCCTCATAATATCTTGTTTTATGTTCCACTTTATGTATAGCTTTATTTCTTCTAAACACAAAAGGAAAGGAATGAATGAATGAATGAATGAATGAATGAATGAATGAATGAATGAATGAATGAATGAATGAATGAACGACAAACAAACACTGGGACATTCCTCATAATATCTTGTTTTATGTTCCACAGAAAAAAGAAAGTTTAGTTTTAGTTTGAGCTATCCCTTTAGGATAGGGATGGGGAACTTCATGGAGGGCCTCTGTCCTTCAGAGTTTAGCTCAAATCCTGATGAAAACTCACCTGCCTGTAGCTTTCTAGTTATCCTGAAGACATTGATTAGCTTTTTCAGGTGTGTTTTGTTTGGAGCCAAACTCTGCAGGACAGTGGCCCTGCAGGACCGAAGTTGCCCATCTCAGCTTTGGGAACTAGGAGACCATTATAGTGAGTACAAGTAAAATAGGGATTTTCCAACTGTTGTGAAATACCTGATTTAGTGTTTCCAGGAATCTTATGTGAAGTGAATGTGGATAAGAGGCACTGACAGTACTATCCACACAAAATTGGGAAATGAAGTTACAAGAAGGCAGCAAAGGCCTTTTACAGATGCGTGAAATTGGTTGTACTCCCTGGTATTAACATGTATATAAAGAGACAAAGAAGGATAAATAGGTAAAAAGAGAGAGAATAAAGAAATAAATTGGGAAAGAGAACAGAGTTACAAAAACAAAACAAGAATAGACATACTGTAACAAAACAAATAATCTTCATGTCAGAGAAAAAAAAGTAAAATGTGTTTAAAATTAAGATGGTTGGTATCTTTTCAAATATTTTGTTTGAAGTTCAGGTCCAACCAAATAATCTGTTTGGAATCAAAAATGAAAGTAATGGATACAACATTTCAAATGTTAATAAAAGAGATACTCTGGAACATATTTTTACTGCTGAGGGTATAAAACCAACATTTTAAATATTATTTTACTGAGCACCTGGGCTTTATACGGCGCCTTCTTTCCCTCCAAGGGTTTGTATGCAGTAGTGGGGTTTATTTTCCCAAGCGCCTCTCGGGTATGATAGAATTTGAGTGCTCACACATATGAGCTCATCGCTCTACTGGTGGGCCACAACTGCAAAATGTTAACTGTCATCAGGATAATTTAAGTATTTGTAAGTTGTTTCCTTTGCACCAAACTGAGAGATATCTCACATTACCTTTTAGCCCCATCTCACACTTTTGTCCAGAAAGAAGTCTCCCTGCCATCCATTGTCCACTAGATTGACCATCAGTGTCAGTAACCGTGCCAGGTTCCTTCTTGAAGTACTAATAATGAGATTTATGCCCAGCGTTTTTTCCCTCCCCCAAATGTTTTGCGGCGTCCGCAAAGCTTGATTCAATTACTAAGCTGGGTTGTTCTCAGATCTCAAGTCCGTTTTCAATTGAAGGAGGTCATGCTTCGTGTTTCTTATTGTCTTGACAGACTTTTTGAACTAATCAGATCTGGGGGGTCACAACTGGTTTTGTTTCAGGTCTTCAATTGTACGCACGTTCCCCTACCCTGCCTTAAATTGGATTTCAGTCAGGTCGGTGTCCGATAGCGTCCAGTGTCTGCTTTGAAGTGGATGAACTTTCTCTTTCCCCTTAAGCCAGAGCTCCTTATCTATTGCAATGAAGGACTATTGTTTCAATCAGCCAGACATTGTTAATTGCCCTTTTCATTGGAGTGAAGAGGCAGGTAAAGACAAATCCAATTTTACCACGCTTGCATTTGACCTGGGACACAACCCCCAGGCCAGTGGTCTTGAATTACATGACCTCTGGAAAGTTCCCTGACTTTCAACAAACTGCTGGCCCGCTCTCTTTGAGAAAAAAAAAAGCGTGAATACAGACAATAAGAAATTTTAAAGGGCTAAAAGTGCTTTCAAAGACAAAAAAAAAATGTTTGAGAAAGGATTGGACAGGCAGGTTGAGGATGTTTCTTTGGGAGTTAGAGGAGTAAAAGTGGTGCGAACAGGACAGGGAGTCTGTCTGAAAGGGGCTATTCTTCCTCCCGTGAGCACATCAGCTTGTACAGCTGTTGAAGCAACGAGAGCAATTATCACCCGTTTACTGCTGTTGATTTGCGAGAGCTTTCTCTGGGGCTCTGTGGAATGCCCTTTTTTTCCAGGGTTTGTTTTTGGGGGGGTTTCTCAGGCCACAGACAGCTTTCAGAGGAGGATTTGCCTAATTGTTTGATAGCATCTGTCTTTCTGTGCCTGAGGATGAACAGCTAGCTTTATGCTAACATGTCTTTATGGAGAACAGGACTGTATTAAGGCAAAATTCAATGTCCGTTTCCACAATACTCTCCAATAAATGAAGAATATGAACATTCATAAAGGCCAAGTGTAAAATAAATTTAGTAGCCAACACACAGAAAATCTACTTCATTGGTTTTTAGGGGTGTGACAATATATCGTGTTACAATATATCGCAATACAAACATGCATCAATATGTATCGTGGATAGTGAAAATATGTATTGTGTATAATTCACCCAGAATGAAAATTTCTGTGTGAGAAAATAAATCAAGTTTACAGAGTTTTAGTGTCAGTACTACATTAAACTACAATATATATTGTTTAATATGATGGAATGGGGGAATATTTATGGGTCCTGATAATGCCAAATGTCTTATGTTATCAGTAAAAAGTGGCCTAATAATTAAATATATCTAGCCAGTGACAGAGTGCAAGAATATTCATCTAAAATAATTCTGTATTTTCATCTTCAGAATCATCAATATTTTAATTCTGATGTCCCCATTGTCATGTGCATTGGGTTACCTGCACTAATTCCAAGCCTATTCATTTCCACACACAATGTAAAAAACAAATTTAGCATTTTAATCAACAGTAAATTTTTTTTACCATATTTTACCATATGTTTTTACCATATGAGTTTCACAAAAATATTGTATAGTAAGTTCAATATGTATAGAATCATGAGGGTATTGTTACAGCCCTATTGGTTCTACTTTATGTGTGCTGTGGATTGGCATTATTTTGACATTGTCCTTTAAGAGAAGGTTTGTTGTTTGTGGTTGTGGGGTCACTTTAGTATTTTTATTGGCTTGAGGTGATAAGACGGGCTTTAGGGACTTTAGGGAGGGGTACAGAGGTAATGGGCCTTACTAAAGGTGCTGGAAGGCAACTGAAGGGCAGAGAGATATTTCCCTAGCGAGTGAGAGTGTGTTTCTGACCTAGCTATACATTAGGGACAAAAACTGCTGCAAAATGTCCCCAGAAGTAAGCCAAATCTGACAAAAACCTTTTTTGAGAACGTCCTCAAAGGGAAAATGTGGTCATAAATACTATAAATAATTCCACAAAATATAATTTTCCCAGTCTGCAATAAAAAAACATTAATAATCATTAATAAAATAACCTATATTTATTGCTACAAAATTGTAGAAAAATTAACTAACAGTTAACTAAATCTGAAAAAAGCCTATTAAAATCATACATAATATTTAATGCCATAATGTTTGTTTTATAATTGTTTGTATTTATTATTGGAGTTGCAGTTAGTATGTAGTAAAGTCTATGATAATATATATGCTCATTTAGAAAATGTGAGAGTGTGTATGCGTGTGCAACGCTTGAGTGTTTCTTCTCGCTCAACTCTCACCCAAATTAAAGCTCAGCAGGTATCTGGCCAGCTCTTAAACCCACATCTCACCCTTCTTATATCTGTTTCTCCAAGCGCTTTGTTACCCCTCAGCCTGACTTTTCAGGGAAAATCCTCATATTTGTGGCTTGTGTTGGCAGCACGCTGGTGCTGAAATGTAGTTTTTGAATGTGACCCTGACCCCGTTCAACACTGAATTGTTTATTCATGTCTTCTGAACTTTTTGTTTGTTCCAATCTTCTCATCCAGTAGAATGGACAAAATCAGCCTAAGTGTGGCCCACCACTCTATCTGTCACTTGCTTTTTTTCCTAGCATTTTTTTAATGAGCCGCTAGATCGTTTTCACGTCAACATCCACATGAGAGATTATGGCTCATTTGAGCTCTGTAGACGCAAACGAAGAATAAACAAATCGATACCATCCAGTCACAATACCTTTCTGCAGCATGCAAAACTCATTTCCAGCTTGCCCAAATATCCCCACTTTTCTGTCCGCAGGACGCCCAGAATAGAGATGCTATCTGATCTGAGTTCAGAAATGAAACATGTCATAGCAAATTATGAGCATGTTTTTTGAATTACTTACTCTTGGGCTGGCCTAAAATCATGGCGTTTCAAGGCGGGAGTTGGAGAGGAGTGAGAGAGAAAGAGTGAGTTAAACGGACAGACTAAGGGAGAGAAAGACTGAGTGTGTGTTTGCTCTGGAACAAATAATATCACTAGGGCTGACTCATGTACTGCACAAATGAGAAATGATGAGAAGAAGCCCGAGTCATTCCTTTTTGGCTAAGTTTGGAGCATCATTTACTGAAACTGGCCTGGACCTCTGTGCAATAATAACCACATCCTCCAAGCATCTTCAGCAAGGCCTGTTTTTATAGCTGGCAAAGATGGGTACGAGCTTGTTAAGACCTAGACTGGTTTTGGATGGAGCGGGCCAAAGGGGAGCAGTGCCACAGAAAGAGTCAGTCTGATAAAAATGTGCTTTGCGCACCAGAGAGATGACTAGTGCAGCTAAAAGAGACAGATCTCGTAGATGGTTATGTAACAGAAAAAGTGTTGTTGTCAAGCATGGTGGAAAATAGAGAGGTTTTAAGTGCAGGAAAAACAAGAAACGCACACACACACACACACACACACACACACACACACACACACACACACACACACACACACACACACACACACACACACACACACACACACACACACACACACACACACACACACACACACACACACACACACACACACACACACACACAGTCCCCACACTCTCACTTTGGATTCCCAAAAGAATCTTTCAGTGAACAGAACCATTTTTTTTATTAGTATGAAGAACATCCTTTTACTTTTTGTGCCATGGATGTTAAAGGTTCTTCATGGAACCATAGATTCCAATAAAGAGCATTTATTTTTAAGATGCATAATACTGAATATTATTGATACATTTTATCTACAAAAATTGAAATGTTTATATTTAGAATTTTTTAAAATCTTATGACAAAAATAACTCAACAAAAATGGATGGCTGGAATGAGTGGTATAGCACAAAGGCAGATGGAGAAAGTGGGGTCTGAGCATGGCTGGGGGTCATTGTTATCAAAGCTGGTGTTTAATGGGTTCCTGACCCTTTCTCATAGAAGACATTTTGTTTGTTGGGCAGCTGAATAGATTTGAAGGGTACGAGCAGGTATGAATGCAGGAGGGGATTTGCCAAAGGAACAATGACCCATCATTTCCTCTTCAAAACGTGCAGGAGGACAAAACTATATCTGTACTGTAACCAGAAACATCAGCATGCACTAACACAAAATCTGTACTAATGTGAATATCATGACACCCATGGCTCTATTCCAAACTACCTTGCTGCATGCTGGCAACTAGCTTTTAAGGGAGAAACCTAAATGAAATTGAACTTCAAAACACTACATAGGCAGCAACTTAAGTGTGGCATAAAAGTAGTGCTGCTTTTGTAAATCAATAGGTTAGGTTAGTATTTTCTCTTAGGTTCTGTTTACACCTGGTATTAAGATGTGTTTTGGTCGATCGGATCACAAGTAGATGAGGGAGACACATTCCTGTTTACACCTGGTCTTTTAATGTGTCTCTTTTGTCGACTTTCAACACTTTTGTCCTGATTTCTTCAAAGGGAGGGTCTATAGGCGGGTAAATGTATGTGTTTTTTCAGATCTTTCGATCTGATGAACAAAATAAGCTCACGGAATTTACATAAGAGCGCATACGGAGATGACGAAAAAACATACGAAGAGCATCAGCTTTCGTTTCTGCTCTGAGAAGACCACGCCGAATGGGTGTGTGTTGAGGAATGGTGAGGAAACATTTTGCGCCTTCAAATTAAACTTGGGTCTTCAGCTGACAAAGTTTAAATCCTGCTTGGGTAGTGTTTTTCCCATAATGTTTACGCGTTATATCAGTAGGCGGAGAGTAGGCGTCTTTTGTGGCTGCTCAAACACATTCAACCACATGAGAGTCTACACTATGAAAGCAATCCTGTCGAAAGCAATCATTTTCCACTACCTCTGGAAGTGGTCGAAAGTCGAAAAGCTCAAAACATTTTAGACCCCGTTTATACCTGTATTTAGTGTCATCCACTTGTGATCCGATTGACCAAAACGCTTCTTAATAAACAGGGCCTTGGTGTTACTAAGCTAATGGTATGGTACTCTAAAAGTATAAAAATACAAAATACACTATTTGTCAGTGTAATACTTTAATAAAGTAAGTATATTTATTATAAAATGTATTGGATTGGGCCAAAAGAAGGTGTCTTAGGCCGTTTCGGGCCTTATTATCGTCAGCTCTGTAGGTTTTCAAATTTAATAAAGTGATCTGGATCTCAAATATTTGAAAACAAATACCTTTAGAAGAGAAAACATACTCGACCAGTGCCACTAATCCAGATGTACAATGAAGCTTTCTCCGAACAATTTTGAACGGGAAAAGACCCAACAGAGATACAGCTGCCAAGTGTCGAAGCAAATATTTATTTTACCAAATTACACGAAGTCGCCTCTTTTTCTAGAACGTGCCCCACAATAGCATCTCAACATACACAAAGTGCCCATGATGCTCCAGAGCAGCAGACCTCTTCACAGGCACGCGGTTGGGAGGCACACTCAACTCCGACTGAGATATCCATCTGGGGTTTGTCATGTTAGACATTTGCCTACGTCTTTTTCTCTTCTGTAATTATAGGAATATTTATTTTCCTTCAATCCACTCTGGGAAGACAGCACATCATGTGGCTTGGGTTTTGTGGATGTTGTGAAGGACCAGGAAATGGCCTGTCCAAGAAGGGAAGATTTGTGATTCTAATTTTTTGGAATTGACAAACAAAAAAGAGAAATAAAAGAGGAGAGGTTTATTGTGATTTGATGCAATGAGAATGTGCTATTCAGCTGCAGTTGAAAGAAACAAGAATAGCATCTATCTCATCACATTTGCGTGTTTTCAGTTGATCACTTGGTGTGTAAATCTAAACACTTCATCCCTTTGTGGTGAAGATAAATAGCAAAATCTATACATTCACTTATTCATAATCTATACCTTCACTTATTCAGCTGGTCTCTGATCAATATCAGTCAATGGCTGAGATCAGGCTTTTTCCATATTGATCATGCATACATTCCATCAAGTTGGCGAAGCATTTAATGTTGAGTTATGATGTGAAGAGTAATGATATATATTCTCAGCAAGGCCCAGGCTGAGATAAATCATAACATAAATGGAACAGTTTAATTTCCTTTGGTGGGTTTGGTTAACCTTGACATGCTTATTTGCACTGATGGTTGCTGCCCACCAAATGGCATAAGAGAGACATTACTTACACAAAAAACAATGTAGACCAATACATATCTATAATCTGTCTCTGTTTTACGGAACGACCCTTTAAGACATCATGAAATGACATTTCTAATGCATTTAACCCTAAATGTACACTGTGTAACTTTTGAGGCTCTAGTGGTTACTAAACAAAACTGCATGCGTCTTGAAGAATATCTTTGTAACCGGTGCTACTTCTCTCTGTTTATATATATATAAAGTCATGCAGGTATTGGGTTACTCTCCAGTGGTTGTTATCCGGCACAGTCTAAAATAGTCTGAATATAAACACTTATAGGTGTACCTTAGTGATTCAGGACAAGACACAAACATTGATTCATGATGTACTCGATCATTCTATAACCTTTGTACATTTAGAACAAAAAAAGGTATAGAGTACCTTTAAATTTAATGTATTCTTATTTATTTGTGTAGTTTGGCCAATTGTGTTGTTTATATGCTGTATTCAATTTAATGTCGGATGTGAGATCATTCAATATCTATGACTTCTGTTGCCCAACTCTTGGAAGATGACCATGTAGAAAAAAATAATAATTTGCACTTATTTGGTTGCTAATGGATTGCAGGTGATAAATGATGATATGCAGTGGCAGCATTTGTTTTGCAGGTGCATGATTATCAATAGAGAGGATAATTTACTGTGGTTTACACACCTGCCTCTGCAAACGTCTGTGAAAAAGGTTTCATTATTGAAGAACTTTAGTTGGGTCCCAAATGACGCACTATACACTATGTACTTATGCACTATGTACCCAACCGTGTAGTGTATGAATCTAAGGTTATTTTGTCATTTAACATCTGAGTCTGATAGCCTCTCCCCCTCCGCTACGTAATCAAAGCTGCGACAGTTGAGTTCATGATGTGTTTAAACCATTTTTACGGTTAATTAAGTGCCACATCCAGGTATTTAAAGGGCACTTTTTCTTTTAGGGATTTTCAGTGTGAACACACTACTCACAATTTAAAAAAAGACGATAGTAACGATAAATGTTGCAGTGGCTTCATAAATTAATTAAAAACATAAAAACCAAAGCACACCTGGTGCACATTTCTTTGTTCTTCATTTTCTAGAACTAGAGTTTAAGAAACTTGCTCTATTTTTGTGTAATTAATTAAGAGAAAGTACACCGCCATCTTACTCCGACGAAAGTGACTTGAACGCACATGCCGTCATAAACACGACTTCCCACCTCGTAAGTACGAACTTCCCAGGAGGACTTGAACGCACCATATGTTTCCAAACAGCAGGCATCTGCCTCCAAAACCCAAATAACTTCTGCACGCTCTGAGGCGCAAGTAATTTATTATATACAAAATTGTTATATACAGTGGCTTTGCCTACTGCAGCAACTTCCATTTTTCATACTGATATTTAGCACGAGTTTATCAGGAAGTGACGATTTTCTTCTCTTCTGCTCTCTGGATGGAAACGGTGCTTTATTCGCAAATGTTTAATGCCATATTCCAATTCTGCGAACAAGTTGAATTCGCAACTTTGGATGGAAACATAGTTATTGATGCATCAAAAGTGAATGTTTACCATTAACTGTGTACATAGCCCTGGACGTCACCGTATTTTTGAGACATTATACACCTCCATCTCTGCAGATTTTAGAGATGTGAGTGACCGATTTTTTTCTTCTGTATAAGCTTCCAAGTTGCAGGTCTGATTTCAAGTGCCGTTCAAATCGGTGTCGTGCTAATCTACTCGAATAACTACTCGCTAATTTGTAACTTGCTTCAATAAATTAACAAAATTAGTTGACTTTAACTTGAAATAATGACTCAACTTGGATTTGTACTGCATGACTTCAGAATGACTTTTTTAATAGTATAGGCCTAATTGAAGTTGGAAGTTGCGTCCTCGCATTGATCGATAATGTGCTGCTCATATCTGGACCGTTGAGGACATTTACACGGTGCAAATAGCAACTAACTACTTTATACACACAATAAAATACTGCAAATTTAAGTTTATTTAAGTCTAATTTAAATTTAAGTTTAAATTGTTATTTTCGTTATTTACACTAAGTGCATATATATACTCTGACATAATCATATATTTTTATTATAATTATCTAAAAGATTTTTTCTAAGAGGAAAAATGATTAAGTAGCTTTGGCAAATATAGCATCTACTTGTTTTAGTTTGGTACTGTGACATGATTTGTCTTACTCGGGGTGAGTGTGGTGTCTTGTACAGGCCCATCTGAGTTCTGAATTCTATGTTCTCTTTGTCGGTCATCCTTCTCTTTGCTCTGTCATTACCCTTTCTCCAGCCTTACAGTTTACTCGCTTCTCTTCACTTGCCTTCCTTCATCTCCAGCTATGATAGTGTCTCCTGACGCGCTCCAGCATACAAACGTCCTGAGCAGTGAATGAACTTGGCACATAAAACTTTTTTCTTCTCTCCTCTCATCCTCTCTCTTTCTCTCTCATTTGCTTGTTCTCTCTCTTTTTTTCCATCCTCGCCTCCATTTCCATTCTCCTCACAAATGCAGACGATTCACAGAAAACAAGAGATAATGGCCAGTGTCCAATCGGCCAGAGCTAATCAGCGTGCATCGTGGGAAAAGCCTAGGATGAGGGGCGAAAAACAGCCCATTGTCTGGAGGAGATTAAAGTCCCGAAAAGACGGCATTGTCTGACGAGGGGATAAATCTTCCTGCTGTCACTCAAACCTGAATTAAATTCTCCTTCGCCTCTAAAAGAGGCTTATCTCTGCTCAATAGCTTGTTGCGCTACAAGCCCAAAGGAATGTATTTGGTGAACTTGTGTTGCTGACACCTTATGAAGAAAAAAATAAATAAGGAGCAATGGGCAAAGAGCAAATCAGGGTGTTGTGGAGCTCAGGGACTTGAAAGAGGATGTGCATTTGGGCAGACCAGGATCACGATAGCCACTGGAGGGGGTGCAACGCTAAGGGTGGTTGATTGACTGTCCCTGGGCCTTTGAAAGCAAGCAATGTTCATTCCTTCCTTCGATTCCCCTGACCCTCTCCCTCTCCAATGCCAAGCGGCATTTGGAAGCACGTCACACGCCGGAAAAGAGATCCGTCTATGACACCGTTGGCTTGCAAAGCGGTGGCAACATATGAAAAGCCCATGGCCGCATCACTTTATCTGTCCTCCAGAAAACGCCCTCGCCAAATTCTGCTCCTTCTCACCGGCTCTTTATCTGCTCTCCAGCGGGCTTGCCCTGCCAAAAACTGATCCCTCACACCGGGGCCCTGGAAGGATCTTCATGTTCTGCGTGCATTTAAAACAGACCTTGTAAAAGCCGCAAAAGAAAGAAAGTGAAAGAGAAAGAGACAGGGAAAAAGGAACTTCTGTGGACACTGCCCCTCTCTGAAAAGAGAAAGTGGGTGTCCCATTTTTCAGCAAGTCCTTTCTGTGTACTGAAGGAGGAGAGTAAGGATAGATATTGATGATTCATACAGGAACAAAACAAGAAAGCACACAGAGCAGAGAGAGAGTCTATTCTTTACCACCCGCTGTCTGCTCTCTAAACAGGATTTTCCGCTTGCCGTTTTTGCAACTCGCTGTTGTTGTTTATGCCCTCTTTTAATTCCCTTCTTTCACAATCCCGGAGCTGTGCTCTTGCCATCTCTGGCCCGTCTGGACTTGGCTCCTTAACAAGCAAGGCTTACACCTGCTTACAGGATTAAATTAATTAGCACGAAACAGAGATGGTGGGGGGATAGAGGGAAGAATTATCACAATGAGGCAACTAGGCCATTGTTGCCCAGTCATGGCATCCTCTAGAGCGGATGCTGGCTCCGTTGTTTTGCGGCGAGCGGAAGTTACACCAGGAGGATACAAAAGGAGCTGACTGATTTGTTTGGGTACTTGGTGTTGGGGCCTGAGGGTAGAAGGATCTGTCAAGGTGATGTTTGACTGGCCTTATTCAGTGATGACCGGGGCTCGTCGAGGAGTTTGTGTACTTAAGCCATGGAAACACATTCACTATTCATTGGGTCTCTCTTGAAAATAACAGTTCTCCAATGGTTCTCCGCAGCACCTTGGGTTCGGCAGAACCATATTCTTATCAAAAACTACAAATAGTTCTTGAGTTGACTGTATAGTGGTTATTTGGAGGCAAAAATGTTATTGATGTGAAAAATAGGTTCTTCAGATCAATCATCGTATTGGCTCTAGTTATTATTCACCAATAGAGGAGGCTCTTTAAACCAACATAGATTCTTAAAGATGGCATCATAAAAACTTATTTAGGAACTTATCTCATGCTGTTACGAATATTTATGACTTTCTTCTGTAGAACTCAAAAGAGTACAGTAACCAAGGACTGTCAAAATATCTCAATATACTGACTACAACATCTCTATGGGTGGGTGTATGTTTAGTTTGTTGCTCCAAATGTCATCTGATAGCAACATAATGATCTCTGTCTTTTTTGATGTGGGTGGTTTAATCCAGATATTCGAGGTTACTCCTTATTTGGTGAGCTGACTTTTATTTAACAGGATTATTTCTAAGTCAGAACAGGTAACCCCAGCTTCATTAGAGGAAATTCTTCCTCCATGAGGTATTGAAGCCCCTTTGGCAAGTGTCTGCCCTCATCTGTCTCTCTTTCCCAAGGATGTCAGAGGAGCAGTAGAGGAACACAGGACAGAATACCCAAATCCATCTCACTAAATGCTTGCAGATGTGTGAACTGTGTCCTTGCCATGTTTTAGGCGCTACCTCAACACTCTTTTGGCTTTCGCTGACCACAACGACAGGGAGGGGAAAAAAAACAAGAATATTTTGAGTTAAAGTTCTCAACCCAGCTTGGCATGTTATTTATTTCCTAGTCATAAACTAGCTTTTTGGAAGATATTTGCTAAAATATCAAGGGGGGACCAAAAGTTTTTATTTTTATTTTTTATCTTCCTGTCTCATACTTGTTTTTTTCTTTTGAGGTGGATAGGTTAGGTCTTTTAGATAGTAAAGGTCATACCCTCAGTTTTTCCCATGAGTTTTTAGGGTCATTTGATTCTTAAGCGAGCTGATCCTTTCTGAAAACACATCTACTTGGATGTTGCACATGGAAGAAAGAGGAAAAAAACAGTGCGTTTCAAACAGATTGTTCAAATGGGGCCTGAAACAGAACCCCTTGACCTGCCACCCAGGCCATATTATTTCTGAATAGATAAAGACACCCATACTTTCAAAAACAGAAAGTATGTTGTTCTTGTATGTTCTTGTATGTTGTTCCAGATCAGCATTCAGGAGGTAATTTGAGAGTTATCTTAATTGTTTAGCCTGACACCAGACAAGTTCACCATACAATTGAGCTTTGAACCAAATGCCAACAAAACCGGATTCTTAGCACTGCTTCTAAATTCTGACATTTAGTTAGGCTTCATCAAAGAGCTTTGCCTATATTTAGACCGGCACAGAGTCTGACAGAATCAGATTTTTCTAAAAAATTAGTTTGCTCTTATCATGAGAAGAAAGTAGTAAAATATATTTAAGAAGAGTACTGCACTATTACTGTTTGGAAAGCATTATCAAACAAAGAAACATGGAAAGGACAGGGATTTGTAGAAGTTTCTGAATGGAATGGCATTCCAATTTCAGATCATTCTCAATGTGGTTCTGCTTATAACCTGATACTACTATTCTTTCAATATAAAATATTTATAACATTTTTGATGGAATTTGGAATATTTGAGTGCCTTCTCAGCATTCAGTTGCGGAACTACTATTTCTCATTTTCTTCAAATAGAACCCCAAAAGAACAACAAGGCTTGTTAATAGGTCTAGCTCCATTTTTTTTTTTAAAGATCATCCTCTGAGATTTATGGGTTGAGTACACATATAGTGGTCTCTGGTAAGTGGTAGGAGCACTCTGGTGCAATCCCTTCCTTATGACAGTGATTAGAGCCATGCAGATAATGAGTGGTCTGAGCCCGAGATTCCAGCGCTAACCTTCTAGCTAAGCAGCGAAGTCTCAGTAAAGCTTAGCACATTCTTAACCTGCCTTGAAAACGCACGCTTAGAACATGTATCTAAATTAAATGCACAGTGCATGTTGTATTTGTGAGATGTAAGCCTATATATATCGATTCATGATTAAGTTTGGTAGATTATTCTTCGTGATATGTAGAACATTACTGCCAGGGTGTGTGTGAACGCTAGCAGCTGTGAGTCACTTTGGCCTTCAACAACATTACAACTGTCAACTGTCCTGATGATACAAGGGGGATCGGTTTACGCACTCTCTCTCTCTCTCACACACACACACACACACACACACACACACACACACACACACACACACACACACACACACACACACACACACACACACACACACACACACACACACACACACACACACACAATGTGATATGATATAAAGTAGTATCTCTAATGTTTTCTGATGCTATAATTGTAATGCACTGTACAACATGTCCTACGCCTCACAGACCGAGCACACCTGCCGTGTGATATCCCTACTCAAAACGGAGGAAGTGTTAACTCAACTGGAACAGTTTTGTCCTGTTAAGATGAGAAGAAAAAGGGGGAAAAAGTGGGAGAATTTGGATAACAGGACTAGTCACAGCAACCCTGATCCCGTCAGGTATTCACGCTATTGTCAGCACGTATAACGGCTGTCCGTCCGTCATCCCTGCGGTCAGACGCCTAATCTGTCCTTTCAGTGTGCTCTGAAAAGCCCCCAGCACCACGGCCCCGGCAACACGCCGATTCACCATTCACCCTCCCCTCCCGAATGCAATCACCGGACAACCTAGCAATAATGCACTCCCTTTGAAAAACAAAATAAAGGTGGTCGCCTCGTTCTGGTTAGTCCCGGCGAGATAAATCATGCACTCCAAATTAACTTCCATTCAAAGTGCTGGAAAAGAATAGGCGTCCGCAGACGGACGGGCTGCTCTGAGAGCATGATGATTCGACTTGATAAATGTCAAGGCGGATAATTTGAGGGGTCTGATTAAGATCTTATCGGCCCGGGAAGTTAATAGAAAAGAGTTAATCAAAAAAGCCGCACAGGGTTCTGCCGAGTATCTGCGGGAGAGATCCCGTTTAAATTGGCTTCACTCGGGTCCTCTCAATTCTTGCCCTCACAAAGAGGTTGACATGTCCAAAGGTTAGTTATCCCACCAGGTTCGCTAATACTCAAAAACAAAACCGCTTTTAAAGATTGCCTGGAAGACACGATTAGAAAACAAGCAGGTGATCTCCTCACCTTTTATTGCTTCACTCAAGAACTTAAAAAAAGAATAGTTCATTTGTTTGTCATTTTTATTTAAAAGTGCTCCTTTAAAATTGGTACTTTTAGCTTACAAAAATGGACACATTACCTGAACAATACTTTACATGAATACACTAAATAGGCTGATAGTTTATGCCACATTAAATTTGACGCAAATGAAACAAGGATGTGAGGACAGATTAACTTTTCAATTTGTCACACTGTTGTATACCTGGGTGTTGTCTAAGTCCCTTAATCACAAGTCAATTTATCTTGGTTGCAATCTTGGTAACAGAGGCATGTATATTCAGAATACGGAAATCTCCAAAACAGTTTGTCTAGAGTAGTTTTAGATCTGACATATACAACATAAATTATCACATTAGTTTTCTAATGAGCTGTCCATCAAAATGTCTGTTGAGCCTAGTTTATGTATGGCCTCTACTCTGACAAAGGGCCTCTTATGTCTATATATTCATGCATTAATTTAATTGATACACAAGCCGTGAAGGTGATTTTCACATATATCTGTTGGTTAAAAATAAACAAACCTGCCTTTGTCAATCTTTGATCAGATGTGTGGGGTAACGTCACGTGTGTCTTTTGCTGGGAAAATCTGACAGATAAGCAAAAGGTGCATCTCATTTTAGCTTCTCAAGGACGCACATTATCCACTCAAAACAAAATTATCTCCCCAAAACACCTCTACCATTCAACTGACCTTTGCCTTTAAAGAATAGAGCTTTCATGTGCAACAGCAATTGGAACATCGGTAGATTTTCCATTTTCACAAATGTAGATTTAGAGTGTCTACTGACATGCCGACACCTGTTAGAATGGCCTACCTTCTGGAACTCAGGGTGGGGAGATGTGTGGAGATCATGGAGATGATCTTTTGTCATGTTTGCTCCCAGTTAGGTGGTAGTAAGCACAGGTAGAGCAAATAACAGCTAAACAAACAGAAGAAGACAGTGGTGTGTGATAAATGATGAGACCTGTGTGAACACAAATAACTCAAACAAGATCAAAAGATTTTGTAGTCTTCATGTAGAAGAAGAGTTCATACCAGTGTTGCAGAAGCTACTATAAATTAGGAGTAGCTTGTGATCTGTCAAGCTACAGTTTTAAAGTTGATAAACAGTCAAGTTTTTGAATATATATTTTTTAGTAATTACAATTTTCTTGGCACAAAAACAATGAGGGTTTTTGAACATTGCATTAAATAAATCTGAAAAGCTAGAATGCGTCCTCATTTATATAAAAGTTTAGTTATCAGCTTCCAAATTAATGTTCCGCTTAAAAAACAAAGACCTAAAATGCTGCACAAGGGCTCAAGTCGATGACTCGTTTGGAGTTGCTTCTGACCCTGATCTTTTGCTTCTCTATTCAGAGAAAAGAAACTTTATGAGTAATCCACAAGACATTTATACAGCTTTGGTACATGATCCATAAAGATCCATATGAGAACTCAAACAGTGTCAGTAAAAGTGATCTGGCAGTGCAGGAGGCTTGTGTCTGTCTACAATTCAGGTTTCCAGACAAATGTTCTTACAGCTGCAGCAGTAAAAATTAAAGTGAAGGGCAATAAGAATCTCATTTCATCTCTGTGAATGATTGAATTTTCATCTCTAAATTCAAGGGATTCACTCTGTGCTCTCTATTATGCAAAGTTGTACACTAGCAATATAGACCTTTTTTATATCTTATGCTGCATTGCTCACTTTAAGTGTAGAAATGTGAGATTATATTATTTCAGACTTTTAAAAACTTAGAATTATCAGTTGAGATTGCTTAGGCAATCATCATTATTATGGTTGCTCAAATGTGGGGCTAATACTTTGGACCAAGGAGCCAAGCTTTTGCAAGTTAGCATGGTCCTGTTGTTGTAACTACGCCATTCAGCTGCAAACAGAATCTGTTTTCACTGATGACCAGTGATGCAGAATGCTTTATTGTCAGTACACAATCCTAGTTTTCAAAATTAACTCAGAATTGTACCCAGAATACCATAGAAACTACATAGCAACACACTAAAAAAACTCAGAATACCAAAAACTGCACAGCAACGCCCTGATAACCACCTTTCATGTGGGATCACACTAATTTAAACAGTAAATAATGCTGATGATAAAAAAAAAGACCACCTTAGCGAAATATATTGGTACTACTATAGAATTAAATTTTTTAGAACACTTTGTTCACGCAAAATTAAATGATTATGGTAGAGGAACCATAAAGAAATGAAGTGTACTGTAGGTTATTTTTTTTGACGCACTTGGCCAAGTGAGTGTTTTCACTTGACAATCTCCTATGCAAAATGTGTGTGCCCATGTTATGTTATATTTTCTTTTTTTGGTCCCCAAGAGGAAAACAGCTTATAAATCATACTAAATGAAATGTTTTGAAAATGTAAAAAAGCAGGACGTTTTCTGTGATGGGTAGCTTTAGGGGTAGGGTTAGTGTAGGGGATAGAATATACAGTTTGTACAGTATACAAATCCTTACGTCTATGGGAAGTCCCCGTAAAACATGGACACGTGTGTGTATGTGTGTGTTGTGAGTACACTGATAGAGCTTGGATGCAGAGTGTTTGACAGAAGTGAATTAATTGGGCCCCCTCGGATCATTTGTCTTTATTGCGAAGGCTAATTGGAAGAGAAGCAGGTGTTAATGGCAACAGCACAGTGACTGAAGACTGAATCTCCAATGCAGGTCTGTAATGGAACTCTGTGAGTGAACTTAACCATGGTTTAATTAGATTTCATTCTGAAACTAAACCTCACGTTTCTCCTGTTTGCCCTCTAAAGTGAGCTGAATAGACTCAAAGTGCGTGTGTGAAGTGAATTCTGTTAAAGGCTTTTAAAACGTTTGAGACTGTTTCAAGTCACATACATTATTTTTAATATAACACTTTTCACAATACACATTGTTTTGAAGCAGTTTTAGGCGAAATAAATTATGATGTTAATGTGTATAATCTTTGGGTTTGTTCACCCAAAAATATAAATTCTGTCATTAATTATTCACCCCCATGTTGTTCCAAACCAGCAAGACTGTCGTTCAACATTGGAACACAAATGAAGATCTTTTTAATGAAATCTGAGAGCTTTCTGTCCCTCCATTGACAGATAAGCAACTTCTACTTTTAAGCCCCAGAAAGGTAGTTAAGACATCCTTAAAATAATCCAAGTGACTCCAAAATTTAACCAAAATTTTACGCCGTGAATGCTTTGTTTTCCAAAAAAACACACAAAAAAATCACATAATGAACCACTTTATATCTCCAACACACTGTTTTTTTTTTGTAAATAAAGTGGTAAATTATGGCTTTTTTTGGGGCAAACAAAGCACTTGCCTCGCTTCATAAAATTTAGGTTAAACCACTGGAGTGGATTACTTCAATGATGTCTACCTTTCTGGGGCTTGAAAGTTGTAGTTGCGTATCTTTCAATGTCTGTCAACAGTTGAATTAAAAAGATCTTCACTTCTATAGTATATATATATTGTAAACTACATGTGGATAAAATTAGACATACTTATATATCCAACTTTATATAAAGCGCTTGGCGATGATATAGTTACATTTTGTAATGAAATAAAAAAATAAGGCAGGTGAGATTTGCTATATATCACATTATGTGAGTGTACTGTATTTTAGAGTAGCTGTTTAATGTTAGTCATCATACATTGAACTTAGTCATCAAAATGGCCCCTAATCACTTCCTGCTCTTATTTTGTGTTATACAATGGATTGGGATAGATTAGGGAATTAAGATTTAAGAGTAGGGGAAACATAACCAATTTCAGAATGTGTTCAAAATGTGGATTTTGTTTACATTGCTCTGATAAGGCGTCTCATTGTTCGAAGTGAGGCCGAACAGGCGTTTCTGTGTGTCTGATCCAATGTAGCCTTGTTAGCATTCGGAAGCTCGGTTCATCACAATGTGAAGTCAGCAAGTTTTAATGGCCACACGTTTTACCAATTATACCACATAGGGATGAGAGTGGAAAGTCACTGGGGTTTTGATGTGGTGTTTACTTGTAGGAGGGCTGTGTTAGCATAGACATGTTGGTGTGTGGTCTGTGTACTGCTCGCCTCAGTGCAGAAGCTCACCTGAGGCATTCAGGTGTGTGTGTGTGTGTGTGAATGTGTGATACATTGTAAACCAAAAGGAGGAATTCTGGTTGCATTGCACAATGTGCCTTTGTTTCTTGTGTGTCCTGTGAGGCTTAACGGGCTGCATATTTTAGCTGAAATGTTGCTTGATGTTTTTATAAAACGTCAGCTGACCGAACTTAGTCATATGACTCTGGGAGCTTGCATAGTTACGTTTTTTGTTTTTTTTAGCCTTTTAAATTTTGATTAGCTTTGTTTGCTAAGGCAACATTACAGTTACTAGTGCTCATGTTTGAACTAATGTTATGAAGCATCCATTACCCTCTGCTTATTCACTATGGCTCAGACTCAATACCATAAAAACAGACTACTTGTATATTGGCTATAATA
Source organism: Meda fulgida (assembly GCA_030578275.1). NCBI lineage: Eukaryota > Metazoa > Chordata > Actinopteri > Cypriniformes > Leuciscidae > Meda > Meda fulgida. Next base: position 6,689,601 of record CM060623.1, read on the forward strand.
CACTCGTAAAGAACATTTATACACAAATTCAAACATGGAACAATACAGCAAAACCCAAATGCCTAGTTGAAAAAATATCTTCAGCAAGCCTACGGTGGTTTGCTGATCTTAGCCACCCATCAGTCGGGTTAGCTGGTATACTTTGTTGGTTTTATAAGGATTTGGGGCATTTGTCAGATGGTTAGACCATCTGGTTTACCACCAAACCAGCCTGGTCCAGCTAAACTAGCTAAGACCAGCAAGCCACCAAGCCAGGAGCAAATGGGCTAATGGGCTTCTGTTTTCATATTTTATGTTTTACGACGTAGATCAGCATTTAACAGTGTGAATTTGAGGTGGAAACAATCTGTGCTATTGTGATCATAGTTTCTAAGGCGTGTGTTTTTGGGAGTTGAGTGCTGATAGATGAAATGTTTTGAAATTATGCTCCTCATTGTTCCTTGTTAAATCAATGCTTTAGCCTGAAGCAACATCCAAACAAATTACTTTCTACACACTGTCATCACATCCTCAGCAGTCCAACTGTCATCCACCGGGATAGAGGAGTGTGTGAACACCGTGCCCCCACGGACCTCTTGACACAGGGTCCAAACACCACACACACACAGATAGGCAGGTCTCGGGCCGTCTCAGAAGCATTACCGAAGGTCTTGCGCTAATGGTTGCCATGTGCAGTTTTACCAGCGTTTAAGGGGCCGCCCGTCTCTACCTCTCTGCTATCATACACTTCCAAAAACATTACCACATAATACCTTAATGCCTTTTGTGTCTGTGCGGGGTTTGAGGAAAAGGGAAAACAGGAGGTAAATAAGGATCCATGTTTGTTCAGGCTGTGCAGGAAAAGTGCCTTATTGTTTTCAAGCCTTCTTCCATCATGCTTTTTCATCTCCTTATCCACCCCCGTTCACCCACCACCCTTCTTTCTCCTCCTTTTTGCAGGCTGTTAAAAGTGGTGAGGCCTGTTGGCTGCCCTGCCGCTCAGACTTGGAGCGAAGTCAGCCTTGTGCGGAGGAGAAAACTGCAAATTAGACTTTAACACGGAAAGGATTCAGAGATTTCGTATTTTGTTTGGATAACACTTAAGCGCTGATATCTTCCGTCCAGTTGGCTGGCCTCCGCAACTCTGATAAATGAGAGATTCATGCTCTTTTTAAAGGCCTTATTGCATTGTAATGAAACACCAAGCAAAAATGCATTCTGACCTCATTTGTAATATAAAAGCCTAGCAACATTCACGTTATAAAATGGATAGTTACGACTATTTGATTGGATGAGCCACATTCAAAGCTGTGGTAAAATAAAGATAAATATGCTATTGCTACCGTATATTCTATATTCATGCACATTTATGTAGAAAATATATTATTTTATTTATAAAGTTGCTACATTTCTTGGCAACCATGATTAGCCTACAGTAGGGCTGAACAGTGTTGTTGCAGCGAACCTGAATGCGATATGCAATACGATAACAATTTAAGTGGGTTAAAATCAATCTAAATTAATTTAAATATATTTAAAAACTGAAAATGATATGACCAACGTACATGTTCGTGTTGTATCTGTGTTGACCTAAAATGTTGACTTTTCATGATTGTAAAGTATTAAAATCATGTCGGCATATCAGCTATAGCATGAGAAAGGCAGATATACCAAACCGATGGTTTATTAATTAACTGTGTGAAGGCAAGTTGTACAGTGTTTGCATAATCCAATTTAATGTTAATCCAAAAACAAAAGACAAAAAAAAATCACTCTACTCTAACTTTTTTAACTTAAATAAAGTTTAATAAAGTTAATAACTTTAAAAACACTGTTTATTTCATATGCATCTTTGTCCTGTTGTATTTATGCCTGTTGAAAGTTAAATGGATCCAATTCATGTTCAATAGAAATTATTTGATGATAATTATCTTTTTTTTTTTTTTACTTTGCTAATTTTAAAACATGATCAAAACATTAATATATTTTATGACACAATTTCAAATAAGAGTGCAAGTAACAAATATCGGTATCGAATCTGCCAATAGTTTTTTGGTAAAATCCGTATCGGGCAAAAAATCCTATCGCTGCATCCCTATATGTACTGGTGCTTTAAATACATCTTACAAACTGAAAGAGAAGTCAACATTAATCTCTGTGGAAATCGACACAATACCATGGATGCGCTCTACAGAAATTAAATCGAACATAACTAACAACCTTCATTTAAGCATATAAACTCATACTGATACAGGAGATGCATTAGTGTATCTCTGTATGTTTGCTCACTCAACTGTTTTTTAGCTGACGACATTGCTCAAATCAACAGAAGTCAGATGTTCTTGAAAATAACATGTTATTAGAGCATTTTATAAATGCAAACAGCGGTGATCTTACATAAAAGAAAAGAAAAAAATGGTATAATACAGGTATTTACTCAGGCCAAGACACACCATGAGGGAGTTTTTAAAGGAAGTTCACTGCCAACAGTGCACCTTCAGATACTGCCGTCAGATGGAATCAATGGAAAGGAAACAGTCTCTTATGAAAAGCGTGCGAGATCTTCCTCTCGGCTCTGAGGCGGCCTTGTTCTGGCTTACTGTTAAAACACTGACTGCCTTCTAATCTCTGTCTTGCAACAGTTGATCTGTGGAAAATATGAAAGATGGAAGTGATACGACAGAAGAATGAGAGAAGGCTTGTTCTTTAATATTAAGATCAGCCCTCACCACACTATTTTTGAAAGTACATCGCCTGAACTGTTTTTCTAAAACATAAATTAGTAACTTTTTTTGATAGCTTGGTTAAAAAAAAAAAACCTGACTGGCGTTTACTCATAAATGCAAAGTTCTGTCATGAATCTCTAGAAGGCGCTGGCTGATAGGTCCTTAACTCAATCTGCTTGCAATCACATCATTCTCTATAGGGCACAGCTGATTGGTTCCTGCTGTATCAGTAGCCAATGAGCACGTGTCCTCAAACTTCAAATACTTGGTCAGTATTTGCTGCAGCAGTTTGCAGCACACTTTCTGAAACCCTCCACCTTCCCCAGCTCCACCTGTATAGATCTGCTATGGATAATTCATGTATGCTATATTGCGCATCAGCAGCATGTCTTACTTGCTCACAGCAGCGTGTCATGTACATGTATTGGCAGTAGCAAGTCCTGTACTTGCTCTATAGCAGCAGCAATAACAGTAGCAGCAGCAGTGTAGCAGATCGAATCCGCTAAGACCAAACATATAACATTGTCATATCTATTACCCTGCCAAACACTCAGAGAGTTGTCATGACAGAACTATAATGTGCTGTGGTTGCATAAGGTGTTTCTTGCTGTTGCTAGGTCATTGCCAGGTGGTTGCTTGTTGTTTGCTTACTGGCTTGAGTTAAAACAGTGAAAAATCCCATAAACATTCAATGAAAGTGGATCCGAGGATATCATAAAGACTTCAGGGGGCTTCTATGATTTGTCTTTCATTGAAAGTCTATGGGATTTTTTTCTTAATTTCATTACTGTTTAGGCTAATTAATAGCAAATTTCGAAGTAGACTGCTGTAGTCAAACCATGTTATTGTGTGTTTAATCTCAGAAAGAATGAGAAGCTATGGACTGGCTATCGAGGCCCATTGGATTTAGTTTTCATTGTGTTTGCTTTAAGTGGGAGCAAGAAAAGACAAACTTTCCCTGAGCCGCTGACAGAGGATATTTATATCGTTTAGAAGGCCCCTTGAATGTGCCACACTGAGGGCGGTAATTGTGTAGGCCTGTTAGAGTTGATTACTAATTTGGAAACCGACAACACAGTGCCGATTACCCGGCACTTAAACACAATTAGTGAGAGCCGATAGGAGTCAATATCTATACCAATACCAAAGGCCTGAAGAGTTAGTCAATAACTGACCCTTGCTTTGTAGCATGCCGTGTGGGTTGGTATGCACTTACCCTTCTGGCTTTTAATTTTATCACACTTTGTTTTAATGCTAATTATACATTCCTAAAATATGTATATGTGAGTTAATGCAAATCGTTTTAAATACATTTATTTAAAAAATACATTAGAGTGAATAGCATACAATGAATGGAATACTGTAAACCTCTAATATCAACATGCTTTCAGTTTCTGAACTAAAATACATTTATTTGAAAATGTCTTGCTGGCATAACCTAAAGATCATAATAAGAGAAGTAAAGTTTAATGAAATTACTACTGACATAAAAAGTTTTCTATTTTTTTTCTATATTTGTTTGAAATTTTGTGTCAAAATAATATTTATATGTTGTTCAAAATATTATAAGCCCTTATTCATGTCAATCTGGTTTTACCAACATATGGTGAGCCATTTTGTTGTAATGTGACAAGAAACCATGAAACAATAAATTATATCACAGAGAGGGACCATAGAAATATGTTATAATTTTTATGACATGATATGGTTAGTTCAGACTGTTGGTGTAATATACCATATACGTTGTTCTAATCATTTAAAAAAATCTATGTTAAATATAAGGTAACACTTTACAATACCGTTCCAAATGTTAACATAAATGAACAATGTAAAATCATTCTAAAGCATTTTTTAAATCTTAATTAAATTTAAATATTAACGTATACATTATTAAAATCAAAAGTTATATCTGTTAATATTATTTATTGGACTTAAGCTAACGTGAAAGTGACAAATGTATTGCTCATTATTAGTTAATATTAGTCAATGCATTAACTAACGTTAACTAATGGGGCCTTATTGTAAAGTGTTACCAATTATGATAAAAAAATGAAAATGATATTTTTAAAAGCTAATATCAGCTGAAGTTTCAGCTGTGCTCATAAAAGATTTCTGTTAGCGCCAGTTTGTTCAGACTCAAATCGGTACTTCTAAACAAATCAATACAATAAAGCACATTGAAGCACAGAGTTACTCTCTCCCAAACACAGAATGTAAGAGAAAAAGAGTGTGAAATGAAACCGGTACATGTTTGTTCTAAATTTAGTAAACATCTTCATGGATGTTAGCGCTCCTGTTTGTGTTTAGAGTTGGAGAATAATGTGTGGATGTTTGGCAATTGGCTTTTGTGGCAATTAACAGGCCTTAATTACGGCTGAATGGAAAGTGAAGAGCTTGATCGTGCTTTCAGGCCTTCAAAAGCCTCGTCTGCTGTTTGATTGGACATTGATCTTTGTGCAGTTTCTGTAATTTAGCTCACAGACACTAAGTGCCGATCTCAAATTGTGTGTTGTTCTCTTGACAAGCAGGAGTCTCCAATTAACCCCTAGTCATTAGGCTTGTTTATCAGCATTGGTAATTAAGATGCTAAGTAGGGTTTGCAAGACATCCAAACCATCTTCATTTTCTACATTGTTGAGGAGAGCAAGAGAGGGTAAAATAGCGGAGGGGCGGGGGAATTGTTTTCTTGGCATTGCTGACAGGATTTTGATACATAATCATGGCACAAATGAGTTTAAAATAGCCAGAATACTTTTTATGTTGCATCACTAAAGTGGCAGAATGTTTTTTTCCTAGTCCAAACCATGAGGCAGAAGAAAGAGAATGTCTGCAAGTCCGTGCCAAATTCCCAAGTAAAGAAATTTGGCTGCTATTAATAGAATAGCGAGTGATTATTTTTGAAGCAGAGCGGAATGATATCATTGCTTCATTTGGATCATTATTTAAGGAGCTCATGTTGTCCTATCACATTTCCTGAATTACTCTAAACATTATTATCACCTCTTTATTGGATCATTGTTATTTATTGTTTTGACTTAACCTTTAGTCACTCAGTTAACAACAATATCCATGTATTGTGTTAAATGTAAACCACTGCAGAAATTATTTTACGATATCATAATTGTTTAAATTCCATGACCAAATGTTTTGAGTCTTTTATAACTATGTAATTACATTGTAATAATTTCAATACATTATTACTACAATGTGATAAACTTTAGAGAAGGTTTTTTTTAAATATCTACCTTTTGAATGATTGAACAAGCAAATAGATGTCAAAATAGACAATTTGTGACATTGAAGCACTGACTATATATCACACGTGTTATGACAACACATTTGTGGGCACTATACATCTAAAGCTTCTGATATTCTCCAAATGCTGCTCTATTTCTCCAAAGTGCACCTATCCCACTGCTGTTCTCACCTCTACATTCACCTTCTCTCCTCCACCTCTGATGGAAATCAGCCTCTCTGCCCAGCGTGAGGCTCAGATGGATGCAGAGGGTCTGGATCAATACCAAAGGTCATTCTGCTAAAAGGCCTTTGGCTCCGCAAGTCTGAAATGTCAGTGGTGAAATATGTGTTGTTGCCCCGAACCGGACAGCTCTACTGTGTTGCTTAGTTGTTTTGTTCTGTCGTCCACATTAAGGCTGACGGAGCAGTAAACCGTCAGGTATCTAAAACACATTGGCTTGTGTTCCATTATGGGAAATAAAAGCAGGAGTGAAATGATGGGATGATTTTAGTGGATATGTGGAATCGGATGTGTATTAGTGTGTAAAGACCATGCCAACGAGAGAGATCCTGATTCTTTGAATGCCCTTGTGTCTAGCGGTGTTCTAAGCCAAGGCTCAGAGTTTGTGAGTGTGTGTAGCTGATTTGTTAAGCGCAGACCTCGTTTGTGTGTGTGTTTCCAAGGTAAAGCTGGCCAGAAGATGGACACCTGTTGCGTGTGGCTTTTGATGGAGAGAGGCAGCTGGGTGTGTGAAGAAGTGTAGAGAGCGGAGGCGGTCCAGGCCGCTGCTGTCCTCTATTCACTGGCTCTCGTTAAAGGTCCTCACCCGCTGCTTCCAATCAGACGCTCTTTGTAGCTCTCGCTCTGTGCCAACGCACCCGGCTTACAACTCACCAGCTCTGGCACATCTGTGTCCGCAGGGAAGGAGAGAGAGATGGGGATGAGGGGTGGTGGGCGGCAGAACAGTGTGGATGGATGGATGGATGTGGTATGAGGAGTTTGTAAGAACCCATAAGAAAAAAAAAAACAAGCACAAATGAGATCTCTTTAATGTCGGTTGTGTCTCCAAGAAAGGAACGAGATGGCAAGCACATGGAAACTTTCTAAGATATTTACTTTTGAAAAATGTGCCTCTACCTACATTTTCAAAAACTTACCTATAAATGCAATTCACTGCAGTTTTCAGTGTAAATTAACCCTCAGTGGCCATTTAGTTTCTCTACTGCCATGATATGTAATAAAATGTTGCTAGTTTCAAGCTCATTTGTTTCTGATAAAATAAAACACAATTTTAGCACCAGTCACTAGACATAATGCTTTGACAGCCCTCAGTTTTGACCGTTTGAAACTTGCAAGAAGCAACTTAATATGATTTTGCAGAAATGTCACCACAGACTAATTTTCTCAGTGAGCATGGGTTGGATATTTTTTCCTGAGGAAAAGACTCCAATAATCTCACATAGCCTTTGCCTCCTCTAGAGTGTCTCAAATTGTGCTTAGATTGGCCAGAATACCAGTCAGCAATGAAATGGTCAGAGATTTTAATATAAATCTCTCATCAATTATTTTTACATGCTATTCTATTCACATTAATTTTATAACTCTGTAGTCTTATCATAACAACATAGAGTACTCTTTTCCCTTGTTTCTAATTTCATCTGGTGAATCATCTGAGACAAAAGTCAATTTATGAGAGTGCAGCATTTAATGTTCAAAGAATGTCCATTTAGCTCCAGTCAAGAATCTGATGAATGAATCTCAATAAGAAGAGATTTCTTTGCTAAACCCTTTAAAGGGCCTTTATTTTTAAGATTGTGGCAAACAGGAAATCTTGGACAATGAAATCAATGTCAAATTAAATCAAAAGTGGATGTGATTTTGGTTTTGTGTCATAAAAGGTGTGTTCACATTCATTTTGTTGAAAAAAAGGTCCATTGTCCATTACTAGTGTATACAATGAATATATTATTGTTATTTATTGCTTTGACTTAACCTCTATACAGTCACTCAATTAACAATGACATCCATGGATTGTGTTAAATGTAAAACACTGCAGGAATTATTCTACAAAATCACAGATTATGTTTAAATTTCATAACCAAATGTTTTGGGTATTTTATAACCATGTAATTACATTATAATAATTTCAATAATTGTTTCTACAATGTAATAACAAACATTAGAGAAGCTTTTTTTATCCCTACCTTTGAATGATTGAATGAGCAAATATATGCCAAAATAGACAATTATTAGTTTGGGCCTCAAGGGGTCTATAGTTTCGGTTTAGGTATGGATCATGCAATGCTTTACCCTCCCTGGTCAGTCATTTTGATCCTCAAAATATATCTTTAGTTTTTTTTAAATTTAACTACCCTTCATTTACTTGTTGACTTTCATTAGAATAGTTTGAATTGTTAAACACTTGCGTTCATAAGATTAGTGCCAATGTGTGGCATGAAGAAGATTAGCGTGTAATTCTATAAATCTTTGCCTGTGACTTTTTTATGAACTCTCTCATGGATTTCTGCGGCTGATGAGGTGCCTTTGCCAGAGGACCGCTTTAAGCTTGCCATATATTTTATTAGACAGGCTTGTCAAAACAGACACCACATTGGGCAAACAGTGGCAGCTCAAAGCACAACTCCGACAAGGCCTCAAGCATCAACATAGAGGTCACAGCCCCGTCAGGTTCCCAAGTTTGTGCAGTATCGTCGTCGTTTAGTGTCTCATTGACCCTGTCTCTCAAAAGCTGGTCCAGGTGTTCAACGCCCCATCTTCTTTACAGCTTGACTGCTCTGAAAGGCGGAGCGTGGCTCAGGTTAACTTCCTGTAACCCAAACTCCAAAGAGAGGGGGGGAAGGAGAATTAGTATGTACTTGCACAGAACGCACAGGCTATTGTCGAAAGTGGTGTCTTGTGTCTTCATCCCATTACAAAGGTAAATAAGAAGAGCAGAAAACTGTAATTCAAGTATTCTCATTGCAGTTCATGCTGATGTCATGTGCTTTCCCTCTCCATTCAAGCTTGTATTGTATGTAATTATGTGATTAGTCAGGCTCTTATAACTTGTGTGGAAGTAGAGTGGGTTGGTGCATAATGGTGATGAAGAAGATACTCTACTAGCTTCCTGAAGTAAATGGGAGTGCTCATCAGTTTATGACCGTCTGATTGGAAGATCATTGCTTGAAGCTGTAACATAGTGACTATACACTGTATATCAGTTAACATGAATATTTCAACAAAATCACTTGCATTGAGGCTAAATAATTGTTTATAGTGATGTAAATTAAATTATTTACTAAACACTGGTGTCTTTCATCACATTGCTGTTGCCAAGTCAATGAAGACTTTTTGATGTTAAAGTGATTTTTGACTTTAAAACCACTTTATGTCATGAATCGCAACACCCTTTAACCTAAAAACATCCTCTTTCATTTATTTATTCGGAGGTTAATGCAGGTCGCTGTAGTGCAGCTTCCTCCAAAAACATGGAGAAAATATTCGAAAAGTCATATGTAGGCTATTCAGTCAGTTGGTTCTACCATGCTGGATGTTGGTGTTTGGAGGGCGAGAAAGATGATATGATGTGACGCATTTGCATATCCACAATCCTGAGTGTGTTGTGCACATTGGAGGCCCATCCTGACCTAATTAAATGCTGCTGGATAACAGTCAAGTCATAAGCGCAGCTAGCCTGGGCTTTTACAAAAGCTCAACTTTAACTTAAAGAGATTAGACAACTTTTGCAAGATATTAGCTGTTCAAAAATGAGAAAAATGTCCCTAAGCCTCTTGAGCGCGAGGGGTGAGCAAACAGGGGCTCTTTTGTTCCCGTGGAGGGGCTGGACAGTGCCGGGCAGGGGCCTGGCTCCGAGTCGCTGTGTGCGGGACCGGGCAACACTGCTGATCCCTGCCCCTGTAAACCCAATCAGCTCCGGGATTTAGACAGGGATTAGACTCCAACCTACCGGCACAGCACTTGAAAAAAAAAGGACTGGAGAAGGGGGTGTTCGGCCCACCCAGGAGGTCACGGCAGTAGCGGAGGCGAGTGACGCAAGAGGCGGAGAGGAGAAAAAGGATGAACGTCGAGGGGCAAGAAGAGAACATTGGTCCTAAAAATAATTTGTGCATTTAAGTGGCCCTATTAGGGTTTTTCGAATGTTATGTTTCAAATATAGCTGCTTGTGCACCACAAATTGTCTTCTAAATTAAAGCATAAATTCTGAACTGCCAAAATGAGTTGTCAGCAATTCCAGCCTCACTTCCTGCTACATATCTAAGTAACAATGTAACAAATTTGCATAATGCCAATCTATGGTCTTCATTGGCTGCCCTTCAACAACGTCTACTTTGAACAGTGTCTACTTTGACCCGTCCTCAAACACTGTAGTTGTAGCTGAGGCCTGGAAGAGTTTGGTTCGTGTTGTTGACATGTCGAGAAGACTTTATTTTGAGCGCTGCAAATCCACTTTTCATGCACTTCTACAAGATGAGGACGGAATCGCGCTGTAATTGATATGAAAAAAAAAACGATGCCATCGTTACTGTTTGTATACAGTAGACCAATCACAACCGAGTGAATCATCTGATCAATCAGAGTAGAGTAAGCTTGCAGAAAAGATGAGTTTAGAGAGACTGAACAAACCTTTTTTTGTAGACTTTTTGAGAAATTAGGTGATGTGCATTTATGAGAAAATTTTGTTTTTTGACCTTGGATGCATGTATATCTACTGTAGGAGACATCCAAGATACAATTAGGAACCTTTAAAATAGTGTAACAGGCATTTTAAGTCACACTTAAAAATGTGTGTATGCCATTTCATTAGAAACAATGTCAAAGCAAGTGGCATCTGCAAATAAATGCTGCTTGAGCTTTTCTCAGAACTAATTTCACTTTTCTAAACCATTTTTTTTGCTATGACTGTGAATAACCTGTTTAATGAGTTTTAGTGGATGTATAAATTCAGTTCCTCGCAAGTTCACAGTGTCCTGGCAGAGTAATGTCAGGTGCATTTCATCACATTAACTATTGACATATTTTACTAACACAAAGTGTCACAATACATTTGTCTTCATTTTAAACATTTAAAACGTAACACACACGTTTTACCTGTAAAGTGTGCTCGTGTTGTCACTCTGAATGAATGAATGAATGTATTATATGGTAGAAATATGGTAGCAACATTTTAAGTTTTAAAGATTGAACTTACATTTACAGTTTTTAAAAAATAAATTCTATTTGATACCTTTATAATATAATGACAATCCAATTCTTAAAACAGATTGAAAAGATTCCAAAATAGAGAAAGAAATCACAACAAATGTCTTTTCATCAGGTCAGACGGGTGGAGAATGTGATATCTCTCTCCGAATGTGATAATCGATAAACTTGAGAAAGGTTCATTGTGGCCTTGCATCAATCTCTTTCTCTCCACGGCGGGCGAGCGGAGACAGATAAAGACACACAGATGCTTTGGTGTGTAACGAGGCCTGGCTCCTGTCATCACAAACCCCTCGTTGTGCCTGTGAAATCCTCTCTCACACACACACACACACTGAGATAGATGGTGGCTAGACACAGCAGCCATGTGATGGGTGTCATATGGAAGAGCTTTAGTCCCTTTATCAACCTATCAAAGGAATGCTGCCTACGCCTGGATCTCCCACAAAGCCACCTCATGTGTGCCAGTCCAGAGAGGTGCAGGGGACAGAGCGACGCTGCACAAACACACACGTACACACATCTGTGTGCAGGTCATCCTGCTAGTTTTATCCTTTACTCATGACCGTTTGTTGTTTCGACACTGTAAGAAGTGGTAACACGCAATTGTTACATTAAGGATCAGTTGATTCAGTCGTATTAAATCTGTTTTTAGACTTTTTCAGATTAACCATTTAGATCTTACTGTACAATTACTTTATTTCGTTTTGTTTTATTTATATAATTAAATGTATATTTCATATAAACTGGGGTTTAAAAGAAAATTTATAATCAGTAATATTATCGATTTAACTGTACTGACGGAGCGGATATCCATGTCACGGACATCGGATGAGGGCAACATGTAACTGAGTTTAGCTGGATGAAGACATATTGCCAGAGACGGTCTTATATTTGGGAGATTGGGAGAGGGTCCGTGGCTCTATCATTTGATAAAGCGTAATTGGTTAACTTGGATCAGGTGTGCCTTGATAACCAATCACAATACATACAATACATTGAAGCCATTCAATTTCATTTGGAGTTGTGCGACAGTCAATCACTATTTGCGGATCCATAATGGTAAGTGCTGTAATCTGAATCATACCTGTCGCGCAATTGTCCGTGACTCTTCTTATGAAACAGCATTTTTTCAGTGTAAACTCAGTGTAAAAATAGATGAATCCAAAACGAGTGTATAAGAGCGAACATGCCGGGCTGTTGATTCATTAAATGATAAGCTATTTCCTCTCAAAAGTAGTTTATTCAGCATAGTGAAGCCTCTCTTCTACTGATATCCATTAAAAAAAAACAAAAAAAAAAAACAGCCTTTTGTCTAGTTCAGCTAAGATTGCAGGCTTGCCTTCAAGTGGCTTTGGGTATTGCCTTCCGTAGAGCTGCTTATAGCTGAATTGAACTTGTTTTATATAAATGATGAACTTTGCAACATTGGTGCAGTTATTGAACTGAACTATAACAACATTGATCTAAACATTGATGGATTTTACAACATTAACACTGCTATTTTCCTGTTAATGTGAAGCTTCTTTGAAAAATCAGTATTGTATAAATCTAGTAGCGACATTAAAGCAGACTCTCTTTGACCCTATGAATCAACCGTAGTTCAAGCTTAGGTTGCCAGGTCTGCGGGTTTTCCCTACACCAAACATTATTCGTAGTAACTCTAATCCAATGATCGCAAAGATCTTACTTCTGACAAGAAACAAAGTCTCAGCTTCCAAATTCTGTCCATTTTTTATCACAAAGTTCAAATAAGGAAACGGCGTTTTGACTTGTTATCGCGCAGTGAGTTTTAACCACGCAGAGACCTCAATAAACCAGTTTTTGAACAATATGCCACTTAACATTAACCTCAGGAAAGTTATCCATTGTTCAAAGTTCGCTAGTTCATAGTTCGCTAATCTTCGTTATATCAGTCTGAATAATCAGCTTTCGGTATCGCTGGAAAAATCGCTATATATAATATAGGTTAATATATACATTTTAGATAATAGTAATGTCATATATTATATAATAGTATAATATATTAGGTGATAGTTTAACAGTTCTTAGTAAACAATACATAAAAATATGCTTCATGTAACATCTAAATTAAGTGCATTTATTTCAGAAATATTTACTATGACTGAATCAACCTAGATATATTAAGTATCCACAATGAATGCAAATTTTCCAGTCTATGAAACACTTTTTTAAATTATTTTTCTAAGTTTAATAAATTCTTGTCTGACACATCTAAACATCCTGAAACTTCGCATCCATCAACAGTCAAAGGAAGATAAAGCTTCAGTGATCTCGCATGGACAGACAGGCACTCAGGTCTGCCTCTCAGGCCTCTGTGCGCCTGACCTCTGAAGTGTCCTTTCCTTCAGCTCGTTGAGTTCCTGCACCTCTGCTATCTGCTTCACATTCTTTCACGTTAGCAGCATCACCCCAGCGGACAGCCTCTTCACCAGCCGTATACACCCTATCTGAGACTGTGTGTGTGTGTGACGGCAACTATCTTGGCCTCAGTTAATTGGTAACCAGAGTTTTTGAAAACTGGAAGAGCTTTTGAACACGACCGTAGACCATGTCTGCATTAGGTAAGTTTTTTTTAGCGCTTAATGTTGGATAAGGAGTGAGTTGTAAGTCAGGCATTTTGGATTGATTTGTTGTAGCTGCGGTGTGAGATTGTGCAAGACGTGGATGTCTCTTGCCTCTTTTGAGTTGAATGTATCGAGTTGTATTTACCAGGAGTGAAAGTTTTATACGGACAAGATAACATTATTATTATCTTTACATTACATATTCTCACAGGTTCTTTATTAGCATAATACAAACTGCAAATCTAGACCTTCCGTTCAATTTGTCTTCTGTACGTCTCTTTTTATCTCAACTACATAACATATTAATACACAGTACAATGATTTATAATGATTTTTAGTTCAAGGTCATCATGCTATGACATTAAAATCAATATTTAAGAGGGAAATGAAATGAGTCTTCCTGCTCTGTTTCTCTCTGTCTCTCCTGCATGTGTGCTGTGTTTATCTCTGTTGGTGGCTGCTTTGGAGGGTCATTCATATTGTGTCGTGTGGGCCTGTTAAATCTATGAGAAGTTAGTCATTCTTCATCGTCTTGTTAGGTCTGTCCTCCTCTCTCTCCATCTGAAAGCCTGGGCGCTCACCTTTAACCTCCACTCCACTACTCATTCTGTCCATTTTCTGTTATGTCCAGGGAAGCTGTGATATCTTCAGCTGGGGTGAGTCTTCAGAAAAGACAGAGTTTGCCCCCAGGCCACACTCCATCACTTCAAACAGTAAAATGGCAACATCCTTTTGCTTTCATATGTCATGTGTAGAAATGATACCTCTGAACCTGCACAATATTATTTGTGGGGGTGCGCAAATATAAAATGATTGCTAATTGGCAGATCATTATTTTTATGTTGTGGATGACGATGGCTGATATTATAAATCTAAATAAAAACTGTCTACATAAATCCAGCTACATTTTCAATATCAGACAATCTAATTTGCACAATAAACCAACTGAATTATTTAAGAATAAAACATTAATATAGGCTCATACCCATGTTTGCCAATTTATCCTGGTTCTGTTATCCCATTGGTTTGAAGACCTTGGAAAATGCATTAGAAAAAACAACAAAAAAATCAAAAGTAGTTGATGAAATGTACTATTTTCTGTACTTTTTTTTCATTAAAAAATATATAACAGAAGTCCACACTTAAATATCCAAAACAAATTGTATTCAAAACAAATAATTTCCAATATCCAATGCAAAGAAAAAATAAAGAAAAGAAAATTGTCCAATAACACAATGATTTCATGTTATGACCAGTATCCAGCATGTCTGTATTCAGTATTAATTTTTCACTATATAAAATAATCTATATAAAAAAAGGAAGTATATATACCATAAAAAAACATATTCATTTCTTGAAATAAAGAAAACGTGAACTAAAACAAATATTTTAAAAAAGAAAATATATATAAAACATTGGTTTAGTTTGTTACATGATGCAAAAGTTTGTAAAATGCAAAAATGTTAACTAAAACTTGCTACAAACTATGTAGACATATTACAAACAATAAATAAATAAATATCAGTTGGGAAAAAACAAAGAGAATTACATAAACTTTAACTGAAACTAAAATTAAAACAGAAAATATAAAAAATGACATACAATTCAAAATATGAACAACAACTGTAATAGTATAAAAACGAAATAACGCTGTGACTGGTGTATTAATAATAATACTAATATTGGCTAAGACAGACCGCCTCTTATATGTTGTGCTTTCTTAATCATCAGACTGCTGATCGCATTGCTTCTACGACCAAACTTTGGGTGTTCAACAAAAAAATAAATGAAATAAATAAATAACTGCAAGGGACAGAAGAAAGCGATAAAATAGAGGCTGTTCTATCAGTCCATTCCCACAGCCCTCCCCTCCTGTCCTTGTACCTTGATTCCTGTTTAATATAGAGACTGATGAGCCCAATTTGGCTGCGTTTCTCCCACTGCTGGATGATTAATAGCGCTGTACGGTAGCATCGAGGAGCTGTCCTCTCCTTTGGCCCTCTCATCACGGTGATAGCTCTACCCTGCGCCCTGAATTGATGACAGAGGCTGGCCATTTGCAAATCAAATGGAGAGAGGCTGACTGTAACTCTGACACCTCCATGTCCCCTCTCTTTCTCTCGGCCTCTCTCTCTCACTCGTCCGCCCTCTCGTTACTCCCTATTTCACTTATTTGTTAAGTGTCTCTCCCATTTGTTATGCAAATGAGACGGGTGAGAGCCAGGGGTACGACATCATCTCCAAAGCATGATAAATATTTGATCAGGCGTAATGGAAATTGTCAAGCCTGTCTAATTGTGTCACACATTATCTGAAAGGAAGTAGCAAATTTGGACATAGCCTTTGATCTGTCTCTCTCTCTCTCTCTCTCTCTCTCTCTCTCGTTTCTGTCTCTCTCAGCCAGCACAAATGCTCGTTTGCTTTCTCTTTTTCTCTCTCCTTTCGCCATGTGCTCCTTGCCTCTCTGCTCATTTCATAAGCAGAAAGCCACAGCTGAAAGTCTCTTACAGAATCACATGACCAAGAGACGTTGTGTCATTGAAATCTCCCTTTCCTATGTATTTACCCCCGGTGTCCCACACCACTCTGTACTCGGGCCATTTTTGTTTCCTTTGTGTTGTGCATTGCATTCATTGCAATTCAGTGTTTTCCTGTTTGAGGAAATGCAAGGTTACACAGAGGCTGGTTAGCCTCTCTCTTGTGTTTTCAGACTATACTGTTCAAAGTACACAAACAAACAAACAAATAAAGGTTGGTTGCAAATAAAACAAAGATTAATGGAGTATGGAAATACTCTTTCAGTCCGAGGGACAGAATTTTACAGTAGTATTTTACAATGCATTAAAGTGTTTTTCATACACAGTATCTTGCTCAAGGCATTCAGTTTTTTCCTTCATGTCATGTGACTGTACAATCTGCATTTCAGAAACTTTTCCCAGTTACACAAAACAATCAGGAAGGCCAACATAATAAAAGGACTCACGATATAGTTGCAATATGCATGCCATATAAACTCTTCAAGATAACATGTATTAAAATCACATAGGGTAATGTAATGTACTGTAGATGCTGGATGGAGCATATCAAAAATAGACAAAATGACTGTCCATTTTGTGTAAGGCACAGTCGTGCTGTACGACAGCACTCTGCAGTTTACAATTATTGTTTATGCAATTTCTGGTTGCTTTTGCTGCTCTATTTTAAAACTTCACTGCCATACTTAGCAAGTGGACAAAAACTGGCACATGATATCACACATTTTTTTGTGAAAATCAGACTCCAAACTGGAACATTCTCAGCGAGGAGGCACTCCAGAGGCAGGCACAGTGGTGTTGATGCCTCTGGCTGCGGTTAATGGCCTGGGTTGTGTGTGCCGCATGCACTTTGTGGCAGTAAAGGTTGTGGAGTCTGTGCGCTCTTCTGGCTCTTGTGTTACTTTCTTTGCTCGTCTTCCGCATGGCTCGGAGGCACGGCAGTGAGCTACCTGCTGAATCTCAGGAGACCGCTGGCATATTTATTCAGCCTGCGTCCACTCTGACCTCCCGTGCTTCCCCCAGCGATGGGATGTCTAGTCAGACCGCTGAAACGAAATTCGCGGAGGTACCGCGGGGAGCGACAAAGAGCTCTGAGCGCCACTGTCTGACTCATGACAAATAGTTGCTCTGCTCCACTTCGTCCCCGGAGAGGGACACCTTATTTAGGATGTCACGCAGTGAGCAGAGGCAGAGATAACAGAGACAAAGCAGGGGGGTCAGCTCAGATTACCTAGGAGACCACCTCCGTTAAAGGGTGCCATTTGTTCCCAAATCGACCTGACGACCCCCCTAATTACCAGCCAATTATCTGGAATTCGCTGCAATTCGTGGGCGCTTTAAACAGGAAAATTGCCTTTCATTCTCCAACCGCTCGCCACTGCCCACCTCTGTGTTACCGCACGTGTACCGCAGTCTCAGGTACGAGGCGTTATTTATGTGAGCGAAAGCCGGCCCTCTGCTGCTAATGAAGTCACATGCTCTGGTGAATGTTAATTAAGTGAAGAAACACGTTGCATCATTAAGCATTTAGGACATAGTAGAGTATTATAAAGAGGCTGTCCTAGTTAGCTTACCGTGAGGCCTGACCTCTGTAATATTGAGATGTTTTTAAACAAAACATTATTTAAAAAAATGTGACATTAACTATTGCCATCTTCATGCATCTTCTCTCCTTGGAAAAAACAGTGTTTAATAAAGATGTAGTTTTAGAGATTGTTTCCTAACCGATCGTAACTAAACAAAAACGTGACTATTTTACGTGGTGGCGATTTCGTATGAATTTATGTGATGTGATTAGTACGGAAATGTGAAACTTTTACGAAAAACATAAGCATTAAGGTCCACCTCTAAACCTAACCATCTCTGGGGCGTAAGCAGATCATATAAAAATTTATGAACAGCTTCATACACTAAAGCCCTCATAATTTTTGCAATATGCCATCTCATATGTGTCTGATTTGTGTCTGATACCAATTTGGCATCAGATGATGTCTACAGTGAAGCATCGCGATGGATGATGACATCGGGAGGGGGAGGAGGGGGGTAACATTCTCATTTTTGTAACATTCTCATTTTCCACTAGATATTTCGCTCTACATCTCATCAGCAATTTCGATTTCTGCCCACTCTGCAGCAGCTGACCACTAAGGAGCGAATGTACAGTGACGTGACATAACTGCAGATTCAAACTGTGCTTTCGCTATGCCGGCTAAACTTCGACGATTATATCGTCCATTGGCCCAACCCTAATCGTAACTGAATGATTTCGAATGAATTCATATGATGTGATTCATATGAAAATGTAAATTTTTTGCGAAAAACATAAGCATGAAGGTCCAGGTGAAAATACACGAATGAGATCGTACTAATTTCTAATCAAAACTCATCTGAACAGCTTCATACACTAAAACCATCATCATTTTGCAATATGCCAATTCACATGTGTTTTTGCATATTTTTTATAACATAGAAGAGTGTATTATGAAGAGCCTTTTAGCCTTCTATTGAGATATCTTGAAACAGAACATTAAAATAATAATGTTGCATCTTTTCAAGCGTTGGATACAATAACATCCTTTTTCTGCTTAATATCAATATTACTGCCGATAAAAGTACAAATTCATAGAAAGGTGTTTTCATGAGCAAAATACAGAAATTTGTGTTGTAATGTTAAATTGTGTTATAGGACCATGCATAATTTTGTGATCATCTCTCATAATATAAGCATGTATATTCATATAGTTGTATATTCTGGCCTGTATTCATTTATTTTAGAGGATGCATTATTAGATTTAAATAATACAATAGAAGCTCCTACATCTAAGGATACTACTTTCTTGAAAGCTAGAATTATTGTTAAACAAACTCACTATTAATCACAATATAGACTTCCAGTCTCCTTTGCAATATTTAATCACAATAAATACATGCGTTCATTTTAAATCATTAGAGCACTAACCAACAAGAGAATTCTCAGTCATGCAAATAATCAGCTCACTCAAAGCCCACCTTTAAATTTCATAAATTATCATTTAGTAATAAACAAAAATCTAAATACTTTTGAGGTTTTCCCAATTCTTTTAAAAATCTTTTTTTAAATATTTAATCTTTGCCTTGATTTTTTTTTTTGTGTACATTTGTAACAGCCAAATACAGTTCAGCCTTATGCAAAAGTACAAATAAAAATATATTTGACCACAGAAAGCCACCACTGACTAATCACAATCAGGTATTTTAGAGCACCGGTGTAATAGGCAAATGTGATATATAGCAAATTACATTGAAGGTGCAGATGCAGATATTTAACTGACCATCAGGTATGGAACCATGTAATGCTCCATGCTGTCTCTAGCGGTTAACGGTGTAGTCCCTCCATGGTCTGGCCCCCTTTCCCAGAATTCTGAGAGTCAAGCCCATTGTTTGTCAGGCATTTATATAGCATTGTGCTTTGACTGATTGTCGCCTGAGCAGGTTCTCAGCTCTGTCCTGCAGGAGAACCGGCCGCATTGTTCTTCAATGCACTTGTTACCATTTACTCCACTGCCACATCTGTTTTCCTGCTTCCTTCCCTCGGCACAACATGAACACTTCCTTTTCAGACCTGTTATTCTGCCCTGCGTGAAAAATAGTGAAAATGAGAATGGATTGACAGATTTATTGATTAGCATTTTATTTTATTTTTTCTGAAAAGCAAATGCTGAGTGTTGAGGAGAGTAAGGGAATCAGTTATACTGTCATGGGTATGGATAGCATAATTATTAGATATATTCTCACAAATGGTGTGTGGTGGTCTTCTGAAATGAGGAAAATCCCCCTGTCTGCATTTAATATCTTAGTTCGACTACATTTCCATTTATAATAATAATAATAATAATATTTTTTTATTAATTCAATGTTCAATAATAGTTTTAATCAAGTCATTTACAACTATTTAAAACTATTTAAACATTTAAATAAATGTAAAATAATGTAATTAAGTCATTGAAACCTCATAATCAAAGTACAAACTGAATGTTGGGATAGTTCACCCAAACACAACACACAACAATTACATTTTTGGGTGACCCATCCCTTGAGGTTGTTTATTTCTATCTAGTCTCTCCACCAATTTGTCCCATTCATTTTGGATCTGCTGGCATCATAGGTTGACATCACAATCTGTCAAATATCAGCATCTTGGAGACATTGCTTCCTCTGACTTTACTTTTCACCTGTATGTTGCCGTCACCTCCCTCACGCCATGCCCCGCTATAGGACCTCAGTGAGGACGCAATGAGCTCAAGGCAAACATACTCTGCCTTCCTCAGCAACTTTTGGACAGTGTGACTTAAGAGAAAATTACGTTTTATAAGTCAAGTCACATTTGTTTATTTAGCGTGTGCTTTATTCAGTTCAGTTCAGTGTTGAAAAGTTCAGCAATTATGGAACGAGTTCAATTGAGCTATGCAAAAAACAGTGATGCCATCAGTGATGCCACCACTGACCAATCACAATAAGGGATTCTAGAGCACTGGTGTAATAAGCGCTTTTTATATATATTTAAAATAGTGTTTATTGTTCATATTTACAGTAATATTTCTGCACTAGCTGGCAATTATTTTCTCATCTAAACGGTTTTTGCCTTCTCAAACAAAAATGGCACTGGGTTTTATGGAATTTAGTTTAAATTCCTGCTGTTCAAAACTATCCACTACAATCACTTTAAGAGATATTATTTCTTTCAACTGCTGCATTTCTCCAGTGAAGCTTTCATTACAAGGATAAAAACGCTTGAGCGAATTATGTTCAGAGCTCTCTCTCGCTTCACCTCTGATGTGATGTGCTGTGTGTTTCATCACTCTCGAAGAAGACTAAATGACCGGACTGACCATGTAGACCTTCATCAGCAAAAGAGGATGATATTTACGTTAGTGAGTTCTGACTCTCCGAGAAGTTTCCCTGGCTTATGTTTAAGTGGGCTTGAACATAAGTAGATTGACCCCTGCTCGCAACAGAACCAAAAAAAATGCACTTTTTTAAAAAGGTCTAATCAAACCTGACGTTTTATTCATTTAGTGGTCTTTCTTTTGCACCAAGAAAATTCAGGATCTCAGATTAGAAGTGCCATATAGAAGCTTTGAAGGGAATAAAGTAGAGAAAAAAAAAGGTAAAGAGAAGCTATTCCGTTCTGAAATTTCTGTAGATTCCTCTAGAGATTAAATAAGATTTGACAATTATATTATGCTATAAAAAATGTATCATTTACACAATGCACATTTAATTAGTTTCTAAATCAACATCATATCCCTATCACTGACATACTTTGCAAAATTTGACATGAGTTTTTCCACATGGTGATTTGATTCAAGCTCAGTTGGTTCTCTGTAACAGTTCCTGTGTCATTTATCAGGCGTATGGGCAGTTTAATGAAGAAAGCCTGTTTCGTATCTCTCATCGGAGAGAATGGAGGGTGTATCTCCTCCTGTGTGACATTTCTTATAGTCGCTTCTCCATGTAGTGGTCATTTCTCTATAAATGTCATTCTCAGCTGATGTAATGATTTATGATTGGTAAGACGGTGGCTGTGTTGTGATTGGAGTATGAGCACACTGCTCACTGTATAGCTTACTGTGCTGTGTACATGGCAAAAATTAAATTACTAACAAAAACATACAAAAATATGCAACGTGCATTGCTAAATATTTCAAACAGTATGCTACATGATAGCGTGCAAATAGAGTACTTACTACAGAAATCATAGAGTGTAAAAGTGCAAACTGAATTTAATGTTTTCGGAGACTTAATTGTGTGTTATTCACAGTTTCATAAACACGTATTATAGTTTAAATTTAATGAAATGCAATTACTTGAATGTAAGAGTGCTGTTTTTTACCCAGTACAGTACATCTTTAAATGTGATTTCACTATATTGTCATAATAGTGTCTTTGAAATTTGGTTAGTGTACTGCCAAGTGTACTGCCAAGTATTATATATACAGTATATATGTGTGTGTGTGTGTGTGTGTGTGTGTGTGTGTATATATACAAAGCATATATAGTTATTGTAAAAATATACTTTAATGTCATTTTTATTGAATCTTGCATGTCATGTAAATATATCATTTAAATATATTTGTAATTACACATTAGTAATAATGAATATATCAAATATCACACTCAGTTTAAATTCAATTAAGTACTTTTGATGTGCTTTAGTATGTTAGTCAACAAATAAGTGTACTACATTAAAGCACAACACAAGATTATTAAAACAATTATTTAAAATGTACTGTAAAGTACATTTTGTTGGACATTATTACAGTTCACTTTTTTTATTGTACTTTTTTAAGTACACTCAAGTGACCTTTAATTTAATTAATATTATGTATTCTGCAAAAACATTAAGATTTGAAGTACACACTTCTTTTTCAAATGGGATCATTTTACAGCGAGTAGTGTCCAGTAATCATGCTGTTAATAAAAAAAGCTTGTTTTCATTTTTAATGAACAAATGTCTCCTTCTATCATACCACTATTTGACATGCTATTTTTTAAAATACTCGGCAGTATACAGTATATGCTGTGCCGTAAGCAGTATGATAGTATTCCATTCCCACCAAAGGGCAGAAAGAAATGTTAAATCGAGTGCATTGCATTGTGGGATACAGTATTCCATGCATGATCTGTTATATACTCCACATGTTGACAAAAGTAGGTTATCCGGTCATTCCATGCAGAAAATGTGCGTGCTGCGGTGCACTACCTACTGCAACAATAGTAGAATTAGTATTGGGCTGGTGGTGGAGCGTTCTGGTTTCCAGCTTCTGTATTGAGTCCTCAGTCTGGGCTCCTTTAGCTCTTTCCTGGCGGGTCAATGAGGCAGAACAGTGTGATTAGACGGCCCAGTGCTGTGGCTGGCTTATTGAGCGACCCCGGCTAATTCACTTGACCCGCTCGCCCGAGTCCACACACATGAAAAGACCAGTGGAGAAGGACAGGTGTTCTGTATCACTATGTCAGTATGTCTTCTGACCTGGTTTGATACATCATGTAGAGAAAACTAAAGTGTTAATGTAAAACAGTTAATATCTCTGCTGTGAAATGTAGCAGTGATTTAATATATATATAGCAGAGAAATCGTTCGAGAGATGGCTCATTCCTCTTCTGCAGTACCTTTTGAAATCTTTGAAGAAATAAATATGCTGTAATTCAAAGAAGTTTTATTAAAATGGTATGTAAATTAAGAGCTAAACTTGTGCAGTAAGGTGTCAAGGTAATTGTGATATGTTTGTTACACACTATTTGAAATGTTGATACATTGCACAGCTTTCTGTCTTTTTGGATGGTATGGAGCCCTCATGGAGGGGAAGGGTTTTTTAATGTAATAAATAAACTGTAATATAATAAATAAATAAATATAATATATAGATTTATAAAAAATAAAAAATATATTAAATAAAAAAATAGTTTTCCTCATTTTAGAAAATTGGGGTCATGTTGTACTAATTTGATACATTTGTTAAATTGAACTATGTTAAAATGCAGGAGCAAATTAGTACAACATGGTCCCTATTTACCTAAAACGAGTGAAGAAATGAAAAAGATGGGGCCACAATTGAACTAAAACGAGGGAATGAATTAATAAAACGTGGCCACCAATTAATATGTCGTGGGAACAATTATTGATTCATGGCTACAATATCTATATCTATGTCTATATATTTTTCCTTTGTCATGGGCAGAGCTAGGTAGAATTGAAATGTTTACAATTGAGAAAAACTACCACAAAAGATGCAAACAGAATGAATCAATTCCATTACAGTTCCAGTCTTTGTGCTGTTGATTTACAACTTCCAACTCGAAGCAACTGGCTTTTGTGTAGTTATGATGAAAATACAAACAAAACAAATTTGCTGGGACAACTAGGATCATTTCCATCTTTAAAAATTGTGAGAGATTTCATCACGTATGTTTTTGATAGAAAATGACCAAAAATAAATACATAGCAAATTTGAGTGGTGGGTCATAGCTCCAGTATTCATTCTGTACTCTTTGTACCCGCTCTGGCTTTTCCCTGCTGCTGTTTGCCAGTTTCTTGGACTGTATCTTTGTAAGTAACAACCCCCTCAACCACTACCCCACTTCACCCCTCTCTCTCTCTCTCTCTCTCTCTCTCTGAAATCTCCTCCTCTGCTCATGTCCCTGTGCGCCGGCAGGTCAGTGGCATGCTAACACTTTTGTCAGTGTGATTAATAGCATGCTGGATTGTCGTTAATTCACTGGCTAATGACTAAGACCGGGGCCAGTCCAGGAGTAATCGGGTGATGTATAGGTGGGGAGTGCTCTCCGAGCCAGAGGTGAAAATCATTTCCCAAACTCAGATACCGTCGCAAGCCCAACCAATGGCTTTTCCTGTCAATAAAAATGAATGCATTTCTCTTTCTCTCTTTTCTGTTATTCCCACTGGGGTAACTAAATGAGGCTGTATAATACACACAAAACTGAGACTTTACTTCTTGGCAGGATGTAATTGGAAATTAATATAGAATGTGTGTTCTTTGGGTCCATGATGCCCCGTAAGATGGCTCTGATCTGATTTTGTGAGATTGTGCTAATTGTGCACCTACTAATATAAAAAGAAACACACTAATGATTTATTTGTAAAATATTGTGGATCAGTTTGAATATAAATATATTCACAGCACAATATACACTAATGTTCAAATGTTGGTAAGTTTTTTTTTTTTTTTTCAGAGAGTCTCACCGAGTAGGACGATAACTATAGCGATAACGATAAATCGTTCTCAATATGAAAGAATAGCCACCATCCGGCACAGAGAAACAATATCAACAATATTTTTTTTCAGGGAGTGAATGATAAAAACACTGACAGCCAATCAGAATCCAGCCTGCTATAAAGAGCATTTAAAGCGGCAGACGACAAAACTGCAGCTTGTGCTTAGAACAAACAGAACCATATCGTCCGCTGGTGTGGATGCTAATATAGTTATCATTTAAGTTATCTTTATAGTTATCGCTTTTGGTGTGAACATCCCTTAAGGCTCCATTTATTTGACCCAAAATACAGTAAAAGATTAATATTTTGAACTATTATTACAATTTAAAATAATTTGCTTTTTTAAAGGGGCTATTTGTAAGAATTTTTATGTATTAGTCGCTTTTTTTTTTTTTCCAATTTGTGAACAGCTTGAAACGAAACTTAAATTTGACCCTCTTCGACTTCCTTGTCTATGAAATCCTGTAGAGTGATTTTATGTGACTTGGGACGTTTTTGCCAGGAAAACCAAAAGGACGTGACAGTGTCACCTAATAACAAGGGTTTCTGAATACTACGTATAACCCCTTTTATTTTAATATGATACTTTATAATACATGTAATGTATTCCTGTGATGGCAAATATACTCCAGATTTCAGTGTCTCACAATCTTTTTTAATATGCAGCTTTTTTCCAGGATTCATTAAATAGGGTTACTAGATTGTTGAAATTTATATATAAATATACATGTACATACTGTATACACTCCTATAAGGACATAAAGACTCTTTTATGTTTTGTTGTTTTTAAAGTTTTGAATTATTTGGTGCTGTGTGGTCACCATTTTTTTTTCCAATACACCCATGTACATGCTGATGTTCTGCTTACAACAGCAGTATGATGATGATGATGATGATGATGATGATGATGATGATGATGGTTATATCTGTACATTCATCTATATATATATATATATATATATATATATATATATATCTTGGATAGACATTTTGATTAAAATGTGTATTCAGAAATCACTCTGATCATGGCTTTAATTTTCAGAATACCAGATTTTTGAGTAGTCATTGCTTATCCAACTCTTTGCAAATAATCTTGCTTTGCTTACAGGAGTGTGTTTAGTGCAGTCTCCCCACTGAAATGAAAATTGCTCTGATTGCAAAGTGGCATGAAACATTTAATTATTTATTGCTTTCAGGAGTTTAAAATGAATGCTTATCATGGCGTTGGTCTTGCGTAATGTCCATAATATAGCAGCAGTGTTTCTGGAGTAGATGGAGCATATGCTGTTGTGTCATTATCCAGACGTCTGAGACCTTCTGGCACTTATTAGCAAACCTTAGCCTTTTCCTGCATCCACGTCCCCGTCTGCCTCCTCTCTCTCTGTTTGCCTCTATCTTGCCCCCATGGGTGATGTTTGCAACTCAATTTGGCAAATGTAAGTTAGTATTGATTATTATTAATATTTATCATGTTTGTGAAAATGTCTTTTCCCTGGTGCTATTAATCTGTCGTGTTAATAAATGTCTGCTCAAGGCCTTGCGCTGCTCCCCGGGGAGCAAGGCAGACTAGAATGGCAAACAGGAGAGGCTGACAGGAACCACACACACACACACACACACACACACACACACACACACACACACACACACACACACACACACACACACACACACGGAGCCAGATTCCCGCAGGCCCTAATATGATTTTGGTAACTGATTAGGCTTTGTAAAACCAGGTGTGGGGATTTTAGCCTTCTAATTATGTGCATCAATTAAATGCTAAAGGTGCAAGAAATCTTTGTGATTTGTAGCATGGTGAATATTATTGTACCACCCCATTGTTTTGGTTCATAACACTGGTATTACAGCAAAGTGGTTTCCAGTTCTTCTTTTTCTTGTACTTCAAACAAAACACACTGCTTTGCAAGTGCAAAGAATATAGTCAAAAGCACTCGAATCTACACATGTTGTTGTCAATATTGCTGAGATGCACAGAGATCAGAGATAACAGCTGTATTTGCCAATAAAAGATGAATCTTTTCTTAATTACTGGAATGGGCATAATTAGGCTGATTACTTGGGTGCAAAAATAGGGCTTTATATTTTGGCCTAATAAGGGCATTTAATGGCCTTATAAAATGCTTAATAAAATAATGTTTTAATGCAAACCTAGATCCCTAATATTTTATTATGTAGCTGCTGTAACAACAGGGACCTAGTATGAATATGTTAGCATTAAGGTTATGAATAAGCTGGTGTGTTCCAAAACGATGACAATATTCGCATTTAGGAGATATAAGCATTCAAAACTTACAGTCTCTAACTTCCGCTAAAATGGATCGCAGGTTTTTATGACGTCACTGCGGACTTCAGCTTCTCATCACATCTTCTGTCCAATCAAATGCTCTCTAGAATCTAAAGCGTCCCGCCCCCTATGCTATAAATGCCACCTGGCCAAAGCGACGTTGACACGTCCCAGAGCAAAATGGGTTGGAGATGTGTGTTCCAACTGTACGTATTCACATCTCTATTCAATCCAATGTATCATCAGCGCTCGGATTTGCTTTCAACATGCTGTCAAGTACGACTTGCAGTCTGTGAGGTAAACTAAACGCTATTGGCTTTACATTCCTGTTTCAGTGGACATTACGTCAACGCATCATACAAAGCTGCGCGTTCCAAGGCACTTCAGTGGGCCTTTAAGACCATGCTATCTTAATATAATTATATAATGTAGTAGTGATATATTACAACAATTATACAATTATACATAATAATACAAAATAATAATTTTGAGTATGTTTATTGGGCCAATTTTTGTGCATAACTAGTGAAACATATTCATTGAGCTCATGGCTCACATATTCAGTTGAGATGAAGCTGGTGAAGTGCGCCTGGATCATTGTGTGTTCAAACAGCCGAGGTGGTTGAGGTCACTTACTTCAGCACTCTCTTCAGATGTTGGCTAGACCGCACACATATATTGAGTTTGCTCTGGCCTGCAGAGTATATATACATGCTGACAATGTTAGTGTGTGTGTAGACTGCTTGAAGTGTGAGTATTGTATAAAGGAACGTAAAGGTGTAAAGGTGCTTTAGTTGCCTTATGTACCAGAGTAATATATAATGATATAATATTTTAATAGTATATGAGGAATCTCTTGTTGTAATCTTCTCCATGACACGACCTTTTACAGAAACAAAAGTGCTACTTTAAGTGTTACTTGGAAATGTTCCCTGCTGCTTTTACGAGGGGAAACAGGGCATGTTTCTGGAAAGCAAAGTTTTTAGGTAAAGAAACTCAGAGAAGAGAAAATCAAGTTTTGATTCAAGTGGAACATGAGGCTACTTTGTAATCCTGATTGTGACAAAACTTTTTAAACTGGCCAGGACTTTCTTTTTTTTCAGTCTCTGAAAGCTTGAAGCTTTTTCCTTATTTGGAATATCACAATATGGGCTTGTTTTATATTTATCTCCATAAAGTCACTTTTTGTTCATTCAAGCCTATCTTCTTGACATCTTGACATTTCTTCTAAAGAGAAACACATGCAAGTCCATATAAATAGATTTTTATATTTTCTGAAGAAAATGTGAGTGCTAGGGGTGTAACGGTACACGCATTAGTACCGTTTTTTTGGTATGTCTTTTGCTTCGGCTCACATGTGTACCGAACGAATAAAGCTTTAACAACAGCACATGCGCAATGTTTCTGTGTGTGGAACGTAATTTCAAACTTTTCTGACTTAAATTAATGTGTGTCTGCGAGGACCTCAAGTCCTCCGACGGCTGGACTAGTACAGATCCGCTCTTCAGGAAGAAGAACATAGAGCATAGCAGTGTCTCCCCTTGACTTTATAGCAGCTTGCAATCATAAAGGACCCTGTTCTCCTGCTTAAGTGACGCTTTTACAATTTATCAAATAAATCTGATGCCTTCATGTCTATGGCCCGGCTGCACAGTAGTTTCCAGTGGAATAATAAAGCAGAACAAGCGTTTCATTGTGGCCGTAGCTCAGAGGAGAGAAGGACCCCCAAGGTGCGAATTAATGATGACGGCCTGATGTAATC
Organism: Meda fulgida; assembly: GCA_030578275.1. Classification (NCBI taxonomy): domain Eukaryota; kingdom Metazoa; phylum Chordata; class Actinopteri; order Cypriniformes; family Leuciscidae; genus Meda; species Meda fulgida. Next base: position 6,718,729 of record CM060623.1, read on the forward strand.
AGGATAAACAGTTCAGTATGAGAGTGAGAACAAACAGAGACAGAAGAAGGCACTTCACTTCCGGGAGACATTTTGAACATCAGTATCCAACAGAGATATCCAAAGAACGCCAGAGCCTCGGTTTAAAACGCTTCTTTATTCAGTCCACCTTTCCCGTATTTGGTAGATTTTTGACTTTGACATGGAATCCGGTTCTCGTTGTCACAGAAAGACACCATCTGACTGACATAGAAACCAACAAACCTTTAAAACAATGTTTTTTTTTTTCTTCACATGCCCGGTGTCCAAGAAGTTACATAAGGGCAGCCAATTACATCTGAACAGAAGATATGTATCAAAAAGTCAATCAACGAATTTAAGGCGTTCTCATCTGAGATCAAGTTCACACCTAGCTCGTTTGGAGCATTTGTTTCAGTACCTGGCGTGTTTTCTCCCTTAGGGGGCGTTTACACGTCACAGTTAAAAAACAACAAAAAACAACAGGTTTTGGCTGTTCATTTACACAACGGTGTTTTGGGGGCCTGAAAACACAAACTTTTGAAAACTGGTTTCGAAGTGCAAGTTTTTGATAATGATACTGCTTTCGTCTCCATGTAAACTACAAAACCGCGAATTTGTGAAAGCGGTGCAACATGGGCATGCGTATTACTTGCTCAATCTGTGTTTCTTTACAAAGAGACATCGCCAACTACTGGCCTGGCAACATAATACAGTGTTTTCAGTTGTTTTTGCGGATACGTGTGAACAGGAACAACGTTGACAACGTTGTCGTCTGCACGCAAACAACACAAAGGAAAAACGATTCTGTTTTTAGTACATTGTTGTCATGTTAACATACCCTTAGTTTGGTTTGTTAAGGCATAAATGAACAGGGCAATCATGTTCAGATCCGCACCAAATCGATCAATCCGAGATCTTCTGAACAAGGTGGTTTTAGTCCAATTGAAAACCCATTATTTGGAAAGAAAGCAACCTGACCCAACGGACCAACAAACCAATCTGTATCATAATTCATAATGGGAAATGTGTTGTGTTTAAAGCAGCAGCTAATTTGTCAATCCATCTTGATGATGCTATGAGGAATATAAACGGGTGTACTAATGAGAGGTGAGTTTTACTCACATGTGACTCGCATAAACAGATTCTGGCATGCTTTGAAATGTTTCCTTGTGAAAGCGAACCGAACCAAGAAGAAGCTGCAACATTGTAACAATTCAAGTCTATGTTTTGTAACAAAGCAAATGAAAACTGTTGGAGTCCTAAGCAACATATATGTTTGTGAAAAGGTTCTTGTGTTCTGATGGTTCTGATGTTTTGCTCATCACAATTAAGTCCTTTAAATGTCATTTAAATCACTTTTTCAGTGTAGCTATCTGTTCGTACACTATAGCCTTTTTAACTGGAGTATTTAATGGATTTTCCAACCCTTTCTATGGCTGTTGAAAATTTACTCGGGTCATAAGCCAAAAATGAGAAGGGGAAAAAAGTTTTAATGGTTTGAAAACACTTTTGATTCTTGCAAACAGCACCAGATAGGCAGTGGTTATAAAACTTTAACTGATCTGTGAAAAGGGGAAGCTACTACTGAGCCACATGTTCTTAAGTTAATTGCCTGGCTGCTTTGAGACTCCAATGAAAGTCTGATCATTAAAGAAATTGGTAAAACATTTCTTTGCCCTCAAAATTGCAAGATGACGCAGGATCTGTTTTAAAAGCTTTTCATTTAATTTTTTTATTTTTTTACTGTGGAGTTTTTTTATATGATACATTCCCTGATTGTTGAGAATTGTTGGCTTTTAAAAAGGTTTTGCCACAAATATTTGCATTTCCAGGCCTAACTTTTGCATACTTTAAGTTACAATGGGAAGCTAGGACATCTTTAGATTTAAAGAAATAGTTCACCTAATTATGAAAATTCTGTCATCAATTACTCACCCTTTCGGTCATGTTCTAAGAACAAATCTCACTGGTTCTTTCAAAAGCTCAAACATTCTTGTGTAATACGTGAGAACAAACCTCACTGTTCTCGCATGTCAAGAAAGTACAGTATGTTTGAGCTGTTATTTAATGTGCTTCATGGTATGTGTGGTGATTGTTTATATGGCAAAAACAGCATAAATCATATATAGTTATAGTTCATCCTATAAAGCGACTCAGAAGACTTGGTTCAAAATACTCAAATCATATGGATTACTTTTACAACTTTTTGGAGTGTCAAAATTTTGAGTGGATGGACTTTAAATGGAAAGACAGAAATCTGTCAAGTTTCATTAAAAATCTTTATTTATGTTTAAAAGATGATCAGTCTTATGGGTTGGTAATGACATGTGATCAGAACCTCTAAACAAACGAGTTGTGTATAAAGAAATTACATGAAACATTGATTTGAAGTCATACCGTAGTATATACGGTATATAGTATATAGTTACATTATTTTATTATGCAAGAAAAAAAGTGAGACCCAAAACATGAAACTATCACAGCCGTGTACAGAATCAATGGTCGATTATGTAGTTTAGTTGCGATTGACCAATCAAAATATTACAATTTATTAATGTTGTATTAAAGGGCAAACTTTCCAAAGTTCTGAGGGTTTTTATGGCGAACATTTCTTCCTCCCTACCTTGTAACTGTCCGGGTGAAACCGCTGTCGTTGGACTTAAAGCCAACTTAGCAGTAACTGCAATGTATACTTATTCATGACTTTGCTGTTGTTTATAAGTAAACAGCGTTTGAATGTGAGAGAAAGCAGTTTGGAGTCGTAAACTTGTGTTCTTGGCAGTGCTGGCAGGGGGGCTGTGTCTGGTTGATTGGAAGCACTCCTGGTGTAATTGCGGCCTAGTTAGCCCCTGATTGCTGGTCCTGTGTTTGGATAGCAAACTGCAGTGGTGCTGCTACAAATTACAGCGAGTCCATCCATACATACTTGCATGGTTGTTGTCATCATGGATACAGATCGAAAGTGTCTTGTGTGCTGCCTCAGACCTCAGCTAAGAAATTTAGCGTAATCTCTCCAAGATTGAAAGCTCCAGCTCTGATGGTCTTAGCATGGTATATTCAAGGGCTTTCACATCATTTGTACTTTGTGATGCATGCGTGTAGAACTAATGCAGAGAAACAGAACCTATTTTTAGCAATCAGAGTTGTACGTTTTGCTAGCATGAATGATGAGTACCATAATTATGCTGTTAGGCAAAGAGTGACAATAAACATAGATGGCTGGCAGTGGCGTCAGGCCACAGGGTCATTTGCTGCCATTATTTGTAAAATTATCACACAGGAAATGGCGGGGACTATGAAATAAATGGGATCGTCCCTGCGCCAGACTCTCTAAGTTACAGGAGATTTATTTTTTTTGGTTTAGGCGGAGCGTCTTATTCACATATCCATGCACATTACTGTATAACCAGCAATAGAACAATACAATTTTGGTTTGAATCGTTCATGCTTGTTTCAGTGGCTTGGATTGCTGGTGGTCTCTTGTTGGTTGGTGTGGCGAAGTGGTAAAGAACATGGACTTGTGATAGAAAGGTTGATGGTTTATTCTCCCCATAGAACCTCAATCATGTATAATTTGAACAACCTAGTGTTGAGTGTATGCTAGTACTTTTCTAAGTGATCAGTCTTTTTTGCCTTTTAGAAGATTATATTTAAAGGAAGGAACCAACCAAACCATTTAAAGACACAGTCATCACGAAGACTTGAGGGTTGACTCTTTTGACTTGGCCCACTCACAACAACTTCGCAACACCCTGGCAGCCTGCCAGAACATCCTAGCATTATGTCAGTGACTTTTGTTTTAATAATCATTCTAATTCTATGGGAATAAGGAAGTCTATACAACAGTTGTAACGGTTATGACACAGAAGTACTATATTGTTTAAAAAAAAAAAATTCTAATGAACGATAAAAACATTGGCAGCCATTCAAAGTCCACCAACTTTAAAGAATTCACCCATTCACCCAGTTTTTATCCATTATTTTCCATCAGGTTGTCTCAAGCCTGTATGATGTTTTTTTTTTTTCTGTGTGAAAAAAAAGGGTTTTTAATCATCATTTAGTGTCTGTAAAGTTCTTCAAAGTAAGAAACACCACAAAATTAAGTAAGAGCAACCAATGATGACCATTCGATTTGATTTGAAAGCTACAGTACAAGATTTTCTTATTTATAGTGTAATTGTTGGTCCTTTTTGGAGCCCCAAACACATGGTCAGAATTGACTGTCATTACATGGAAAAGAGCTGCATAAACAAGCTTCAAATGTTCTATTTTTGTGTTAAATAGCAAGTTTGGAGCGACATGAGTAATAATGACAGAACAGTAACTTTTGGGTGAACTATCCCTTACAAAATCAGCAAATTAAATACAACGATAATCTGAAGAAATTAAGCTGCAGAACATTTGACGTGCTTTACATCTCTTTATTTTGCTAATGTATTGCAAATGTCTCTGTATTGTCTTTCAGACGACAGTGAGGCAGTAGACAGCATGTACGACACAGAGCCCAATCTCGTGACCGGCGAGAGTGCGGAAGAGGAGACAGAAGACAGCATCATGTCCCCCATTGTGGTGGGGCCCACGTCCCCTCAGCCCTGCAATGAGGACTTCACTCCTAAAGAGGGCTCACCCTATGAGGTGCCCGTCTACATTCCCGATGATATTCCCATCCCTGCTGACTTGGAGCTCCGCGAGTCGTCTGTTCCAGGGGCTGGCCTTGGAATCTGGGCTAAAGTCAAAATTCGGATGGGAGAACGCTTCGGACCATACAACGGACTGCAGAGCGCCACGGTAAAAGAGACCACTTATGGATGGGAGGTATGTGGAGATGATATGGCATGCACTTAACATATAGCTTTTATTAGCATTATCAGAAAGTTAGTTGAAATGCTATTGGGTTCGATTTGAATTTGTAAGAACACAATTAAGGCCCTGTTCCAAATGGCTCACTTGAAGTCTCTTGAAGTGTTCTAGGACCCAAGAATATCACATCCAAGCAACACTACTTCACCAAAGTGTGGATTCGTAGAATGCCTGCAAGGGTCAAGGGCGCATTTTGAGACAGAACCTCAGTTTAGACTATAGGGGCTTTCGCACCAGGTAGTTCTAGGAACTAGCCACCAGGGTAGTTGTTGTTGTGACTTTTATTTTGATGGCGCGGCGGACCTTTATTTTGACTGCGCTGAGAACGCCAGAGCCTGAGCACAGTGCTCGCATTCTCCGTGTTCGTTAGTTTACGATCTGTCTAACACTTTATTAGATATAACTGTTATACATTGAAAGTAGACAGTATATGAAAAGGTATTAGCGTGTGCCGTGTGGTTGATGTCCAGTGCTGCTAGCTGAGCAGAAATACATAATTATGTTTCTCTTGGTCCCCTCAAAGTTGCGTTGGATTTTCTCCTTAGTGTAAAGTTTGAGAGGTCCATCTATCACTCTTCCATGTTCGTAAAGATAGTTTGTGGAGTAAATATATAGGCTATAATCTGTGTTTACATAAAAATGGTAGTGTTTCATGTACGTTTGGCCAGTCAGCGTATACTAACATCAAGGATAGTTTCTATAATGCTGGTTTAGACCCTACTCTGAAGTAGGAGCTAAATTGGTTCTTCCAGAAGGAGTTCCTAGAACTAAAATATCATTCCTAGTTCCTGTGGTGCGAACACGCCAAAATCCGGGTACTTCCACCAATAGTTCTAGGAACTATTATGAAAAGGTTCCTCCGGTGCGAAAGCCCCTTATGAAGATGAACAGGGCCTCCAATGATTCAAGGCCCAATTTGACTGGTGTATGTGGTAAGTCAACCCTGCGGTGACTAGCTCACAGCCTGTGGGAAAGACATGAGCACATTATGGGGTAAAGATGTTCATTCCATGTCTCTGGGTTTTTTTTTTCTTTTCCATCCATCCCTGAATTTCATTTAATGGTGATTTTCAAAACCCTGATTACTGAAGATATCAGCTTTTCTCTTCTGCCTACATCTATTAGAATACACTCATTTGGTCACGCCACATGATATGGGTTATGGGAGACGCGTGGCATTTGCGTGGAGCCATATTGAACTATTAATTTTCATTTCAACATGACATCGGAGGATATTGAAGTTGCTCATTAGGGCACATGCTGATTCCCTCACATGACTGATCCGCTCGTGAGCCGCTCTCTTTCTTTTTCTCTTCTCTCACTCACTGTGTACTTTGCTCCACTGATATATACAATTACACTCATTTAGAATAACATATGATGGAGGGGGGCCCCACTAAGGTCCTCTATATTATAACCTACTCATTGGGTCTGAGTAAGAATTTATTTCTGAAATATTTTGACTATTTTTATACTTTCAGCTAGGAGTGTAGTATTCTCTGTTCCATTTAACACATTTTATCATTTTTAAATGCGTTTTGAAGAAATCTGAAGATTTTCCCTAAAATCAATGCAGAAATAGTCAGATAAATGTGCATGCACACTATGAACAGTATGTTATTTCACTCAGCTGACCTACTGCATTTGTAAAAAACAAGTGCTGTATACAACCAGAGCACAGCATGAAATAGTGTTTCCCATCGCTCAATGCACTCGACTTGACCTTTCGTTTTTATTGCAAAGAATAAACTGGGGAACATTATTAACCAGGATTTTTAAGATCTTATTAAGATCACAATAAAGAATTAAAAAAGCAAATTAAAAAATAAATCAATACTTTTATTCAACAAGGATGCGTTAAATTGATCAAAAGTTACAGTAAAGACATTTATAATGTTACAATAGATGTTATTTCAAATACATGAAATAGAACTTACCAATCATCAAAGAATCCTTTGATATTTGTCCACAACTGTTTTCAACATTGAAAACACATAATGAATGTTTTGTGAGCATCAAATTAGCATATTAGAATGATTTCTGAAGGGTCATGTGACACTGAAGACTGGAGTAAAGATGCTGAAAATTCTGCTTTGCCATCAAAGGAATAAATTACATTTAAAAAAAATATAAATAGAAAACGGTTATTTTAATTGTCATAATATTTAACAATATTAGTTTTTTTTTATCAAATAAATGCAGTCTTGGTGAACATAAGAGACTTATTTTAAAAACATAAAAAATCTTACCGATCCCAAACTTTTGAACGACAGTGTAATATAGTAATTGTCAGTATTGCAGTATTTTTCCGTTCCAAAAATAGCCATTGACACATGCAATAATCAGTCTAGACTCATCAGCTAAACCCCATGCTTTCATATTCTTTTCTCTCAAGGAATTCCTATTTTTGCTTTCGACATGCCTAGTTTAATTCCCCAGAAAAGCCATTCTAACGGTCTTGCGGCTTTGGGTTGTATTCTCCTCGACCGATGCTCATCAGAATCCCCGACCCCCAAGAGAAAGATTCTCTCTCTCTTTCTGTCCCTCTCTTGCTGTTTCCCTCCGCCTGACACAACTCTCAAATTTCAGCCCTAATTTACACAGTCAAGTACTTTGGCGTTATGTTTTATAAAGAGTACACTCAAGGCCCTGGCTGACAGTGTAACGATTGACAAGGAGCACATCTATGGGTATGTGCTCATGCGCGCACACACACATACACACACTTGCTAAAGACCGGAGAGACATCTGTTGGACCATCTGTGACAAACCATCTATAAAAATGATGCTTGTTAGCAGCTGCCGGAAAGCGGATGACAGTGTGTTGTCTTAATTTTAGGATTTTCTGTTTAATCACATTATCTCTTTCTTATTCTTGTGAATTTGAATGGCCATTTCCCCAATCACACTTTAATTAGCAGAAAACTATAAAAAATAAAATAAAAAATGACTGTTTACATAGTGACTGTGGCGGTTTCAAAACATTGCTCTGTTTGTTTGAGCATCCTCACTCAGCAACAACCAATGGTGTGATATTGGGGCGTGGCTATCTGTTTGACCGGCCAATGACAGACGGGGGGAGTGTTTTGGAAATATTGCAATTCTTTTGTTTCTGCTAGTGGTGCAGAAACCACACTCTTCATTTAAAGGGTTGTCGCGTGGCAATCATTTCACTCACGGCTGTTACAGCTATACTTTGTCTTATGTTTTAGGGCATTAAATGTTTTACTCCTAAGAAAAATGAAAACAATCATTCAGAAACCCCAACTCATAAAACATCTGGTTTTAAAGGTGGAAAACTAAAAGGAAACATCTAAGCCACATCCTGTCTGCCCCATTCGCCATGGTTGGAGGGTTCTTGCTCTTGTTAGAGATAGTCATAACAGTCGGACACAGATAGCCATCGCACTGTCCCTGAGGAACTGGGTTTCGGATACGTCATCACTCCACCCCGACTCTTAGACAAATAGACAGAAGTGAGAGAGCAGAGCAGCTAAGAGCAAAGAGTCATAGGTGTTAATAGAGCGGGATTACAGACCGGCCACAGTGGGCCAGACACAGACACACATCCACCGAGTGTTTGAATCACAGATCTAAGAGCTCACATGGTTTCTCATGACTGCAAAACATGTATATGCTGGATAACCAATGTCATTCTCTAAGACTTCCGTCTGTGGCGCAATCACTTTTTCATATTTTAGGCTGCAAACAAAACATTCAATGCCTTATAGCTTTATTTGTTGAGCTGTCTTGCTGCACTATCTGTCCACATGAAAAAAGAACATATAAGTGACAGATTTTAAAGGCTCTGCAAATTCAGCAACTCCACGCCACACGAATAGGACTCTTCATTGTCAGAATTTAGCTTTAGCATTTTGCTAAGTTTACATGTCGCTAAGCCAACTCCCTCTAAAAAGTATTTATTGATATTACAGTAGCTTATTTGATCTGTTTCGGGGTTTGGATATTACATTTTGTCAGCTGGTCAGGAAGACAAGACCCATTGTGAAAAAGAGTACTTGTTACTTTAAAATAATTCATATTAAAATGCTCACTGAATGTAATGTTTTCAGACACTTAATTACAATTAAATGAAAATGTTTTACATTTGGCATTTTTATGGTATACAACTAGCTGAACTTTAGAGTGGTTTATTGACCCACTATAACTTAAGGTAAACCAAAATATACTTTCATTTCATTTCTATTGAAACTTGAATGTAATGTATTTAAGTATATTTTTAACACATTTGTAATGATGAAGTTACAATTAAAAATGGCATTTAAAAATATGTTAACTTTATATGTAATATAGGATAACACAGACAGTACAAATTTGATTCAAAATTTCAGATTTATTTTAGTCACATCAAAATGTTTACTTCTTTCTACAGCATGGTAAGAGATTATTAAAACAGAATGATTTAAAATGCACTTTAAAGTAAAACTTTTGGTAACACTTTACTTAAAGCCTTTATGTATAATGCATTATAAAGATATTCATAATGTATGTTATAATGCATTACATCTGTTCATAAATAATTACAATCAAAGTTCAAATGCATTATAAAATTAGCAGATTTCTTATTACATTTGAAATTGGTTAAATTGGATAAGTTTTACAATGTATTACGATTGTGTTACAATTATTTATGAGACCATACAATGCATTATAAGGTGCATTACAAGGCATTATTATAATGCATTATATATTAAGACTTTAAGTAAAGTGCTTATTTGACATTATTAAAAGTGTACTGAAGTGTATTAAGTACCATAGTCTCAATATACTCTTTTTAAGTAGCCTTTTATTTCATAAATAATATATTATCTGCAAGTATAGTTTTTTTTTTAAATACATTTTTAGGATTTGAAAAATACAAGTGTGCATTCAATAGAGTAAATCACACTTCTTTCTTTCTTTTCTGTCAAACAGTTAAACCAGAAAAGCTAGTGTATTTTATTTGAATGTGGGATAAGTTCATAACACTTCTCTCTCCCGGTCTGGCATTTTTTAGGGATTTTTTTGTCATCTGAGCTCATGGCAAAGCATTCTGGAATTTTTATTTAATATTTCGTGGTCGTGTAATTTGATTGTTTTCTGCCATGAATGAGAGTGCAGGGAATATTCAGATTCCTCATCTAGTCTGCCAACATGCAGTATCATATCCTGCCTACCTCCAGCAGTAATGAATCTGCCTTGAAATGCTGTCTAGATAGGCAGCTCAGCAGGTTTTGGAAGCGAACGGATGTGTGTGAGCGCTCGCTTGCCGCTGCAGGTGTGGGTTAATGAGAAGAGACTGCAGGTAGAACAGAAAGTGGTCTTCTGTCTGTCCCCCAGGCTGTCCTGTCTCGACTGAAGAGGTGTTAACTCAGATTCATTTCAGCGAGACGGACAGCTCAATCTCCGAGATGCTTAGCCTCAGGGCTTCACTCCCAGAGACACTCTCTCTATACCCACAAAGCACTGCTCAGGAACAAGAGACAGAGCCCGTCTATTTAAAAGCCATTATGATTCTCTTTATCACAACATATTATAACAGCGACCCCGGACACAGGCGCTTTCAATCAGATCTGTTTGTGCGCGGGACTCGGGGGTCCCGGAGAGGAAGGTTTATTGCCAGTGGCTCTGTCGGTTTAAGGGGGTCGATGGTGTGATGGCACTAGCTGGGGTATTGACGGAAGTGCCGAACACACTATAGAACGTGAGGTGGGACGCTGGCAATCCAACGTGAGATGCTGTCAGATTAGTTCCATTGGGGACTGCTGTCACCGTGCCTTTATGTGTCAGTCCGTCTACTGCCAGACATGACCAGAGGGGACAGTGTGAGCAACGGCCGTGTGTGTGCTTCTCAATTAGCATCTTCCTTTACTGACAAATGTAGGGAGTGTCAACAAGAGCCAGATTTTACACCGCCTAACTTTTGACCCTCTTGCGGTTAAAAAACAAAACCGCATGCATTTTGCAGAAGAACGGAAGAACATTTGCTTCGGCTCTGCGTAACCACGTGTAAGAATATAACCCTTCACAATATATAGTGTTTTACAATGAAGTCTGTTAGAGAGCTACAAATGGCAGTTTATCTGTTCAGTAAAATACCTTTCTCACCTGTTGAGTAATGAAAACACCATCTCCACATCTTTTTTACAACATTTCAAATCCCTCAGTTCTCTCCATCTCCGAAAAGCCAAGCCATGGTTGATTCTTGTATTATTACGAGCTCTGTCGCATTCTCCTTTTGCCAGCAGACTCCTCTGTTCAGCGTGTTTTTCAGCGTGAGATTTAGCTGCTCATTGTGGTAACTAACCTCTGTCATTCGGACACCATAGCGTAGCTTTTCTCTATTTACAGATATGATGGTGTGTTTGCAATTTCCCGCAAAAACCATCCAGACAGGTCTTAAATATAAACACTTATCATAGTGAATCAAGACAAAAACACGTTTTGGAAGAAGGATCGATTATGTATGACTCATTATTTCAATTTAGCTAATTTTGAACCAAAAAAGTCACAGTCTATCTTTAATCGAAATTTTTTACTGAATTTTAAAGGGGTAGTTCACCAAAAAAAAAAAAAAGAAATTCTGACATTTATTCACCCTTATTTTGTTTCAAACCTTGCTTTTTTGTTGAACCAGTATTATATTCGTATTATTTATATATTTTTATATATTATAGTTATATATGACAGTATTTATTAATTTTTAACTAGCTTTACATTTTCAGTTTAAATTTAAAATTTTAGTTTAAGTTATGTGCTTTTGGTCATTTTTAAATTTTTATTTAGCTAGACACTGAGCCATAGATTTTTCTATTTAGCCTTTTATTTTCTGTTTTACACATTAACCAAGGCAAATTGTAAGTATTTTTTCTAAGTTAACGGTTTTTTTTATGTTTAGTTTTTTTTTCCGTTCTAATATTCTTTCTAATATTTAAACCTTATTTCATATAAGATTTATTTCAGTTAACACAAATATTTTCAGTAGTTTTAGTTAATACTGTGTAGAGCACAAAAAGAAAATGCAGTATAAGATTATTTGATGTCTGTGAAATAAAATGAAATTTGTTCTCATTGCACAAAAATGTCTTGGTGCACCATATTTGAATGTTCACATGAATACTGGATAATTCACACATTTTGCAGGACTCGCCGAGGAAAGGATTAATCATTCTAGCCAAAATTATGGTTGGTATTTGCCTTTTTTAAAAACTATTATTAATGTGCTTTAACTTCCTGAAACAGTCTTGTATCTCACTTTTCCTCTGGTGCAGGACACATCTACAGATTTTTACATGAAAAATAAAATTAGCGTATTTTTAGCAGTAAATGAATAATTTATGTGGGTTTTTCAACAACAAACCTATAAGGAGACTCTTTATTCAACCAAGAAACAAAAGAATCAATGTATGAGGGAATCAGAGGAGGAGAAAGCTTGCTATGGCATTTCTTCAAAAGCCAGATAAATGATGTGTACACACGCCGTGCCCTGGCAGTGTCAGCGGGTGTGGTAGATCTGATGTTAAACCCAGTTTGACCTCGGTGATGTTGTTTAGTGTCATTTATCGTAAGTTTTTCTGTACCCATCCCTTATGTTCGAATTTACACTGTCAGTTAAGTATGTTATGGAAACGGAAGGACAGACACATTCATTTTTTTTCTGTCAACATGTAACGGGAACTGCTTCTAAGAATCATTGGATTCTGTAATGCTTGAGCGAAACTGAACAATCCAGTTATATAAAGGTGTTTTTGTCCTCTGTATGTAATGAATAACCACTCATTGATTTTGCCAGTACAACTCAACAGTAATTTTACAGTACTCGAAATGTGTGCCTCACCATTTACTTTCTGATTCTGTTTCATATACATCTCTAAGGCTACATTCTATTTCGATATCGATGCCACCCGTCCTCTATTTCTCCACCTCTTCGAAAACTTCAAAGACTTTGACCTAGGGATGACTTTGTTGCAACGCAAACTCCCTATTTGCCTTTATGACACAAGGTACTTTTCCATATCAGCATCATTCATCCTGCTGAAAAAAAGCTCTACCTCGCCATTTTCTCATATTTGCCGTGCTGTTGACTTAGCGATACCTGGTGCTGGAAGTGTTCGCTTTGCGCCTTTGGTCTACGTGACAGATGTTTGATTCTCCATGGTTGTTCCTCATATTTTGCCCGAATTCCTTTGTTTCCTGATCCGCCTCTGACAGGCAGCTTTCATGCCCGTGGTTGACTTTGTTTGTCCTTACGCTAACATCCCTCTTGACTTGAGCGCCACGCCTCGGCGCTATCTGTCCTGATCCTGCCTTTCACCTTTCTGTTTGCCAGCTTTTGTGTCGAATTGCTTAGCCACTAAGCATTTGTGGAGATACTCCATCGGCACAGTTGAAACTTGTCTGCATGGTTTGTTGAACATCTTGTGAAGAATGTACAGAGAGGTTACCTTAAAGGTGAACAATGCTAATGGTTTTTTGGAAAGAAATACTGAGAATGATTGACAATTGGACGAGAGATTTAAAGAGATCCAGCATTTGGAAATGTCCTCTGTGATTTAGAACTGATCTGAGTCATTTTACAATCTTAAAATGAAGGAAGTCATTAATACCTGAAGAAAGCTTTATGTTAGCATTTACATTCATCTCAAGGCAGGGTTCTCTTTAAAATCTGCCAATTTTGCTAATGGGGAAACAATACTTAAAAAAAAAAAAGATATCAGGATATCACCTGAGATAAATGCCATAACAGCCAAAGGAAAAAAAGAAAATATATTTTTTATATTTTATATAAAATAAAGTAAATGTCACCCTTTTCACAGACCTCCAAAACAGCACCACTATAATAATAATAATAATAATAAGTAAATAAAAAATATTAATTTATTCTAATAATATAATATAATAATATTAAATATTTTGAATTTATTTAATTTACTTAATATTAGTTATGAAAAAGTACGTAATTCAACATTATAATTGATTCCTATAATCTTGATGTGAATAATGTTTTTTCATACAATAAAAGTATTTGAGGTTTAAAACTAAACTGGACCCACTGCATGGACAATAAAACACTTTTCTAAAAATCTGCTTTTGTGTTCATAGAAGAAAATAAGGAATACAGATTCAGAAATGTAAATGATGTAAGGATATACATAGATAGATAGACAGACAGACAGACAGACAGACAGACAGACAGACAGACAGACAGACAGACAGACAGATAGATAGATAGATAGATAGATAGATACATAGATATAGATACATAGATAGATACATAGATAGATACATAGAGATAGATAGATAGATAGATAGATAGATAGATAGATAGATAGATAGATAGATAGATAGATAGATGCGTCAAAATTATTTTTTGAAAAAACATCTCTTAATACCACAGGCTTATTATTGTGCACATATTCTCCCTTTCCGATCCACATGGTTTTAATCAATATGTCTCCTGTGGACTTTGAGATCTCTGTTGAACAGCATATATTAGTTCCCTTTCGAGGGAACTCGAACTGCGTCGAATAACACTTTTGGGGAACGCCCCTCAGCGTAGCGCCTCTGAAGTATGAATGAAACTAAGCCAATCTTGATTGGTGTTGCGTCATGACGTAACGTGTGACGGTATATGCGGAAGCTACAAAAGGATGCCGGCACACAACAGAGTTAGCTTTCTGTTCTTCAGCAAGCGCTCTCTGTCCTTGTATGTCTTATTTGGTGTTGTCTGTAAAGTTACACCAGTAAAAGGACTGTTTATATTATGGCGAGTGCAAGCTACAGACGGTGTGTGCATCCCTGCCCTCGTTATATCACGGGTGGGGACACACACCAAATGGGGGTGCATTGTTTGGGAATGCAGCATGCTCGAGCAGCTCTCGAGGGGGCTGCTTGCGTGGATTGTGAGTCATAACCAATGTGTGTGTTGCGCTCGTGAGCCCCGTGGTGCAGGAACAACGCTCTTCATGGGGCTCGCAGATGGATCTGACAGGGGATCCCGAGGCTGCTGAGGCACCTTCTCGGGATTCCTTTGCCAGTTCTGATGATCTCCCTCCTCATGTGGAAGCCCAACGAGTTTTGTAAATCGTGGAACAGACCTCATTCTTCTTGCGTGTCCAACCCCCCTGTATTAAATTATAGTAACATCTTGGAGGCGCGAACAAGCGGTTATGGGATGATGCCTCGGGTGGAACAGCTGGTTGCCAACAATTTATCCCCCAAATCTGCATCATCCCTGAAAACCCCGGTGCTGCCCACTAAACCCTGCAGGGATACATCATCTTTAGTGGGCAGGGCTTATATGGCTGCGGGTCGGGCTGGCGCTAGCCTGCACACTATGGCAGTGCTTCAAGCATACCAGGCCAATCTTCTTAAGGATATTGATGAGGGCTAGGGTCCAACTCCCGAGGATGTCGCGGGGTTGAGGAAGGCTGCAGACCTGTCTCTCCGAGTCACCAAAGAAGATCTGGAAAAGGAGGCTATAGAACGTATTCCTCCGCCGAACAGGGAGTCTGGGTTTTACAGCCGCTTCTTCATAGTTCCCAAGATGGATGGGGGGTTGCGTCCAATAATAGATCTCAGGCACTTGAATCGGTCTCTGAGGAGGTTCAGGTTCAAGATGCTCACTATTCCCATCATCGTGAGCCAAATTCATTCCGAGGATTGGTTTGTCACGATAGATCTGAAGGACACATATTTCCACTTTTCCATCCTTCCATCTGACAGGAATTTCCTGAGGTTCGCTTTCGGGGGCAAAGCGTACCAATATCGGGTTCTTCCGGATGGCCTTGCTCTCTCCCCTCGCACATTTAACAAATGCATTGATGCAGCTCTAGCACCTCTGAGGCTTCAGGGCATCAGGGTGCTCAACTACATCGACAACTGGCTAATATTGGCCAAGTCACAAGAGCTGGCAGTTCGGCATCGAAATGTCTTCCTGGCCCACATCCAGAGCCTGTGGTTGAGACTCAACACAAAGAAAAGTGTGTTGGCACCAGCCCAGAGAACCACATTCCTGGGAGTGGTGTGGGACTCGGTCACGATGCGGGCACAATTTTCTGCTGCACGGATCGAGTCCATCCTGGCCACGGTGACCAGGATAAAGCTAGGCCAAGCCATCACTGTCAAACACTTTCAGAGAGTGGTAGGGCTCATGGCAGCAGGGTCCTACATTATTCCATTCGGCCTGCTACACATGAGGGCCCTTCAGTGGTTGCTGAAAACCAAGGGGTTCTCCCCGAGGGGGAACCCATTCTGCATGATGAGGGTTACGCGCAGATGCCTTCGTTCCCTATCTATGTGGAAGAAAGCTTGGTTTCTTTCCCAAGGCCCTGTGTTGGGAGCGTCATTTCGCCGGAAATTCATTTTGACAGATGCCTCCCTCACTGGCTGGGGCGCGGTCATGGATGGGCGCTTTATGACAGGCCTATGGCAGGACCATCATTCATCCTGGCACATAAATTGCCTGGAAATGTTGGCGGTGTCCCGAGCTCTGAGTAGCTTCCTGCCGGACCTCAAAGGTCATCATGTCCTTGTGAGGTCAGACAATATGTCAGTGGTGGCCTATATAAACCATCATGGGGGTCTGAGGTCTCGCCCTCTGTGCAGACTGGCGCATCAGATCCTCCTGTGGTCCCAAGGGAAACTGTTGTCTCTCAGAGCAACATACATCCCAGGGATTCGGAATCAGGGAGCAGACATCCTGTCGAGGCAGGGGCTGAGGCTCGGGGAATGGAGACTCCAACCCGAGGTGGTGGAGTCAATATGCCAGAGGTTCGGCCCAGTGGAAGTGGATCTGTTTATGTCTCAAGAGACGACCCACTGTGGCTCTCCCTCACTCATCCAGCCCCGCTGGGGTTGGATGCCATGGTGCAGACATGGCCGAGGCTGGGTCTGTATGCATTTCCCCCGATCGCTCTGCTCCCGGGAGTTCTAGAGAGGGTCCTTCACGACGGGATCAGTCTACTGTTGGTAGCCCCGTTGTAGCTGGCCCAAGCATGGTTCTCCAACATAATATCGCTCCTGGACGGCCCTCCATGGGAGATTCCCATCAGGTGGGACCTGCTGACACAGGCAGAGGGCTCAATATTTCACCCTCGGCCGGAGATATGGAAACTGTGGGTCTGGCCCCTGAGTACTGAGAGACTGGCCTGTCAGCAGGAGTAGTGGAGACCATACTCAGTTCTAGAGCCCCCTCCACGAGGAAATTGTATGGCCTAAAATGGAATGTTTTCACCACTTGGTGTAGAGAGCGTGAGGTGGACTCAGTTAACTGCCCAGTGGCTTCAGTGCTGGAGTTCCGCCAAGATCGCTTCTTGGCTGGTCTTACCCCATCTACACTCAAGGTGTACATGGCTGCCATTGCAGCTTTCCACGCTCCTCTGGGTGATGGACCTCTGGGGAGGCAGCAGTTGGTTGTACGTTTCCTCCATGGAGCTTGGAGGATGAGACCTGCGGCTCGTACCAGGGTTTCCACATAGGACCTGGCAGTGGTTCTTGAAGGGCTGGCCGAGGCCCCCTTCGAACCTCTGGAGTCGGCTGAGGCCAAGAACCTTTCTCCAAAGGTGCCTATTTAGTTGGCCATTACTTCTCTGAGGAGGGTAAGAGATCTTCAGGCACTCTCTATTTCCAATGGGTGCCTGGAGTCTTGTATCCCAGGCTATTTGCCTAAGGTGCCCTCTAATATGGCATGGCCTACGGTTCTGCAGGCTTGTCATCCTCCACCTCATGTGACGGCGGATGAGGAGAGACTTCATCTGCTCTGCCCTGTCAGAGCTCTTAAATTATATATTCAGAGGTCCTCTTCATGGCGGAAGTCAGACCAGTTGCTAGTGTGTTTCGGGTCGCCCAAGAAGGGGCTTCCCATATCCAAGCAGACCATTAGCAACTGGATTGTACAAGCTATATCTATGGACTACCAGGTGTGCAGTTTGCCTTCACCTTTGGCCGTGAGGGCTCATTCGACCAGAGGCATGGTGTCCGCTAGAGCCCTCCTTTCGGGGGACCCTAGCCAGGAAGTCTGAAGCAGGATGGGCCACCCCATCCTTCTTTTATTAGATTTTGCAGCCTGGACATTCCATCTACACCCGGCAACCTTGTGCACTCATCCTAAGTATGCCTGTTCGCAGCTTCACACTGGGACAGGCAGGGCTCGTTGTGGCATAGTGGGTATTCGTTCCCCCAAAGTGTCATTCGACGCAGTTCGAGTTCCCTCGAAAGGGAACGTCTCGGGTTACGACTGTAACCCTTGTTCCCTGAGAAAAGGAACGAGAACTGTGTCCCTTCGCCACGCATTCCCCTGCCTGGAGTGCTTGCCTCATCACAGAAGCTAAGTCTGTTGTGTGCCGGCGTCCTTTTGTAGCTTCCGCATATGGCGTCATACGTTACATCATGCCGCAACACCAATCAAGATTGGCTTAGTTTCATTCATACTCCAGAGGCCCTACGCTGAGGGGCGTTCCCCCAAAGTTTCATTCGACGCAGTTCTCATACCCTTTCTCAGAAAAACAAGGGTTACAGACATAACCCGAGACGTTTTGCATCATTGAGAGCCAACCTTTGTTTATGCACAAAGAGAAGGTGCAAGTCAAAAACACTGTAAAACCTTCCACTCACATTCATTTTATGAAGGTTTTAAACATGCCATTAGCCAATTTAATACAATTCTCCCAGTTTTTAGAGCACTTGATTAGGACAGATTACACCCAATATTAAACATATGGTCCATGTTGCTGTGTCTACACCAAAGGAGCATTTTAGGAGCTTTGAAAGGATGCCTGCCTTTCTTACGTCTTTCCGAAACATTGTCAATTATTCCCAGGAACACAGTAATTGATAGCGGGGGAAGAGGGCAGCAAATTAAATGTCAGGATTTATTAGTGCATTGATGCATTATCATTTGTTCATAACCAATTACCCCATCTGTTAATTAATCTTGCACTTTAATGAAAATTGTTCATACAGCCGGGCGATAACAAGGTCTTTAATTCGGTTTTCTCATCTTTTGCTGTTCTCCAACTTAAATAGCATTATTAGAGGTTTTTGCTAAGGCAAGCATCTCTATTAGTATTACTTATAGTAACTGTACGTGTTATTTACATTGATTTGTGATATGTACAAGTTTCCAGGTGGATCGCCCAGCGACATTAATCAAACATTCCCTTAACCTCTGTTTCCATCTGGGTATGAGCAGGTTACTTGAGGCCTGTGAGTTGTGTGTGCAGTGAAAACCCATCATTCATGCGTGTGTTGATGAATAGGCCCATCACGGTCTCTTGTGCCCCGGGGCCACTGCAGACACTGCCTCCTCTCTACACTACACTGAATCATGACGTTTGTCTGCGATGTTTATGTTGCTAATTACAGTGATATTTTCACATTGAAAGTGTGTGTTTGTTTCTTCACGATGATATTAGTCTCTTCTCGCTGAAGTTAATCAAATTCACATTCGAGTCGGTGTTTTCAACGACTTTGTGTTTTCTTTACAGAAGCTAAGATCAATTGCTCCCACAGTCCGTTAGGTTGTACTAAATTACTGATGCGTGTTTTTGACACTGGGTCATTGTCAGGAAACGGTGACTTTTGTATATCAAAATTTCAGGAAAGTTTTTATTTATTTCATTTGAAACAGTTACTGCTGAAGCTCACCATATTTCTAAATACACCCTAAATTGCTACATTATTTAATAGTTAGTCATAGTTAGCTTGAAATTAATGTATTTATCATTTTAATAGGCATTTTCATGTGCATTGTAGCACATTCATAAAAAAATGCTCATCTATATGCTATTTCTCTTTCAAAATACGTTTTGTGCAATGATCATTCAAACCCATTATATTTCAAATCTTTTACAGTTGAATGACAGTTCAAAAATGGCTAAAATAAACTTAAATGATCTATTTCTTTTTTTAAATAGACCATTTAGCCTCTTACATTCAAAATGTTTTGGGGTTAAGTGCATTTTTTAAGTGTTTGTCTCTTGAGGACTGATACACCTATTTCTTAAAAGTGACCCACTGCTTTTATATTATATAGTATATTATACATAAATATAAGCCGACATAGCTAATGGATGGCTAAGAACTACGGAGCCCCTAAAGGGACATTTGCAAAAATACCGTTGTTAGGGCAGTACTGCTAATATCATAGCTTTATAACCGTTTATCCGTTTTATATACATCTGTTGTGTCCGAGAAACCACGCCACAAAATGGGCTGATGGAGCAATACGGCTGTGTGCATTGTCCTATTTGCCATTTTCAGGGGTCCATAAAAAAAGACTGGTACAGTAAAAAGTGCTCAAAATTTGTCTTTTGCTAGGGCTGCACGTCATATTTCAAGGCCGTATGTCCGCATTAACACATCCTCTGTGGCGGCTAATAAACCGTGACGTGAATGGGGCTCAGTGTGCATTCTTCTATACTCTAAGTTTAAAGGAATAGTTGACTTAAAAATGAAAATTCTGTCATCATTTACTCGCTCTAATGTTGTTTCAAACCTGTATGAATTTCTTTCTTCTGCTGAACACAAAAGAAGATATTTCGAAGAATATCAGTAACCAAACAGTTGGACCCCATTGACTTCCATAGTATTTTTTCCTACTATAGAAGTCAGTGGGGTCAATCAACTGTCTGGTTACTGACATTCTTCAAAATATATTCCTTTGTGTTCAGTAGAAGAAAGAAATTCATACAGGTTTGAAAAAAAAAACTTGAGGGTGAGTAAATGATGACAGAATTTTAATTTTAAGTTAACTATTCCTTTAATGGTTTATAAAAAAAAAAAACATATACAGTAAAAAGTGCTAAAAATTTGTATTTTGTTAGGGCAGTGTATTTATATTGTCCCACAAAAATTTAACGGACAATTTAAAAAAATATGGTTTAGTAAAATGTGGAAAAAAATATTTAAAAAGATCAATACTCCCTTTATTAAACTACTTTTTCGGATTTAACGCATCCTTACATGTGTCGGAGAAATGCTGAATTTCTTCATTCAATTCTAACAGCACATATTGTGAGCAGAGCCATAGACATATAGGGATTAAGCATTGTGTTATATAATGGGGAGGTTCACACCAATTAATACATAAATGAAAAGTATCTGGATTCAGCCTCATACTAGATGAACTGCTCTAAAGAAAGGCCAAATTATGAGCACTTTTTACTGTACCAATCTTTTTTTATGAGCCACTGAACTTAGCAATAGCATATAGGGCAATGCACACTGAGTCACATGTTGTGGCATCAGCCCATTTAACTCATGTTCTTAATAGTAAGATGGCAGTGACGGACAAAGGACATAGGTTACAGTATGCATAAACTGGACATTGTAACACACCAGCATGCAAACAGTTCCTGTGCTAAGTTTTCGCAATAGTGCGCATGTGAAAGTCCCTTTAGGGGCTCCTTAAATAACACCTCAAATATAAATAACACCTAAATTGGCCAACTTTTTCTTTCTCCAATAGCTGTTCAGCCCTGTTACATTTAAAATGTTTTAAGGTTGAATGTTATGGGGTTGAAGGTCAATGCAATTTTTTAAACATTCTGTAAAAAGTGAGCATCTGTAAGCATCGAGGACTAATAAATCGCTTTTTCCTGAAAGTGACCCACTGCTTTTATTTTATATGGCACATTGTTCATAAATATAAACTTGCATCATAAAATAAATGGTCACAGATCATCTTGCCGTGTCATTTGACTTAAAATGTATATGGAAAGTCTACATAATTAAAGTCCACCATTTCTTTCATGGAAAAATATAAGGGCGTATTTTTCATCCTGGTCGCCACCCTCTTTTTGTTGGCCACAAATGTTTTCAGATCATTACAGCCAAAAATAGATGCACAATACTGTTTTGATTACCAACCTTGATAGCAATACAAAATACAATAAATTAATAACCAGACAAGCATAATAACATTATGGAAAAAAAGGTCTCTTAAGTCACTCAAAGTTCAAGCTCTCTGTCATAGTTAGAGCAACACTCAAGCGCCCCAGGTGTGCCATAATGTGTGTGTCTCTCTTCAGAAAAGACTGATGTTTGAGTGTTATTCTTTCCTCAAGACGACTATGTGAAATAACAGCCATTTAGGAACCCAAAGACAATGACGACATTCTGTTTCACTGTGCAGAAATGTTAAATTTGTCATTATCCTGGAAGGGAGACTTGGCCCATTCACCAGCTTTCTCGTCTTTTTGAAATCCAGCCGTGTGTCAAGTTGTGGTTGAGCTGTAGGAATAATGGCTGTTTCTGTGCTTGTGTCTCTCGGCAGCTTAACCCATCCCTGTAAATCTGCCGTCCTGCTCTGTGGGACACACTTTTCACACTAATTTCCATCAATGACACAATTTTTCTACTGAGCCTATTTAAAGATGACTACGAGTCCAAGTGATATCATGTATGTATGTTATGTCACACTGAAACAAAGTCAGCAGGAACCGACACCCCTCGTGTTTACATAGTGTCTGCCATGAGAATAATTGTCAAATCAGTTTTTATATTAAATATTTGGACTAATTCCTTTGCAAAACAGATTTCTGGAGTTTCTTCACTGCACTAATTCAGTATAACAACATCTCATTTGTTGGGAAAATATCAGTGTCAGGCATTTAGTGCTTGGTAGAACCATGTTTGTTAATAGAATCACAAATTTATTAACATAAGCACTCATTGAAGATAATGTACACACACCTTCGTGACAGGACGTAAGGTGCTTTTCTAATGCTTAAGTGCGCCTTAATGGCATAGATACATTATCTGCAGGGTACTGTATTTAAAAGGTTTGTCCACCCCAAAAGGAACATTTTCTTATCAATTACTGAGCTTACTTGACACACAAGAACCAATGAGGTTTGTTCCCGTGTATCAAGCAAGCATGTTTGTGTTTCTTGATGTGTGGATGTGTTCAGAAGACTCCGATTAAACTGCTGCAATAGACTTTATATGGAACAGATCTCTCAGCTTTCATTAAAAAGATCTTCATTTGTGTTTTAAAGTTGAACAAAATTATCATTAGTTTGGATTGACATGATGGTGAGTAAATCATGAATCTAATAAAAAAATATTTGGTGAACTAAAGTATGTGTCTGTTGGCTTAAGTGTAGATTTGACGATAATAGGAGATAGGTGGACTATTAGAACAAGATGGGTAACAAGATTCATAGTCTTAAAATACATGTGTCATATTGCTTGATACTGTAGTCAAAGACATGGCATGCTTACTAATATGCAAGGTGTGATATGAGCAAATCTGCAGTTCCTGAGGCTTTATCAAATAAAGTATCTCTAAAATGAATTATAAGTTACACAAATGTATTTCATGGCTTAACAGAAAAAAAACAGCATACAAGTGCAGGGTTGGATATTCTCAATGATTGTTGGTTGCATGTGAGAGAAAGGGAAAGCACCTTCCTTTTGCATAATGTGACAAATGCAACAAGGTCACGTCTGAAACGTTGTGTTTGTGTGATAATTGGTAAAATAGTATACGACACCAGAGCGAGATGGAATCATACTGAAATGGGACTGATAAATCGATGTAGATCTCTACCTGCGAGATTTTACAAGGAGGAGCGGGACAGATCGTAGATGCTGTTAGTCGAAGTGGAAAGACATATAGCTTGTTTTTAGCGAGAGAGATACAGAATCGTACAGGAGTGGGAGTGAAAAAGCAATCCCACGCAGACTCCCACTGAAGAGTTTGCTTAGCAACATGCTAATGTCAAAGTCAAACTATTGAATCAATAAAGAGTCAAGTCTTTCAGTTGCTTCACATGGAGGCCAAGTATAAGAGTTGCTGTCTATGTTTTCCAAGTCAGTCACATTTGAATTTAATTTGTCAGTTAGGAATCTGCCTTTATAGGCAGCAAGGCAGCTTCTATCTATTTTCTATCTTGTTTTGTCTGTCTTTCTCTGTGTCATCGACCGAGTCTCTCGTCTCCTCTTCAGTGTCTCTTGAGCTCTTGGACTTCATAGCTTCTAATTCAGTCTTATCAGTGCAGTAATTTAGCCCTCACAGCTTGGGTTTCTGTCAGCCACCCCTGGCCCATTGTCCAACGCAGCTGTAGTTTAGATAAACCCTCAGACAGGAACAAAGTCTGTCTTGACCTATACAGACCCAATCGCACTTGTTTCCCTCAAAACTAATTTCTGCTGCTTTCAGGCCTGGGAGAGCGTAAGACGGGGGATGAACAGGGAGGGTGGGAGAGAGGGATGGAGAAAGAGAGGATTTAGATGGCTGGCTGCCCCTGGCTGCGCTCTTCCACACTAGTCAGTAAAACACATCCCTCTTCATAATGAGCTGCTTTGAGTCTCTTCATACTCACATACGGTACGGAGCAAATGACCTTCCCCGTAGGAAAGAAAAATCACAATCGGAGTCTCATTAATATCGCAGTTGTTTTTCCTAGACAGCAAAGATCCCAGAACCCAGATCTCAGACTTGCCAGGATAACAAAGCTTGTAATCAAAAGTCATTTTAACTCATTTTTAACTTCACTTTGAAGACTCACTCAAAGTGGTCTTCACTTCCAAGACCAAATTCATTCTTAGCTAAGCTGTTGCTTGATCAGACAAGCTAAAATATCATGAGAAAATATAACTATTTAACAAGGTGGCAATTTCGTATGAATTTATGTACGCTTGTTGCTGCCACAGAAAACAAAAAAAGGTTATTGCGACTTTTTATTTCACAATTCAGACTTTTTTTCTCCAAATTGTGAGATACTGTATATACAGTCGTGCTCAGAATTAATGGTACCCCTGGTAAATATGATGAAAAATGGCTGTAAAAAATAATTCTGCATCATTTATCCTTTTGATATTTCATTCAAAAAATTGGCAAAAATCGAACCTTTCATTGAAGTAAAATAATTGAAAGTGGGGGGGGAATCACATTATGAAATAAATGTTTTTCTCCAAAACAAGTTGGCCACAATTATTGGTACCCCTAGAATTGTTTACCAGTAAAATATCTCTGAAGTATATTCCCATTCATATTTACCTTTTTTTTTGCACACCAGGGTGACTAGGAACATGAAATTGTCCAACCATGACTTCT
This sequence comes from Meda fulgida, assembly GCA_030578275.1. Classification (NCBI taxonomy): domain Eukaryota; kingdom Metazoa; phylum Chordata; class Actinopteri; order Cypriniformes; family Leuciscidae; genus Meda; species Meda fulgida. The sequence goes on from CM060623.1 coordinate 6,743,651, forward strand.
TGTTTTACAGGAGTTTAAATATGAGGAAACACAAAGGCCAAATTCCCTTAATCATCCATTACAATGAATATAACCAAAGAATATAGTTCTGATGTGCATCAAAAGATTGTTGAGCATCACAAAATAGAAAGTGGCTGTAAGAAAATAGCTAAAGCATTGAAAATCCCCATTTTGACCATCAGGGCAATAATTAAGTACTTCCAATCAACTAAAGATGTTACAAATCTGCCAGGAAGTGGACGTGTGTCTATATTGTCTTAATGCATGGTGAGGATGAAAGTTTGAGTGGCCAAAGACTCTTCAAGGATCACAGATGGAGAATTGCAGAGATTAGTTGAGTCTTGGGTTCAGAAAGCCTATTAAAAAAAAAAATTAAACAACCCCTACATCACCACATGTTGTTTGGGAGGTTTTCAAGAAAAATCCTCCTTGCTCATCCAAAAACAAACCCCAGCAAATTCAGTTGTCAGGCATGACTGGACCTTCAAACAGCACAGGGTTCTGTGGTCAGATGAAACTAAAAAATAGCTTTTTGGCAGCAAACATGCAAGATGGGTTTGGTGCACACAAGGATAAAAAGTACCCCATGTGTACAATTTAATATACCATCTTTAATGTTGTGGTCATATTTTTCTGCTGGAGGTCCTGGACTTCTTGTTCAGATACATGCATGGCATCGTGGATTCTATCAAATACCAACAGATAAAAAATCTAAACCTGACAGCCTCTGCTAGAAATCGTATAATGGGCCGTGGTTGGATCTTCCATCAGGACAACGATCCAAAACAAACATCAAAATCAACACAAAAATGTGTTAAGTAGCACAAAATGAAGCTTCTGCCATGACCGTCCCAGACCTGATGAGTGGAGTGAACTGAAGAGAAGAAGCACCAACATGGATCTGGGAATCTGAAGGATCTGGAGAGATTCTGTAAGAATGGTCTCTGATCTCTTGTCAGGTGTTCTCCGAACTCATCAGGCATTATAGGATAAAACTCAGAGCTGTTATCTTGCCAAAAGGAGATTGCAAAAAGTATTTAATAAAAGGGTACCAATAATTGTGGCCAACGTGTTTTGGAGATAAACATTTATTTCATAATGTGATTTCCCCCCCACTTTCTATTCTTTTACTTCAATGAAAGTTTAGATTTTTGCCAATATTTTGAATGGAAGATCAAAAGGATAAATGATGCAGATTTATTTTTTACAGCCATTTTTCATCATATTTACCAGGGGTACCATTAATTCTGAGCACGACTGTACTTGCAATTGCTAGTTATAAAGTCAGAATTGCGTGATATAAAGTCTCAATTGCATGTTATACATTTTTTATTTTTTATAACTCGCAATTGCGAGTTTATATTGAACAATTCTTAGAAAATAAGTCAGAATTGCATGTTATAAACTAAAAGTTAAAAAAAGCTAAAAGATGAAAAAGTTGCAATTGTATTTTAAATTGTTTTATTCCGTGGTGGAAACAAGCTTCCATATGAATTTGTACAATGTTATTTATACCATTTTTTTGAAGATCAATGAAGATCATGAAGATCCAAACCTTACCGCACACGGCACACCTGTATTCTTAAAAGTTGCAAGTATTATTATCATTATTATCGTTATTATTATTTTTTTTTTACTTTCTTGATTAGCTTTTGGGGCCTAAACTTAATATGCAATTTGAGTTTTTAGCATCCTGTCTTGGATTTGGTCACTTTTTAGAAAAGCATAGAATAGAAATCAAAGGATAAAACCTAATGGATCAAGCTAACTTTTTTGGAACTAGCTTGTGCATTCCAGTCTCCAATTTGAACAGTCATAGCTTATTCACGTTTATTATTGACATGAAACCTGAAGTCTCCTGAGCACAGTGGTGTCTTGGGGAAGAATGGAAGCTGGGATAGAGGGGGTGCTTTAAAAGATCTATTTTCCTCCAGTCATCTTTCAACTTGATTAGCACTTGAAGATGTAAATCCCAAATCCCACTGTCTGTCAGGCTGTCCCATCAAAAGCTCCCTGAAAGGATGGAATAGAGCAGAAGTGGTTGAGAGAGGCCCAGCCTCAAGTGGCTGGTCAGGCCCGGGCCGCCCACTCCAAGCTTGTCAGGGTCGTCCTTGAGTCTGCCTGAGCGAGGGGGTTCCCAGGGAGATGGAGCCTGCTCGCAGACTCACAGGGATTAACTTTTCACATGGCTGGGGGTCCGTGCCTGAAAAGAGCTGACAAGCAAACAGCTTTATTAAAAAACAGAGAAGAAGAGAGGCTGAGCAGGAGGGAGTGACAGAGGAGAGAGAGAGAATTCTTCACATGACAGTCCTGAGAGAGGATTTCGGCTCATACAGTGTCCCTATGCTTTCTTTCTTTTATTCTTGGATTTTTTTTTTCAGTGTAGCCGGTGCACGTTGTGGGCGAAAACAGGTGGTCAGGTTAAGTCAAGGAAAAAAATTATAATAAAATAAAAAATAGTCCATGGTGTTTTTTTAACAATAATAATAATCACAGAAAAAATGAGTATACAATAAAACATTTGTAATCATCATGGTTTCAAAAATCGTTTTTTTTTTCAGTAATGTTTTAACTTGAAACTAGAGGGCTTTGTCAAGGTAAATCATTTCTTAAAAGTCTGAAATGGTGGCACAGAAAAGTCATTATCGTGGTAAAATTACCTGGGTAATTGTTTTAGTCAGGGAAGCTCTGATTTATTCAAAGACAATTGATTCAGTCCATAAACAAATCAGCACAGCAGTTGTAGACGGATTGTTTTGACTCCATGTGATAGTAGATCAGGAAATCAAGTCTGTTTACGACAGGCACTTAATATGGCCCATGGCCAAGAGCAGGACAGGGAGGTCAGTGTGTAGGTAGTAGAGTATAGTCTTTCACTGCTACGGACTGATAACTCTACCTGTTCTAACGCTATTTACAGATCTATCAGATGCACATTTGTGTAACAATACAAAGTTGTGTTTTAATTAATACATGTAATGCTTAAGTTACAATGCAGTTACTGTTCAAAAGTCAATGAAACAGGAGCCAGTGATTATTTTTAACTGATATAAAAAAATCAGCCAGTCAGACACTTTTCGTTATAATGAATATTGGACAATATTGAAAAAATAAGTACTATTATTTCTTTTTTTTATCATACTGTGATGCACTTTAACAGTTATTAACATCATACTGTAAATATAGCTTTTTATATTGGAATGTTATATTTATATTTATATATTTTTTTATATTATATATAGTTATATTTCCTTGACACTAAATAAAAAAAAATGACAGCCATATTGGTTATTTGATTTATTAGAAAATGATTTCGATGTTCACTTTAGACATTTTACTAACTATAAGTAACTTAAAATCACATGTAACTCTCATTAGTATGAAGCTTGTTTCCACCACAGAATAAAAAAGAAAAAAGGTAATTGCGACTTTTTTTCACATTGCGAGTTTACATCTCTCAATTCTGACTTCTCATCTCAGAATTACATGATATAAAGTCTCAATTGCGAGTTATTAAGTCAGAATTGCATGATATAAAGTCTCAATTGCGTTTTATAAAGTCAGAATTTCGAGATATAAACGCACAACTGCAAGAAAAAAAGTCAGAATTGCGAGTTAATATTTCACAATTTTGACTATAACATGCAATTGCGACTATATCACACAATTCTGACTTTATATCTCACAATTCTGAGATAAAAAGTCGCAATCTTTTAAAATGTTTCATTCTGTGGTGGAAACAAGCTTCCATACATTAGAGTATTAGTAGACTGTAGTAGACTGATGGGTGGTAGGGTTCGGGTTAGTAGAATAAGATAAATAGACATACTTTAGGTAGGCCTACTTATAGTCAGTAGAATGTCTGTTGGGGAGCATCAAAATAAACTGTTAGCAGATATTAAGCAGACAGTCTACAAATGAACATTCATTGACATGTAAGTTATTATACTATGTAGAATGTCTAAAGTGAATCATCATGTCAAGTCAAGTCATCTTCATTTATATAGCGCTTTTAACAATGTAGATTGTTTCAAAGCAGCTTTACAGAGGTAGACATATAATTTAAGGTAACAGAGATTGTTTTGGCTTTATAGCAGTTCTTGAATAATGTTATTTTCCAGCTAAAGTTAGTTTTGATTGATTCACTTCCGTTGAAATTATCATTTGTTATTAGATTAGGGGCCGCTAAGACGACACCGTTCTCTCTGAACAGACTTTAAACGCGAACCTGTGAGAAACGCTGATGGCGTTTACATGAGCATTAAGAATTGATTCTATAGTTATGTGCGTTTGAATATGTGCGCAGGTTTATAGTTCCCTACCAACCATGCCTAAACAAACTACTTGTCTTGCCTATACATTTTGTTACAGTCTTATTTGATCACTTCGGGTTAGATACGCGAACCGAATTCCCCACACCGCTTTATCTGTAGAGTGGTAAAGGGATCCTCCATGGGAGAGGCTAGTTGACTTCAGCGCTGCATTGTCATCAAAAATAAAATAAAAAATCAGCCCAAATGTTTTCCTCTTTTGCAAAGTCGTGAAACCGTTATTGTGGATATTTTTTTTTCTTTTGCTATTGGAGCAAATGAGAACACATATCTGATGTAGTCTCCCATTTATTTTTACCCAACTGTGACGACTGCCACTTCTGGGAATCCTGGAAATGTGAAAAGTGTCCATTGTTGAACAATATATATAGATTTATAAAATTACTTTTGACTTGAGTTTTCTGTACTGTATTTATTTTATTTCTGGCTTGGAGAAACAAACGGGGTATTAAATCAACCTGACAAGATTGTGGCCTGACAATTATACATTTAAATAGTAAAAAGACTCCCTCTAAAAAGTCACTGTATAGGAAGGATTTGGTGTTACGCTCTAGAATCCCTGGTGAAGTTCTTAAGAATCTACAGTTGCATGCTCGTTGGACAGTCATAGCACACCTCTCATAGTCTCCTCTGCCACAGCCATCACATTTCAAGATAAACCCCTCTCACTCTTCCGTCCGGTCACTGTATCCCGCGCAGGGCGGCCATGCACAGCTCCTGAATGCTCTTGCAGAAAGCTGATCTTCCCATGGCCTGCAAGTACCACAACAATAAGCATTCTTCTCTTTTTCTTTCTTCAATGCACTTTCACTACCTTTCAGTGTTGGGAGACGTTCATTTTGCAAGTTACAAAATTCCAGTACTCATTAAAAAAAAAAAAAATGATATGGTACTTGATTACATTTTATGCCATGTAAATGCGGTCACATTGGAAAAACATGTTCAGTGTCCATGGTCAATAGCGTAGAGATGTATGAAGCACAGCAACACTTTCAAACCAAGCAGCTTTCTGATTATTAGCACTCTGCGAATTCATGTGACCAACTTGAACATGAGCGAATTCTGTATGGGGAAGTTTTTCACTCTCGATTGCATTCAATCTTATTGGAATTACTTGATTTCTCCAGTGAAATTTCACAGATCACTGGTAAATGTGACCACAGTTTAATACGTTAAGACTCATTGTTGTTTATCAGCAGTTCTGAAGTTTTTAGAACATAAATCTCAGGGGGATTTGAAATAACACGTTATTGTAGTCGTTTCTTGGAAATGTGTTAACTGGTGTTTTTAATATCTCACCCCTCTTTTTTGAGTTCTCTGGGTTCTCTCCGTCTGCTTCTGGCTGTTTAATGGAACTCAATACCACGTCCTTTGACCTGCATTTAAAGGCTTTGTGGTTTCCTTGTGAAAACCAAACCCTGAAAATGACATAGACAAAAATATGATTCTCTCCCGCACGCTACTCCTTTTGCGTTGACATCATGTCATCACTTGTGGTTTAAATGTCTTTAAATTGTCTTTTTATCTGAAATGAGGATTACCAACTGTTTGAAACGCAGTTAAAATGTGTTTCCCTATGAACTCTTAGCACTTAACCTAGCGAAGAAAGGCCTTGATTGCTTTAATAACAATACGACGGCCTGGGAAGTGAGAGGTGCTGGAGGGGCTCTACAGAGGAGCATATTAACACGCATAAGGAGGAAATCGGCTCTCTGGCACCGGGGAGGTTGATTAGGGTCACAATGAAGTGTCAAAGAGAAAAAAGAGATTTAAAAATACCTGAGAAAAATAGATCGAGCAAGCATTAGTTAGAAAGCAGATATACGCACACACACTTCTTCCTTTCTCCATTCTCAACAAACAGTGTTTCTCAACTTTTTTTCAAGATTTTACTTTGGACTTTTGAACACTGTACCAAATTTTGTATAGTACAAAATGTCACAAAAATGTATGCATTGAAATGTATTAATATTACCACAAACTGAGTTCAATATGCAAACTGAACACATCATCAAAAGCAAAACTGACAATCTCTAAACATTTATGCTCTCAGCAATTAATAATTATCATAAAAACCCCATGTATTTTGAGGATTAGGGCAAAACCTGTCTATGTTGGTATCTGTCTAGTTTGGCTGGTTTTGCCAAGTGAGAGATTGACACTGCTTTGATGTCCACAACAAAAGATATGGGAAGCATGGTCTCCTCTCTTATGAAATTCATAGAGCAGATTTAAACACAACAATGCTGAACAAAGACAAACTGCATGACATACATATAAAATAAATATTAGCATTAAATATACGCATGCATTTGGTATAAACACTCCAGTCATCTCCTATGAACATACCTGACACTATCCAATGCTAGATTGTTTACATTTTCAGACTGCAGACTCCAATCTTCAATACTCCAATGTTCTTTGTTATGTGTTTTTTGTTGTTGTTGCAGTTGATAAAACTAATAATTGGTTTCTTTAATGGTACACAACCTCTCGATCCAGCCTCATATAGCCGTTGGCTTACAGTTGAAGATGAAATTGGAGGTTGGATGTCTCATTCATGTCTTTAGAAGCTGTTTTGAGGTGGTCCCACAATCAGGTGATTTTCATCCTCTTTCTTGTCAAAATTCCCACTAGTCTTCCTTGACCAGCCATAGCACTTTACATTTCGCATGGTAGTGGTCTCACTGTGCTTTGAAATTATTCTGTGGACATTGTGACCATTCACATCTAGCACATGAGCAATTTCCAAAACTGATTGACTTGATATAGCCATTTTGGTTGCAGAGGACCGCTCCTTCCATCTGCCCATTTTCACTAAAGGCCATTTTCACTAAAACCCACAAATTAACATGTAATTATATAGCTAATACCTGCCACATAGTGATTGATTGAATTATAGGCTGGGAATAATGAGTGCAAGCTTGGTATGTCCACTCGGCCAAAAATGATGTCCACAAAACTTGCTATGGTTTATTGTGTCATGACAAATGATACAGTTGAAATAAAAAAAAAGTAGAAAAAGGATCTGCACACAGCGAATAAGACAAAAGCTGTTCATTTATTACTTTAAAAGCGGCTTCAAAAAGGCGTGCAAAAAAGGTCTGTAAAGTGCAAAGTGCGCTTTTGCGCTAGTAAGTTTTGTGATGTTGGACTGATATTCGACCTTTTATTTCACCATCAAATACATGGAATGTGTTCATTAGTTTTACACTTCAGGCACAACTTCACAACATGCATTCAAAATATTCAATAAAACGATTGAATAAAGTCCAAGTAAGCCATCACTTTTGGACACTACTGTATATAGTCAGACCTGGTCATTAAGGGCATTAAAAGCAGTATTTTATCAACAATATTTGTATTTAATCCTAAAGTAAACCGGACCCCAAATGAAGAGGGACTAAAATTGGGAAAATGTGTGAATATTTTTATGACAACATACCTGCAGCATTATTCTGCACCATCTTTAGGGACAAAAAATTGAGGATTGAGAAAGGAGGGAATTAATAAGTCTTAAACTTTAAAAACTTTCTTAAAATCTTGAAAGGACAGAAAAGGAAATAATTTGCAACTGGTAGAAACTATTTCATAGAACAGGGTTGTTTGACTAAGCACAAAATAACACCAATGTGTTATTTGTGATGCAATAGATTGAAAATGCCAATTGAAAGTTATTTTGATATTTATTTTGTAATTTTAACTTTACGGTTAATTGATTTCGTTATTTGCATTCATTGTTTTTCGCTGCTATCAAATCAGATCTGTGATTCAACCCACCAGTTGAGAATCACTGCTCTATGATCTCTCTCTCGCTCGTACACACACACAGATACAGACACACACATATCACATATGTTCAGTGCAACACAGGCTTATGAAAAGCAGCAGGGATTGTTCTTGAATTAGGAAAGTCAGGGGCACCTAAATAGGGTCTGAGAAGTAAAGGGGAAATGAGGGGTCAGGCCTGGATTGTGCTTGAATTAGCCAGACTATTCAGGTCCTCCTGAAAAGCTTCTGGGCTCTTTTTCCACAAGCAAATTGGGAGGAAATCTGGCTATTGTCACGTGTTTTGAAGTGGCTGGGGTTTTAGTGAGGTGCTTACCTACAGATGAAAGTTGAGACAATGGAGCCGCGCAGCACAGACTGGAGAGAGAGAGAGACCGCTGGAGGACAGGCTTTCAGGAGGAGGGTACGGCTTTAAAATCATGGCTTTGGCATCTTACACGCAGCTAAAGAAGAAATAAGCTTTCCCCAGTTTTAATCAAAGTGAGGGAAATGTATTGTAGCTGAAGATTGAAGTTTATTTTACCAAGACTTTACAAGTTGTAATATTAGTTTTAAAATCATTTTTAGGGTGTTTAAATATAACACATGGAAAAAAAGGTTGTTATTGGACATCTTTTTTTCTTTTTATTATTTTATAATAAAAAGAAAGTCTTTGGTTTTCTTCAGGGAAATTTGCCTGTGAGTTGTGAATTGTTAGTCGTGACTCGTGAGATGTGTCCAGGCCGTGGGCCCTTACCTCTCCCCTCCTGAGGCACCCCATGTTTTTCGTCACCGCCCATACCCTCTTCCTCCCTTTACACCCCTGAGGTCTTCCGGAACCTTCCTCAACATTCTGCCCATGTCCGCACACTCATTAATCAACGTCAAGCTTCAACTGGAGGACAAGGCCAGTATTCTCTGCGCTGCCCCCTCAGACGCTCATACATCTCATTGTTCTGATTCACATGGGCAAAGAAACGGCAGAGAGTCCGACATGAAAGGGATGAGACTTTGAAAGAAAGAAGAGGAGGCATTTCTGCATCTTCTCTCACTTGTTCCCTCCCATCAACACTCTCTCTATCAGTCTCTCTGTTCATTTTCAGCGAGTGTATGGGAAGAGACGATCGTTTTGAAGAATACATTTGGGTCAGTCTACAGTTGCCATATGTGTCCATAAAATAAGCATAGAAAAGTATTATATTAATCTTGAAATTTCAACCCTGTTACATTTATTTTGGATGGCCAGTCAAGTCGCCATTATTTATAGAGCACTTTATACAGATTGTTTCAAAGCAGCTTCACAGTAATACAAAATAACAAAATAAAATATGCAAACGTCATGAAATATGAGACGAGTTCAAATTCTGCTTAAAGCATCTCTAAAAAAGATAGTGTTATTATTATAGCAAACAACTGACAATTGAAAAGTGGATATTTTGTAGGGATATCAGCATTAAATTTCCATAGTCTCTCAATTTTGAGCACAAACTTTCATCCCTAATACCATCAGTCCTGTTAATTAGCATAATTATGTCCTAAAATATAAAAAGGAAGAAGCCTTACACTTATTATTTGACTGATAGAATGTAAAAAAAAAAGAACTTAAGAAAACTCATCAAACTGGAAGAGGCTCCCATTTCATAGAATGACCCATTTACAGAAATGAAAAACAGCTATTGAGAGGATGAGAAAAAAAAGAGGGGGAAGAGAGAGGAAAACGTAGAGAGTGAGGCGATGTGTATGCCACTCTTTGTCCTGTGTTCATTGTCCGTTGTTTGTCATTAACCTTTGCTGTAGCTCCCGGATGGAGCTGCCACTTTTTATACAAAGACAGCACATTTTTTTTACCACCCTGGGAAAAAAAGCATTTAATCATGTCTAGTGGGAGAAAACTCAAACATTTTGAAAGGTTTTATGCTGATACAGAAAGTTTTGACAGACAACAGAGCGCAAAGATCCGAGCGGACACTGCCGGTGGTTTGAATGAGCAAAATGAAAAAATAAATTTGTCCAGGAAACCTGACAGTTTCTCTTTCTCTCCATCTACCTTGCCGTGCTTTCTCTGTGCTGTCACAGTGTCCTGTCCATCAAAAATAAGCCCTTTAGCTCCTCATTCACTTTCCTGCTTAAGAACGGAGTTTGATATAGGAAACACAGGATCCTGAATTTGAAAGGGTGAGTCTGGGTGAGTTCACGCTTGTCTGCAGCTGTAGGTATCAGTTGGTGTTGGTGTTATTGTGCACGTCTCCGTCAAAATGCAAGCAGAGGAAGATGACAGACTGAGAGACAGGACAAGAGCGTTTGGCCCGGATGACTGATGACCCCCCCCTCCGGGTCCCGTCAGCCCTGTTACTCTAGCCGGTCACATGCCACATTGTGCAACTGTTCACCAATGGACCTCTGTCCCTGACACCGAGAAGCAATCAGTCTTTTCATCTGTGCACTCTCACTTTTACACACATACAGTTCCTCTAGGCACTTACTAGCTGGACATTGGGGTGGGGGTAAATTACATTGCCAATCAATCTTCTCCACCGACTTGATGAAAGCTGTCTAAACTTTTGCTCTTTAACTAACCCTCTGAGGTCTATTAAGAATGCCCGACGTAAACCGGACAAACAACAGCTGAGATTAAAAGCCATTCAGTTCTGCTAGAGGTGCTTGAGAAGTGGTTTCTTTGGGAGAATGAGTGAGGCTGTTGGGTTCAACAGTTAGCTCCAGAAAACATTGCTGTCTAGGAATGGAGAAGTAGCTGGTGGTTAAGCCATTTTTCGTTGTTTTCTCAGACAATATCACCAACTTTTGTGTGACTTTCTTCAAGCTGTCTGACTTCAAACATGATTGTTAGTAGTGTTTGCTAAAGAAAGCAGAAATGTTTGTTAACACTATTTTACAGTGTCATTGTTACATAGGTTACATGTAGTTACTAAAGTAATAACTATAAATTATGCATAATTACATGCACCTAACCCTAAACCAAACCAAACCAACCCCTAATCCTAACCCTATACGGAGTACATGTAGTTACTTAATATTACTCAGTACTTAAATTACAACAAAGACACCTTAAAATGAAATGTAACCAAATGTTTTAGGGTGTCCTTGTTACAGTGTAAATGCACAAATAAGTAATGAGTATAGGGTTATGTTTGGTTAAGGGTTAGTTGTTTGCAATTATTTGTAATTTACAATTTATTAATTGCAATAGTAACTTCATGTAACGCTTAACAAGGACATTGTAATATTAAGTGTTACCGAAATTGTTACTATTTCTCGAAAGAGTTTGAACAAACCCCTTAACCCCAGGTATTAAACTATGAAGAATCTCTATAAAATCATTTGTTTGTCTCCAACCATTCAGATACAATCGCTGTTGTGCTGTGTTGATGTAAATAAGGCCAGTTTGACATATTTCAGTTGCAACATTTATTCTTTTTTTATGATTTCAAATGTCTTAAATGACACTCGATGCCACCACTAAATAGTATATTTTTTTCAGATCTTCTAATAATAAGAGAAAGAAAGACGAGAGATAGAATGAGATCTTTGTGAGTACCCTCCTCTCTGGGGTTTTGGCTTAATCTTGAGTTATTTTCTCAGTGAAAAGAGGGCAAAAATACCATGACGGTCGCAGAGCAAATTTCTCCATGCCCATACACGGTATTAAGATGTCTCTGATCCACAACGGCCCGCTGATCTCCCCTGTTGTCTTCTTCTCGCGCTCTTGTCTGGGACGGTGGCCAAGTGCCACCGAGGACACCGGGCCTAATAAATCATCCCTATTTCAACATCTGCAAGGCCCAAAGGCTACCCCTAACCACGACGAGCTCTTCTCTTTCTCACCGGGAGACTCCTCAGGGATGACAAACCCAGCATTGTCTCAGCTCCAGTGAAGAGGAGGTTCTCTTCTTCTCAACCCTTTTGACAAAAGGCGTCTGAAGGCCAGCTTTAGCCTGCCAGCCCAGATAGCCTGCTCTCAGCAGGAAAGACTGCTCCCTCTCTTTCTCTCTCCCGCCATCCTTCGCCCTCTCTCTCGCTCCCGTCTTTTAATACTCTCCTCCCTCGGAGGTCAGCAGCTAGGCCTCGTCCTTTCATTCCCACTGCACTCTCAGGAGAATATAAAGACATCAAGTGCGGAGGAGGGGAAAGAAGCCAAAATTGGCAGAAAGAGATATTAGACATGGCTGTCACCACTATTCTGTGGGCACTTTTCATGCGAAGTGTCGTAAGACGAAGGGAGAGGAGGTGGGGGTGGGGTGGGGGGGGGGGATTGAATAGATAAATAAACAGCATGGCGTAAAAGTTGGATCTGGGGCTTGTCGCATTATTCATTTTCAAAAATAGGCCGAAAGGAGCTAAAAAAAATATTTTGCAACGCCAATTACATAGAAGAAAGGGATAAGAAATCAATGCATAGTGTTTCAACATTGTATACTAGTGAACTAAGCTATTCATTGGCTTTTAGTGTGCTGCTCTAAGCCAGCAGGGGCCTGACGTGATTACTTGTGTGTGTGGTTACGAGAGTGCATTTTAGCGATACTGGTGGAGTATAAAAGGACTAGTTTGGTTAAAAGGCTTTCAGGTATCCTCTTAACCATGTTTCAACACTAGCATTTTTGATAGAACACTTTGAAAGAAATGTTAATGTAACAAATGAAGTCTATCGTGGCTCTCGCTGCATTGGCCCACTGTCTTCCACCTCAAAACATTTGGATTTCCAATTAACCCAAGAAGAATTGTGAATTTCCTGCTGGCAGACAGGCCTTGATGTCTTAATCTTCAGCATGTCATTGCCATGAAAGGCGGCATTTGACGGTGTTTCACAGCATTGAACATATCCCCAAAAGCCACCCAGTGACTCTAAAGAGGGTCAGGCCAGCGGGCACAACACCAGCCCCAACTGTCTGTTCTGTGCAAAAGCAGCATATAGTACAACATGCGTATTGTCTGTCTGGAGCTGCCTCAGAGTCCCAAAGCTCCTCAGGGGGCTGGAGAGCACAGAAGATCACTAAGACTTGTTAGCCTTGGCTGGCAGACATGTGGACAGAGTGCTGTTATTAGAAAAAAGACTAGCATATAACAGTATTAAATTTATCAGCAACAGTCAACAACATATATGATAATGAATCAACAATACCTGTGAGATTTGAGGAATTAGTTTGTCAAACATATCTATCAACAGACCAGATCTAAGAACAGTAAGCTGATTCATTAAGCACTGAAAAAAAGTGTAGCTTGTTAAACTACAGTCTACTCATAATCAGACAGTAACTTACTCAGTAGGTAAAGTACAGTCAAGTTGCCCTTTAGAAAAGCAGTTAACCTCACTACAAGCTGCTAACATTTGCTAGGATTTACCCGGTGTAACACCACAAAAATAGAAACCAAGCGATTGACAAAACCTGTGTTGCACTTCGCTTGTGGTGGTAATGTCAAATCAGGACAAACACATACACAGTAGAGATTTTTGCTGTGCAATACAGTTATATAAAAATCAGTGATATAATATTTTTTCATACTCGCTACACTATTTTGCTAAAATACACAAAATGAGACACTGTTTTGCTAAGCTACTGTAATTAGCATTACTAATTAATATAGTTTTTAGCCTGTTGAGCTAATCATAATCACACTGCAGCTTACAGTAGGTAAACTACAGTTAACTACTCTATAAAGAAGTAGTTAAATACAGTATAAACTGCTAAGCTGCAAACCTACCCAGTGCAATGCCAAAAGAAAGAGAAACCAAGCAATTGAAATGCAGAAGTCTTTTGCTACAACACAAAATGTTATGCTTATTAGCTAAGCTACTGTCTGCTACTGCTGCAAACTGTAGATAAAATACAAAAGTATACTGTAGTGTTGTGTGATAGTAAATAGTTACAGTAGGTATATTTACTAAAAAAGATTTTTGGGATTTGGATTCACAAAGAACATCTTTTTGCCAATGAGCAGATCTTTGCAAAGAGAGGAATAATGTAGTGAGAGAGACAGAGTGTGTGCGTGTATATTTATGTGAGTGAAAGAGAGAGACCCAATGTCACTCAACATTGTGAGGCCACTTCCATGGGAAACACTGAGCTCATGCCCTATCGCTCCTATAATGGACACTTTGAGGGGATGGGCTACTCTGGTAGGTCCCCAGGCCCCGATAAACCAGAATTCCTGTCTGGATGCAAACCCAAACAACATTAGTGGCCACACCGCTACCTCCCTCCCCCAAGCCCTGTGTGCCGCCCTGCCCACTGGCATTGAGCAGAGGCAGATTCCTCTGTCTCTCCCATCAGCACTACACCACTTATCTCAGATAGTCGACAGCGATAATGCTCTTAACAACAGCTATGTGCCACCAAGACACATTAGAGGGGTCTTAAGCTTTGACATCTCAGCCCCCGCTTCCCTACCTCAGCGCGTCCAATATTAACATTGAAAAAGAAACACTGCTCGTTTGGCAGAAGACCTTAGCTGCATTTTTCCCCTGGTCTCCAAGCTTTTGGCCCAGAGTCTCTTGTTATTTCACAAATCACACCGTAAAGTCTAATGCTCGCCACAGGAGTGTGTCATCGTTACTTAACTACAGGCCGTGGGGTGCGTAAGGCTGGATTTGGGTTTTCTCATGTGAGGTATGGATGAGTTCTCACTCAGCACTGCCAGCTCGCTGCATCCCGCCGCCGGCCACATCCATAAAAGCTCAGGGCCCATGAAGCAACATGGCTAAGCAAGCCATGCGAAACATGTTGCCTTTTTCCTTTTCACTGCACTCATTTTCATTCCTCTCTCTTTTTTGATGTTTTGGTTCAGTGTGGGTCTAGATATAAAAACACAGCGAGAAAAAAATTGGTCGGAGTTGCTTTTGCAAACAATTTCCCTGCTGATTACTCCATTGGAACTTTCCATTAGTCATGTTAGTAAAGTTAAGATGGTTTGAACCCTCATAAAGTCATCATTCAGCATAAATGATGATGAGACCACTATAAACCATAGGTCAAGCAGAGGCGTCTGGGGCTGGTGAAATTCTCACCGTTCAGACGTCGACTAGCACTGACAAGATGGCAATGGCGTCCATAGAAACAACTTAACACTATCGACCATAGCAGAAAAATGACAATCATGGTCTCAGAGGGGGTTCGGTAATTAGATGTGCCTCTAGCTGGGTGTCAAGTCATCTTAGATATTTTTTAATATTCTGAGTGTTTTTTCCTGACAGATAAACTAGTAATCACCGTGCTCATAGGGGCTGATAGGGCTGTTTTGTGTTATCTAGTGGCTAATAAAGTCATTTGTGATGAGCCGAAGTTCACGCTCAGAGAGGCGGCTGCAGACGACACCTGTCTCTGGAGCGGACGTCAGATTAGGAAAGTCGTCCTCTCCATTTTAGGGAGTGGTCGTACTCTTTGATGTAACGTTTTTTTTTTTTTTCAGAAGATGTCCATTTTAATATTACTACCTTAGCATATGGTCAAGTACACAGCATGATTTAGCATTCAATGATCCCTAAACTGTCCACAATCTTTTCCTAATAATATTAAACATAACACGTTTGTGGCCGAAGATGTCATGTTTGTTTGATGTGTCTGAAATTTACAAGAACGTTTAACATTCTTCTATCACTAGAGAGCATGACTATACATTGATCTTTGCTAGAGAAAAACAATTGACAATCCCGTTGAAGTGATCCCTAAACGGTGTCCTTTAGCACTCTTCCATATTGATTTTTCCGCAAGGAAAAAAAGGAGAGTGAGTCAAGGCCAGTCATAAAGAGTGTCCAAGGATGTTCCCAACATCACACGATACGCCTCAGACGTCTCATCTTTCAGCTAATCTTTGTGGTTAAAGTAAACAGCGCGCTGTGAATCATGGGAATGTAATGTGCGGCGACAGACTAATCAATTTCATTAGCTGCATCAATCATCGGCGCTTGACGTTTATTATGGTGGTGATGGGTTGATCTGGTGGACTCGGGGACAGGCGGCTACGGTGATAAATGTTGCTATCTCTAGAAAGAGAGAATAAATAGACTAGAGTCTTTTGTGGGAATGAAGAGTTGGCAAGCTAGGGAGATTTATACATCCATCCTTGTTGCATTACATACAGACAGCAATTCACTGGTCAGTGGACAAAACTGTAAAGGATAGGTTTTCTTTTACATATTATGTTTACCTTGGAAGGCAATGTTATAACGGTCTAAACAGTACCCGTGCTATGTTGATTTACCAGTACACTCAAACAAACTTTAGAATGAAAGTGTAAAATCAGCGCCACAAGTGTCACCAAATGGAGTTGCAAAATATTTGACTTTGTCCAAACAGACTTCCTGAACATGCTACTTGTCTGTCATTGGATGCAAACAGATAGTCCCGCCCCAAACTCAAACCACTGGTTGAGACAATGTTGCTGCGTCAATAAGTTCAATGCTGGAAAAATTACTTTGACTTTAAACGCTGAAGCTTTTAACGTTTAAATCTACAAACATTGTTTTGTTTTTTTGTTTTTCACTGTACACCAGGGTTTTTTTCTCACATTAAGGCTTCCCATCACATGTAACAGTCTGACATTACTGAAACGTTTCCCTCTACTGAGATCGCTGGCAGTGGATGAATAAACGGTCTGCATGAACTTTGTCCCTCATCAACCACACCGGTAGAGGAAATATCTTGTTTGTGATCCCTCCCCTGTATCTCCAGACGGTATCTCTTGGCTGCAGCCTTAGATTTCACTCTTTGAATTTTTTAGTGGTCAATGCGACGACTAATCTGATTTGGACACCTCTCAAGCCAGGAGGGTAAACGGTTCTCTAGCTACAGTTCATTTGACGCGCACAGCCGTGTTTTGTGTTGCCTGAGCGTGGAGAGCTAAAATGATACAAATTCTTATCCTGCAATTAAAACTATTAGAGTCGTGTTATTCTTGGTGAATTCACTCATTCAAGCATTGGTTCAATTATCGTCAGAGGTAATTGTTTTCCACTCAGCTCCAGCTGATGGGCAAAAGCAGTTCTTGATACCTGGTTTGATAGAGTTGATTATAGAGTTGAGACTTGTTTTGTTCATTGTGCTGGTTTTGTATGAACCATTAGTTTTGAATGTTTGACTTTCACAGCAGATACTTAAGATATTGCGTGAGCTCAGTGGTTGAATAAATGGACATTACATGGTACTGAAAATGCACATCGCTTTTTATATAATGTGAGAGTGGGGTAAGATGTGTCATATTTTAGTCAAGATGTCCTCTAATTAAGAAGAAATGAGACGGGTGCTAATACATCTAACTGAAATTATAAGTATCTATCTGTAACATAATGCCACTCAAAAATGTGGTATATTGACATTACCTTGGTGGTAAAAAAAAAAAAGAAAAGACAGTAGAAAATAAGGAAAAACTTGGCTAATTCACTAACACCAAGAACGATAACTGTAACAATAACTATTTAGTAATGTTCCGATAACATTCTGTTTATTATAAGTGCGCTGCAGTTTTGTCGTCTGCCACTTTAAATGCTTAAGCTCTTTAAAGCAGGAAAGAGACTGATTGGTTGTCAATGATTTTATCATTAATCACCTGGAGAAAAAAAAAAAAGTTCTGAAAGAGATTCCAAGGATATTGTGTATCTGTGTTATTATCAGTGTAGTTGTGGACTATGCTATTCTTTTATATTGAGATTTTTTTTTAGAATTTTTTTTTTTATCGTCCTTTGTGTGAACAGGCCTTAAATCTTCAAAATATTTTTTTATTTGAATTATTCTTTTAAAAAAAGTATTTGAGTAAATATACTGTTACTGTTCTGTATCTTTTTGGCTACTTTGCACTTTGACAGAGTATCAACGATTTTAACAACTTTTACTCTCTTCTTGACCACATAAAAAAAAAAAAAAACTCTTTACTGTAACACATTTGAAATGAGTAGTGCAATTACTGATTACATTTTGCATGGCATCATTTTTCACTGCACCGGCCACAATTTTTCTATAATGAGGTACATTATAATGCAGTAATGTTTCCTTTTGAAGCATGTTTGTAATAGAGTGTAGGTTTAAATAAGCTCTTCTTCATAAAGTTCTGTTTTGTCAGATGTAAATATAATTTGGAAGTTTGGAACACCAGCCATAAATTAAGAACCTCAAATGTGTCTGAGTATCTCAAGCATTAAATCTTCAAGACTTCAGACTTCATGGTGTGTTCCCTGTACCAACTGACTTTAATGGCAAGGAAAGGTCACATCACGCTATGCTACCGACATGCCCAACTCAACTTCATCACCCTGCTTTTACAGCACATCTTGAAGCTGGGTCGTTTTCATCAAGAGAATGTAGTACAGCCAAAAAATGATCGTGTTGTCATAATTCTATCACATGACCATAAATACATGTTGCAAAGTCGTAAAAAGATTCACTGTCTCTTTGGAAAATGTTGGTTTCCATTTGCTACACAGAATTTTATAGTATATGACCCACCAGTGGTAGCAATGAATTAAATTGTCCAAATATGTGGGATGTAATGGAGAGTCCACTGAGCGGAGTGGTTAGCATATGTGTGTTTAGACACAAACGGCTGGCTCATAAAATTTGTGTTTTGATTGGCGGAATGATTCGCTGTGATTATGATGAGACAGATTTAGTGATCCCCACACCCACATTTCTCATTGAAACATACTTTTTCTTGTCTTTTGTCTTAAAATATACTATCACCGAATAAAAACACTATGCAAAAGAATACTTAGACAACACTTGAAACACATTTAACTTCTGTAATGTGACATGTTTCCTAAAACAAAAAGCAATATTTATTTGGAAATAGTGTCGGGCAGGATTTGAATTTACGTGTGAGATTAGAACATGTTGTTATTGGTAACCTGAACTATTAAATCATTTTTGATAATTGAAATAAAGCCGAAATAAAATATAAATATTGGATGAAGAACTTAAACTTAATGAAACTAAACTAAAATGAAAACTTAAAATATAAAAGTAAATTTGGTAACACTTTACAATAAGGTCTCATTTATTAATGTATTAACTAAAATGAACAAAGAATGAGCAATACATTGGTTACAGTATTTATTAATATTTGTAAATATTAGTTAATAAAAATACAGCTCTTTATTGTTTGTTCATGTTAGTTCGCATTAAGTAATGTTAACAAATACAACATTTGATTTTAATAATGTATTGGCAACTGTTGAAATTAGCATTTTAATAAATGCTGTATAAGTATTGATATATTTTTTAGTTTAGTTAACTAACTAATGTTAACAATTGAAACCTGATTGTAAAGTGTTACCTTTTGATATACTATTATAATATTTATTATAAATATATAATAAACAATATTATAGTATGCAAATAATACCCAATTAACACTGATTAGGCCATTATTGGTTAATATTTTTTCCCCACCCACCCGGCCTTGGTTACATCAGCACAAAATAAGTCATTTCAGAAGATAAGAAAACACTTTCATTTTTATTAAAGAATACCTTGCACAGAAAATGTTCATGCGATCAGAGCCATTCATTAATAAACTAAATCTTTATTTTATTTACTGTTTCATATTGATTTTAACAATCAAAAGAGAAGATGGAGACCTATAGAATATTTTGACCTACGCTGATGGCCGCTTTGAGTTTCCCTTTTATATAGACTTTAACCACGTGTGTTTGCTCCCCTCAGGTGAGCTCACCTCTTATCCTGCGCTCCGACATCAGCTAGCGTGAGCAGGCAGGAAACACACATCAGCCATCTATTTATCTAGGGGGAAAAATCCCATCGGTGACTTATTTTGCATTTCTCTGGGCTGGAGGGTGTCAGATGGGGCTGACCCAGTATCAACCCCTAACCGAAGAAAGCCAGCGCTTGTGCCCCTCGACCCACATATATATGCACTTATGCAACTCACAAGAGACTTTTCACTTTAATGTTTGGCAGGGCTCAGTCTGCTCTCCGCATTCATATTTGGAGAGCCGCAGTCCGGATGTTAGAGTGACTTCTCCTAACCTCACTCCTTTTTCTCCTTCCATATGTCAAACTCTCAAAGAGTGAAACTTAAATAGAAGACTGGAAAACTTGTTCTCCGGAGCTCTGAGCTAATGCAACCACACCGGCGTTCTTCAGACCTCTCAGATGAACAGTTCTTTTTTTTTTTTTTTTTTTTTCATTCGCTCCAACATGAATATGCAGCAAATATTTATAAGGAATTTATTTTAGAGGGATGAACAGAATATCATTGTGTCTGTCATCGTATGACAATCTCCCTCTGGCTTGCCCTCAGACTGCACATGATAAATAATCTCATCTTGCAAGTATGTTTCTATATGCATTTTTATACTCGAGAAGTCCTGCATTGAATTAAGAGCTCATATTGATCGTCCACAGACACCATAGAAGCACTTTCATCCAAAAGCACATTGCCCAGTCTGACTCGGCATATTATTGATAGATCGTCAATATTTTACATTCTGCGCGTATTGATGAAGCAGTATCGCTTCTTAAACAGTCAATCATAATGCTGGCAACAACATAAATAAAAGCATTTATAAAATTAGATATTTTCTTGCTGCATATGTATGCTAAAAATGCATGTCAAGTGCTTTTGAGACTCAATATTTTTTGTTTGTCTATACACAGTGATATATCACTTTTGAAGCAACACCAATCAAAAAAAATATTGCTTTTATTCATGTATATTATAAAAACGACAGAGGTCTGATTTTATCCTTTTTGTGTTGCTCTCTTATATAATTATGTCAAAACTCATGATGGCAACACTATTAGTATATTATGTTCCTCTCTATGTTTTGACATGGCTGCTGTCCTTGCTGTTATTTGATAGCATGATGAATGGAAGGCATTGAAAGGAATCAGCAGTCAGTGGTGGGATATTTCCTTTACTCCTCCTTTATTATTACTGATCATCTTCCCAAATGACTTGTCAATAAACGCTGTCTACACCATTATTTATCTGTATTACTTTGTCAATATGAGCTGCACTGAAGGAGCAAATGAATGATGCCATCATCAATTAGAATATGGCCCATTTAATATATTTCAGACAGATTGTAATAAACAGAAATGTCAATATCTTCTGTTTATAGATTTGTACAAGAATGCCGGCTAAGCAAGCATCAGATTTTGGACGGAGGAATATCATGAGCAGGAACTGTCATTCATTTTGGTATTGAGTTCTCATTTGCTGGTTGTGTAAAAATAAAAACTTCTTGGTAATCAGATAAATTGACCCAAAATGATAAATGAAATAAAAAGTAAAAATAAAAATTATGAGATATATTTTTCTGAGAATATTAATTATAAATATGTTAATATATGAATGTGTATTTATATATATATATATACTGTACATATATAGTATTTTAACAGGGAAATTACAGAAAAGAAAAAATAACTATAAATATCCTATTATAAATTCAATGCAAATTAGAGTTAGTGGGAATGGAGAGGGAATTCAGGCCACATCAACAGTGACGCATGAATTGTAGATCACCAATATGTGGATTCTCAGTTATTGGCCACATGACCCAAAACACTTTTTCCTTAGTATTCCTATTTCTATTAACGAGAAAAACACATTTCTTAAGCAGTAAAGAAAAAAAAAGCTTTGTTGCAAACTCAACATAGAGGGTCCATAGGGATTGTTTCGCATCGGATACACTCTCTCACTGGTTGTTTTGTGTACTTCAGTTATTTCTTCAACTTCTTCAAAGTTAACTGGAACACACATCTCATATGATATCAGCCTGGACAAACAGCAGTCACAGAGTGCCAAAAACATACATACCGTTCATGAAAGGTTACCGTGGCGTGACCTTCCGCACAAAAGTCTTGAGTGTTTGTCTATTGAATCTGTCATTGTGTTTTGCCCTCTATCTCTCTCCGCACCCACCGCATCCCGACACAAACGCCAGGGCTTCTGTTAGCTCTAGCCATGTGATAAGTGTTAAACAAACTCACTTTCTGTGGCTCTCTCCCTTCTCACCTTTGTGTTCACACAATGGGAATTTGACATTCCTTTAGTCATCCGTTTCACTGCCCGCTGTGTCTTTCTCACATGCACTGACAGGACAGGAGATGTTGATAAGAGTATAATAGAGAATCAAACAATGCTAAGCTGGGAACGATTATTTTTAATTACCCACGGTGGAGCGTTCACTATCAGTGAAATCTTAATGTTTGCCTTGGCCAACAACAAAAAAAAAAAAAAGCGGCAAGCCATGAGCTTATTAAACTCGTGATATATGGTTTATCAGATTGTTGCTGGCTTCCTGGTATTTACAGCAGAACTGTTTTTATTTCGGTGTTTTTTCCATGACAACTCCTTGATGAAAAATACGACGTTCATGTAGAAAGCTTTGATTCACATGCAACCAATGATGCTGGAGCTTTGTGTTTGCGGGAAAAAAACGCATTGGAAAAACTTTCTCTTTACCTACATTTAAAAAAAACAAAAACATACCATCCATCCATCCATTCTCCAAACCGCTTGTCATATGTAGGGTTGTGGTCCAAAACGTACATATATCTACAATTCATTGCACTTTCTAGCTGAAATGAATACTAGTAATAGTAAAACACAAATATTACAGACTTATTTCCACATGTTTCCTTGCACAATACTATATTACCATATACTATATGACCTGAAAACACTTTTCATGAATTGTAACAAATACATTTGTATGCATGCATCACATAACCAGCTCAATATATATGACTTTTCAGACGTAGTAAA
This sequence comes from Meda fulgida, assembly GCA_030578275.1. Classification (NCBI taxonomy): domain Eukaryota; kingdom Metazoa; phylum Chordata; class Actinopteri; order Cypriniformes; family Leuciscidae; genus Meda; species Meda fulgida. The sequence continues at coordinate 6,766,489 of CM060623.1, forward strand.
CTTGCTCTGTAGTTCACCTGCACAGCACTGCACTAGCGCTCTGGTACGAGTCACGCCACTCGATAAAAAAGCTAAAAAACGTAAAGAAGCAAGTTTATATGGCATGGCAAGAGCGTTTTTATCTCACTTTTTTGTTATGTTTACACTATCAGTTATGTTTAGGGTACTGTTTATTGTAGGTGGTATGTTACTTTTTAAACGCGATAGAGCATTAACATTTTAGCGCCACTCACTGGACATTTCATTACTGAACGAAAACATTGCACAAAACAGATTCATGTTCATCAGTTTCAGGAAAATAGAACGGCTTTTAGGACTACTCACTGCACATTTCACTTGGAAAAAGTCGCAATGTGTGCAAGAAACAACGTAATATAATTTTGCTGTAATGTCACCACAGGCACGTTTTTCCAATGAGCCTGCAGGTTGTGCAGCATGCATGCGTTTAGAAGATTAGACAGCCTTTAAGCATAATGGTTTAGATATGTGTGTGTTATCACAGTAATTAATCCGATTTATTATGTTTGACATCATGGTTTTGTTCTGTTTCAGACTGGAACAATGAGCTCCAGAATTCACTAACCCCAGTTTCCAAAACCTCTCTCTTGTTCTGCAGTCATATCTCAGATTCATCTGCCACAACTGAGCGCCGACCGCTTCCGCATTAATTGACAAGATCAAAAACAATCACGCATTTACATATCTAAACTCCACGCACCAAAAACGAGAGAATATTCTCAATAACTGTGAAGCAAAACATTCACTTTGTGGCTTTCTTGGTGTGGTCGTCTGAGCCAACAGGATGTCACTCACTCGGTTCAAAAGGCCTTGAGGTTGGTCTCTACTGGTTCTTTTTTGGAAACTTGTGGCTTTTGACATCCATAACCATCTATTGGCCGCGCTTCTATATTGCCTCACATTATCCAGACTTGAGGGGAATTGTTTTTGGCAACGTTCTCTGAAATTTTCCCTCTGCAAAGCCCTTAAAATGTGCTTGTTTTACTCCATACCCCCAACGTCAAGCTGGGAGACAAACTGCTTAGTTGGCTCACCAAGGTTTACCGAGCTTCTCTAATTGCAATTAGACCGAAGTCCAATTAGCCTGCGACAAGGACTCATTGTTAGACGTGATCGAGGCCGTCTTCTCTTCAAACCCGGGACGTTGGGTGTCACGCAAAGCACAGGAAAATCCAGCCTGTGAGGCGAAGCACTGTTTTCTTTGTCCGTCGTGTGTCTATTGGGCAGCTGTGCTGGAAAATGTTGCTAGAATGTGTGCGGTGAGCTTGTTTTCTTTTGTTCAGTCTGTGTGTCAATATAAATAGGGTTGAGGTTGAGAAGAAGAAGTCCTGATGGTGCCTGCTAACAAAGGTGGGCTTATAACAGTAATAACAACACACACTTACTCCCTGGTGCTAATTTGCTTCAGACACTCGCGTTGAATCACTGCACAGGTGGCTGCGCTTTCATCAAGCACGGCCTGGTCGTATTTATTTTTACAGTTCTCCACCATAGTGCCTCTGTTTTCGGACACTTTCGAGCACTGTCAGCATGACACGCTAATCACTAGAGCTTCACAGCGATTTTCATTTACATAAGAAACCCTGACAAACTTGTGTAAGCAAACGTTTCGAGAAGCTTGTGAGAGGTTCAATTGTGCGTTTTACGTCTGTTTGGGAAAAGCGTTCTCACTCTCTTCCCTCTCTATCTGTGGCACAAATTGTCCTGTCGCCCAAGAAAGAAAAAAAAAAGGGAAGAAAGTTAAAATGATTCTGACGTGTCATAAATCACACCAGCACTTGTGGCAAATAATTTTTTCCAGACGTCTAATTAATACATTATTTATTCGCTTGACACACTCACACATACACGTGAGTGTAAGTCATTTGTATGGCAGAATGCCGAAGCATATGTAGATAATCACACACACACATACACACACACACACGTTTACAGAGATTTTTCAGAAAGTACATCCTACAGAAGACTTCAGATTAACAAAGCCTAACCCTAGTATCTAAACCTTTTTTTAATAAATATCATTGATTTATTGATTGATCGTGGATAAGAATGTCTGATGTTTCGCCAGATTCATCTCGTTTCAGGTAGTTTGGTGACGCCATGTTTTCCTGACTTTACCATTCTATCAGTCATTGAGAAAATTGCATTCACCTGAAAAAAAAGTGAATTGAGTTGAAAGAGCATAAGACATACATATATATATATATATATATATATATATATATATATATATATATATATATATATATATATATACATACACAACAAGAATTTGTGTTTGGAGCACGACTGACAGTTTTGGGTCTGTTTTGCATAATTTGATTTGCGTATTTACGTCTGGCACTCTTCACTTACCTGAGAGCACCTGGTAGTGTTTTACAATCTAAACAGAGCTGTTGTGCTGTGAACTCTGTTTATGAATCTGTCACACTGTTTCACACGTTCTCATCACCCCACCAGCAATTCACAACTCTCGGCTCTATTTTTTTAGTTACATTATTAATTTCCATGAAATTCAACAATGTCTAACACCTTTAAACTCTAAAAGGAAAAACTATCTCACCTTCTTCTAAGAGCAAATGTAGAGCATTGGTCTGGCAGCAAACTGCAGAGTAATTGCACTACACACACTATACTTCAGTTTGTGTGTGTGTGTGTGGCGCGGGCTGATGTATGCATGTGATTGCACACAGTGTATGTGCTTGTGCATATGTGTGAGATTATTTCTATCACATGCTGCGGTGCAAACAAATGAAAGACACTTATGAGAAAAAATATAAATAAATGAATAAGGAATATGTAGATATGTAGGGTTGGAGTTCTTGTTTAAAATGCGTCTTGTGAACACGGCAGAAGCGTAACGTTGTTTTGGATAGTGCCGCTCTGACATCGCTGCAGGATTGAATTATGGATGTAAGTAGTTAAAGTAGACTTGTTTGAGTATTTGTGATGTAATTGCTTCCACTCGGGCGGCTTGGATACATTGACAGCCTAATTTAGAGAACCACAGGTTTTTGGGCAGTCTGCGAGCTGTCAATCAAACCCTGATAAAGGCGGTACAGACTGTAGAGGGTATTCTGTAAAAGAGTCACTTATTCTGTTTACTTTTCCCCCTCAGTGACTCACTCACTCACCTGTGCAATCACATTCACCTCATTCACGTGGCTACTTACAAATGGAACGTGCAAAACCAAGATTTATGTTATATTAAAGGGACTTTCTGTGTTTATTTGGCCATGCTAGTGTTGTGTTTAAGGTCATCATCACTTGAAGCAATCAAAAATCAAATAATTGTATTTTACAATAAATTAAATAATTAAAACAAAAGATAAACGTGATGATACATTTATAGACATTTACTTGCAGAGTTTTTATTTATTTATTTTATTTATGGAATGGCACATTATTTTGAGGGTAACAGGGTTGACACATTCATTTTTTCGTATGTGTTATGTCAGCTCAAATCAAAAAATATATATTGAGAGAATTAAGACAGAATGCCAGCTTATTTTTGCATTTTTATTTTAAATTTAAATGTCAATATTGGCTAATATAGAAACACATTTGGACTCCGGTCAGAGTCCAGAGTAAAAAAAAAAAAGCAATCCTCATTAAGAAAAAATACATTATGAATTATTTTTTAATTATATTTCTAATTTATAAGGAATTATTAATTATATTAAATTCATTTATTAAACCAAAAATAGCAGACTTATAAAGGGGGAAAAAAAGCAAAAGTAGGTGATACACCAACTGTCCTTCTGTCTACTTTTATCAGAAATATGTGACTCACTTCATGTGGTTAAGCCCATCTGAAATCTTCAACTGTCTGATTCAATCCAAGAATCCATCAGAACCTTTGCACACACTCACACACCCCTCATTCAGAGGATGAGACAGGAAACGGGTGGGCTGTGGGCACTGCAGATTACTTTAAAACCTGCATACGCTCCCAATAATCCCAGCGCACAGCCTCTTCCTGTTCTACTCTGAATGAAGGCCACTGAGATTCATATGAGGTCCCATTATCTCCAAACCTGGAACAAGCTCGCTTCTCATATGAGCAGGACACTGGGTGCATTCTCCAAAACCCACTCTATATAAATATTCCTGAAGGCCCTTTAATTTCCACATCTCCTCCAACTGTCTAGGTTAAAACTTTTCAGCATTCATTTCATCCCATTCGGGATGGTTTAACCTGTGCTGCTATAGCGGCGGCCCAGCGGGGGGGGTTTAGATTCAAACGCCAGACTCATCACTCAGTAGCCATTTAATACTCACTTCTTGACACGTTTCAAAGCCCACATCTAATCTCAGCTAGTCACAGTCTTTAGAATATTCCGGTTCATACTGAACTAAATCTTTGTAAGGAGCATTTATGGCATACTAACAATTACCATTGAAAAACCACAAGTACTGTACATCCACCTGCAAAACGCAGTACCACATCAACATGATCATATGGACACTTTTACAGGTCAAATCTTTTTTTTTTTTTTCTGGCAAACCAAAGTATAATTTCTGTTTTTAAACCTTCTGAAACACTTGTCCTTAGTGTAAAATGAGAATATTTGTACATCAGTCTTTTGAATAGTCAACGAAGTGCTGATTTCAGGCCATAAAAATGACATTATGTTGTATTTGATGGTAGTCATTAGTAATCATTAACTAATGTTTAGAAGCTAATCATTAACTGTTATCTTTTGTCTTCACAGCAAATGCTGAATGATCATGAAACGTCGTCTCAAGACAGCTGTATTAAAAAGGTAGGATTTGTTTTGTCCGTCCATCCCTCTTTACAGATCTAACAGATATGCTGATCTCACCACACACAAATATGAACAACACAAAAGCAAAATGAGAAACAGCAGTTTGTTACTAATAGGGTTCTTTATGCTAACTGAAGGTGAAAATAAATGTATGAAACACAGAGGCATGGAGTATCTTTACATATATAGAGAGATTTAAACAGCATGTATTGATATGAATGGAATGTACATAGGCTTAGTCTTGGCAGACTAGATCTTCAATGCTGCTGCATGAGTGAAGGCTACTGCCACAACATGTACATAAAAACAGTGAATAGAATGCGATCTGCTGCAAGAACAGTAGGGAGAACCCCCTAGCAGATCTAGGCAGGTGGTGCTGGGGAAGGTGGGGGGCTAGGGAATCTCCCATGGTGTGCTGTACTGAGTTAAGCCGGTTCGGGACAGAAATAAATAGGTTACGTTGAACAAACAGATTGATTGGCCATAGTGGTTGTCTTTAAGAGAACCAGTCTGCAGCTCTGAAGAGTTTCACGACTGAACAGTGAATACATTTATTTTCACCTTTAGTTACCAATATATATAAATTAGAAATAAATATTTAAAAGTTTCTTTCTTTCTTTATTTGTTCCTTTCTCTCTGTCTTTGTTTCTTGTGGCACATCTTGATTTCAATATGTTTGATTCATGTTGAATGAACTTTTTCTTTTGAACTTGTTTTTTTAATTTTTTTTATTCACACTGACCAATTTGCAGAGAGTTTGTGAAACAATCAGTTCAACTCATCTTTAAACAATGTAACATTTGGCACGATCTAACTTAAATATGCTGAACATGGACCTCTAAGGATAATATAGTGTGAATATAGAGTGAAAAAAAGCAATTTTACTGTCCAAATGAACTGATTCACAAAACTAACGAGACCTCTCTACAAAATTGTGATGCACATCAAAGTCTTTCACAACTAATGTGATCTTTTTAAGAACATATTTTATTCACTAAGTTGAGTCACATGCTCCAAGCATCCTTATTAATATCATGAATGAGGTGTTATGAATAACTGCCTCACTCATCATCTACCCTAATAGACTAAATGCACTGTCACACATCTGGATATATATTTATGCAAGTGTGTGTGTGTGTGTGTGTGTGTGTGTGTGTGTGTGTGTGTCTGTGTGTGTGTGTGTGTGTGTGTGTGTGTGTGTGTGTGTGTGTGTGTGTGTGTGTGTGTGTGTGTGTGTGTGTGTGTGCAAGGGCAGAACCCATCCTGAGGTTATGTAATGAAAGCGTCTGTACCAGATAATCTATAACATTATCCATCTATTTTTCTCACATCCTGTGTCTCTGAGATGCATCTGCTCAGACTTAAAAAACACTGTTATTATGAGAGCTAAAAGATTTCTTAAGTCAAATCCCAGCAGATATACAAAAAGAAAAAGAGCTTCTTTTATTTATTTATCCTTTGCTTTTAACCAGTTATCCCTCTTTTACAACACAAACACTCTCAGAAACAGAGATGCCTATCTGAGTCTATCTGTCCAGTGCCACACACACACACGTTCCTGAGCCTTGATATGAGCTCTTTTAAATGTAATCCACCATACATTGTCCCAAAAGTGTGTGAGTGTGTGACACACAAGCTTATAGTGAACTGACAATGACAGTACACTGAGACATAGATTAATTATAGAAAATCAATGCGTTGTAATTGTATTTGAAACAGATCGCCTCTGGCATTGTGCCTGTGTGTGTGGCTGGATATTAAAACATTTCGCTTTGTAAATGTAGCTAAAACAGGCGGCTGATGTTTTAATGGGAAAGAGATTAATGGCTCTTTTGACAAGCTCTCTGAGACGGTATCAGTGCTTTTGTGGCCCCTGCTGTGACCGATCTCTCATAGGCTTAAAAAATGCCCAGTGTTATTTTAACTTACACTGTTTTTATCGAGGAATGATTATGGTCTGATAGTACAATCACAAGACAATTTTTGTCAGTAAATGTATCAATGTCGAACCAAAAATTATTCAGACACCAGATATATTTTGTTATATTTTTTTACTAGTGGGTGCAGGACACTATAGTTAATTTATGTAAGTGAGGATTGCAAAACTGTGTAAACTGTGACATTTCATACCCCAAAATTTTTCATACCGTGGACTACCAGTAAAATTGATCAATTTGGGACCAAAAATTATTCAGATATTTTGACATGACCATGTTTTGCTTAAGTCTGTTTTCTTTCATTGCTAATGTGACCTTTTTACACCACGGACTGAACAAAATTAAGCATTGTTTGGTGGTTGGTTGGCCTAAATATGTATTATCTAATTGTGTACTTAGGTTGAATAGCTGTCAGCTGTTAAATTGAATTCATCTGTGAGACAGTCTAACAGAAGGATGACAAAAACCAGTGAAATATCAACTGATTTCTAGTCATATTTTATTACCATTTTCTAAACTATAGTGAATACACTGTGATGGTGTGAGAAATGTTGAAGGTGTCTGCATAAATTTTGGTTTGACTGTATATGTGTGTGTATATGTATATATACTTTTATGGTAAACTACATATTGTACCTTAATCTTAAGCGTTCAACCATGTGGTGCAGTACATTGCACCACGTTTCATGGAAAGGTGACAGGAGAGTTGCTTTACCCATTATCATCAGCAGGAGGAGGTCTGTCCGCAGGGGAAATGATGAATCTCCAATGTTAGCTTAACTGAACCAGGAAAATCCGCTCCTGTAAAAATATCATCTCAAGCTACCCTGTATATTTAGGGCATCTAATTATGCCCCAAAATACATTACAGGTCACGGGGGGGATCCAAGATCACTTGTGCCCTGAGGGGAGGTGCTTCAAATGTGACGATTGATTGATTATCATGATAATTTGTTTGAAATGATTATCTGGATATAATAATCACCGCCGTTCACCCCCTGCCTCGTGCTGCATTTTCATGCTCTCTTGTTCCCCGTATAATGCGCCTCCATCAGAAATGGCCTCTGGTTATGGAGGCGTAGTAACAGGGGCCTCCCGGTCGGGTCCTCAGGGTCTGCGGGGCCCCATTGATGAATGATGACCCAAAGGAGCCTGAAATCAGAGAGAATAAACAGGGGGAAGAAGAGGAGAGGAGAGGGACAGGGAAGGCTGGTAACTATCTGTAGCGGAGGGCAATTATACGCCAGGCCAGGCGGCCCCAGGGGCAGTAGATCGGCCTGAAGAATGCAGAGGGGTCCTGACCACCCAATACACTCACTCACACACACACACACACAGACTGAGGCCGGTGGGAAAGGAATTGAAAATCTTTCCTCCTTTTTCATCACATGACGTTGTTTAAGAAAAGTGTGAAGCAAAATTTGACATGCTAATCATGCTTTATTGTACAAGCCCGGTTTATACGATCTGAATAACAATCGAGACGATTTCAAAAATGACATTTCATAACGAGTCTTTCAAAGCACATTCAAAGTTTTACAGGTGTCTCTCTGTCTGCTTGTAAACACAAATCTAAGCGATTGGAACGCTTTTAACAACGCTTTCTAACTGTCACTTTAGGAGCTCATTTGAAGGAAAGCGTTTCCACGCCGGAGCATGCTTGTTCAATTAAAACAGAAAGCTTTCTTATGCACTCGAGCGCTAGACGGTCTGAAAACACGGGGCAATTGAAGACGTTTAGCCTTTTCTGTCATTACAAGGGGAGGAGGGCTGTGTAGAAATAATATTTGTGGTTTTTAGCATGACTATGAGAAGACTTAATGATAATATCCTTTCTCTGCCCCTGGCTCAGTGACGTTTTATTGGCCCCTGACTGACAATCTCTTTTTTTTCTGTGTGTGTGCTTGTTGAAATGGCATATACTGCATGTAAAGATACTTTGTTCTTTGAAGAGAACAATCAATTAGGGTGTGTATGATTGTTTACACACTCTTTCATCTGCAATTGCTGTAAGTCTCAGCCAATACTGTTGTTGAATGGCAATCAAAATGGACTGTTTTTTTTAATTGCTAAATTAATCAGTGTATGTATATATATTGCATTGTTATTGCATTCTGATGACAGATAAAGAATATATATATATATATATATATTCTTTATCTGTCATCAGAATGCAATAACAATGAAGCAACCTTCCAGTTTAGCTGATGTCATTTGTTTCTCACTGAATGATCATTTCACTTTATAATTACGGAACTTCAATATTTTGTGACTGCTGTGCTATGATGATGAAACTAACGTTAAGAAACAAATCTACTGTAACCTTTTTGAACTGTATCTGTAATACAAAAACTAGAACGTAAACTAAAGCAGTAGACTCCACGGCTAAAAGCGTGGTTTGGACAACTTTACGCCTCAAATAACACACATTTTGTACAGAATAATGAATTTATATTAATTAAATTGATAGTACACCCAAAAATGAAAAGTTGTTCATCAGCTACTCACCCACATGTTGTTCCAAACTCATAACACTTTTGTTTGTCTTCAAAACACAAATGAAGATATTTTTAATGAAACCTTAGAGATATTTGAATACCTTTGAAAGTCCATTCCACCAGACAAAAATGTTTGGCAACACTTTAAAATAAGGTCCTGTTAGTTAATGTTGGTCCTTTCAAAAATATTAACAGATGCACTTTTTGATTTGAATTATGTATTACTAAATGTTGAAATTAACATTAAAGTCCCCCTGTTACTGGCCACTCAGCATTTTCACTGGCCACAATTTTGACATTGATACCATGGGGGAATAGACCTTATTCAGAGCAGCGCCATGACATGTATGAAAGCAAGGCGGTGAGGGAAAGACTTACCGTGTTTTCAATGGCATCCACTGTAAAAAGCTGTATAAAGCTCCAAGATCACTTATAATTTTGCACAGCTCATATTGTCTGTTTTTTTTTTTTTGGTCTACTGACATTTCTTGGAAAGATATTTTTGCAGTGATTCGTCAGCAGAACAATCTAAAAACACAATAAATAACTGTACAGCCATCTGAAGAGATGCATGCCTATCCCTCACAGCCTCGCTTTCATTCCCGTTAAAAATCAAAAGTGGCGCTGCTGTGAATAAGGTCTATACTGCCATGTAGATATTTTTAACATTATCTCATGATTTGGCAGCAGGTATATTAGGCTGCTGTCACTTTAAGACCTGACGCATGGATCCATTATACTGTTACACGTGTGTTTACTTTCTCAACTGTTTACATTCACTTAAACATAACAAACTGTTTATGTGAGTACCAAGACTGCCATTTTGACATTATTTTGTATGTATTTGACTGTTTAAGCGCAATAAGCAGCTAAAAATAACTCAATTTAGTGCTGAGAGGCGGCTTTACGTGGGAATAAGTAAAATGATTAGCAAGAGTCGTAATCCCATGGCGAAATTCAAGCCCTGTAACGCCAACAATATTCATGATGATCAAGATGAGAGAGCGAGAAAGTCTCTATTTCATGTTCTGCGGAAAACGAATGTTAACAAATGAAACCTTATTGTAAAGTGTTACTAAAAGTTTATAAAGTACTACGTATGATTTGAGCGGTTTTGCCAGACATGCGAGCAAGCACGTTTAATATTCCATTTACCATAGTTGATGTGCTCTGTGTATGTGCGTTGATCAGTGTTTATATGTGAATAAAATCCTAATTTACATCTTTTATAAAGCGATAGTGTTCTTCAGAAGACATAAACCGGTCGTTTTAATTCAGATTTATTTTAGAATGTGTTTATGAACTATTTGAAGCATCATATCTTGTGTGTTTTAGAACAATATGATGCTGAGTAAGTGATGACAAAAATTCAAGTCTTTAATGTGTAATAAAGTGCTTTAACCTTTTACATTTTTATTCCATTATAAGAGAATTACTATACATTTCACAAAATGTTTGTTAAACCTGGGAATGGGTTGAAATAATGTTCTGTGGTAATGGACATAATGACACTGATGCTATCAAAACGCTTATTCATGTTTCATGAGTCAAACGAATGAAGCATACAAACAAACATTGTCTTTTGATTGTCAATATATACGTCTTTTTGGCTTCTCAGAGTGCACATACAGTACACATATACATGAAACCACTGAAGTATGTGAAGGTTGTTTGCGAAGGCGGATACGAGACATTTTTTATCTGGCCTCTTATTCCCAAAGGCATCTCCTGTCATAGTATCGCTCCTCTTTGACAAGAACAGAAAACAAATGTCTCTTTCTGCCACATCTGTGGGAATTGTCCTTTCCAGAGCAGAATGCTGTCATTATCCCTGATCTTCCCAGCGTTCACAGAACTAGAGCCTCGAATACAGTGTGAAAAGTAAAATGTGTGTGTGTGTGTGTGTGTGTGAGCGAGAGGGGCAGAAAGAGAGCGAGAGAGATTGTGAAAGAGAAAGATCAGTGATTGAGGATGGAATGATCCATTGTAGACAGAAGCTGGTCTGTGACGGCACAGCTCCGCTCGGCTGTGCTGGAATTCAAGTGGGAGAAAGTGAAGAGGGATGGAGAGCAAATAGAAGGCTGCTGAATGAGCAGTATATTAACTATTTAAAACGGCATCACTCTATTTTCTCTCTATGATGTCTGAAAGGGAACTGTCTGCGAACAAAGGCAGGATAAAGTGGCTTGCTTTGTCTTTACTCAAAGTCCTCTTCTATTTCTCGGAGTGGGTGTTCATTAATTCAGTTGTGTGAATGAAGTCTGAGCTGCACTCATATAATAACTCGCAACCGGGCTGCGGTTGACATGGAAACCCTTTCTAAAGACGTTATAGGTTCGGGACGGTTGGGGTGTTCTTGCGTTAATGGTGGTCTGGGACCCTCTCGTACTCTTTCCATACTGGGGTTTGGATTTGTTTTTCGCTGTCTCAGAGCGGGGACAGCCACGTCCCAAGGCTCATTTCTGGCTAGGAACTATGTGTGCAGTGGTCCCAAAACTATTTGGACGCTAAACTCCTAAAATGTCACTGCATTATATTATGAAATATCAAACCAAGTGGCATTTATTTTGAAGAAAGATAGCACATACACACGTTTCAAGCTAAATAAAAAGTATTTTCTAAGGTTTAAAGTGAAAAAATGATCGATTTAAGAAAAAGTAAATTGTTACTCTATGTGGTTGCCAAACGTTAGTGGAACATTTCCAGTTAATGTTTGTGGTTACTCTACTACTCTGGAAAAAAAAAAAAAATCATACTTAATCTCTCTGATTGACACGTTTTATTTTTTTCTTGTCTCTTGCTTTTAATTGACTAATAAATCAAATACACTGCTGAACAATAACAAATAATTTGTATTCTACAATATATTTGTAATATATTTTCCTAATGAAAATGTTATTATTAGTATATGTAATTGTCTTTTTTCGATTTGTATCACAGAATAATATATTTGATAGTTTTTATATTGCAATAAATGCTATGCCAATTAGCATAGCATTAATAATATATTAATATATAATTTATTGTTGTGATAATACCCCGAAATGACTTGAACATGCATGAACACGCATAAACCATATATCGTTGCAATCGTGCGTTTATTTTCTTCCCGTTTCAACTGTCAAAACGTTTCTTTTTCAGATTTGTATTAGCTGTAGCAATAGCTGGATGCCTTTGTCCAAATAAGGGATTTCCTGGAACGTCATAAGTTATTATTCTATTTTGGACTTTCTGCGAGAGAGCGCACTCCAGCTTCGAGTATTAATGAAACACATTGCATGAGAGTGTTTAGCGCTCCATAATGTTCACATTCCCTCGTTTTGGATAAGAATAAAACCTTAGGTCATGTACTGTATAGATTATCTTGTTATTCACATTGACCCATGAAAACCTCTATGTGAACACACTTGCCCGAAAAAGTGTGTTGCCCAAGATCATGTGACAATTTTTTTTTTCAATTTTAATAATATTTTACAAAATTACGGTTTTTAATGTATTTTTAATCAAATAAATGCAGCCTTGGTCAGCATAAGAGACTTAAAACGTGCAACTTATAAGTTACTTTCAAAACATAAAACGGCATTTGCAACACATTTAAAGACATTTAATGAAATGGATGTTGCGATATTCTTTTCTTCCCTATTGTAATGCATATCCGAGTGAAACGGCTTCTTGAGCAAGACAAATGTAGGATAGGGCTTGATTTTGTCCACTGGGAATTTATTGGATCATTGGATCGATGTGGTTTGCTATTGGTCGATCACATGTGAGTGACAGGTTGTCCCGCCCTCAAGCCAGTAAACGCGTCATCAGAGAAGAGTTGCTGAAAGAGGGAAGGGAAGTTATTTTGATTAGAGTTTACGAGGGCACATTAACTCAAAATAAATAATGATGTGCATGGATAAATCATTTATAAAAAGAATACTACAATATTCCATTTATATGAATTGTCAATTTTGATTTGATGGTAAGTTTTACTCTCTGTAATGCTAATATTTGAGTTGACTGAGTAAGAGAATGATAAAGAATGAAAAGAAAAGAGAGAGATGGCGAGAGGAGCGAGGCAGAGGAATGTCTGAATGCCCAGGAGAGACTCTGCCAGCCAGTCACTGTCTGACACAGAGAGAGGTCACTTGTATGAAGGCCGTGCCCAAACATCTGAAGGCCATGTGAAAGCAAACCACCTCATTTCTGGACACACCAGATCTGGACCACCACTTCTACAAAAACAATCCAAAGAAATGGATTTATCAGAGATAGCACAAGTCAAGGGAATGTTAGACCTGTTAGGAAAAAGCTTCAAATGCTCAGATTTCTCAAATTTCTCAAAATTCAAATTTCTCTTTCATTTGTCAGAAGACTGTTTTGTTATCAAATTTGAATGGGCAAATTATAGGACAGAAACAAGTGAAATTTGTGTGAATTAGCAACTTTACACTTTTAAAAAGAAAGACTCCTAAAAATAAAGGTTTTTTTGTGTGTGTGTGTGTGGCATCGATGGTTCCATTAAGAATCTTTAACATCCATGAACTTTTCCATTGCACAAATAGTTCTTCGTCGTTGAAAAAGGTTCTTTAAATTATGAAATTGAATTTAAAATGATTAAATTATTAAAAACAGACTCGGTTCTACGGGAGTAGTGCTAAGCACCCTCAAACGCAAGCAATAACACTTTCATTTGATACTGTACTAATATATCGGCAAAACAGATTTGCCAAACGCTCCAGTGCATATTTGTATTTGTGCTCTGGAGAACGCCAAATTTATCTATTTACAACGTGTTTTTGCAGAGGTCAGTAATGTAGCCAATCACAGACATAGTTGTTGACCTCTTGAACGCAATGGCCAATCAGAATGCAATACCAATCCAATTATTGGTGAAAGCGATGACCTGTAAATAATCTTAATACAGTCTCATTGTACATCGCTATTTCAGAATGACGCTCAGTGATTTGATTCTGGATCCGGGCTGAGAATGTTCAACCCATCAGACCTCAGACCTGCTATCCCTGCGACAACTTTAGTTTCTGATGTCACTCTACTTAACTGACCCCATTTCTTAGCTTTGTTAGTATTAGTTGATAAATGGTGTTTTTGAATCACTCTTATCTCTTTGAATTCTGTTGTCGCTAGCACGCCGAACACTCCACCGTCTTGCAAAATCCCTTTCAAAAGCAGATCGAGCTGAAGTTCACAAACAGCTCGTTTCTCATCCTATTGTGTTGCCTGTCACCTCAGCCCATGGCTGCAGAAAAGAACCCAAATCCCTGGTTTGTTTAGGAGATCATGTGATAAATGCTACGGCGCTAGCGTTCAGGATGGCTGACCTGCGAGTGCACTGCGGAGGCCGGACTGCAGCGCTGATCAGGCGCTTGGAGAAAGCTTTTGTTTGCCTAAGAATCTTTGAAATCTTCCCAGTTATATTTGCAAAGAAAGAATAATCGTTATGAGGATGCAACAGAGCACTGCTATTATTTGAAAATGAGGGTTGTGATTCTATTTATCTTCTTTTCTTTCTTGCAAACTGATTAGAATCATCATGTATCAGATGAATCTTTAAAGAAAATATTGTTATGCCATTTGTATTGAATTTTTTTTATGTAATGATGAGCTATTTAGATCTATAGGACAGTATGAAAGGTGTTGCAACCCCTTCAGCATTCATAATTCATAATATTCATAATACAGCATGGCATTGGGTGCCTTACAACATTTATAAACGTTTATTACATAGTAACAATATAAATTACACACATTTGCATTAAAACATTGTTTCATTAAACAAATGTATTAACCATGTAAAGCCTATCATATGAAATAAGTGTTAAAAAAATAATAAAAAAATAAAACGGAACAGTATGTTGAACCTTTAAACAAAATATTTATATATATAAATTTATATATGAATGTGTTTTGCATATGTATTTTTTGTTGTTGTTAAGTATCATATTTGATACATCAGGCTTTTATGACTCATAGTACAACATAGTACAATAGATCACACTTGATTACTTTGATACTCCCATTTTAAACATTTTTATTTTTATTTTATTTTTTACAAAAAACTGCAAAAAGACACACATGTACCACTACCTGATGGGTGGCATTTTTAAAATGATACTAAAAGGCTTTTATTTGCTAAAAAGTATAAGCTATCAATCAGATGGCATGATGTAGATTGTGTGCAACAGTTTTGAGGCTTTAGAAATGTGCGTATCAAAAGTGATACTGTAGCTTTATAGGGTTAAGTATCATCCTTCCAGGTTAATAGTAGGTCTCTATGGGTGCAATGCAGTGATATGCAGAGTGATGAACAGGTGTTGCACATCATAATTGTTAATAAATCATGTATTTTAGTATTTTATGGTGTATCTGGAACGCTGTATTGACCTACCAGAACCTGTTTAACTATTAATTATACTTTTCTTTCTATATGTCATATTATTCAGATCTGCTTTTACAGCTTTAAATAGTTGGTGACAGGCAAATTATTGACAGAAATGTGTAATTGTTGTCAGAAGGAGCTGTATGTATTTTGTACCGTTTTACATTAGCAGTGTGTATGGAGAGCGTGTGGTGTGTCTGTTTTGTAGGACCGCACACATGAGCAGATAAAGCCCTCTTGAAGCTGAGTGTTGTTCTAGAGGAATCCAGATGTGTGTGGATGTGCGGGTGGAAGCTAATGTGACTCCATCTGTGGCACACATGGGAGAGATTGTGTAGTAGTGGGAACAATTCAGGGTCACTCGCAGCCCGAGCCCTTGATTTTTCACAGGTTCTCTGTTATCAATGAGCCAAGCTACACACACACACACACACACACACACACACACACACACACACACACACACACACACACACACACACACACACACACTCACACAATTAAAGCCTGCGTTTCAGTGTCTCTTAACAGTTTTTAAAAATGTGTTAGTCAATGTTAAATTATAAATACTGCTAATTTATGTAATAATAATAATTATTAATAAGACATTGATGGGAGATATAGAGTGACAACTTACATTTATATGCATTTTATGTAAGAAGTCTGCTGATATCTCTGATCTACATTACAAGCTATCAGAATTCCTTCTTACTTTTTGGCCATATCAGTTTTGGATTTTTAAAAAAAAGTTATTTTGTGAGCTCCATATTCTTGCTATGTATATGAGCTAGAAAAGCATTAGATATGATACTCAACAAAAACACATATGCAAACTTTATATAATCCTGTATATAATCTATATATACAGGATTATATATATAATCCTGTAAAGACTAACATATGAGTCTGAAATTTTTATATATATATATATATATATATATATAGCCTATATATTGTCCACGATTCAATATAGGCCTATATATTTATATTTTGTCCAAGATTCAATATATAAATATATATATATATATATATATATATATATATATATATATATATATATATATATATATATATATATATATATATTGCCTATGTATTGTCCACGATTCAATATTGGCCTATATATTTATATTTTGTCCACAATTCAATATATATATATATATATATATATTGTCCAAGATTCAATAAACTGTTCCAATAAAAAATAAAACAAAATTCAGATTTGTTATTTCATATGTTAGTCTTCACAGGATTAATCATTAATTCATTAAGTTTATAGCCAAATGCCAGACACAGTTCCCTTTATGAATTTTAGCACATTGATAGCAAAGTTTCACTCAATGGAATGATGCTTTTCACATTTTCAGCTCATTTTGTCCCATAAATTAGCACAAAAAAAATCCGGTAACCAAACAAAAGCAGCCCTTGTTCAGGGTAATAAAGCAACATAAAAACAAAGGACGTGTGGATGGAATTAGTCAATAAGAACACGGGGAGGTTTAAAGTTCGAGTTCTGCTAAGCTTTCACAATTTGCACCCTTTTTTCAGATATGTTAATAAAACAGGGATTCACCCCCCTCCTCCTCAGCTTTTGGGCTTTGAGGGTTTAATCTTTATTATGGAGCATTACCCCACTGTGCGCTCTCTGGTCCCGCCTGGCACCACAGAGCCGGTACACACACACACACACACACACACAGACCTCACCCGCTCAAATGAACTGTTAAATAACTCCACCTAATCCTGAGCCGCTGAAACAATAGGTGCTTGGAACATCCATTTTCCATCCATCAATCAAGCGCTTAGGCTTTGGAGATTTATCATTAATTATACATGTAGAAAGCGGCGGGCATCTCGGGACAATCTTAGTAGAATCCCGCAAAGAAGGTCTGAGCATGAGGGAATTGAGAAGGAAAAGATAATCAGAGTCTACATCACCCTCTATCGCCCGGTCGGACTCAGAGGAATGATGCTAACGGGTTGTTTGCATTAGAAAGCGGGTTATTTTATTCAACAGCAGCTTTGGGTTGGTCATTGTTGGTGACTTTTCCAGTTTGACAGCATACCTTTTTTAAGTAAACATTCTCTTAGATAAAGAGTGTGTTTAGGTGCATGTCAGACTAAATAAAGCTATGTTTTAATTAATATTAGCACATAATTAAGCCTTCAGGGTGGATGGTAACGGGATTGACAAGGTGCTTATTAGAAAGAGAAATAATATATCAAATCTATTAAATTATAACTTTTCACTGTGTTACTGTCTTTTAAAGATTGTTTCCTATTGATAAACATAAAAAAACATACTGTAAAGTTGTTAAAAATGAGACATTAACTTGTCCTTAAACGGTTCTTTGAAATGATGATGGTGTCAATATGACTTTTTTGGCAACACTTTACAGTAAGGTTCATTTGTTAACATTATGTATTAACTAACATGAAGTAACAATGAACAATACATTTGATACAGTATTTATTAATATTTGTTAATTTTAGTTAATAAAAATACAGCTGTTCATTGTTTGTTCATGTTAGTTCACAGTCCATTAACTAATGTTAACAAATACAACCTTTGATTTTAATAACGTATTAGTAAATGTTGAAATTAATATTATCTAAGATTAATAAATGCGGAAGATGTATTGTTTATTATTAGTTCATGTTACCTGAGGTAGTTAACTAATGAACCATATTGTAAAGTGTCACCCTTTTTCATAATATTATTATCAAATACATACATAGTATTCAATAAGTATTCAAAAAGTCTTTTCAAAAATATTTTTTTCCATCTAATCTCTTTAAAAAAGAGAGAATAGAGATAAAATGCTAACTTTTGGGATTGGGCCAAAAAATTCCTTTTTCTTCTGATGAGATTTAAAAATGTGTATTAATAAATGTAAAAATTGGCATCAGCTAATGACCCAGATAAAGAAGAGTTCCGTTGCACCCTATTTGTTAATTAGGGCATAATGACCAGAGTCAGATACACATTATGGCGTGTGGCGACATAACCTCGTGACTCTCAGGGTGTGAAAGGCCTTCATCAGCACAAACACAGAACGTTTAGTGTCACAAACAGCAGGCTTCATTAAATAAACCAATGCGGAGGAACAGGACGGTCTGAATATCCGCAAGTCATTAGGATAATTAAAGAGGAAAAGCAATTGAGTAAACAAGGTTGTTAGGCTGTCACCCCTAATTAAGCCATTAAAGTGAGGAGAGAGAGAGTGTCGTGTTAATTACCGACTGCTCGTCGAGAGGAGGCTTCCACACTGGAATTATCTGATTGAGAAACAATGATTATCCTAAGCAGGGGGCAGGGATGCTCGGGACCCCTCGGTGCTGTCCCGCACAATATGCCGCTCTTGCTCCTTTCAATTCATCCCCAATAATCCCTTCAGTCTGTGAAATAGCCCATTCACATTTTATACTGCTATGATGAAAAGAGAATAAAGACCATGAAGGGTTTTCAGACTGTCAGTGACTGCGGTTTAGTCGTGCACCATGGCACTATGTTCTGGTCAATAAGTGCATGCATTTAAATATATATATATATATATATATATATATATATATATATATATATATATATATATATATATATATATATATATATATATTCTCATTTATATATATATATATTCTCATTTATATATTCTCATTTATATATATATATATATTCTCATTTATATATATATATATTCTCATTTATATATATATATATCTATTCTCAACCCAATTCTCAATCTCTCTCTCTCTCTCTCTCTCTAATATTATACTACATGTCTGTAGTGGACACAGAACACAAGAAGATTGAGAAAATGCAAATACCCCCTTAATGCAGTCATTATCATATAAAATGTGCTATTACATGATGCGATCCAGAACATTAGTCGGGAAATCACAAAGACCCCGGTACAATAATTCACAATACAGACAAAGCATCACCATTTATTTTGATCGAAACGCTCCTGCAATTTCCCCTGTAAAGGCCTTTTCTATAGTACAATTTTGTATGTGTGTAAAGGAGAAATGTTGCATTTGCAGGCATATGTGTATTTTTAGCAAAGGTCTTCGTTTTTAAAAACCTGAAATGAATGTCACAAGCAATGTTTTTTATCTCACTAAATGCATGTTCTCCATGTATGAAAGGATTTCCCATGATTTGACACACACTCACACCTTAATAAAAGTGCCTTAATTTACAAGAAAAGATGATTAGTTGGTAAATTTTCATCTTTGATCACAATAATGCTTTCTCGGAGTTATCAGCCCCTCGTAAGCTGCTTTACCACCCATTCCCTTTTGTCATTATGCTTGATTTGATTTAAGATCTTGCCCATAATGGCAATATCGGCTTGACAAACATGACTTCTTAGCAGGTGATTTGCGTCAAGTATTTTCTGAACCAGCACATAAATGAATTAGCAATAAAATGGACTTAGAGCCCTAATAGCAGGGGTGCCCATTATTGCGGCACTAATCACTAAAGAGATGCCATTCAATTGCCTGGAGAAGGCGCGTTTTTCTGCGGATTTCATAAAGTAACACGTTTGTAATGGAAGGCGCGCTGCTAGAGCCGAAGCGCGGGAAGCTTTTCTGTACATGTGAGTTTTGATTACCGCTGGCAACAGGCTCTTAGCTCGCGCTGGAGGCAGTGGCCGAGCTGAAAGGGTCCCAGCATGCGCACGCTGCCTCTGAAATTACGCCGGCCGAGAAAGTGCTCCTCTGCATTTATAGTGCATTTAATCAGTGCCCGACTTTTTGATAGTCAAACAATAGTTAATTACAGTAGCACCTGCCTGAGAGGTCGGGGTGGATCGTTGTTAATGAGGGCCGTGCAGCGCCTGCATCTTTTCCCGGAATATATAAAACTCCAGGGATGCGCCGCATGGCTTCCTCAGCCCACCACTTCCACGCGTCGCTCACTGCGAGATGATTGACGGCGGAGACGGGGGAGAGAATGGAGAAATGGACTTTGATTCCATCTCTTGTGTTTGGAGAAATTATATATCTTTGCTTTCAACTTCAGAGAGAGAGAGAGAGACAGAGAGAGAGAAGGGGTTGAAGGGGAGGACGGCTCGCTTCCAGAAGTTGGTTTAATGTTCATTTTCTCTTTATCTGTAGCCTATTTCCTCAGTTATTTGTAAGTTGGGTTGTGTATTTAAGAGGTCAGTCTCATTTTTATGCATGGGACCAGTTATGTCCAGTAACAGTCCAATTAAAGTGCTTTCGTATACTAGCTTCAAACGCCTTGTTCAAAACCCTCTTAAGTTAAAATGATGAGATCAACTAAATATCACCCATATAATGAAGGTACACTACCTTTCAAAAGTTTGGGCAATAGTAATATTATAACTAGAATGTACATTTCCAGAAGAAAATGTGAAGTGGTGCTTGCAGTGGCAAAACTCGCCGCTCGGTTGCTAGGGTGTGGTACATGGTTGCATACGAGCCAACAAACACATCTGTAGGATGTTCTGGTGCTGAGATATGGCTTATTCATGTGTTTGTATGATATGTATGTTAATCTTAATAATATTTGTTGTTTCTTATTTATTTACTCACGTGTGCCGTCAAACTATTGTATAAACGCAATATCACACTCGTAGTTGTGCGATATCGCTGTATATCAGCACGCCGTAATTAACTATGCTGTGTTAGTCATTTGGGGTGGTTAGTGAGCTCTTAGTGTATATCAGCATCCTGTGATTACCTAAGGTAACAGCTGTGCTGATATACAGCAATAATGCATCGCTACGAGCATCACAATGTTTCTTGAGCACCAAATCAGCATATGAGAATGTTTTCTGAAGGATTCTGAAGATTGGAGTAATGATGCTGAAAATTCAGCTTTGCTGTCACAGGATTCAATTACATTTTACAAGATATTAAAATAGAAAACATGGTTACAATTTATTTTAAGGCGTCCATGTTACAGTTTAATTATATATTTAAGTACTGAGTAATATTAATTAATAATGTACTTACTATAGGGTAAGTTGCTATTAGGAACATGGTTTGGTTTTAGGTTTAGTTGCATGTAATTTTGCATAATCTACTCTTATTACTACAGTAAGTTACATAGTTATTGCATACATGCATGCAACAAGGACACTATAAAAAAAACTAAAAAAAAAACTTCCCCCTCTTCAGTGTGTCATGATCTCTTGAAAATGATCGTAAGCTCCTTGGTAGACAGTATAGTTAGTGATAAAAAATGACCCATTCTCCCCTTCTTGCTGCCTAATTCCCCCCTGGGCTGAAGAAAATGAAGAGAAAATGGCTGTTAAAGGCCAATTTGATAGTGCACACATCATGTCATCCATGCTAAAGCAAGATGCGCTTGGTAGAGCTCGCTCGGCTGGACACCAGATCAAAGTGTATTAAAGATGACCTCTGTGTCAAACACGTTGATTAAAAAGATTGTTAAACAACTGACAAACGCATACATACGCACACCAACCCTATTCCTGTTCTTAACTACAATGAACATGCCATCAAATGTTTCGCACATATATGATTTAGTCTTGCTCAGAAAACCTGAGAACTTGGCCTGCTGCTACGTATACGTCCGTATGTTTGTGTTGGAGTGATATTTTAGCCATTCTTTCCTCTGTCAGTGTACTCTGACCTCTCTCATTCATTCATGTTTCATTTGTTTGACCCTGACCCCCCTTTTCCAGGCCCCCATGCAGTGCTGTAATCTATTTTTCTCTTCCCTATTGGTAAGCATATTTGCCATAGCCAATCAGGTTGATTGATCATCAGCAAGGGCGCAGGTTTGGCAATCAGCTGGGCTGTCCCGGCTGCCGCAATTTCCCAACAGACATGCAGAGCTTGACAGCACAATAAACTGGCTATTCATCAAAGTGTCCCGCTCTTGGACATCAGATCTGCCCTGGGGCGGACTCTCGTACCCCATAAACTGCCGTGCGCCGCTCTGAGGGCCATGGGCGAAGCGTAGGAGTATACGCACCTCTTATACAACAGGGTGTGTGTGTGTGTGTGTGTGTGTTTGTTTGGGCAAACACATACAATGTATCATGTAGCAGAAAGAAAGCCATTGTATTTTTACATACTAATGTTCCACGCCAAAAAGAAAGTCATATGCACTCTTAAAAACAAAGGTTCCAAAAGAGGGTTTTCACAGTGATGCCATAGAAGGACAATTTTGGGTTCCCCATCTTTCAGTGAACACTTTTTCCCAAAGAAAATTTCTTAGAACATTTTAATAATCTAAAGAACCCTTTTCCACAATAAAGAACCTTTTGTGCAACTGAAAATTGCTCATTGAACCGTAGCTGCCTTTATCTTTAGGCGTATGGGTTCGGAACAACATGAGGTGAAAGATTTCTTAAATGTTCATGTGTCCGATCGTTCAAATGCAAATGCAGGTGCAGCTATTCTTCTACATGAAGTCCTTCAGTGATAGTGAACCTCCTTGCCTCATTTCAGAAATGATTCATCCCTTGAAGCAATATTGACTGAATGGGACAGAAGATGAATGATGGTTCTAATGTGATCTCCACACACAAAGAGGTCATGATAATAAAACATTTATCAGACATCTATTACTTACACACACACATGTGCGCGTGCGCAAAAAGACACAATACAATGTTCAATACAAACAGAGCTGTAGGGAAGGGCAGCAGTCAGTGAGGAAAGTGCTTCTCAAAGCAGTGTGTGTGTGTATGTGTGTGAAGATATAGAAGGTGAAAGCACAAAATACAAGAGGGGTTTTCAGAGCTTTTTGAGAGCGTCCCGAGAGTTAAAGAATGCCCCTGCTCACTCGATCGGTTGTGTTTTATTGTGCATGGGTCAGTAGTGATGATTAAAGAGATATTCATGGACATTCAGCTCTCCCTTTTGCTCTCTCTCTCTGGCAAATCGTGTTTTTTTAGAAGCTGTGTCGTCCCGGGTGCTCGGAGAACACATGAATCTGCCAGAGCTTGCGCACTTACAGGCCTGTAGTCAAGACAGAAGTGCCTCCATTGACCTGGTCAGCAAACCCAGTCGAATGTAGCCGTTCCTCTTCAGCTGGAGACTAATGAGATCTTAAAACACACCAGCCACGAGCTCAAGCCCGCTCTGATCCGCAGCAAAGCATCGCAAATCTGAGCAGTTAGGAAAGGTCATGTGTTAAGTAATAAAGAAAGGTACGTATTAGAAAGTTCCTTTAAATTAAGTAGTAATTAACGTTTTGATCAAGTAATTAAGCAATAGGAATGTGCTATGTTGTGCATATAGTCATTCCTAAAGGGAGTTGTTATTCAAACAATTGATTTATTGCCTTTATAACTTAAAGCAATTACTACACACAAAAAAAAAAAAAAATCATGTTTATGTTAAGGTTAGTTTCTACGGGTGTTGTGCAGTGATGTACACTACCACTGAAAAGGGGTCTGTAATTTTTTTACTTTTATTCAGCAAGGACACATTCAATTGATCAAAACTGACAGTAACAATGTTTGAATCGTTATTTTTTTTTTTTTTACATTTTGAACCTTTTATTCATCAAATTATCCTGAAAAAAACTATTTAATATTTTTTTGTGGAAACTGAGATTTTTTTTTTTTTTTTTTTTAATACAGAACAACTGTTTTCAACATTAATAATGATCAGAAATATTTCTTGAGGAACAAACCATGATTTCTGAAAGATCCTTTTTTTGGAGTATTGATGCTGAAAAATCAGCTTTGCTGCAGGAATAAATTAAATAGAAAACAGTTATTTTAAATTGTAATAATATTTTACTGTTTTTTGTTTTTACTGTATAGTTGATCAAAGGAATGCAGCATTGATGATCTTCTTTCAAAAACATTAAAAAAAATTATATAAACATTTAGGGGGGGGGGGGGGAACAAAGAGGCATTCTTAAAAAAAAACATTGGACTTTGAAATGTTTTGAAAGCAGTTTTGTGGAAATGAATGCCAGCTAATCTCGTCATGCCCGTCTCAATCCACGCTGCTTTACCGGCCAGCATACTTCTGACTCTGAGGACATACTTGGCTGCCATTTCCTCGTTTAGTAGCGAAGGGCACGTTATATGAGCAATCAGGATATAGGGGTTATCCTGGATGACCTGCCTATTGAGTCCCATTCCTCATGTGAGAGCTCTGAAGTGCTCAACAGGGGGTGTCAGAGGGAAGAACATGCCATTAAAACAGTATTGCACATAATATTGCTTGATTCCATAGATGTTTATCCACATTATTTCAACCACAGTGGTTGGAGAAACTGGGAAATTTCGAATACATTGTTTTTGTTTTTTAGTAATGCATTAAATTAAACATATGGTGGAAATTGACCTATACAAAAGAAACTTTTTATTAAAGTTTTAAGTACATGTTATGCCCTAAAAATTATTTTTTGACACGTACATCGGTACACACGTACAATATTTCCCATATTGTTTTATAAAACTCTTTCACAAAAAGGTTTATTCAGCATGCTAGTCTGCACTAATTATTTGAACCGTGATGGTTGGAGAAACTGGGTAGCACCATTGTTTTTTTATTTTTTTATCACAGTGTTTGTTTTTGGATTATTGTTTTGTTCTCTTTTGTTTTTATTTTTATAATATTAATTATAGGGTGTGATTTGATCTATATAATAGAACCATGGTAAGTTTTATGTCCTGACAAAAAAGTTTCTCATATCCATAAAAAGAAAAAAACAACAGCATTGCTAGTCTGCAATATTTTTATTTATTTATTTATTTATTTATTTAGTAACATGTAGGGTGCAATTTGACCAATGTATTCGAACCATGATAAATTGTATGTCCAGAAAAAATATTTTTGGCAAGTACATTGGTAAGCTTCCCATATTTGGCAGTATTGGCCTAAAAATGTTCAAGAACTTACATTCAGAGCATTACATAATTCTTTCCCAGCTATTTCGACAATGTCCAAAATCAAACAGGCGAAATTTGAATAACAGGTTTTTTTTTTTTTAAAGCAATGTCTTGTATACAGTTAAAATCCTTATAAACAGATCCATGGTGTGCGGTGTTTCTGGTAGCTGATCTGGGGTCAGGACCCAGCAGGTTGACATGCTGAAGAATCTGTGCGTTCACAGCACTCAGGGTCATTCTCTCTGGACTTCCTGTGGTCTCACTGGGAGGAAAGGTCTGTTTGTGTTGCTACGGAGACGTGGTGAAAGGCGCTGGGACCTCCCTCCTGTCTCCTCTCCTCCAGAGCCGCATATTGTTTAAAAAAAAAAACCTGTTTCCTCGCTCTTCGAGAGAGAAAAAAGGAAAGCGAAGCGGCCGTGTTTCAAACAATCGCAGGAGGCTACAATTAGTTTGTGTATTATGATAAGGCGTGGCAAGGCAAGACGGGGAAGGCGAGTTCTCGTCCCAAACCCCCCTCAACAGTTTACTTTGCATTAGGCAGCAACAACAGTATAAACAAACGTCACAGCGCAGCGAAACCCTAAGCCCCCTTGTTCAGTCCGGCCTCTATCACTGCTGTTTACTTGCATCCGCCGAGGTGAAAAAGTCTGGTTATGACATCACTTTCTTGTTTGTATCAGATGTGATCCCTTTCACACTCTCTTACGGTTTGACTAGGAATGGTTGTTGGCCCTCCAGCTGAATGTTCGGAATGTTCAATTGGGTTCATTTGTGAATTTCATTGAGTTTGGGGACTTGATGCTTTGAAATTTTGTCCTGTATCTGTGTGTGTGTGTGTGTGTGTGTGTGTGTGTGTGTGTGTGTGTGTGTGTGTGTGTGTGTGTGTGTGTGTGTGTGTGTGTGTGTGTGTGTGTTATAAAAGCAAGCCGTCCTGCTGCAGGAAATCCTGCTGTGCACAGGCGCCCTCTATTGCCAAAGCCCAGTGTGTGTGTGCTGGACTCGTCATGGGGACTGCTCCAACATGTAGAAAACACGCAGTATACTAAAGTAATGTGCCATAAAAACCAAATATGCAGTTCTGCAGTGCATTATGTAAACAAAGCACATCTCCATTCCTCTTTTTCTTTGGTGATGCACAAATTGTCACGACCAAATTCAGTCTTGCTGATCTGCAATAGACTGCTGTGTATCATATTTTCTTGTTGAATATCTGTAATGTTTAATGGGCAGTACCCCTAACAAATTTAGATCCCAAATCAAACAACTTCAATAGACCAGCAAACCCTATCTGGAACAAAGATGAAGTAAAAGAGGATGTTTTGGATAAAAGTTTGCAAGTCTAACCAGTGTTGCGCTCTGAATCTGTTAAGACAACTGCTGAATGTTTGGCTTTCACCCGCTGCGCCCTGAAAATGATACAGTGAATGTGGCTCTTACAAATTAGCCCCCCTTAGCTACCATTCAACACTTTCTGATCTCAATGAAGCCATCTGACAACTCAGACAGCCTGTGCTCGCTTCAAGAGATGCTCGTCGTCTTCTCTTCACTTCATACTAATATTCCTCAATTAAGAACAGTAGAGAATTGAGCATCTCTGAACTGTATCTTTCTCCACCAATCTACTTTCTATCCTTTATTACCTGTTTTATTATATGTACACTGTCCGGCCGAGTTGCCTTTTGGATTTAAATTGGCAAATGCTTAAGAGTCTATGATTTGATCATTATTGAAGTGATTATTATGTTTCTGGCATGTTATATGTTTGGTTAAGTTCTTCTAACCCTAACCGATGGAGTGTGTAGCTTTTCATTTCTTAAACAACCATGTAGGAAGACACATTATGGCCATATTCCAGGATGCCAAAGTGCAGATTCATCAGGATCAGATTGTGAACGAAAGGTTGTGAGGAGCATGAAGAATCATTTTCACACATGAATTATCTCCTCTTGAGTCCAGATCTTAAATTCATTGAAAGTGTTTGGGATGTGCTGGAGGAGACTTTACAGAGAGCTGGACTCTTGCATTGTCAATACAAGATCACGAGGTGCATCAATTTACCTTAAACCTATGGTTGTTCAAGAAATGAAAAGCTACACACTTCATCAATTATGGTTAGAAAAACTGTTGAGAAAGCTAATAATCACTGCAATAATGATCCAATGATCCAGAGACTCTTAAGCATTTGTCTATTTAAATCCAAACTTTTTATTTTTATTTTGGCTGGGCAGTGGTTAAATCTTTGTATTTTAGCTTTTATTCCTTGTGACAATTGCTGCAAAGGTTTATATCTAAAAAGGAATGACTGGTTGCACTGATACCTTCACACTCAGCCTCTATAAGTGAAGGTTACAAATGCTCTTAAACTAAAGAGGAAATTGAGAGTTTAAATCGTTGCTGGATTCCCCCCCCCCCCCCCCCCCCCCCCCGTCTCTGTCCAGGAGTAGTATTATATTGCGAGATGCAGGTCTGTTTCGGTGTGAGGGAGATTGAGAGGCGTGAGAAAGCCATGTGAATTTCTGCCCCCTCGCATAAAAGAACCTCTCTTTTATCAGCTCTCGCCTCAACAGCAAACCCGCTGATATTTCACCGTTTCTCTGCGGCACACGCTGTCCCTGCCAAATCCTCTTTATTTCACAGTCCTTGTCTACACGTGTAGCTACAAAAGTTGCTTGAGACTTCCCGCATTCTCCAAATACTCTGTGTCTAATATCTCGAATCAAGTGATACTTGTTCCCGTTCAGCAACGTTGTAGTGATATCGCAGTGCTGTGAGCCGCAGTCCAAATTTGTGGTTAACTCAAGATGGTTCTTCTTAGTTTGGGGAAGGAGGATGTGTATGAGGCAGCAAGAGGGAGTACGTTTTGAGCAGGGGGTCATTGAAGGTTTTGTTAACCCCTTAACCACAATAACGTCTGTCTGCAAACTAGTGAATTGATTCCAATTCAAACTGCAGGCAGAGTCATTTGGTTTGTGGTCAGGAAGGAGAAAGCACACACACACACACACACACACACACACACATTCAGTGACTGGGGAATTGTTGCATAGGGCTGCATGTTTGCATCTGACACAGGAATGCATTATTTATACTAGCATGATGTTAGTGCGGCCGCTCGAACACGTGTAACTCATTCAGACGCCAGTAAAATTAGATATGTGAGAATGTTGCGATGAGCCTGACAGATATAACAGAGATTTACAGTACATGTGCTTCTGCGAGAACAGTAGCAGACGGCAGCTTTAAATTAACTGATACATCTGTGTTAGATATATTTCCGTATCCCAGCAGCCCCTGCAGCTGCCGGGACTCTGATAGAGTGATAGACGGAAATCAGACATAGTGAAATTAAGCACACTGACAGGACTGTCACCTTCTCTTACTTTTACATTCAGAAATCTGGTGCTATGACCTGGATCTGGTGCCGATCTATATTCCAGATATTAAATGTTGCCGTACTGGCAGAATTGTTTCAGAAAATAAAATGTATGGGCAATTTTATGATGCACATATCATGTCTGTACATAAATAGATTTAAGTTGTATTTTCTCTTAAAGGTGCTTTCGGATATGGTTATATCCAAAGTAACATTTGTTTTGTTTATATAAAGGCTCCTTCTTAAAGTTTCCATTATTAAGAAGGCAGTCCACCATTTCCTCTTGAAACACTCACATTTACCTGTTTTTTCCTCTGGGTGATAAATGTCGCCGAGCATTAAAGTCAGCTCTGGAAGAGAAGTACCTCGTTCCTGGAACAAACCATTTTACATGGATTGCATCCATTTTTGCATGCACTAGCTGGGATGAGGTGTGCATTGAACATGTCGTTATTTCAAAAAATCTTTATGAACATCTGCCAAGCACTTCACCATCCTTTCCAAAAAAAGAAATAGAAAAAAGTCATCAAGCCGATAAAGGTGAGTTTACCTCAGGCTGGGACATAAAAAAATAAAATCCTATCACTACACATATTTGTTTGACCCTTTACCTTTATCAGTCCGACACTATTAAAATGTAAATGTCATCTTTTTGGTGGAGGTGTGAAATGAGGGGGCCAATTATTGGATTTTTTTTCTTTTTCTGGCCAAAGTGATAAAGTCAGCAGACTTTATGCTAATAATTGGGCTTCCTCGTAGTGCAGTGTAAGGGCAGTGATGCGTTTCCTCTTCTCTCTTCCCTTGAGGTAGTGTTCCCTCACAGTGGTGCGAGTAATTGAATCAATTCAATACCAATGCCCCCCCCCCCCACACACACACACAGTTCCCCTCCCAAATCCCCTCACCCAAAAAACTGATGTCTGCCGGTGATGAGAGCCAGATGTTAGAGTCAGTGGGCCCATATAACGGCCATGTCTTAAAGGTCCAGCATCATTCTGATGAAGGATATATCTTCATTGAAGAGATGGGTCGCCCATTACCCCGCTGAAGGAAATCAAGTCCCACATGTGTGTGGTTGAGCGTGTGCGCACATGTGAGCGTCTACATGTCTGTGTGTGCAGCTCTTGTTTTATGAACAGTAGAACGCGGCTGACACCCATCCTGTTTCTGGCAGCTTGGCGGGTCTGGATCCAATCCTCCAGTGCTCATTAAAGAGCAGAGCCATCTCTACACCCATCCTTTAATGAAACACTGGCAGGGTGTGGGAGGGTGAAGGGGTGTGGGCCGGGTCACTCTTCAGCAGATGTGTGCTGGAGCACAGGCGTACTTGAGCCCGATAGCCAGAGGCAAGTAAGACAAATCACTACTTGCTGTTTTTATTATAACTCATAATACTGAGAAGAATAAAACACAGGAACAAGGAACTGTAACGCCAGAAGATCCTACACCTAAGAGTACCACCTCAAAAAGGATGATTTGGACCATATTTTAGCTGCAGTGCCCAACAGTTTTTACTGAAGAATTCATACAAGTGCTTCAACAAAAATAAAAACCTAATTTATCCGCTTTTAAACCCTTAAAGTACAACAAGGTGCGACAAGGTCAACATCATTGTCTGTTGCAATCAGTGAAATTTTAGTATCACTGATATTAGTTTTTGTAAAAATGTTATTATTTTTTTATTTTTTACTTAAATTTAAATTTTAGTACTTAAACTAAATGACTAATACCAACCACCATAGCTCAAATAAAATAATTAAAATATATATATATTATTTTGGTTCATGTTATAATAGATATATTATTCTGTGTATAATTATTTTGTATAAATAAATACACACATATGCATGTATATATTTAAGAAATATATATATATATATATATATATATATATATATATATATGTATATATATATTTATATATATGTATACTGTGTATATATATATATTACATAATTTATATTATATAATATTAATATTAATATATATATAAATATATAAGTATTTATAAATAACAATTTTCTTCTTAAATGTATACATGCATATGTGTGTATTTATATGTACAAAATAATTATACACAGTACACACATAGATATTATGTGTAAACAATCTTTTAATTTTTGGATGCAATAAATCGAGATTAATCGCAGCACTAATATATATATAACTTTGATGAAATTAAAAGTGAAATTAAATCCACTTCAAATGTTGACTACTGTATGTATATATAGAAAAAAAACAGTGCGCATGATAATCGCCACTGAATTGAAAAAAAAATTATGATAATGACAATTTTGGCAGAATGAATGCTTAATTGTCACAAAAATAATGCCATAACACACACAAAAAAACATGCTTTTACAACTGGCTTTATTTTATTTGTTTAAGAAATATATAGGCTATTTCTTTATTTTTTGACTGATTTGGACGTGTTCTTGACAGGTTTCACTGTTTGAGAACAGCTGATAGGATGTTGGTAAAACTAAGGTGTCGTCAGCACAGCATGGCGATTACAGATGACATTCCTAAATCTGCAATAGAGTGCTACTTGAATGCAATTACGTGACATGGGACATCTATACATCATTCACCATATGCAACAGATTAGGCTAAACCCATCATTTGTACGTGTTGTCTAGTGGAGTTTCAAAACAACTTTAT
Organism: Meda fulgida; assembly: GCA_030578275.1. NCBI lineage: Eukaryota > Metazoa > Chordata > Actinopteri > Cypriniformes > Leuciscidae > Meda > Meda fulgida. Next base: position 6,797,990 of record CM060623.1, read on the forward strand.
CTGGTCTTAAAGTTGCTCCATTACTTCTTTCCATTCTTTTTCCCCCCACTGTCTTTCTTGTCTCATCTTTACAGCACCTCCTTCATCATGCGTTTGTGCGCAGCCACCACAACTCTCCTCATCATTCTTTCTGCCTTTTATATAACTGCTCCCCTTATAGAAACCACACGCATTTAAGAACACGCTTTGTGTCTGAGCCCTCAGTGAGACCGTAAAAGCGGCACTTAAGTGAAATGCAAGAGGACAGGGAGAAACAGAGACCATCAATCTCATAATTTGTGAAAAAGAAGGATGACACAAAGGAGGAAAAGAACTGGCCTTCGATTCACATACCGCTGTAAATCTCTTGTTAGGTCATTAAGGCATTCTGATGCCAGTGAGAATATGGTTAGGTAGTTCTCGGTCATCTTGCCCATTGAAGACGAGCACAGACTCTGACAGTGAGGGAAATCCCCTCCGCGTAGATGCAATAAAAGCCCAGCTGCAGCGAGGAAACTGAGACGGGGAAGTTAAATGTGTGGAGTCTGTCCTCTGGCCTCTGATAAAGTTGTGTTGCTCATAGCAGACTTCGTGTCTGTGTGTCTGTGCTGGACAGAGGTAATTACCACAGGCTCTGATGTTACACAATTCCACTTTCTCAGATGCCACAGTAGATCCGTACCTAGAAGTCAAAGAATCACCTTAACTTCCCCTTTGTGGCCCTGCGTAAATAAGAGTAACTGTGCTTTTGCATAGTTTATTGGCTACATCATTATATTAGCTCACTTCCTTTGACTTCAAAATCACCACTGGCTTTTGAACAAGGACATAATGCCTTAAAGAAAACTGTTATTATTAGTAGAGCTGGCTCAATGAGAGCAATCAAACCTATGGCCTTGGTATTGAATGGTTATCATTTAGTTTCCCTGATCGTTTTCACCCTCTCTGTGGCGCTTGAAATTAAATTGGCTTTTCGTGCAACTGTAGCTTTAAGACTTCTATATGTAAATGAGTTTAAGTGTGGTTGGCTAATCTCTTTGCATGTTAAACCAGAGGTCTTCAACCCTACTCCAACTGTCCTGTAAAGTTTATTTCCAACCTGCTTCAACACACCTGCCTGTGTTTTTTCACATGATCCTGAAGTGCTGAAAAGTAGCTGATAAGTGTCAGAAGCGGGACTTTTATTTTGACAGAGGTGAGAACATCAGTGCCTAAATGCAGATGCACAGGGGCTCCCATTCTCAGTCTACATTACTTTGCTGTCTTTGTTTAACAGATCTATTTAATACATTATTAGACATATATGTTAAAGAAAGTTAAAGGTATATGAAAAAAAATGTTTTGTCTGAAAGCAGCTTCTATCTTCATTTAAATCAAGGCAATACCTTTAGCATGTTAATGGATTATGTTAATGTGTTTGGTCATGACGGACTAGATTTGCTATGCTGCTACGTGAATAGACGTAAATAAATCCTGTAGCAGATCTAGACAGGTGGCGCTGGGGGAGGTGGAGGAGTTCAGAGGAAATCAGATTGTGTGCTGCAGGACCATCTTACAACAAACACTGAACCCGTCTATTTTACTGTTAAACAAGCAAGCTCAGCGGTTGCAGAATCAGCAGAGGCCAGTCAGCTTATGCTGTGCAGGAAATGATGTGATTGCTATAGCAGATTGCATGTAAACGACCTATCAGTCTGTGGCATCTATAGTTTCATAACCTTCATGCCTTATAGTTGCTGGTCGATAATATAGTTTACATTTTCGACAATACAAGCAATCAAGCAGTTGTTGCAAAATGCTATATAGTGCTATAGCTGTATAGTATCTGATAGATATACCACTCTGTGGGAGTATACTGTATGTATGGGGAAAAAGCATACTTATATAAAGAGCTGGATGATAATATTGTTTACATTTCCCGTTGATATAAACAATCAAGTAGTTGATATTTGCTATATAGGATATTTAATATATTTAATATATCACATATATTTAATATGTCTTTAAAGTAAACTGATATTAAGCATAATAGACATAATAGATTCAAAGCCAAAATACAGAAAATTACTTGAATCTGAATCTGAATCTGAATTGAATCTAATAAGGAAATTACTACTTGCAAACAGCCATATTTGGAAAATCAAGAATATCATAATACAATATGTCAGATGGGTCTGACATAAAGCCAGAAAAAAAAAAGCCAGAGCTCTTAAGACTGGAGTGACTGAAGGGAAAAAGAGGAGAGAATGGAAGTCACAGGCTAAGCCCACCTCAGTGCTACGTAAACATGACACCTTTTCACCCCGGCTGAGAAGAAAATGCTCGGTAATGACCCGCCTCGACCTTCCCAGCTCTGGCTGACCCCTTTCTTTAGCTCGGAGCAGCTTAATTCTTACTAATTACATTCCTGACTGACAGAAAGCTGGCAGCTGCCGCAGCGTCGGCCCAGGTACTCTGGCATCCCTGGCACTGGAGGAGAGAGCGAGACCAGATACACAACACTAAAGATGACACACACATTCATCAAGAAAGCCAAGCAACATTGATTAGAGAAGATTGATTGCATGTTAGCCTCCGAATATGTAAACTCATTAGAAATGAGTGTTGTTTGTACATTCCAGGCAATTACAGGTAAACAATCTGGCTCAAGTTCTGCATGAAAAGGTAGCAAAAACATCATGGTATTGTCTCGTTTGAAGGAGACATGATTTAGATCAATTTTAGGCCAACTTTGGATTCATTTTGAGTCATTTTAAATAACAATAATAATAATAACTTACTCCTGTTACATTACATTATAATGTTCATTTGCATTGTAAGATACACAACTATCATCATACAGTAGGTCAAGTACATTCTCTGAAGTAATGCTGGTTTGACAGGGAAGAGATTTCTTGCTTTTTAAACAATCTTCAACCAGTTTACTAGATTACAGTATAATCTATGTATGTACTGAAATGTTTCATATTTAAGATGATTATTCTAAGAACATAACAATTTGAGCTTTTAAAATCAGCATGCTCACCAATGGATTTATTTGATCAAAACAGTAAAAAAGGTAATATTGTAAAATATTAAAATTTAAAATTTGTAAAATCTAATTTATACCTGTGATGCAAAGATGAATTTTCAGCATCATTACTCCAGTTTTCAGTGTCACATGATCCTTCAGAAATTATTCTAAAATTATGCTTTGGTGCTCATGCAACATTTCTTATTATTATAAAATAGATTACCGTTTTTACTTGTAGTCTTGTGAACATAAGAGACGTGTGTATCTAGGGCATGGGTGAGAGATGTGAGGCTGTCAGAACACACAATTCTTAAAAGTCATCCAGAGCTGTGACCAGAGATACAACTTTTGAGCAGTTTGTTGAGAAGTCTGAGACCTCATCACCCTGTTGACTGGACTCTGAGACTAGAACAACTTTTGAGGAACTGAAACAGGCAGTGGTTCAAGGTTGAGGGATCATGTTCAAGCAGTTTTTATGGTCCTGCAATGTGTAGATATCCTGTTGTATTTGATCAGAAATGAACCATTCACTGAGAAGCTCATGTGACACTTGTAATGAATCAAATTATCCACATCACTAGAATTACCAAACATCATCATTAAAAAAGCTACACCATCAAACCCAGACACATTATGGACCACTTATGAACCACTCTGACACATGTCATCCTAAAGGTAGAAGAACACTAACAGTATAAAATGCCACTCTAAAATTGGTGGATGGATGGATGGATGGATGGATGGATGGATGGATGGATGGATGGATGGATGGATGCATGGATGGATGGATGGATGGATGGATGGATGGATGGATGGATGATCTTGGTCACAGTAGTCCAAAGTAGACCCAACTTCCAAAGGTACCATTTGACACATGCACGGTTCTGACAGTGGAAAAAGGCTGTAAATCACACCTAAATCCAAGGCCATGCTAAACCTGTGACTGCTGTACCAGTCCATCAAGAATAAACGAATGAAGAAGAAATGAACATATTCAGACTCTTTCCATTCACCATGCAGCGTCTGCGTTTAGAGCCCGTGGAAATCTGTTAGACACAAGTGTACATTCATCCTACTGTTCCTTTGCTTTGACTGAATTGACAGAGCGTTCGTACAGAGCAACGGTAATCAGTTCAAGCCATGGCTTCATGGTTCCCATTAAATTGGCCAGTGATGCTCCAAATGGAGACAGAACTATTTCCAGGGGAGGAAACAGCGAGTATTGTCAGAATCATGTGCGTGTTGCGATGGCAAGCGAGTTTTATCGCAGTGTCCTAATCTCCTCAGCCTCGCTCAGCTGTTGAAGATCAAGTTGCCTGCATGTGTCTTTACTATATAATTAAGGGATTTTAGGGCAGTGGCCTGGAGAAACGCACTCAATAGCGTAACAAAACACCTTTATCACATATTTCACAGCCAACTACAACTTTTTCTTTTTTCCTGTAGTGGACTAGACGATTGCTGAACATTATGTTCTCTGCCAAGTTGTTTTCCTTCACACAATACACACAGTTCAGATCATTTGGTGGTATGTATATACATTGTTACGCTAATGAGATGTTTCATAAGATATTTTATGAACATTAGATAGCTGAACTGTATGATATAATGGTTTCGGATGGCATTGCTGCATCGAAGCAAGATACAGAGCTTAGCAAGAGGAAAGGGACGCAACAAGATTTTTTTTTTTTTTTTTAGCATAATACAGCTCTTGTGTTTAGCGAAGACAAGGGCCCTTCTGCTCCCCAAATCCTCAGGGCTATCTTTCAAACAGTGATAGTTACGGAAATTAGCGGCGCAGAAATCCATAAGCATCACTCGTCAGGGGGCTTATTAAGTGTCTTTGTGAGTTTATGAGGGGTGGGCGACGCTCCCAGCTCTGAGTGCTCCCAGCGCTTCCCTGGCTCCACCAGCTGTGAAGAGTCACCATCATACACACACACACACACACACACACACACACACACACACACACACACACACACACACACACACACAGACACACAGACACACGCACGCGCGCGCGCGCACGCGCACACGCACACGCACGCACGCACACACACACACACACACACACACACACACACACACACACACACACTGGCTCCTGTTGTTTTTATACTGAGATAAACATACTTTCTCCTGCCCCTAAGCCTAACACTGACATAAACATTTTGGCATTTCTACAGTGTCATTAAGACAGAATTGAACGTTTATTTAGCCATTTGATTAGCAGGGGACAGTTAAAATGTCTTCACAGTAGATTTCAAGTGAAAACTGAAGTACACACACTTCATACGCCCAGAGTAATGTATCTGTGACTTGATTGACATTTGTGCTCAGTATATTCTTAATAATAAGGTTATTTGATGGTACTTTTGATCAGCAAATAACCCGTATAGAGTTCTTCAGTTGCTACAGGATATGGTGCTTTGGTGATTAAAACGTTTTTAGTGAATTACAAGTTTCTCAGATCAGCATATTGTTATATGGGTTTTAAAGCACAAGTACATGGAGGAACAAGAGAATGTTTTTCAGCAAATGATTTTGAGGTTGAATGGTCAATCACTTGATGTTTGAACCTAAACAGAAACATTTAATGCATACAGTGATGTACATACCTCTTCTATGATGAACATGTTTTTAATTTCTGAACTAAAATAATCTTGATATATATATATTTTGTGTATATTTGGCAAGTATATTTATATATTTTTTTATATATATATATATATAATTTATTTGTTTATTGTATCATGAGAAAAAAATATCTTGACACACACTTAGCAATTTAGTTATAACACTGACTATAATTTGGCAATATTAATAATAAAAAATGTTGCACTAAATACTAAATGTATATATTATACTAAAATTTTTGAACATGGTTCATAGCTGTTAAATGATATTATCCCCAAAACTTTGTATAATAATAATATTGAAATTTGTTTATTTGTTTGTTTGTTTGTTTGTTTATTTATTTACAATTAGGATGTGAGTTTTTTTTTTACTTTTTTGTTTTAAAATAAGTGTTTTATTAAAAAAAAGAAGAAAAAAAACCTGCAAAAGCATTTCCAACTTTAAGCCAAAACTCTTTCGAGTTAAACCTTTGTTTTTAAGACTGCCAAACTGATGATTCTAGACGCTGCGATGGCATTTCCATTGGTACAGAGAAAAGGAGTTGCAATGTTGCTCTCCTTCACCGCGCGAGTCTAAAACTGTTGTGAGAGTGCTGAAAACAGCTGTCATAGCACCCCCACCCACATCAGTGACACTTGTCATCACCAGGATTCATCTCCAAATGTCCAACGACGGTGGAAAAGCACATCTTTCAGTTCCATGGGGTCTCATCTATCTGCGGTGCTGCTGAAAGAATGTGTTGTCATTAAATGCAGCTAAATTTAAAAAAAGCAATCTAAAAATAGTTTGCAAATAATTCTGTAATGGAATGTTCAAACCTTTTTTCGAGCTTGAAATGCAAAAGCTTCAAACAGGATCAAACCACGTTCCATTTACATCATAAAGCCGTAGACCTCGCAATCATAAATCTTTGCGGACATGGACATTGATTCCAGTAATAATATGTGGTTGAATGTCGCATGGATGCCTCTGTCGAGATCCATCCATCTATGAAACAGGACATGGCGGTAATGGGAAAGACTGTATTGCCGGAGGCGGTAAGCTAGCTCATCAGCCCAGTGAACTTTGATGCGTTGCTAGTAAATATAATTCCATTATTTTCTCACAGCTGAGGAAGCTGCAAGGTACACAAGGGCGTGAACTGGCGGTCACGAGGGAGCGAGCCCCGGAGCAGAGCGGGAAAATGATGTTGTTGTTTCTTCCGAATGAGTTTTCAGGCAGGTGTGAGCGGGTCGCGGAGAGATTTGTTTGTCTTGAGGAGTCTGCTTTCTGATATATCACTGCTCAAGGAGAATATGTATGGCATAAAAGAGAAATATCTGGATTAAACTAGATTTGTATTTTCCTAAAGGAATGCAGTATTAAAAGAGTACACCATGCATGCCCATTATTGCAGTGTAAAAGTTCTATAGGTGGGGTAAAAATAAATGCATCTAAACAACAAGACTGCATTTCAATATGCAAATAACTGCATATAAAGAAAAATATATTTAGTATGCAGATAGATTTAATCCTGCTGTGTCATATGTGGTTTTGCACATTTCTAAGGCTTTTAAATGATCATGATTGAAAGCCTGTTATACACAATCTTCTGTCTTCTATCATATGATTGATTACCAAGAAAAAAGGCCTTTTAGTATAATTCTAAAAACGTTTTTTTTTCTTCTTCTGTGAAATCTATATCTAATCTGATTTTTATAAAGTAAATAATGAAAGAAGGCCAATCCCAATTAAGTATGCAAACAGATTGATATATTTAAAAGATCAAATAAAAATCTTACCAAACTTTTGAACAATAGCATTCTACCTTCCACGAAAAAAGTTAATTTACTGTTAGCGGATATTTCTCTTGGCAACTTTTCTTTCTATTCCCCATGTCTACCATGTTTATGAATTATTTGACTACGGATAAGTTTATGTTCCTGCAGCTTTGTGGCACCATTTTCTGTTTAGTATTTCACTTTGCAGGATGTTGTGCAGATGAGAGCTGAATTTATGCGTTAACACACTCCAAAAGCTCGAGCTCACTCACCCCTGACTCTCCAGAGGAAGTCGGGTATAGACTTCCAGCTCTCCAACTGCCTGCGGGCAGCAGCCTGGGATGGATGTAAAATTAACATATTAAAATATTGGTATATTTCCTTTTCAAATTCAAAATCAGGAGCAATATGCAAAGAAAGTGGTGTGTGTGCTCTAATTTTTCGATGATGTATGAGGGTCTAAAAGTTGCGTGTGTGTGTGTGTGTGTGTGTGTGTGTGTGTGTGTGTGTGTGTGAGAGAGGATATGTCTTCAGGGAGGTTGTGTTGTGTGATAAATCAATACCGTCTTTACGAATGATAGCTTGTCAGTGTTGACCACCAAACCCTGGAGGGAAATATCTGTTGTACTACTCCTACCCACCCTGAAAACAAAGATCATGATTGGTGGAGGGAAATGAGACACTTTCTCTTCTCAGTTACTGTAGCCATCTGATTCAAATAGATGGAAAGAGAGCAAAAGAAATATTGGGATAAGGAGAAAGATGTAGCTATCTACAGGAAGACGAGGAGGGGTTGTGGGCAAGAGTTAGAAAGGGGCCTGTATTCTGCTCAATCTAAGTCTATCACCTCAGCTCACTAATGAAAACCAGAAGAGCCGTCAAACAATCCCTGCTCTGTCGCTACCTGTAATTCTTTCCCTTTTTTTCTCCATTTCCCTCTTTTATAAACTCCTTTTTGTTTTATACATACAGTATATGAAAAACCGATTATACCATATTTTTTATTGAAACAGGACTTGGGTTGGGAAACGAGCACCAGTTACAACGAAACCAAATCATTTTCATGTCATTCGGTTCTTCAAGGTCTACATTCTTCCATACTAAAATGTCAGTGAACGGATGACTCTTATGAATGACTCTTATGGTCTTTTTTTTTTTTTTTAATCAAGTTAAAAACGACTTGATAAGTCTCTATCCATATATGTTATTGCCTTAAATTGGTCTATTGACTCACTAACTCATTGAGGTTCTTGATGTAAAGGACATAGGCCAGTAAGAGCTCTGCGTGTAAACCTCACTCCTCTGGCCTCAAGAGGCGCTAGCGACTGATGCTAAAGGTTGCGGTCTTTAGTGTCCTTGTTAGCGCCCCCGCCTCCCACACCAGAGACGCCGGTTCGAGCCCTGCTCCGAGCGGGTCGAGTAGGACCAGTTACATTTGGTGCCGTGACCTAGATGGGAGTGAGGTCTAGGGGGTGAGTGTAATGGATGTAGCCCAAAAATGGCGGTGCCTGTAAACTTCACTCTCCTGGCCTCAAGAGGCGCTAGCGTCCTAAGCGCGCTCGCCTCCCATGGCAGAGTCGCTGGTTCGAACCCTGGCTCAGAGCGGGTTGAGTAGGACTCATTGAATTGTTCACTGAACGTCAAATAAAGGCACTCCTTGTGAAAAAACAAATGCTTGTAAAAGAATCGTAAAGGGACAGGTATTGTTAGAATCAACATGAAAGTCATTTGCAGTTTATTTTGCAGTTCCATTCAGTTAAAAAGACTCTCAAATCAGTCTCTAATAAGGATTAATTGGTTTGAATTGGTGTAATGACTCACTTATTGAAGCAGTCAAAGCAGTTCTTACACTCTCGGAAAAAAAAGGAACAAAAGCTGGCACTGGGGCAGAACCATTTCAAAATTGTGTAGCTAATGAGTGCATATTTTGGTACCAAAAGAAATTCAAATTCAATCAAAATTTGTTTTTAAAGGGTCCCATCCCAGTGACAGCTTTAGTACCATTTTTGTGCTTGCTTACTGAACCTCAAGTGAATCAGTATTCACTGATCTGTTTCTTAAAAAAAAGAATTAAAAGAATTGTAAAGGGACAGGAAATCTACATAAAAAGTCATTTTGCTAGTGGCACAGAAATTACACACTTTATCTGAACAAGAGTCTTTAAGTCTTTATGATTACAACCCATAGTCTTTTGCGCTCAACTATATTGCTTTTTTTCAACACTAATGCATTGGTTTTACTATCCTGGATCCCGGTGAATACATCAAGCTTTTTTTTTCTTCTCTTGCAGCTTGAGAGGGCTGAATTTTTTTTCTCGTTTTAACCTTCTTTCTGTCTCTCTCTCTGTCTGTCTTTCTCTCTCCCTCTCTCTTCTGCTGCTGAAAGTGCTGCTCTAAGCCAAAACTGGTGCAAACCGGAGGGAGGTGGGGTAAGGGGATCTGTGAATGGTGTGAAAAGTATTAAGTGCCAGTAATAATTGGAAGAGAGCCTAGAGAATCCAAATATAATCTTACAGCAGGAACACTTGTAATGCGTTCAGTCTGGACGCGGCCCCGAGTGCTGACAGGGGCCGCCGCTGCAGCGGGGCCCGTTCCCTCCGACTCTATCAGTCTCTCACTTATGTTCGCTCCTCCGTTATTCTTTTAAAAAAAGGGGAAGAAAAAAACACATCTGTGTCATCGAAATACTGCTGTGTCGTCCTGACCAGGCAGCCAACGAAAACAGTTTCTTTATTTTTTCTGGCATGTTTACCAAACCTTACCCTTTTACATGGTTTCCCTGCTCGAACACGAGGCACGCGAGTGTTTTCTAACACAGAGGCTCAGGATCTCGCCTATAGAAACTGTTTTGTCGAGCGTGGGGCAAAGGCCGCTCACAGCGGGAGGCTGTCTGTTCATCTGAGCCTCAGTGGGATCACAAATCCCAAAACAAATGAGACATTTTGAAAGAACCTGGGAAGTATAGCAGATTTTAAACAATCATTTATAAAGCTTGTAATTTGACTAAACTTCACCGAAACATCCTGATCGATTACATTTTTGACTTCAAGCTACACGTCATGTTTTGTTTATTTTATTTTATTGTCAATACTTTATATTTTCATTTTTTTTTTACATGGAAATGAGTAGTTTAACTTCCAGTGGCCAATTTTTGATTTGCGAATATTATCTAGAAAACAGTTTGGAAATTAGTGGAAATCCATACACATAAATACACTGAAAAAATCTTTAATTTAAAATCCATCCATTTGGACTATACAGTTTTAACATTAACTAGTAATAAACAGGTAAGAAACAGGTACAATTTCTGCACTAAAAAATCATTAGTTTATTATTTACAGTTGTTTGATTTTATATAAATGATCATATTTTGAAAATGCATTTAATTAAATTGCTTAGAATCAGCATAAATCTGTTTATTGTGAAAACAATTAAATTTATTCAGTTAAAAGTGGTTGAATTTATGGCTAGCTGTGGAACAAGCAATATTCAATTAGTTCAAATGTATGTGATTGAGAAATAATTGGATTTATTGATGATAAATACATATAAAAACCAAATTATTGTTACACATTCAGTTTGGTACTTTTATGGAAATCTTACCAGTTTCTTATGTTTGACAAATATGTATCACATTAAGTTTATGTTAAATGGTTTCATTAAACTTTATATACACTTCAAATACATGATTCATGATTGCTTTAGCAAATCATTCTAATTAATCATTTCTTTATGAAATATGCCGGGCAAAAGGCTGCAGCGGCAGGTGCCAGTGTCTGATTTACTTTAAACGCAGAGAGGAAGTTGAGTGGTTGGCCAACACATTCCAGTGGTGTGGCCGCGTCGCTTGCCCTGCCCAGACTACCTCTGGAAAGTGCAAGCTCTCACTCTCTCGCTCTTGCTCTCTGCTTGTCTTAAAATGTACCTTTAGACAAGTTCTGTTTGAGTCATTCTGACACTGTTAGCAAAAGTTGACTTTTATTTTTGGGAGGTCTTACATTTCCTGTCTAAAACAGGTGCTGTGGCATGTTGGGGCTGTGGGATTTCCACAGGCAAGGTTTCCATAGAGCTAGGTCTGGAAAACAGCATAATGTTAAGAACATTTTTGAAGCTTTGGAAAATAGTGTCAGCAGTAGCTGAAATTTGATGTGGGTTAAGTTCAGAATAATAATAATGTAATAAGTGTACTGTAAGTCACTTTGGATAAATTCATCTGCTAATGTCATGTGTTTAAATTTATTTGTAAATACACATTTGTAATGATGTGGTATATGTAATATTGAACAACACAATACAGTTACATTATAATCAATCAATGTTAGTCAACACATTAAAATTACTGTACACAAAGATGATTAAAACATAATGGTGAAAGTGCACTTTAAATTAAAACTTTTACTTTGACATTACAAAGTGCACTTAAAAAAAGTATACCTACGTGTCTTAGGGAACATAGTCATGAAAATGTAAGTGGCCTGTTATTTTATTAATATTATAAGTACAGTTTTTTATATACTTTTAAGATTTTTCACAATCAAGACGGACAGACAGAATGTCTCCCCTCAAGACAGAGGAAAAGGAGTGTTAAGTTCTTTTCCCTTCTCTCTGTTCACTCAGCATGTTCTAAATCTATCAAAACACCTGCTGCCTCTCCTTACCACGCGAGCTGCACTTTTCGGAGTTATTTGTCTTCAACGGGCTCCAGACACATTCTTTGAGTCCAGAAATCCTGTGTGTTGTGAAGCCCTCTCAAATCCTGAAAGATAACCTGCAATGGACATGATGGGGATTATGCGCTCACGCACACACACAATTGTGCGACAAGACAAACACTCACACACTTGTGAAGGTGGAGGAGCCCCACGTGAAAATAAATGAACCTTTGCTCTTGGCATGTTTTAAAATCGACACTATTCCGTTCTGTGTATTTTCTTTGAATGGAATTGCGGGAGGCTTAGTTGCTTTCAAAACACGTCTTGACATCATTAATGCAGACAAGATGAAAACTGATAGGGGCTTGGACATATCCTGTTTTCACAGACAGCGTTTTATCTCAACAGGATTAATACACAGTCGCAAAGGTTCAGAGCTTCTACTTAGGATGTCTTGCAGGAGACTAAGCTGTTTGTGGGTCAGTTTGAACCCTTTAGCTCATCGGGACTATGACCATTATTGATGATGGAGAACCCTAGATCAAACTGATCCTACATTCTCAAGTTGTAGAACTCAAACTAGTCCAAACCCGCTCCTGAATGTAATGATTGTATATCAGGTCGGCTGTTGCAAAGCTCCTCTTATAATAAAGTTGGTCGTTGGGCACTTGAAGGGTAGACGTGTTGTAAGTCTAGGATACAAGCAACGAGATGCAACCGAGATGGAGGGAATCATAGAAAGATGGAGGTTACACGCTGAAATGACACTGTGTGTCCGACAATGGCTTTAAATGACATCTCATGGGAGCATATCGGACTTCATGCACGCTTTTATCCACCGGACAGAGAACAAGAGGTGGTATTGAGCGGCAGAGGACTTGCAGAAAGGCGAGCTGGACCACACAGATAAAGACCTCGCTCTGTCTCTGAGAAGGGGATTTCTCACTTTCTCTGTCTCTATGTGTGTGTGTGTATCTCCTTCCGCATCTTAAAGAAACAGTTTAGCACAAAAAAAAAAAAAAGATCATCATGTTCCAAACCAATATGATTTTATTTCTGCTGTGGATGACAAAAGGAGAAATGAAAAAAAAGATAATAATAATAAAAAAAGAATAGTGCCTTTTTTCATGCAATTGTAATTTGTACATTGTAAAAACTTCAAAAAGGATGTCAAATAATGATAAGAATAATAATTGCAAAATGTTGTTTTCATTTTTTGCTTAATATACATTTACATTGTGATTGCCATCACACAGTTCTATGCATATTTTGATGCATTGTCAATTATTTTGACTACGAAGAGCTTATTAAATCCACCAGCTAGTTGAGAGAATATGGAGGCCGCTAAACTTTCAGACATTTAGAATTATAATTATCGAATTGAACCTTCACTCCCCACAGTCAACAGCTATGGACACTGTGTAATTGCTGCTTCATGCAGCGGCTGATTATGTAAAATTATACTGCAGTTTTTTTTTCCTGTTTTTTTCCCCCTTATTATCTTTCCACTTACTTACCTCTTTCCCTTTGTTTTGGAGACTACTGTGTGTGGCTGCGTTATGGTGTTACCTCTGCTGTACAGATTTTACTTTGTGAAATTCAGTGAATATCAATAGAAGATTGCAGAATCTTGAAACTGCATTCAACTGCGTAGGTTTGCGTGTTAAGTGAAGAAGTATACTGTTGAAGTTTATAACCTGTGCCAAACGTAAAATAAAATAAAGTATTGACAAGTAATTGTTCATATTTACGAAGAATGGTATGGGTATGAAAGTGTTTCAGGAATGCGGTGGTAGTAAGTGAAGACAGGAACACATGTGTGGTGACCTCACTGTGGTGCTTTACTCAACTCTAAGCCAACACATTATCAGGGCCAACAGGGTTTGTTTTTCTACCTGATTTTATTCGGTTGTCCAAATATATGGCACAGAGGTCCGATGCAGAGGGAGTGGAGGCTGCTCTCCCCTCTTTCTCACGCAATCAAATACATATACACTCATGGTTCTCTGTTGGACAATAACTTCATCATTTAAGATGAAACTTGGGAGCACTTGCACACATTTGATATCAATGATGTGAAACATTTAAAGTTTGATTTTTATGTCTGTTGCTAAATGAGATTTCAGTAACGCTTTAGATTACAGCCCGAAAAGTATTGCGTAATTAAAGCGATTTTACAGTGTAACTTCCTGTCATTTATAGTGTACCTATAAAGTACTTACATGTAAGTATAAGGGAACAATATGTAAAGTTTGGTGAATAAAGGGGTAACAGAATTAAACACTTATTTAGACTGTAGTATAATGGGGTACTTATTCTACTATTATGATACCACAATCTTACATTTGGGAGCAATTTAGCGAGAACATACAACAAATAAAGGTTTCTGAGTCAGTGATATTAGATTGTGTGTATGTATTTTTATTGTATTTACCTTGTAACTACATGGGTAACAAACACCACTTTAATTTACGGCCCACAATGTCACACTTACCCTGTAACTACATGAAACAAGAGGGTAACAAGCACCACTTAACCCGTAACTACATAGTATATTTCCCAGTATTAGTTTTAGCTTTACTTGCCTTGAAACATGTAAGCCCACACTTAAACTTCTGTAATTTTTAACAAGCCTATACAATATGTATTGGTGCACCATTATTACAAAAGGTACACAGTGTATGTTCTCACTAAATTGCTCCCAAATGTAAGATTGTTGTATTATAATAGTAGAATAAATACCCCTTAGTTATATAATACTTACATATAAATATTTTTTCAGTTCTCCTGGTTGTTACCCCTTTATTCCCAAACTTTACATATTGTTCCCTTATACTTGCATGTAAGTACTTTATAGGTACACTATAATTACCAAAAGTTACACTGTAAATTCATCTTAATTACGCAGTACTTTCCGGGCTGTAATCTAAAGCGTTACCGATATTTCCCACAAATCCTAAATGTTTCATTATAATAGACTAGAGTCCTACACTTCTCCCATATTCTCAATATGTGCTGTCACACACTACAAAACCGACATGCTACCATTCATAAATCATGCTCATGTAAAAAACGCTGCATCAGCTAATGAAGTTATGATGCTATTTTTTTCTTTTCTTGGTACAGCAGAGCTTTACAAGCAGCCTCTACGTGGTCACTGCAGTATCAGATTTAAGCAGCTATGAGTGAATATTTTTATGGGGTAAGGCCCCGTGTCCTCCACTGTTGTAAATTGGCTGGGGATTTGCCAGTGATTGGCTTCAGTGGCAGTGACGCCAGCACTACAGTCTGGCTGTCCACTGTGGACTGACCCCTGTGTTACACACACACACACACACACACACACACACACACACACACACACACACACACACACACACACACACACACACACACATGGGTGTGTACATATGCACATTTAGGTCTTAAATACAATTTTCTTTTCAATGCATAGACACTTTTTAACACTAACAGCATACATCAAGTGTACGCTCTCCCCATCTGTGCATCAATGTCACAGTCATGGGGAAAAAACTGTTCAGCGCTCTAGTGCACTTAGCTAAAATGACCCATTGTTCAAATGTTATTCTACAGATTAACCTAGACATCTCTGTGATTGTCTCTCTTCCCACTGAGAGTGACTAATGTGTGTGTGTGTGTGTGTGTGTGTGTGTGTGTGTGTGTGTGTGTGTGTGTGTGTGTGTGTGTGTGTGTGTGTGTGTGTGTGTGTGCGCATGTACTTGTTTCGTTGCACTTGTAAGAGACAATTCTCTTGAATTAATTCAAATTTATTTAATCCAATTTGTAAAAAAAAACATCAATGGGTCAAATTTTTTTTTAGTCAAATAATAAATAAATAAATAAATAACAAGCCCAAAAGTTGTCTGTAAATAATTATAATTTATTTTATTTTGTAGCTTTAGTAAGAAGGCCAAAACAGATGTAATAAGTGTGTAAGTGTCATAAAAAGAGAATACAATGAGTGTCCAGCAACAGGAAACCTTCCAACAGCTTATGGAGACGGAAGCTGTCCTTGGTGTTTAAGAAGAGAGTAAATCTGTCGTTTCTCCCTCCCTTTACTGCAGCTGCAAGAAATTAACCTGTCTCCCCAAACACTGCAGATAAGCCATCTGTAGGAGTACACTTCCATGAGACTGTTACGATTCAGGCCCTATTCCCAACATCACACAAAAGTATGTGCATTGTATGTAGATTGCTTTATATTTATTGTAGCTATCCAGGAGATAAAAATAAGAGCAAATTGAAACTTTTTGCTGGAGTCTTCTGCTGCTTAGGAGTTGATACCTAATGAGACTAAACTGAAAACTCAATTAAGTTACCATGAAAGAGCAAACTCTGAGCAATACATTTCCCTTTAAGTTAATGTTAAACATTCCAAACAGACCTACATGTTTCCAACATTATATTTAAACAAGACCCTGTGTTGTACTGTAGCCTGCAGAGTAAGAGGAGAGGCCAAAGATCTCAATTAGATGCTGGCTATCCTCTGCAAGCTCGCCAAGGCCTGTTGAGCCCTAAAGTTGTAGTTTTGACATGGTCTGAGTCCTTCATCCTGCAGATAGACAGCATTTTTCATCCTGTCCTGCAGTTATCTCCCTCTCAGAATTACCCTCCTAATATATCCCCTTTCATCGGCCAGCAGAGAGGTCCAACAGAGAGAGAGAAAAGGGAAAGAGGGGGTCTCTGTTTTGTCTCATGGATAAAAAGGTGGGTTTCTGGCAGCAGTTGAGGCCACACTCAAGCTCAGAGGGACACAATGTCCCCTCTGTCTCCCATAGAAAGGAACTCCTGACAGGAATCAGCTTTCAATTAGCTCTCAACCCCCCTCCCCAGCTATTCTAACCTCTCTCTCACCGGAGGCCTGGCCTGTGGCCCCTGCAGCTTAGCCAGGCAGCCCGAACTGCAGATCTGGGGCAAGATTATAAGCAACCTTGTGACAACCAAATTGTACCTTATTTATAGGTAATGGCGTCTCCAGCCACCTCACGCCTGATCTGACACCTCTCGTCACCGTGGAGAAGCACAAAGATGGAGTGCTCTGTGTTAGCATATGAAATCGCCACAATTACTGTCGGCCAAGTAGATGGGTGGCGGACACTCTTTCCCGCCTGTTTTAACTTATGATTACAATCGGAGAGCTCCGGATAAGTTCAAGGATGTCAGTGAAGGTATTTTTTATTTTTTTTGTGCCTAGTTTAGTATCACACTTGTAGGAATTTTTTAGATCAAGGGTTAAATGAAATTGAATTCAAGAAATGGTATAACCCATAGAATCCTATCAAGAACTCTAGTGTTCATTGAAATATGTCCAAGCTGAATTGCCATCTAGCATCGAATTTAATACCACTGGAAGTTTGCATTGATGGGAGCCAAGATACAGGATGCTCTTTCCAGTTGGATGGGGGTGTATTTGAAAAGACTGTTTCTCAGTCTCAGACACTGATTGGCTATGTGGGGATGGATGAGAATGTACCGGCCAGAACAACAGGCATTGTGTGAGGCTGAGACGGCCGAAGGAGCAGGTGTTGTCCACTGGGACAGGGCTTTGGCATCAGAATAGATTCAGGATATGAATATGGGGATATTGTGCCCTCTTGAGCACCTGCAGACCCCCTGGACAAAAGGCCACGCAGGAAAAAAAAGGAAAAGGAAAGGCAATCCCACTCCGGTGGATGCATTCCAGCCTACATCCTCTCCTCAAAAAGAGGAGAAGACAGCCCTTCTATTTCTTTATTAAATGTGACCCCTCCTTCCTACCTTAGTATAGTTATCTCTCTGGTCATTCAATCTTCCTCACACACCAATTCTCTTTCATGCATAAACTCTAGTCCAGCCTATTTATTGACTAATTCGTTTAATGAAGGTGTTAGGTGTTCAAGGCTAAGTGATAGGCAAAAAAGTCCATCTATCATGATTTATGATTTAAGTATTCACTACAATTAATTGAAGTGAAATTTAACTTGCGTTATAAAGTCAGGGAGGCCCCTCTTGACTTTGGCTGAGGGGCCAGATAGAGGAGCCTGGGGCCTCTTTAAAAGCTCTGTGTTTCCCCACTACTTTCCCTGCCCGTGATCCCTATCACTGGGGTGACGATGTAAGAGTCCTGCAGACAGAACGAGATTGAATTCTGAGCCAGCCAGGACGACTGATATCTGACCACCCACCCAGCTAGTGGCTCTGTCCTGTGTCCCATTCCAAAACCTCATAACCATCAAATCTCCAAAAAAAGTTAATTAAAGTTATTATGTTCTGGTATGTGCATTCTGTACAACATTATACAAAAATACTGTTGAGTGTTCTGTGAAATTATGGACTGAATTCTGTACCACACATTATTATTGGTAAAACTGCAATTGGTTATATCTTGTTTTCTAACACTCTGGGCTATGGTACTCATCGATAATACCAATTTGAGTATTTACCAATTTCTTCTTCTCCCTAACTCTCTACATTTCCTCTAGGAGCTAGTTAACTTGTCTCACTTCGTAATGAACTTGAGGTGTTATATTGCACTATTGATGTGAACCTGTGGGACCACTCATGTAGAGATTTATGCTTTTCCCGCAGTTTTTACCAGTGTCAGTATGCTTCTTCTTAAATTGAATTCTCACAATTCTGATGAGAATTGGCATTTGACATATTCTAACTCCCTGGTCATGTTTAAAGAAAGTTCTTTGTCTTAATAAATTATAGGAAAAGACTGGAAGAGGGGCAGATCTATACAGTACACAACTGCGCATGTGGCGGCGCTTCACCCTCCGTGTTATCAGCCATGTCGGAACAGTGCTGCAGTAAATACTGCGTCCCTTGGGGGACTGGCCCCGCAGTTTGATCAGTGATCCCACTCCTCAGAAGCAGCGGAGTGCTGTGCCCCTGTGCCCATAGCTCGTCCCGGGAGAGGGGGCACCGGTCTGCTGACTGCCAGGGGGGATTGGAGAGAAGGACTTGAGAGAGAGAGGGAGGAGGGTCAGGAAGATAAGGCCATGGGGTTTTGTAAAGGGAAGCTTGACTTTCAGAGCACAGGAAGAAGGGATGAATAACGTAGAGAAAAGGAGGAGGAGGGCAGCTGAAACTCCACACCTCCAGCACATCTGATAACAGAGTCCGCATTAAAGTTAGTGTAAAAGAGAAGGTTAGAGGTAAAATGTCAATAACGGCCGTGCAAGAGAGACTGAGAGAGAATTAGAGAGGGGAAAGGCGACACAGAGTGAGAGAGGTTAGAGAGGCTCTGGTTTTGATGTGGAGCTTCACCATCTGTGAACGAGTTCCGTGTGAACATAGTGTTCTACTACGCTGACATATTGAGTGATTATGACAAATGAACAGGAGAAAAACTCCAGGTGGCCATCAATAGCATTGATCTTGACTCTCAAGGTGAAACAGATCAATGCATTGGGCCTGTTTGTGGCTGTTATGTTCACATATAGCTGTACAGTCTTCTTGAAGACAGGCACCCCAACTGACAAAAAAGTACTCCATCAAAGAATAGATAAGCGCCACCAACTCTAAACTTAACTAAAATATATGTCCAAACAGATTTTTACTTGCTTACTCAATAACTCAGTTGAACTAAATTCAGTCAGTTTCCCAAAAATCTGATTCACTGTCTCTTCTTAATAGCTGTTAAATTTGCCTTAATTTTTTATATTATAACGATTGTTTCTGGCCTAAGTTATGTACTGTAAGATTAGGGATTGAAAGAGCAAACATCCACTCTCCTCTTAAAATACTGAAGAAGTTCATCCCCATCTGTGCAACATTACCGCACAGAGACACTTTGATGACAGCTATTTACTGACCCCAGAGCCAAGAGGTGGGTCTGGCCGAATTATTTTACAGATTCCATAGTAAAACAATGGTCGACCACTGTGATCTGATTACGCCATGCCCCCTTCACGGGTAAGCCGAGAGGGCTAGGAAGTGCCCCCGGGAGCAGAACACGAGGCCTGGAAACATTTGGCCATCGAGATGAGGCTCGTAAAGTTATCTCCTCGCCACACACACTTACTCACCGCTCCAAAGGCGGCTGCAAAGACTATTTGTGCTGTAGAGCTAAATGGGAAGTCATGCAGATATGTTACATGCTGAGAATTGTGTTAATTATCACTGTCTTTGTTTTGTCTTCTATCACAAGAATGTCTTTTCTCAGGTGTTTATTACAAATTCCAGTTACCACTTTACCAGTTTTCTTCTAGTAGCTTCTTGTGATTATCTTTATGTCTGGTTTTCCATAGAGTCTAACAGATCTGTCCTTGTCTTGCTTAATATTAGTCAGGGAGGGGTCTAATTCTTTGAAAATCTAATTCTTGCAGTAATTATTAAAACATATATTTGGTCTGATTCTAGCTGATTCATGTTTAAAGAAAAGCCCAATTAATATTATTGTTATACAGTCTGCACAATGACTTACTCCCAGTTCAATGGCTAAGAGCTCTTATCTCATCAGCAGCTGTATCAATGCCAGGGTTAAAAAAAAAATCTATGTGGAAAAGAGACACTTGCCGACGTTCCATTTGAAGGCGGCAAAATGAAAAGTGTCCATTGATGCCACACACAGTGGCCAAGCATTGGAGCCATTTAGCTTGTAGAAACACTATCTGATGAGGCCGCTGCACGTGTGTGTGTGCCGTATGTGACGTAGGCCTGCTTTCATTCAGACGGCCGCTCAAATGGCCAGCTCAGAGGAGGCGCTGAGGCCAGTGGGTCAGCGCCTATCTTCCCCCTCAGCCCAGATCGCTTTCAGGACAGAGCGGGGACAAGCCGGAGTGAATTTCAATCGCCCGACACTGCCTATTGTACATCAGTGCTGGCAGGGACCCACAGATATACTCTATGCTTAGAAGTGGGGCGTAGTCCAACTACCCTACACTACTGCAGCCCACCATGATCAGAGAGTCTGAGCCGACAGTTTAAGACACTCAACATCAAAATGTCCTTTGAAAAGTGCACATTTTTTTCTTCCCCTTTCCTTCTTTTAATCCAGTGTGAAGCAAGTGTTAAGGTTAGTTTTGTAAAGTTACGCTGATGTGAACCATGACTCTAACTCAATCATGCTAATGACATTTTAATTAACTTTGAAGGGTTAGTTCACCCAAAAATGAAAATTATTCCATAATTTACTCGTCTCTACGCCATCATAGGTGTATATGAGTTTCTTATTTCATCCAAACACAATCGGAATTATATAAAAATATAAAATATCCTGGCTCTTCAAAGCTTTATAATGGGACCAAATGATACCTTAGATTTTAAAGCCTTAAAAAGTACATCCATCCATCCATCATAAAAGTAATCCATACGGCTCCAGGGGGTAAAGTGATGTGTTTTTGTAAGAAAAATATCCATATATAACACTTTACAAAACTATATTCACTGGCTTCCGGAAACGGTAACGACTTCCGGTGGAAAAGTGACCTCTGGCCCAACGCATGACATATTGACAAATTTTGACAAGTTTGTTGCCCAACCCTATTTGTTTGAATAGCGAGAGGTGTCTACTCTCACCTAAGCTTATGCTACTCCTACATCCTATGTCATACGTCGCGTCAGAGGTCACTCTTCCTCTGGAACTAGACTTGTGTACGGCCGTTACTGTAAGCCAGTCATTATAGTATATAAAGTTATAAATATGGATATTTTTCGTACAGAAATGCTTCCACTGGAAGAGTATGGATTACTTTTTTGATGGATGGATTCACTTTTTTGGGCTTCAAAATATAAGGCGCTACTCATTCCCATGAAAAAGCTTGGAAGAGCCAGGATATTTTTTAATATAACTCCGATTGTGTTTGGATAGAAGAAAGTCATTGTAGCAATGTTCAGGGAAGAAGGAGGCGGGAACCGACGAACCATCAAAATATAATTTATTTAAATAAAACAAACAAACGAAAATACCGCCAGCAGCCCCTCGCGGACGACTGCTGGCTACCGAAAATAAATATAACTCAAATAAAATACAAAAACAAAACACAACTAAAATACAGGCCTGTTCCTCTCTCGATCATCAACGTCGTCGCTCCTCCTTTATGCTTCCGCTCCTCCGTGAGAGATGCGAGACCGGTGTGCCTCACAGGTGTTGCTCATTAGCAATCGCACCACCGGCCTCGCGCCGTTCTCTCACGTCCCTCGGCCGTCCTGTTCGCCACAGTCATATACACCTATGATGGCTTAGGGGTGAGTCAATTATGGAATAATTTTCATTTTTGGCTGAAGTTAACCCTTTAAGTTTCTTGATCAAGTTTGTTGCTCAGCCATGACAGTAGTTGACATGAATGTGAAAAAAAAGACAACAGAACCAGACAGTTTGCACTACCACCCATTGTAGCGTTCACATACTTTCATTGCTTTGTGAATTGTGTTTTGTCTCATTTCTGTACAGTACACAAAACAATGTTCTGGCCTTTCAATCTTTCAGTGATTGTGTTTTTATTTTATTATTTCAGACTTGGATATGCCCTTGTTAATGTGATTGACTGACTTTATTTATTAGAATTAATATACTTTGTCCTTTCATAACTGATTTTCAGTTCATCAGTTTGTTTACTTTGAAACAGGTGACATTGTCAGTTAATTTATATGGATGATATTGTCTTGTCTAACACTGTTAAATTAGATCTAATTAGCTGAATTAAACTTGGGGATCAGGTTCATTCATGTGCATAAATAGAATGCATGATGTGTACTGACACCAATGTCTCGCTGTTACACTATGAACACTGACTTAATAAATAAAACACAGAACATCACAATACAGCTGCTATTTAATCAAGTCATTACTATGTCCCTAGGCTCAATGCGTTCCAATCCTTTACAGTGAATTCCATCTGATGAAGTAAAGATTTTAGCCATCTGAGGTACTGAGGAACCACTTGTACCTGCAAAACACTCCTGGGGTCAAACGAAAAAAAACCCTGAAAGGTTCCGACTCCTCGGCCCACCTGCGAAATGAAGGCTTTTCATGGATCAACAAATCCATCAGCATCTTATTCTTTCCTCTGAGCAGAAATCTGAGCAATTATTTTTGACGTGTAACATCAATAATCTCATTTATTCCCCCCCCCCCCCCGTCTCTCTTGGCGGTGTGTGCTCCATTCTCTTGTCCGTGTCTGCAGGGAAATGTGAGATAGAACACTCAATAAACCAATTTTTTGCACCATCGATCCTACAATTGTTTTATTTCTCTGCCTCTGTCCTCCACCAGGCTCTCCCCTCTCTTATGAAAATGTTATTGGCGGCAGCATGGTGTTAAATTATTAAGTAAATGTTAGCAGATGCCGGCGATGTGTTTGCTGTCTGCATGTATCTGTTTGTGCAAGTGCGCTAAGGTCGCGTGTGCATTTTGTAAAGAACAGCGGGGATATGTGGCTCCTGAGATGAATAGTCAGATGATAGCGGGACACTGAAACAGACACTATTAGAGAAGTCGCTGTTAGGCTACGGTTCTGGCGTGCTGCCACTAGACAGCTACGCGTTTTAGCCTAGCGGGGTGATCTCTTTTCCTCTTGCTCTGCTGTGAGGATCAATGTACCACCACTGTCCTACTCGAACAAACGCTTGCTTTATTGTTTACCACCCCTGGTGGATTTCTTTAGTGCTTTTTTCTTCAATGGAGTCTCAGTGTTATTGTTCATAAAAGTTTCTTGTTTATGGTATCATAATTTAATGGGAGCTGGCATTTAGATGCTTATTGGACCACAATGTCTTTTGTAATGGCCTTGTGTCACTAATGGCTAATAGCTAATGTGTCTGTGTGGACCAAGCTCGCACAACAGATGATAGGCAGGGGTCAAGTTTCCCCCTACACACATACACAAACACGCACATAGCCAGCTGTCAGTAATAACTCATCCTCTTGTTATGCTTTTTTAATTAGTTTTGTTTAGTTATGAGCCCCGTGTGAGCCGTTAGCATAGTGTTGTTGTACCCGTATCACCTGTGTGCTTGTGAGTGTGTGTTTGATTTTTATGTGATTCATTAATCAGCTTGCTTTGTGTCTCTCATTTGCATAGAAGTATGTTTAGTCCAAATTAGCTTCTCGGGTGAATTGTTCTCACTGTGGGAGTAAATAGTTTGGTGTGTGCGTGCGTGTGTGTGTGGCTTGAATTGTTTACTTCCCGCATACGCATCAGCCCGACATTGGCAGTGGGTTCACAAAACTGAACCCATAGGGCAATAATCATGCCCTTGCTTTGAGAATATAATTATACTATCACATAAATATGCACCAGTGAACAAACATAGATGGGCACAAAATCAACACACAAACACTGCAAAGTTGAAGAAAAAACACACAAACACATGAAAAAAAAAAGGAAGATTGTGGGTTAATTTGACCCATGCCGTTTATGGTAACTATGATGTTTTTCTTAAATTATTGTGACTTTTCATTTAATGTCATAGTGTCGACATTCTTATGTTGTGAAACGTGCACACCAAATGTCTGTTATGTTAAATGTTCACAGCTCAATTTGGCCCATCACTCATTTCATGCTTTTCCACATTTCTTCTGTTTAAAATGTTTTTTTTTTCTTTTCTTTTAAATATTAAAAAATAGTTACAACACTTTAATAATATTCAGCTTATGAAGAAAAGATACAGATTTGAAAATCCTGTTCTTGTTTAAGATTTAATTGAATTACTTATTTATTTATTTTTGTGATTTGTGAGAAGTATTGTTGTTAAAGGTTGGCAGTTCTTTTTTCATAGTGTGATGTTTGGTGAATTGTTTTGCAATTAGAACAATTGTACCCAGACTTTGAACCTAATACAAGGGTTTATTTTAGCACATATCTTCTAAAATATGATCTTCTTCTATCTATCTTCTATAGCTGATGCTGGCACACCTGTGAGGTGTCAATTGTATATCAGTTAAATTGTATATTATGCATTGTTTGGCAAGAGTAAACAGTTAAAAACCATTCACTCCCTCTAAGTGTTACCTGGTCTTTACTTGTTTGGGACAATTTTCCAATTTTGCAATACTCCATGTTTTTCAATATGGCTCACTTTTAAATTATGTAAAGCAATCCTGCCCACTGATGTGCAGATATCAATCGCAGTAAAGCAAAATCTCGATTATAAACACGATATACTGTCATAACGCCCAGCCCTATTAGGAGTGTTTAGATTCCTATTGAAAAAGCAGTACTGTCATGAATTCAGTGAAGTACGCTAACCCTCACACACACACACACACACACATGCTCAGCTGGAGTGCTAACAGCTGTAAGAGTGAGATAGGAGCCAATGCCGCCACATTAGGTAATGAGGTCAAACTGAGAGCGTGAGTGATAACCTGTGAACTCTGATCTTAGACAGGCCCTGCTGGGGGTCTCCAACCTGTTCACCCTCCCTCCCCAATAAAAAAATAAAATTTATTTTATTCCGTAAGTCAGCACTCATTTCTCTAATCAATCAATCAATTAGATAGGCTACAGCTATTTTTGCCTCTGTGTTTCTTTGTGTTCTAGCATCAGTTGCACTGTAGCTCATCATGTGTGAATATATTAGCTACGGGTGTTTCGTTACATTTCTCTCTGGAGGTTCAGACTATTTTCATAGCACAAAACAACAGAACTGTCCAGTCAGCAAAGGATACACACGCACACTAGTTCTCAGCTCTGCCAGGGAACAAAACAACACAAAAACAAACAAGCGCGCGCCATTAGCATGCAGTCTAGTGCCAGTTACGTTTACGTAGAAAGGCTAGCTGGAGCTCTAATAAATGACTCTTTTTCCCTGTTAAATTTGGATTAGATAGAAGATAGAAACACAGGAGGATGCCAGAGCTGTTAAATGTATTTCGCATCACACACACAGTATACCGTTTGCTAGTTTACACCGTTGTTATCTAACCGGCTAAATGCTCAGCTCGTTCGTTAGTTGAGTCATCAGAGACGGGTGGTTTTAATGACTCAATGACCAGAGGCTAACTCGTGTCTCCCCGCTGAGTTAATTATGGAATAAAACGACACACGGTGCTTTTTCATCAGTAGCTCTTTAGCGGAAAACCGCTCTGAGGAGAAGCAAAGATTATTTTATGGTTCATGGTGAAATAGCATGATAATATAAAACATTGTTACTTCATCATTTAGCAGATACTTTACGGCAAAGTGACGTACTAAGTGTTAACTGCAGGTGCCAGAGCACCCTGGTGTTTAGTTACTCTCTCAAGGTCGGGCAGGATGGGGGATCTCGGTAACTCAGTAATTCATTTAAGTCTAAAAGCAAGTCCGTCAATAAAACGTTTCAATGCAAATCGCCAAAAGAATGTCAAAAAATGGTGTAGTAGATTTGGTTTCTTAAGCTAAAGGCATCATTTCGTCAACATTCCCCAGTTCATTGAACGCTATGGAAGGAATGGTCAAGCTGTGTTACCCTTGGTGCATAGCTTGTAAGGTCACCTCCAAAATTCAAACAATGTCAACTTTGACTTCATTTGCCACTGATCCAGTCTGCATAGCTAATGATTAATAGACAATATTCCATGACGTATTATTAATTAAAACTGATCCTGTGTACTTAGAGGCATCGAAATGTAAAACGCAATGTCAAATTGATATGATGATCTTTAGTGAGAATATTCTGGGGGGAAAAATCCACAAAAATCAGTCACAGTTTCAAAGTGTTATTTTAATACTCATTCATAACTATGAGTTTGTGTATATGGGAAATGAATGACTAACTCATTTGTTTTTAGCCAAATGATATCTTACTCAGAGAGCTAGAGCATGACTGTAGCAATGTTCAGGGAAGAAGGAGGCGGGAACCGGCGAACCATCAAAATATAATTTATTTAAAATAAAACAAACAAACGAAAATACCGCCAGCAGCCCCTCGCGGACGACTGCTGGCTACCGAAAACAAATATAACTGCCAGCAGCCCCTCGCGGACGACTGCTGGCTAAAATAAAATACAGGCCTGTTCCTCTCTCGATCATCAACGTCGTCGCTCCTCCTTTATGCTTCCGCTCCTCCGTGAGAGATGCGAGACCGGTGTGCTTCACATGTGTTGCTCATTAGCAATCGCACCACCGGCCTCGCGCCGTTCTCTCACGTCCCTCGGCCGTCCTGTTCGCCACAATGACTAAACTGTCTCATCCCTCCAAATGTTAAAAAAAACGGAACATTTCTTTCCTTTTCTCTCACAAATACATATACACAGACATTAGAAGGCCTACTAGAATATTACAGCATTTCAGACTTTCCATTGATCCTATCAATAACAATCAGGCAGTACTTTTTAAAATTTTTAAGTTTTCCCGTTTTTGCAATGGGCTTTGCCAAGGTACAATCACCTTAACATAGTCTAATACGTTTTTACCATTTTGACTGTTACCAACAGCATTGTCAATGGATTTCTATTGTCAATTAACAAAATTAAATTTGAGTAGATACCCTTTAAAACATTTCACACAAACAACTTTGTGCATTTGATTTCAGAAATGTTGCCACAAAACCTATAATTATATTATTAATGCATTATGAAGCATTCATAAAAATGTAATAAAGAACCATTTGTTTGATCTCGCAAAGAATTTTAGCCACACACATTATGATACTTACCTATTCTTTATAATCATTTTAAAGAGTGTAATTCTTCCAACCCGATCTCACAGCAATTCGTATGTTTTTTACGAGGTGGCTAATTCATACAACCTCACTCGTACATTTCGTTTCCATTTTTGCTAAATCGTACATATTTAATTAGCCACCTCGTACTCATTAGTACGAATTTGTACGAATTGGTCATGAGATAGCGTTGAATTCATCATGATACACACCAAACTTCATGTTTAAGGAAATGAATTTAGAATATCCTTATAATGCAATATGTTTATAGGCTTCATAGAAACTTTTTTTCTATAAATGGCATAACAAGGCTACCATGTAATAACAGGCGTTCTGAATGTTCCTGTGAGAAAATCAAGTGTCACTTTACTGTAATATGTGGCAGGAGGAATATGACTCAAGACAGAAAGAGATTAATATTGCTCGAATTTTTCACAAACTCCAGCCCCCATCCTCCATCCTCCACACCCACACCCATTGATTACCCAGCCAGCTCTCCCGCTGTCTCTAATGGGGCTGAGAGCCCGATCATGTGACTGTTGCATCTCCGCGTGGTGGATTGGTTTTGTCTGAAAGTGCCTGGCCCTCGCAATCATCCTAATGCACAAGCATCGGCCATTACTGTCAGGCCCGTGACTGTGGCGTCCATACATTAAGCCGCCCCCACCCGTCCAGCCCTCCTCGTTCCCAACCCAAGAGGTGAATTAATGCGCGTCCTGGGGCTTGACTGGTGTGTTCTCCATACTGTGTTAAACAATGAGCAAATGGCTCACCTCCTTTATTAGACGTGTGGCTTAATTAAAAGGGCTGTCAGATATATCGGCCCCCTTAGCGGCCAAGTCTCTTTGAGAATCCATCATAGGGCTGGGGGGGGCGAGTCTTTTGTGAGGGTGAAGGTTGAGGCCAGAGGGCCTGGAGGTTAAGGCCAACGGTAGCCGTAAACATTTCTCAAGATCAGGACAGAGGAGCTTTCCCTCGGCATTAACCTACGGTGATATATTGTACGGCAACTGTCAGAGGCACTAGATTCCTAGATTTTGGAGCTTCTGGTGCAGAACAGAAAAGCTCTCTCATTTCAGATATTTTTTGTAACAAAACCTATGTATTTTGAATGCATTACGAAGCATTCACAATTGGGGGGCAGTCATGGCCTAATGGTTAACGCGAAGGTTGCAGGTTCTACACTCTAAAAAACAATGGGTTAAAACAACCCAAGGGCTGGGGAAATATAGGACAGAACACATGTGGGTTAATTTTACCCAGCAAATTGGGTTGTTTATTTTACCCAGCATAATGTGTTCCCAGCCTAGTTGATTCATTTTTACTATAATAGCTGTTTTTTTTTAAAGTAGTGGATCTTGTGCCGAAGCTTGTATCATGTTCAGCGAGGGAACTTCAAACTTCAGACCGCCGCCCTGCGTTTCACTCGTAGACGAAATATGTAGCGACAGGCTCCATAACCTGTCCATAAACAATCAGTGTACAGTTCTGAGAACATATTTTAACATCATACGTAATTATATTCTGTATATTTTTGAATAAAATCATTTAATTTTATGCAAGGCATCAGGCGTTTCCATCATGAAAATATCGATGCGACACTCGTTTAGACTCACATCGCACCCATGTATGTTGCTTTGCATAAAATTAAACGATATACAGCATAATAATGAATTTATAGATCAAATAAAATCTACACAAACCTGAATTTTACCGAAGACACACACCATTTTGACGGAGCTGCACTGCTCTCTCCTGAAGAGGTTGCAAAAATAAATAACTCAATCCCTGGGCTGTTATGTCTGACCCAAGATCTGGGTAACAAAAGAAAACGTAGCTATTTTTGTTAATGCTTTTAAAAAGTGTAATTCATCATGAATCGACACCAAACTTCATGGTTAAGGAGTTTGTGTCAGAACAAGAAACTGAGAACAGAAATGGCGCTAAATCCAGCGCTTAGAATGAATCAAGCCAGAGAAACGGCTCAAACTCAATAGCTTTATTGTCTGAGGCTTGACAACACGCCAACAAGCTACGAAATATTAAACGTCCGACTTTAAACAATGGTTTAAAGTCTCCTCCAGTCTTCATAAAGCAGCACTTTACAATTATGCGCCGGACCGCAGGGCCTGTATGTCGGGAGAGGGCGGGTGGCCCGATGGGACGGTGAGAAAGCACAGAGGTCCAGTGATTCTGTGCTTTTAGTTTATATTGCAGCCACTTTCACAGCCTGCGGTGCAGCTGAGGGTTGTATTCACGCCGGTTTGTTTGAGTTCCTCCGATTTGGAGGAGGTCACTGAGCTGCAGTCGGAAATGGTTTGGTCAGCACATTAACCCTGTAAAGCGTGACATCCAAAATAAGAGTCAGAATAATAACAAATGATACAATTTAAAAAAAAGAGCTTTTTTTTGCATGATTTTTGATATATCAGGTTTATATCAGATTTATCAGGATATATCTGGCCCATATAATGTGATATAGGAGACAATAGAACTTACACTTAAGAGGGAAAACTCAATTTTGTTAAAAAATATGCAATTTGATGAAGTTGATTCTGATAACTTGTAATGTAAATCATTGAGATCTTTATAACAGTGTTGCAGACTATTAAGATAAAATGCATATAAATATCAGTTGCGTATATACTGTATTAAATTGTGTGGTAGTGGGGGGGAATAATAATAGAGAACAATAATAATAGAGATTTACAAATAAACCTTTCATTAAAAAAACCTGATGTATCATATTTGATACTTCAATTTTAGCATGATTTTTCTAATAAATTATGTATGGATAATCAAGTATAACTTAGTTGCTTCTGTCTAGTAAGTGATCATCTTCAACTAAAAGTCAAAATTACCCCAATTGTTTTGAATAGTGTCCTCCAGATACATACTTTTTTTTCGTTTTGCCTTGGAAACAAGAATAAAGTTTTATCAATATGAATAAAATAAAGAAAAGTTATGACTAGAAGTTTAAGTTTTGCTGCTCAGCTAGTGGTGCACAGAACAAATGGCTAATGCATGTTAGCATGCAGGCTAATCATATTATTGAAAAAAGTAAATGTCTTGAATTAATTAGCATCAATGAGGTGCGTTTGAAAATCCTCCATCTCATTGAAACTCCAAGTGAGGTGTAACTGAACACTTCTTCATCCCAGGCCGATGCGATTGGCAGTGTTGACTCAACTGTTTACTCTATATCACTGCAAATTTACAAATTGAGTTTGAGAAATTGCACTGGCTTTAAAATATTTGGGCCATTGACTGTATAGATTCAGACTGATCTTGAGCAGGTATGCCGCAGAGCATTTTTGTTTGCAATTGGAGATTTTCTGTCTGTTTTCAGTTAAGGAATAATTGGGACCCCTCTCTCTCTCTCTCTCTCTCTCTCTCTCTCTCTCTCTCTCTCTCTCTCTCTCTCTCTCTCTCTCTCTCTCTCTCTCTCTCTCTCTCTCTCTCTCTCTCTCTCTCTCTCTCTCTCTCTCTCTCTCTCTCTCTCTTTGTCATATGTCTGTCAATGATTCAAACCACAGTCCGCAACTTCTTATTCGTCATCATTATGGTTAAAAGATTTATTTGTCAGGTATAAACATGTATGGTGCAATACTACTGCACTGTCACCTGATTTGAATCAGTACGTTTTAATGGATTAAGACACTATATAAAACAAAGCACAGCATAAAACAAGGTGCTAAGATAAGTGTATGTAGACAAAATTTATACACTGATTTATTCAAAGTGAATTTGGATAAAGTGTCAGGAGCATGGTTGAAGCAATCTAAACCTTCAGTCATATTTCAAAGCATGCAAAATATACATTGTACCTTAGCTATATCCCAAGACTTACCTTCATAATATGGTTGTTGTTGTTTTTGTTGGGGTTTTTTTTGTTGTTGTTTTTTTGTAGCAATAACATAATTTTTAAGTTTTACCCCAGCCCCTTCCACCCTGGCGCGTGTGCGTGCGCGTTTGTGTGTGCGCTTGTGTGTGCGTGTGTGTGTGCGTGCGTGTGTGTGTGTGTGTGTGTGTGTGTGTGTGTGTGTGTGTGTGTGTGTGTGTGTGTGTGTGTGTGTGTGTGTGTGTGTGTGTGTGTGTGTTGGGGGGGGGGAGATGGGGTCAACAGTCATCTTTTTATGAGATGACTGTTTCTATTGATGCTATTGGGCTTCTTTTCATAAATTCTGTCTGTTTTGTTCTTTTCTTACATAGAAAGAAACTATATATACTGTATATAGTTGAATCAGTGTTATAGAACTTCTCCCAGAAAGAAAGCAACAAGTGGATTTTCTTTTTTAACATTTGTTCTTCTGGTTCAGAACCTTTTTTGAAAAATTACATTCCAGCTGGAGTTTTTTTTTGTTTTTTTTTGTTTTTTTTACACTTTTGATAGCACCCCAAGAGACCTGTCCACCAAATCCTAAAATAAGTCTCCAAACACGTTAGATATCTGATCAAGAACATTACTTCACTGATGTTTGAAGAAAGACTAAGCCGTGGTATTTGGGGAATTGGCTTTGTTTTATTTCCAAGGTAATGCCAGAGAAATATTCATTCTTAATTGTATCATTAATTCTTCCCTGTGAGGTCCTCATGTTATTGCTGCATGTGCACCTCTTAACATCTTGCATTACTTTAATAATAGACTAGTGCAGGACCAGCACTGTTGTTTGTGAGGCTTGAAATCTGTGAAAGGTTGGCAACAATGCAACTTTTTTCATTAGCTGAGTCCTTCTGACAATAACAGGGATTTCAATAATAGGATGATGCAACTGGAACAGTTCTTCAAAACAACAATATCAGAATTGTTGTTATTTTTGTATTTTTGTTTTACAATAAATAGCCAATACATTTGAACATAAGAATAGTTAACACTAACAGCACATACTGTAGACATCTTTAACCTTAAGTTCACATTCTACTTCCCGTCCCACACCTGAAACATCTACACATTTAAGAGACCTTGATGATAAATACATTATCTTGCTATAGAGAGTCTCTCTCCTACCTGGAGGTAACAAAAAGACCGCTACCAAAAAGTTCGGTAAAGGACAATAAATGTAAATGTTCTGGCTGTTTTTATTGCTCTGTAAGCATTCTTTTAAAACTCTTTAAATGCAATTAACGCAACATCCGTTTTTTCTGTCATCCTTTGGCTGTGCTGCAGTATACGATTACGCTATCATTCATTGAAGTGGTATTAAACCATTCGAGCGCGATAAGATGCAAAAACTGTACTTAAACGCCAGAAACGCGCGCACAGAATGCCACTTCAGACAGCGCGCCAGCAATTACAATTACAGTGATTACAAATATCATTGTAAAGCACAGTCTTAAATCATTAAAAAGTGTGAGATTGTGAGAAAATAGGATGTCTGTCAGATCCGTGTCATGTGCATCAGTTCTTAAAGTAACAGCAGCCTAATAAACCTGCTGCTGTCTGTCATTAATGCTATCAAAGAACAAAAGATTTATTATTTATTTAATAAAAATAATAATGATAATAATAAAGAAATTAAATAATTTAAGGATTAAAATGGATTTAAGGGAATAAATAAGAATGATAGAATAATTTATAGATCTAACTGTAGTTATGAAGAAATCAATTTATTATTTGCAACTATTTGCAAATAATATTTTATTTTAAAATGTGCACACATTCACTCTAATTCTTGTCTAATATGTTGAAAACACAAACGTTTCTTGTCTCGTCACGTTCATTCATGAATTACATGAATCATGATTGCATATTTTCAATTCAAAATAGCGACAATTCATCAAAAGTAGAGTAGTTTGCATCACTAGATAGTCCATTACTGTCGGTCGCTGTACATTTCTATCATAAAACAGTTGTTTTATACTTACATCTTAATATAATATTTATTAGTCATTTGAAATATTTTAGTCTAAATATTTTAGTCTTTGGGTTTATTATTATTTGCCATTTAAAAGCATGTTGATCATAGACGTGTAATTTCTGTGCGACTAGATCTTTTTGAGAATCTTTCTGAACAAAACGAAAGACTACGATATTTAAGGTGTCTGAAACATGGCAAACAAAAGTCTAAGTAAATCCAAGACACTAAAAGCTCTGATCAGTTTGGGTTGAATAACACAATTGACTTCCTGATTGCTGTGAGTTCTGCGTGTTCAATTGCTCTTGATGTTTAAATTGAACATAGGTCTGGTCATTTGTACAATATTCACATTCTGTTAGATTCTCTCTGATCTGTGAAGCTCTGGCTATTGTAATTGGCATATGAATTTCTTTTCAAGATCCAGTCATGAAAATGTTGAAGAGGCCACAATGAGTGCAGACTGATGTCGTTTTCTGGTCAAAGTCAACGGACGCAAATCTCTGCTGAAGTCCTTGGCCACAATTAGAGAAGCTGTGTCATTTTACCCCATGTGTGGCACATTTTCCTTCTTGCCATGTGGGGGGCACAGCCGTGATTAGCCTCATTATTCAAAGTCAGTGTGCGCTCACAGTTAAGAGTCATTTAGTTTAGTGCTTTAGCCATCAGAGTCGATATGTACTCTTTTTATAATGGGCCTGATCTTATGATGAGACATGCAAATGAAAGAAAAAGGTCAATTTAGAGTGAGAAGAAAATACACGGGATATGTTTGGAATAGCATACTACCATAGTAATCTTATAAAATGTGCAAATTATATATATATATATATATATATATATATATATATGATAAAAATGCATTACTTGGAAATAAAGTAAACATAACTGAAATTAAATTAATATAAATATTTAAAAAAATATATATCTTTTTTTATTTCAGGTTTTCTCTATGTTTAGGTTTATTTCTAATTTTAAACCTTAAAATACGATAGACATATATAAAAAAAATTACAACACAACAAAATGATTGAAAAAAAAGTTATTTCTTTAATCAGAATACCAAATATTAGTATTTTTTACACAAAACTGGATAAAACATTTGAAATATATTAATAACTATTAATAACTGAATACTCACATATGAGGCAGCAATGCAACAACACTTTTTTACGATTATAATTCAAATGATTGTTGAAATTAACCAATGAAAAATCTTTTCTTTTAAATTTTTTTATGAATACATTTACATTATAGTGTGACGCGTTTGTGTTTAAGCTCTTTTCTTAAAAAAAATTGCATTCTTGTAATCTTTTAAAAAATATATATTGTAAGAATTCTTGTATTCCAGTTGAACTTTTCAAGTCTAGAATTTTGCTTTTAAATATTTGTTTCTGTGCACTACATCGCACATATTTCTCTTTGTCTACCAAGATTTAACAGGAAATTTACAAGCATTGATCTGGTTTTCAGCCCTTAATGTCCTAATCTTACTAGACTTTATGACCAAATGCACCACAGATCCAGCGCCCAGACCGGGCATTAAATGAAAACAAGGGTGATGTGGCCCTGTCGTGGCGTAGATAAAATCCTGCCATGGTCCCCTGGACTTCTTAAAGCAAGAGGACACACTCCTTGGCGTCTCTATGCAGTCGGAGCAGGGCTCAAATCCCCACGTGGGGCATTTATATACATGCCACTCTCTCCCCCTGCACCTGCTCTGTTGTAATGAGTCAATATATCTCCACCCTAATTGCCCTAAATACATATCATAAAGCTTGGCTGTAAAACGCGGACCAAAGCCGGCCAGTTAAGAAGGAAAGCAGAATGCAATAGTGCCATTCCTGAGCCGGCCTTAACGAGGACCCATAAATTACATACAGGGGTTTCATTATGGAGGTGCAGTCTGAAATGTATCTTTTTTCTGTGAAACCACCAGGTTTTTTTCTTTCTTTCTTTGCATAAACCTGCCTACTAGCCCCTTTATCGAAAGCTAGTGGATGATCCAGAGATAGCATGTTATTATAACTATTAAAAAAGTATTAAACTTCAGCGCATAACTCATTTCTCATTGAAACGGACATGAACGATACTGTAAATCATGCAGTTGAAGTGTATTTGAGAAAGTTTGTGCGGTTGGGCTTTTTTGACCACTGTGACCAAATGAGTATTGAGGGGCCCATCCTGGTGCTGTCAAACCTTAATATGTACCAGCCGTGGTGCTATCAAGAGGACGGGTCAAGACAGGAAAATGAGTCCTACGGCTGTCGCTCCACTGTTTTTGAGTTCTACTCTACACCTTCTCTAAGGTCCTGTTTTCACTTTAACCGAGTAAACTTGTAGGAGTTGTCTTGTAAGGCAGCATCTTGAGGGAGATGGAACCTCATAAGTGACTGATTTTCAAACTGTTTACTTGAGCAGCAAGTATACTAGTGAGTCTCATGTTAAGCATTTGATTTGGCTTTAGCATGTTGCTAAGCTAATGTTAAGATAGGATACTATAAGCAGAAAACAGAAATGTTGGCTAAAAGAAAACACATTTCACTATTGAAACAATTTAAATCTATTTATAATCCACATGCCTCATTTTCTCATGGAACTTGCATTGTCAGACAACACCCAACAATGCTCCTGAACACACCTCGTTTTCAGACCAGCAGCTCATGGCCGAACAAATGGGCGCAAATGCATTTGCTTTTTAAACAACGTGGTGCAGGACGTGAAAATGATAAATGCGTCGGGCTGAAACTAGCAAAAAACACTTGCGTTGTTCCTGGCACTCCACTGCGCCGGAGTGTATGATTGGGCCCTATGAGTGTGTGTTAGAAATCAGGAATGGGGAGACAACATAGCGCTTTGTACGTTTTTCGTCTTCAAACCAAATTTAGGGTCTCCAGCCGACTAAGTTAAAATCCCGTCTGCCTCATGCACTTCCCCATAATGCGTTAGATTAGTAGGCGGAAAGAAGGCAGTCTTTTGTGGCTGATCGAATCACATGAGAGTCTACACACTATGGCAGCAATCTCATGGAATGCGTTTTCGACTACCTCTGTAAGTAGTCAAAAGTGGACAAGCTCAAAGCGTTTTAGACCCCGTTTACACTAGTATTTAGTGTTGTCCACTTGTGATCCGATCGACCAAAACACTTCTTAACACCAGATGTAAACGGCCTAACTTTCAGCGTGACAAAATCTATTTACCATACAAATGATCATTTGCAGCCCTGTGTAACAATTACATTTGTGTGTGTGTGTGGCAGCTGTGTTATGGTAATGAGACACAGGCCTTCTTGCATGTGTCTCTGTGCATGTACTGTACGCCTGTAATCGATCACGGTTCTCTCTCAGTCTCAGAGTGACAGTGGGACTATCGGAGCGCTCGTACTCTCAACAGTGGCAGTGAAGCACCAACCCACTCTTTCGCCAATCATATCGCAGCCCAGATGTGTTTTTACGAGAGCGTCCGGCCAGCCAGCCAGGCTCACCCGCTTTTTAATTAACCAGAGCCTGCCCTCGCAAGATGAGGAGTCACAGAAATTATGACGGCGAAACACAAACCGCAGCTCGACATTCCCACATATGCGCATATAGCGGCGGAATAGGGGGTTTTCCTAATAAATTTAACGACTCCTCACAGATTTACAAAGGAGTGTGTGTGTGTAATGGCTCTTATTATTGTACGTAATGGTACATCTGTGTTGTGTGTTCCATCCGTAATGACAGCACAGAGGGAAACAGGTAGTAAATTCTGAATGTTTTGCCCTACGTACCCAAACAGTGAGCCAGTCACTGGGGTATTAGAGGGTGTCGGGTGTGTGTGAAGAAGACGGACTCTTGATATGTCCCTCCGGTGGTGGTTTGTGTAGCCCCGTCACCCAGGCTTTCCTACACACCACCTACAAACACCTGATTAAACCACAAACATTTTAGTGTGTGTGTGTGTGTGTGTGTGTGTGTAGAAGGAGGTATTCCAGATGCTGTTGTTAGGTGTAACCAGTACAACAAAGAACAGAATGCATGGCCTTTTTGCTTATATTTTAAATGATTCATGAATTAAGATAAGCAAAGTCAATGCATATTGAAAGTTGAAGTCAGTAAGTACCACGATTTACACAAAAATATGAAGCAGCACAACTGTTTCTACATTGACAATAATAAGAAATGTTTTTTGAGCAGCAAATCAGTATAGTATTGGAATGATTTCTGAAGGATCATGTCAAGTCAAGTCAAGTATATCTATATAGCGCTTTTCACAATATAAATTGTATCAAAGCAACTTCACAGTATCAATCAAATTACATAATGTTTGTGTCTTAGTGAAAAAAAAAACATCCACGTTTGGTACGGTTGATCAATGGTATTAATGCTTGGTTAATTAATTTGAATATCCCCAACTGAGCAAGCCAAAGGCAACAGTGGCAAGGAACCGAAAAACTCCATCAAGTGACCTACTGGTGTCCTAAAACTCCATCAAGTGACCTACTGGTGTCCAAAACTCCATCAGGTGACTTAATGGTGTCCAAAACTCCATCAGGTGACTTAAT
This sequence comes from Meda fulgida, assembly GCA_030578275.1. Lineage (NCBI taxonomy): Eukaryota > Metazoa > Chordata > Actinopteri > Cypriniformes > Leuciscidae > Meda > Meda fulgida. The sequence goes on from CM060623.1 coordinate 6,836,022, forward strand.
GGTGTCCAAAACTCCATCAGGTGACCTACTGGTGTCCTAAAACTCCATCAGGTGACCTACTGGTGTCCAAAACTCCATCAGGTGACCTACTGGTGTCCTAAAACTCCATCAGGTGACTTAATGGTGTCCAAAACTCCATCAGGTGACCTACTGGTGTCCAAAACTCCATCAGGTGACTTAAAGGAGAAAAAAAAAACCTTGGGAGAACCCAGGCTCAGTCGGGGGCCAGTTCTCCTCTGGCGTTTATGAACTAGAGGCCGGATTTACAGTAACTGTAATTTTATACAGAATTTTGTTTTATTTTATCACTTTGGGGTGGGTACGCGAACCGTAATCACAATGCTTTATCTGTAGAGTGGGAAAGGGATCCTCCATAGGGAGAGGCTAGTTGGCACTTCAGCACTGCGTCGTCATCGGGTCCAGGCAAAGCTCCTAGTCAGATCTGGATACGGCCTGTATCCGGCAGGCTGCAGGAAAACCTCGGGATAAACAAAGACACTAAAATTAGCATAGATGTCATTCTTCTTATGATGTAACGAGTACATCAGGATTTAAGGGAAGTGTTCCCAGTTCCGGCTGACCTAATCTATGCAGCCTAACATTGAATTATAGAAGTCGATGATGTATTATGTGTATGCTAGGTCAAAGAGATGTGTTTTTAATCTAGCTTTGAACTGACAGAGTGTGTCTGCTTCTCGGACAATGGTAGGAAGACTGTTCCAAAGTTTTGGTGCTAAATAGGAAAAGGATCTACCGCCAGCAGTCGATTTTGATATTCTAGGTTAATTAACTGGCCCGAATTTTGAGATCGCAATAGACGTGAAGGACTATAATGCGTTAAGAGCTCGCTCAAGTACTGCGGATCATGTGACACTGAAGACTGGAGTAATGATGCTTAAGGTTTTGCTTTGCCTTCTCAGGAATACATTATATTTTAAAACAAATTAAAATAGAAAACTATTACTTTAAATTGTAATAATATGTAACAACAATGCTGTTTCTTTTTTTTTTTTTAATTCAATAAATATAGCCTGATGAGCATAAGAAACTGACTAACTAAAGATGAAACTATATTAACACAACAGAAATTGAAGACAACAAATAAATAAAAAATAAAATTTTCTAAAAAAAAAACCCAATAATAATAATAAATAAATAATAAGTTTGCAAAAGATTTCAAGCATAATTTAAATTCCAGCAGTTTTAGCACTTTTGTGGTTTTTAACATGTATTTCCATAACGGAACAATGGAAACTCTTATTCCGTATCATTTCTGTATTGTGGTTTATTTTTGTTATATTGAGGTTTCCTTTTGGCTATGATGTCTTTGTGCCGTGTTATGGCTAATATTTTGTATTGTATTTTAGCTGTGCTTTGGCTCATTTTCCATTTATTTGTGGACCGATTCTAGTGAGGGTTTTAAACTTTTCCTTGCATTGCTAATTTTGTTGTGTCATGTCCCCCTGGGTCACTATACTAAATGTTATGTGAAATGAATTTTCAAATAACATGGATGAAAAATTCTGTATGAAACATTCTGTAATTTCCTTTTCCACTGTAATTATTCTCCAAATGAAAGCTGTTTGGTTCAAGAAAGTCTCATTAAACAAATCTGGGCACATTTGGAGGAATTTCACGAACTTGTTTGACAGAAGGAAGCTGTTTTAGGCTTTCCATGACATTGCATTTACACGATAGAAGCCGTACGGCTGTAAGGGTTTGGATCTGCATTGCATTGGCAGTTAACCTTCTTTTGCAGGACTTGCAGGCGTGTTTTGGACCGAGCCAGTGAAGTGAAGTCATTGCTCATCGGGTGTTGTGATGGTCATAAAGTACACGCTGATGAGCAGAGCTGCTGGTGTCTGCCTGAACCGTACGGCCGCTTTGTGGTTGCACACTGACTTTTATTAATACATGTCTGGGATTGATTTTGGTGAGAATGACGGGAGATCTGGCAACACAAACACATTTAGATGCACATCCAACCAAGTCCAGTGAAGTTAATAAAATAGGATTAATGGGCTTTTCTCTCTATCCCTCTGAAATGTACGGTTTGGGACCCTCTCTCCAGGTTCTTGTCCATCAGAACAGTGGGGACAGGAGACAGCAGTGCACTTAAAGGTCTTTGGTTTCATAAAAAATGAAAATTCTGTCATCATTTACTCACCCTCGAGTTGTTCCAAGATGATATTTTGGTATTTTGTGGTCATTGTAAGATAATAGCGCAGTGATAACGCTTATAGGATGAAGATGTGTGTTTTTGTGTTTACCGATGGACAAATCCCTCTTAAAGGGATAGTTAAAGGTTAGAGTAAACCAAACAGTTGATGGGCCCCATTGATTTCTATACTATGGAGAAACAAAAACAATGAAAGTCAATGGGGCCCAGCAACTGTTTGGTTGCCCATATTACCCTAAAATATCGTCTTTTGTGTTCAGCAGAAGAAAGAATCTCATACAAGTTTGGAACAACTTGAGGATGAGTAAGTGATGACAAAATGTTCTATCCCTTTAACTATCCCTTTTGAGAGAGATTTGTCCATCGGGAAACACACAAACACACATCTTCATCCTATAAGCGTGATCACTGCGCTATTATCTTACTATGACCACAAATTGAGTGAGACTTCCTCTTTAATAATGTTTCTTCTCTGTCTGTCTGTCGACCTGTTGATGGCTGTTGTTCTGTCTCACCTCATTGGCAGCCCAGACTACGCTGTTGACTTTGATGCTAACGTTGCCATTGGTGTGTGTGGCGTGCGTCTGGAGGCAGCTTGAAAGAGTTAGGAGGTGTATGGCTGCGCGAGTGTGTGTGTGTGATGTGGAGTAATGACTTCTGGCACTGTAATGAAGGCAGCAGGATATCCTGTGTCAGGGTTGCAGGTTAGCCCTGGCTAGATAAGGTATAATGAATGGACATGAGTGTGTGTGTGTATGTGTCTGTCTGTCTGGGCGAGGGCTGGAGGGGGCCGCGCCAATGTCAAGAAACTGCCATGTGTATAAATATAACCCACTGGCCCTCTGAAATGGTAGAAAAGTGCATATTATCCAGCCTGAGGCACAACTTTAAAGACGATATAGAATAAAATTGAGCTTATTTAACACGTTCTTGGTCTTGTTGCTCATGATTCATCAGCGAATGTGTTTTAAAGGGTTGTAGTCAAAATGTAAATGTAATTGTTTTATGCTTGGGCGTTACCAGGGCATTGCTATGTAAATGGTAGGGTGTTCTGGGTGGTTGCTAGGGAGTTTCTTAGTAGCTCAAGTCAAAAGAACCCACTACTAGTGATATTCTGGTCTATATTGTTCTTGTCCCTCCATATATGGGATTTTTCATCCGTTTTCCCATCTTCCTGCCGGAATCACAAGTTTAATCATTTTCGGCAATTAAATAAAAGCTGGACAAAAATATTTGTAATATATACAATAAATATATACAATTTGGCAACTAACTGAAATAAATTAGTTTAAGTTGAAGTAAAATTACTGTTTTATTTACTATATTATTAAAATTCCTAAAACTATAACTGATATAAAAAACAATTAAAGATGTCTAAAAATAAACAAAAAAAATAAAGTGACAAAAGCACATAACAAAATTACTAAAACTGAATTTAAATTGAAAACTGAAAATATACCAATAAAAGTGAATTCAAAATATTAATAAATCCTATAATAGCATATAATAAATTGAATTCACTTTTATTGGTATTTTTTCAGTTTTCAATTTAAATTCAGTTTTAGTAATTTTGTTATGTGCTTTTGTGAATTCAAAATATTAATAAATACTATAATAGCATATAATAAATCGAATTGTAGCTAAACATTCATGTATATAACACAAATGATCAATTCCCAAGTTTAATACTTATGGTAAATTTTGAAATCCTAAGAATAAAGAATCATCTAAACCTCCACTAAAATTCGGATGGATAAAATTTGCAATAGTAAAACATTCACTCTGTGATGCATCATATTACATTAGTTAAATGCGTTCTAAAATGTTCTAAATGTGCTCCATGCCTTTCAAACTATAAAAAATCCATAAGCAAAAAGAATAAAAATAAAGGAAAAACCATGTACAATCCCGGTTTCATGTTGCATCATGTGACTCTGCATTACCTTACACACCGCGTTGATCCCCCCCCCCCCCCCCCCCCACTCAGCATAAAAAAGTATCTGTTGTACGAGGTGTGCTTCTCCTCTGATCCGTGGCCAGTTTTGGATTCCAGACGTAATGTGTGCGATAAGAATCTGATTATGGGAAACTGATCCTGGATCTGACTTTAATGAACTCTAGCCAGAGCTGTTAATTACAGCACGGGGACACATGTTTAAGTCGGAGGTCAACTGATGAAGTGTGAGAGGACGGAGAGTGAGTGCGAAGGAAGAGGATGTGTTTGACCTTTCTTCTGTCTCCACGGGCCCCGTACATGACTGCCCTCTAGCTGCCATCTCTACTGCCTTCTCTGCTTCTGTTTCCCCGTCTCAAAGTTCACCTGGCAGAAGATAAATCAGCAAAACATCATATCATTGAGAATCTCGATTGTAGAGACTTTTGGTGGGCTGTTTTGTCTTGGCTCAGGAAGAAACCACCGGGCAACCATCTAAAACACCCGAACAACCACATAGCATCACAATAAACAATGCTCAACACATTCGCAACCTAATAACTGCCTGGAAACCACAGTCGGATTTACTTAAACCTGTAAAGCCTTGATAATACTCAGACTATACTAAACCTGAAATTGAACAGTTGAAAATGTTTTAATTGAACAGTTAATTAACCTTTACACAAAATATTTTGCATGTGTTTTTTGTTGAGTATCATATTTGGTACATCATGCTTTTATTGCTCATATAGCACGTTGAGACTCATAATAGAGGAGGGGGAAAATTTTAGGAATTTAGTGCAGTTGCTGATATTTATATTGACAAAAAGAAAGATGAAATTCTCTTTAATAACAGTACAGCACTACTTACATAAATTCTATATAATTATCAGTTGTCGCTATATAAATCTCCCAATGATACATCTTGGTAGGATGACATTTAAATACTTTGATTGTGGGGGACAAAATATAGAATGCAATGCACTGATGATTGAGATGATTGAACAAATAAACTATACAAATAAACATTCCTCAACATCCTGATGTATCATATACTCACATTTTAACATAATTTTCCTGGATAATGATATATTGATAATCAAGTAAACCATTAAGACCAGTAAGTCCATTACTGTGGCACACAGACCCACAAAACACCACCACAACAGTGATTAATGTCGGCTTTCCATGTTTTATGGGGAATTTCCATAGACATAATGATTTTTATACTGTACAAACTGTATATTCTCTCCCCAAACCCTAAACCTACCCATCACAGAAAACTTTCAGAATGTTTTACATTTTCCAAAAACATCATTCTGTGTGATTTATAAGCTGTTCTCTTAATGGGGACCAAATAAATGTCACCACAAGGTCAGAAAGGAATGGTATTACTATCTTTGTTGGGGACATTTGGTCCCCACAGTGTAGGGTTTATCAGGACCACAGTCACACACACACACACACTTCCCCAGGATATGAGCACAGAGAGTGTGTATGCTTGTTCTTGTGTCACTGCATTAGCCATTGTGTTGGGCCGCTCTCTACAGAGGTGTCAGCTAAGCCTTCCTGTTTTACACAATGAGGACGACAAGCACCGAGAATTCTCTCAGCGTCCCCCATTTCTGAAGTGCTCAAGCCTGAATTAGGACAGACACCTCCTGAGACGTTTGTGACGGCTTTGCACTCACGAAATCGTATGTCTAATTATCAATACATTAAAAAAGAATTTCAAATGAAAGCGCCTAATAAAATTTAATATTTAAATAAAATAGAATTTAAACATAGATTAGATCAATTTTATATCAATGCGCCAACATATTTGCAATCCCATCCACAGTTAGGCTAATGGAATATTAGATTTGAGAATAATATTTCAAAAATGTTTTAGTGAATTTTGAGTAAATGAAATACGTTTACGTTGTGCACATCTTTTCATTTCAAAAGAATTTTAAAACAGTATAAAGACATTAAAACAGTATAATTTTGAAAAACTATTACAATTTAAAATAAAGTATAATAAAATAAATAAATATATAATAATCAAGAAAATATATATATATATGATTTATTTTATTTATTTATTATAAAAAAATAAAAAAATAAAATAAATCTGACCCCAAACCAGTTTGGTGTCTTAATGCCATTGTTTCAATATCAATATTGAATGTGAAAAAAGTAAAACATACAAACTCGCACACACCCTGCTTCACATAAATACACACACAGGTGAGAGATATGAAACTTTCAACACAAAGTGTTTTTCTTCTCGGCAGTGCACACAACACCTAATCAATGAAACGCTTCACAAGAACCCTCACACTTAAATAAATGCTTTGACCCACTTCCACGATTTTTCGACTTCCCTTTAGCGCCACAACAAGAAGCACAACATGTTTTCAGACCGTTATTACTATGAATAATGTGTGAATACTTTTGCGTTTGCGGGGCCCGGTTATATATGGCTGCAGAAATGGTGTTTGCTGGCGTTGTAAAATATTGATATGTTACAGGTACATGTAGGCCTGACTGCAGGTGACGTTTTATGAGATGTTCACTTTGCACACTACATCAGTCATGCAGGTTGAGGAGCTGTATGCCGTAAAGGTGGACAGCATGTGTGTGTGCAGCTGCCAGTTTAAAAGGGTTTGTAGGGGAATTTCCCTCTTTTCCCTTTGTGAGAAACAAAAGTGTTCAATTCAGGGTCCGTCTTATCATATATCCTGTCGGGCTTCTGTACGGAGGGAGGAAATCTCACACACACATCCATTAAAACGAGGGAGGAATTCACCAAGAATGAATTTAGCCCACTGATAGCATTGTTTTTGATTCACCAAAGGAATTATGCGAATCAGGTGACGCCGCAAACACAAAAAACTGTCTTTGCTGGACGCACATACCCTTCTTACATGTCGGTTGTGAAGGATGCAGCAAACCAACGTGATCTGGTGTGTTTTACAGGGATTGTGCAGCATCACTTCACTGCAATCTACACACATGAATCAGCTCTTTAAAATGGGAAAAGTGTGTTTGACTGGATCACACATCCAGATCATCAGTGGTAATAACACTCTTCCCCATCATTGAATTACTGCTGCCATGATCATTAGAAAATGTACACAAAACATTGATTTGAAAATGAATTTCAGGCAAACAGCGCTCATTGAACACAATATGCAACGGGCCACATTTGCATAGAAAGGAGACATATTTGAAGAGAACAGAAGTGAAGTAGACAACGCAGTGCTATTTTAGCTCGTTTGTACCTGATTGAGATGGATTGCTGGGAGAATAAGATGCTTTGCACTTAAATTGCTCTGCAGAAAGGAATTTGCTCCCACTTCTGGATTTGAGAGCTTGACAAGTGACGCCAAAATACTGTCATCATTTACTCACCCTCATGTCGTTCCAAAGTGGTGTGACTTTTGTTCTTTCTGTGGAAAATTTTTTGTCGTTTTGTGCCCAATATTCTTCAAAAATATCTGTTGTTTTGGAACATGAGGGTGCGTAAATACAGGCATATTGGAACATGATGGACAAACCAAAACAGAAGAAATTAATGAAACAATTGGCAGCAGTGAAACAATATGATTATAAACAACTAGATGATCCACTTTCAAAGCCACTGTAAAATATTTATGCCCATCAGTTGCTCGGAAACTATAAGCAACCATAAAAAATGCCATCAAAAACTAAAGTGAACAACAAAAGTGTCTGCGCTCATCATTTGGTTGGGTGTGTGTGTGTACCTGAAACCAGGTTAGTTAAGTTTCTGTCTATTTCATTGTTTTTTTTCTCCCTTCTTTCTGTCTTTGATTACCTCCATTTCGAGGTCAGAGGTCATCTCACTCTCCCAGTCTTACCATGCTTTCTTTCCTTTCATTCTTTCTGTTCTTCTTTAGCTACAAGACTAACTAAAATCTTGTTATATTACTCGCTCGTGCCCGTTTAGCCTGTGAAGGTGTCGACGTTTTAGAAATACGGCTTGGCTCAAGCTGTTTAGCACACTTATTCTTCACCTTGTGGCACAAACACTCCCAGTGGCACATGTGTGTGTGTGTGTGTGTGTGTTTTTGTACCAGCTCGTCTGCTAAGGCAGTTCCTCACACCTGATGGGAGTAATTGGGCTTTTAAAATGGCACAGAGGGGCTCCTTAACCCCAAAGCAGACTCGAGAGCCGTCCCTCTGGTATTTGACCCTTCAAACTTTTTGGAAAGCAGAGAAAGAGAGAGAAAATGGGCCTGAAACTTAGAAGGGAGAGTGAGATAAGAGGAAAAAACCTTACCTGATTTGAAGTCGCCCCTGGATTTGAACGTATCATGTCACGTCTGTGTGCTTGTATTGTAAAGAGCTTAACTGATTAGAATGGGAGAGATAAGTTTAGTCGTTTGCAGTGTACAGTGTTGGTTTATTAAGGTGTGGTTACTTACATTTACCATTGCTACATTTCACAGGCAAAATCCAGTCATTTCAATAGGAATCTGCACAATGCGGAGTTTAACGCGAGGGCGAAATTTTCGAGTCACACGAATTTGCCGCGTTAACCAACAGAAATCTGCTTGGTTTGATAGTGACTTCTGTGCAAATGGTGCTTCATACATCGCTACACTATTGTCAGTGGACAGTCATGTCAACTCACCTTTATTTATATTGCGCTTTATACAATACAGATTGTTTCAAAGCAGACTTAATGCGAAGAGAGTTCATTTCGGCTGTAAAGCAGCTCTATTGTTCAGCTGAAGTCAGTTCAGTGTTGATTTTGCACGTTATAAAGGTCATCAAATATCAAATTACTTCATTTCATCTATAAAGAAGTTTTCCAGCAAGGTGTGACATCAGTTAGGCTGGGTCTGTGCGGTTGCTATGCGGTTGCTAGGGTGTGATTTCTAGAGTATAGATATTCTTTCAAGCAAGTCTGATTTGCCTATTTAGCCTGTTCTGTCTTCCACCATGTGCAAATCATTTGATCATATTTAGTCATAATAATAGCCTTAGCAAAGGCCACTAATAAATATATAGGTTATGTTTCTCTTATTACGATGTGTGTAAATCACTGTTGCACTTTTACAGCCCCAATCCCTCCTCAAAGTAACCTGTTTCTCATGAGTGATACCTGCAGTTAGTTTGTTAAGACAGATGAGTTCATCTTCACTTGAATATGTGTTGTGAATGGATAGCTTGTGTTCACTGTGCAGTATTGTTCCTATTAACGTTTCATTAGAATTCAGTGACATATATTTGCATAACATAATCGGTTCAACTCTCCAAAAAAACATACATAAACGTATCAATTTTTTTTTTTTTACATCTAGATGACGAGAAACGAGAAATGTATAGAAATTTAGAAACTTACATTTTTTTACAATTGTTTTTCATTTTTTATCTGGGACACTGTATAATTTTGCTACTCATTTATCTTGATTTAAATTCTTGTTCATTTGTGGATGTTTGAAATGTGTACATTGGTGAATTATTCTTAAAGTATTTGACCGCAGTACATGTGAACATGTCCCTATAGAGCTTCAACAAACTTCACATGTGCGTCTTGCTCTCTCACACCCAACCCAGCTTCTGAAATTTTAAGAAAGTAAGTCATGTGTCAAGCACATGAATAAATCACCAATATAATACATTGTAATACTTCCCCATTCATAGGTATCCATTTGAAGATTCTATTGTTTAACACATGATCAACAACAATGCACTATACTTGTTTAAGGTGTAATGATTCATAAGTGGGTGGTAAACATGAGCTATATTTTAGAAAATTGACATACTTATTGAAAATGCAATGTTTGCTAATTTGTTTAAAATTATTATGCATACATCTTTCATGATAAGTTGATTAATGTCACAAAATGAAAATATATTTTACTTTCCCTTATTTATTTATTCATCTACTTTCCCGTTTATATTTATAAAAAAAAATGAACCTAAAATTTTCATTTTGGCAGTATTGAAATTGTATTGCATTATTTATGAAAAGGCGTTCAAAGCATAATGAATGGCTTTTTAATTATAATGCATTATGAATGGCATTATAGGGCATTATGCATATGGACTCCCATAAAAGTGTTATCAATGTGTGTGTATTTGGTGTGTATAGGTAATGTTCAGACATAAAATCAAAGTTTTATCAAGCATTCCTACCTGGAAAATGTGAATAAGCCCTTTTAGGATGAACTTTTCTCAAAAACATTTTTCTATAATAAGCAATGCAATTTTGTGAGAAATAAAACAACAACACAAAATTAAATATTTAATTGCAAAATGATTTGAACTGACTATGAAACTCATTTGTCTAGATTAAAATCCTTATAGATGTTCCAAAGACAGCCCACTGTGAGTGTTAATGTGCTGGAATATAACCACTCTGGAGTTCAGGGCAAACATGGGCCCAGAGACAGATTTATTAGCACGGATTCACGCCACTTGTGCGGATATTCCGTTTCTGTCTTAATCGCTCACGGCACACTTGATATTTGGTTTCAACTTCATAGAGCTGAAGCAAACATTTACACAGAGTTTCTGTTTTCAAAGAGAGACTCCACAGTTTTCAGTGGCATTTCTCACTTTTGCTGGGTAATATATCAACAAAAGAGCGCCGTAAATCTCACGAGAGAACAGCGTCCACTCTCCTTCCGGTCATTTCCTGACATCCTGTCTCACTTTGCCTCTCTCAATCCCTCCATCTCTCTCTCCGTTTCCCTTGACAAGTAACCAGACACCTCAAACTCTACTTCCCCAGTAGTGTCAGGTTAACCAAAGTTAATCAACATGAGCCTCGGAGGCTTCACACAGCATTGAAGACGTCTTCAATGTTTAAATCCCCCCTTTCAATGTATAACAATGAGCAGAGAGGAAAAAATAGATTTGATTCTTGTAAACTACAGATAAAGTAAACATCTTTTGGTTGCACGTAATTCCGATAGTCCACTTTAGACATTCTATTGCAACTACATTTGAACTAACTCATTCATTTGCAACTACTGTACATGTCAACAAACACTCAAACTTATAGTTATTAGGGGTAGTAGAATAAGTTATTGTTTATTTACAAAGTTACTCATAGTCAGTAGAATGTCTGTTGTGGGAGCATCAAAATAAAGTGTTAGAGTTGATGCATATTAAGATATTAAGCAGACAGATCACTAATACTCTATTGACTGGTAGTTGACATGTAGTTGCAGTTACTTATAGTTAGTACTTCTACTAAACATAAGTAACTTTGCAACTACATGTCAACTACCAGTCAATAGAGTATTAGTAGCCTAATATCTGCTAACACCTTATTTTTATGCTCCCCAACAGACATTTTACTGACTATAAGTAACTTTGCAACTACATATCAACTTATTCTACTAACCCGAACCCTAACAGTCTACCACAGTCCCTAAGGAGAGTTAGTTGACATGTAGTTTCAAAGTTAGTTATAGTTAGTAAAGTGTCTAAAGTGGACAATCGAAATAAAGTCTAACCTCATGTTTTACTAGCTGCTCCTTTATATGACGTCTGTTGCATATTACGTCACTTATCTTTAGTCGCTGTCTGCAGATATGTTTTAATGACAGCACCCTTTAAATGCATTGTGTTTGTCTGTCTCCAGGTAATGGACAACATGGGCAATGTGAAGTTCTGTCTGGATGGGGCTCTGGAGGCCAGTGGGAGTTGGCTCAAATATGTGCGCACAGCCCCGTCCCATGAAGAGCACAACCTGGCTATGTGCCACATCAGCGAAGACCAGGTGAGCTGAGAGTGAACACTCGTTTTTGTCACGTCTCTTTTCTTTCATCTCCACTGTCTGATTGGTCGTCTACTCCCTCAAGCTGTTGTATAGACTGTTTCTGGTGAGCAATGCACGATGCCAAAAGTGCATTTTCCTTCATTAATTGTATTTGTTAATTCACTATTATACACACTGTTTTGAAATAATTTTGACTATTATGTTATTTTTTTAGATCGTTTTGACAATTTAGATTATTTTAAGTAGTATGACCATATATATTTAAAAAACAGTTCAACCAAGCGCCTTGTTTTCATAAAATTGTTACTTCATAATTAAAATGGTATTTTCATTAAAAACATTTTATTAAACAAAAGCCACCCAGAAGATATAGTCCTGACATTTTTTTTTTAGTTGACATTTACAAATTTACCAAAAAATGCGTTTCAAATAAATGTTTTCTATTCATCAAAGAAACAAGTATCACGATTTCTACAAAAGATAGCACAACTGTTGTCAACATTGATAATAATAACAATGGTTTCTTGAGGATCAAATCAGCATATTAGAGTGATTTCTGAAGGATCATGTGACACTGAAGACACCAGTAATGATGATAAAAATTCAGCTTTGCATCACAGGAATAAATTACATTTTAAAAAAGAAATCAGTAATTTACATTTGTAATAATACATCACAATATTACTGTTTTACTGTATTTTTTATCAAATAAATGCAAAAAAAATGCATAAAAAAAAAAAAAAAAAAAAAAACTGGAAACACTTTATTTTGATGGTCCCTTTTAAATATTCTGTTGGCTATAAGTAACGTTGCACCTACATGTTAACTAACTCTCAGTAGAGTATTAGTAGACTTTCTGCCTCATATCTGCTAACACTTTATTTTGATGCTCCTCAACAGACATTCCACTGACTAGAATTAACTTTGGAACTACTGTACTTGTCAACTTATTCTACTAACCCTAACCCTACCAGTCAACTAACACTCTAACTGGAGTTAGTAGACCTGTAGGTGCAACGCTACTTATAGTCAACAGAATGCGTTAAAGGGACCATTGAAATAAAGTGAAACCAAAAAATCCTATTAAACCTAAAGTTTTGAACGGTTGTGTATTTTAGTATGTCTAGAACGTTGAATTGGCCAATCAGCATCCGAGGCCGAAACGATGCATTTATAAATCAGTTTATGATGTAAATGTCTAATAATACTATCTCAGCACAACGATGCTCCTACAGTGAATGCATCCATTCTAAAACCGCAGCAGAGCGTTTACTGCAGTCATAAATGTACGCAGGTTGTAAATATGTATTGCGGGAGCACTGTTTGATCACATGCTTATTTTGGTAGTTGTTATTGAAATGTATCGTATAATAGGATGGGGTATAGTGTGAGGCTTTTTTGAGAGAATCCCTTTATGATGAGCCTTTATGATGAGCATCCTGTGAGAAGCTTGAAGAGACAGCGAGCACACGTTACTGTCAGGAAGATGTGGACAGGACCCGCTGCTGTCAAGATCTCACCACTTACACAATAGATAAAAACAGCCTATTGTTTGATGAAGGCTGTTCCCACTGTTTTTCAGGGGAAGTGACTCAGAAGTCATTTTACAAGAATCACGTACAAAGCGAGTTTGGACACTCCTGAATCTTGTAATCCACTGTCTTCAATTATTTGCTTCCTTTGAAAAGACGAGCAGTTGTCTGTTTGAGATAAGATATCTGATCTCTCATAAAGCTGGCTCGTTGTCTAGCCGGAAAGATTGCTGTGTGTTTACTGTACGGAGGGCTTTGTTCAGTCAAATCCTACCAGGAATTGTGCTGATGCAACTGCTGCGGAGGTCTTAATCTGATCACGAAGCTCTTGTGTAGTTGCTGTTGAGTGTGGATTGTTTCCTTTGCTTGCATGATATCTTACTGATTAAGTGAGGGGTCCTTGGTGGTTGCCTTATCTAGCTTATATTGCTCACTTTCTTGTTTAAAGGGACAGTTCAACCAAAAATGATAATGCGGCCAATATTTTCTCACCCTCTTATATTTATTACCCTTATATCTCACCCTTAATGTATTTCTTCTTCAATAGGCAGAATGTCGATGCTTTTTTCCATACAAGGAAAAAGAATGTGGATGGAGACTGTGAAGCTTCATAAATTACTAAAAAAAACACATTCTCACTCCCAACTTGTCACATATCCATCGGCGTCACTTTTTAACGTACGCTTTTAGCATCGTTTTTTCGTGTCACTGGGTACTTCATTGCTTTCTGTTGTTTGCATTGTGCGTCAAATCAAGACGCATTTCATTCTTTGCATTTGTAAAAGTAGAAATGATTTTATAAATATTTACACTTCTATTTTCTGGAGCAAATAACCCCACTCCTACCCTAAACCTACCCACTCTTTAACAATATAAAACACGTAACAGGCAAATAAAAGTACAGTCACAGCTATTTATTGCAAAAACTGACCTAAAATTGTATACAAATATTACAAATAACTGTTGCATTTCAAGTCTTCTAAAACCATACAATATTTTTATGTGAAGAACAGAGTGGACCTTTTTAATTGCTAAAAATAATCCTTCTCCGTGAACGCACGCAATCATATCTCGTTCAAAAGATAGACGCTGCGTCCAAAATCAAATACTTCCCTACTATATAGTATGTGAAAACCAGCACGCCAAAAGAGTAGTGTGTCTAAATACATAGTATTCGAAAAACAGTAGGCGAAAAGTTCCCAGATGACCTACTACTTCTGACGAGATTCTGAAGTGTGCATACGATGGACTCTTTACTGTCCCATTAGGCCACGGGAGAGGATTTATGAATGGAGGCGAGTAAGTGCGAATTACATTCATACTACACATATTCATAGAATGTACTTTTTTTAATGGTCGCAAAGTAAGTTCAAATTCAAATGTACCTACTCAGACAGTATTCGATTTCGGACGCAGCACAACTCTTTAGCGTGACACAATCAGTCACGAGACACATGAGAGCCAATGCCATCTCACGATCAAAACTGACGTATTGACGCAATCAGTCACGAGACATACAAGAGCCAATTACATTTCACAATCAAAGCTGACGTAACACTGGTCTCTTTTGGGTCTGTTCTTCACACAAATCAATCGTTTGGCCTCGGAATTGTAATTGTATATTTGAATAAAGTGTGCCTGTAGTTGTGTCTGCCTGTTATATACTGTGTTTTATGTTATATAACCACACAAATTGATAGGTTTAGGGGTGGGGTTGCATGTTCAAACGGGTCTTAAGTGAATAAAATAAATGTAAATAACATCATACTTGCTGATTAAATTGAGAATCACACCCCAACATGCCATAATGGCAAAATTATAACCCAATACATAATTTCATCATGACATTCCCACGCCTAATGCATCTGTGTATGGCGCCATCGGTTTCTCATTGAAAGTAATGGAGAACCCTGCACGTCGAAAAATGCCCTGTGCATTAAAAAGTGAAGCTGAGGGGTCCTGACCAAGTTTCAATAGGTGACAAGATGGGAGTGAGAAAGTGTAACAATGTCTCAACCACTTGTGTGCTATACTTCAAATCTTCTGAAGTCATTTGGTAGCTTTGTGTGAGGAGGAGATCCAAAACACAAGTCTTTTATAAACTCAAATCCACTCTCCCATAAACAAACATTCTTCCAATAATGCTAACAGAACGTTCATTCAAAGTTATCGGGTGTTTAAAAACGTGCTTATAACGTTAGCTTAATTAAAAAACAAACAAAAAAAATGGACATTTTTGGAAACCGTTCGTAGAACATATTTTTGTTAGCTGGGGTAACTCAAATCTCACTTGTGTTCTTAGACATTCAAATATGGCAGCTCGAGATTCAATGAAGCACGAAATCTAATGATGTTTTTATGCCAATCCTAACACAATGTTTCTTGATGCTTGACGATGAGAACATGGGTGAGATTTTAGAGCCAGGACATTCTGCCTCACTCCTTTTGCGTTCCATGAAAGAAAGTCAACGGGGGTTGGAACGCATGAGGGTGAGTAAATGATGACAGAATTTTCATTTTTGGCTGAATTGTTCCTTTAAGTGTGCCATTTTGGGTGGTGTGCTAGATCATATGCATAAGTGGATCCGTTTCCTTGTTATTATTCTGCCACTTTTAGGCTGTTTGTCTCCCTTCAAACAAGCTGATTGACTCGTGGAACAAGTCAAAGTCTTAGCTTTTGTCTCTTGACTAACAGGGCAACTAGTGTGGCCATCGCAGTTTTAGACGCTGACACATCAAACACAAAGCTAACAAACAGGGGAGGACAGAAGGAGAGGAGGGACAACCTCTGAGACTGACAACCACCAATTGACTTCAACTACATAACCCAATCATTAAAGTCGTTTGACTTCAATGAGCGGCCACCGCTGGGCCCACAGGAGAATAATATCTCCAGCTAAAATCGCCCCATTAAATACATGCTTTCTATTTACTTTCTCCTACTTTGTTTTTTTTCTCCCCTTTTCTTATTTTTTGTACACGTTTTTGCCAGTCTTACGGGCAACAGCCTATTATTTATTCAGAACGGCGACACAATGCAAAAAAATGCATAATTCATTGAACTTTGTACTTTGCTGTTCTATTTGAGCATGCACAATGCATGAGCCGTATGGAAATATGCACACGCCCAGCAAATTCTGATGTGCCTGTAACCTTTTAAAATCAACCTGGATCATTTATTTACTTGTTTACGCATTTGTCTTTTGTGTTAGGGCCCCTGAAAACATGACTCGACTGTGTAGTGGTGCACAATTTTAGGCCTTTTAATGTTTTTTTTTTTTTTTTTTTATGTTATGGCTGTCATTTGAGGTGTGAATGGTTCTAAATAGCAGTTTGTGTTGTAGCAGGGCGGGGTGTTAGTTATAACACTTTGTTTTAAGAAAAGATTATTTTGTTGTGTTATTATAAAGAGTGCAAAATTAAAGGTGAGAACCGATCAAAAAAGTGGCAATTAAAAAAAATTCTAAATAACGCTTAGTTACACTTTATTTTAAGGTGTCTTTGTTACACTGTAATAAGTACTGAGTAATATTAAGTGACTGCATGTACTTACTATAGGGTTAGGATTAGGATTTGGTTTGGTTTAGGTTTAGTTGCATGTAATTATCCATAATTTATAGTTATTACTATAGTAACTACGTGTACTGTAACATACGTAACAATGACGCTGTAAAATAAAGTGTTACCGAACGCTTTTACATGTGTCTTGTGTAAAAGTATATTTTAAAGAATGCTTTGGACCACATAATCTGATGTTATCTACTAGCGCTGAGAAAGTATGATCCGGTTTTCGGACCAGACTATGCGCTCTGAGACAATAGGCATGAAGCTGGTGGACGTATTCTGGCTTTTGCACAATGGCGTGGTCCATTCAGCAAGACTGTTGACCTCTGACCCCCCCTCCCTCATCTCTCAAGATGCACTTAAACTGTTTGTCAGAAACACTGAAGTGCACAGCCAGATCTGCCATGCCATAGCCTTCTGTTTCTGAAGAGCTGAGGAGACGCGCGCACACACGCGCACACACACACACACACACACACACACACACACACACACACACACACACACACATACACACACACACACACACACACACACACACACACAAACAAACACGTTGGGTTTCCATGTTTTATGGGGACTTTCCATAGACATAATGATTTTTATACTGTACAGACTGTATATTCTATCCCCCTATAAACTAACCCTACCCCTAAACACAACCCTCACAGAAAACTTTCTGCATTTTTACATTTTCCAAAAAACATCATATATGATTTATAAGCGGTTTGCACAAAAAAATGACCCTACAAGGTCAAAGATTTCTGGTATTACTATCTTTGTGGGGACACTTGGTCCCCACAACGTAAGGTTTACCAGGATACACACACACACACACACACACACACACACACACAAACATTTCACAAATATATGGCTAAATTATTTATTTTTGTCAGAATTGAAAAATCAATCTTATTTATGACATTGTTTTTGACAAATTTTCATGGTAAAAATAATGGTGTATATATATATATATAAAGAAATAACAGAAACTTATTTTATAAAGAAATAACAGAAACTTACTGTGCATGTATGTAACACTTTCATAATTTTCAAACAAACTGCAATTGTCTGCATTCAATTACTTATTAGCTACTGACTGATAAATGCAATATAATTTATATACATGTTTGCTAGAGAGGAACTTGTAAAAAAAATCCCTGACGTCTAGTCATGCAGTTTAGTTTTTATAAGGTTTTGGCATTTGATCAAAGAGTTGCTTAAGATAGGATGAACTTTGTTCTGATCTTGTCTTAGTGAATCATGTCAGAATCAGGAATTACATTTTGAATGGCAGGCGAACATGCACACCCAAACTAAAGTTATTTTTACACTTGTATTTGCTTATATATTTACATCAGTGTGTGTCCGCTTGCACTTATATGAGTGTGTGTGTGTGTGTGTGTGTGTGTGTGTGTGTGTGTGTGTGTGTGTGTGTGTGTGTGTGTGTGTGTGTGTGTGTGTGTGTGTGTGTGTGTGACAGACAGGGGATTATTGTCACCTAAGTGATGGATGATGCATCGGCCCCCAGCACTTGAAAGCACTGTGAGGGGGTCAAGATGGCCCTCTCAGTGCTGTCAGATCCTGAAAAGATTTACTGTAGAGACAGCTTAGCCCCATCATAATAGATTGCTTTAGAGGTGAAAGGAAGGCATTCCACCCACAGCAAATGACAGCTAGCCATAGGACTACAGCACGATTTGACGTCCAACTTGTATCTTTTAGACCAGTGCAAATTTCAGTCTGATACTTTTTATGTCATGTGTGATGTCATTATTTTATATATGTCATTCCAATGATTTACTCTTTTAGTTATTTGTTGATTCATTGACTTTAACAATATTTAAAATGGCCTAAAAACGGACAATAACAAACCGTTATAACGGTATAAATAGATAAAATCCGATGCATGAATTATAATTTTCAGTGGAAATAATCAGTCGTTTAATTTCTTCAATGTGTAAACAACCATCTCCTCTGAAAATATGCGATGATTATAATAATTCGTTGATCAAACCGAAATCATGAAGATCTTAATAATAAAAAACTAAAGTTGTTTTAATTATAATTAGACCTATAATAATATTATAATACATTAAATAATATAGGCTACAATGTTTCCTTTATTGACGTTTTTGGATGAAATCATTGCATATAGGTTATTGGTGTTATTTATATAAAAATAGAATAATTGGGGAACAGCAACCGGCAAAAAACGCTATTGCAATTATCAATTATAATAGGCTACACAGCCTAATATACATGGTTATTCATGAATAAGATATTCAAGATTTAAGTTTGTGTTGTTGAATATAGGCTGAATATGACAGTTAAGTGTCTCAGGCAACATAATGCGTGTTTCTGTAACTCTGTCGGCGCAAATATTGAATTTAGACTTTAAAAACGCAAAGACAAATCGTTTAAAAGATCTGCTAAATGTTTGTGGCAGAAGACAGCGAGTAAAAACAGGTGTATATATTTAAAGCCCCACGGAAATCCTCGCGCAGGGCACTGCTCGCGCTCAACCCAACAGTCGATGTATTTTTATTTTTGTTTTTGTTGCATTTTCATTTACTGGGAAAGATACATTTTCCATCAATAATAGATTCATATGGTGGTCAGAGGAGGAGAGGACATGGGGAGGGGTTCAATCCTTTTGGTTGGAGATAAGAGAGGAGGAGTGGCCGATAGAGAGAATCACTAATGAGCGCGACTCACCTCATCAAAGACGCGCGTGTTCGGACTCTGTCTCGCGCTGCTGTCGCGCGCAGTGTCATGATACTATGGGTTGCGTGCTGAACTCTACGGGACCAGAGCTGCTATTACAACTGGAGGCTTTAAGATCCACTGCTCAACAACTAGCCCAACTTTATCAACTCTCGGGAAAGAAAAAGGTCAGATATGCTCTTCCCTTCGTTTAACTGTAATTGTAATATTAATAATAATAATAATAATAGCTGTGTTATGCATTGGCCACGTACCCCTCTTGAGCGGCAAACTGATGTCTTGGCCTACTTTTATAACACACATTAGAGTTGTCACAACAGTGGAGCTCTGAGATGAAGTTTGTGCAGGTTTTTAGTTGTATGTGTTGATTTCGGAGAGGGGCCCAGACCAGCAGCTGTCGCCTAGCCCTGAGCGCCCTCATGAGGGAACAACTGGTACTGTCCTTTTCAGTGTGTGGAGAGGCTGTGATGCCGCTTACAAAGCGGACTAGTTCTTTTCTTTTATTATGATTATTATTTAGGCGAGTTGCACTCTATAAATTATTTATTTTAAAAAATAAACGCATGTTTTTTTTAGTGTATTTTGGTTAAAACACATAACAGATGTGGTTTGTCATCACAGCGCTCTTAAATGATTTTAATTATGGTTAATTTAGGAAACTTTGCATCAAAACATTTGACTTAAAAAATGACAACCGGGATAATAATATATAGCCTATATAGGCCTACTATAGCCTATTTAGGATTTAGATTTTAGATTTAAAACAAATACACATATAGCCTAACTCCTTTACCCTGGATAAATAATTTCCGTATAGGCTGTACGGAAATCTATATAGGTAAGTAGCACAATACTATCATGCATTTTGTGTTTTAAAATGTTCTGCGTGCGGGTTTCATTTGATTATTTTAAATTAAAAACGAAAACACATCAAACACATCGGATTACAATTAGCCTACATTGTTTTTACTACATTTCTTTAAAAAAAAACAATTTTTTATTTATATTATTTTATTATTGTTCTTTAATTTCAACTATTTTGTTAGGGGAATTATTTTGATGCGCTCGTTTATTTTGTGTGTGTGTTTTCATTTATTTCTCGTTGGCCTTCGGTAAGTAAATTATCGAATGAAGGGCGATTTCAAATGCGCCTTGCATTTAATAATTACTGCATTATCTGTTTATCTTCTCCTTCGGGATTGTTTGCCGTGTGTGTTTTTTTATCCATAAAAACATTATAAAACATAACCAATTAATATTATTGCTTTTACACTTGCTATGTTTAAAATTAAGCCGTATTTCTCTAAAAAAAAACACGGATGATGATAACAATAACAATTAGGTAGGAATAATAATAATAATAATTATTATTATAATAGCCTAATTGAATACCTTTTGTTGTTGTTTTAAAAATCTTACGCGTCTTTATTCTCTCTTTGCAGATCTGTTATAAAGCTATTAGAGATATTGAAATAGGGGAGGAGTTACTGGTTTACATGAAGGACGGAGTTTTCCCCGAGGGCTCAATGGCACCGAACCTGGAAGGTGAGATTAATGCAAGTCATTAGCCACTCTTTTAAACAAACTCACACAGACCACACTCGTTCACCACTTCTAACAGTTAGTAACATGCTTTATGTGGCCTATGTATGTCTTGATGTTGTACAAAGTTCGGCAAGGAAGAAAATTCATTCAAGAAGAAGTCCATTTCAACCCAGAGGCAACTGAACTAGTAGGGCTATTCGACTACATTAATAATGAAATTGCAGGACTATAGATGTTGATACACATGTAGTTATGTTTGGTGGCGCATTACATTTATAAAAACATTTTTTACACTGTCAAATCGAGAAATCGCATCTATAAGTTTTTTTTTTTACATAATATAGCCTATGTCGCTATACATAATATAGCCTAGTTTTTTTTTTTTACATAATATAGCCTAGTATCCTATACTGTATACCTATACACACATACACACTATACCTACACACACATACTTATATGTTAGATGCGATTAATCACGATTAATCGATTTGACAGCATTATATATATATATATATATAAAGGTATTTGAAAAATTAAGGGTTTATTTAGAAAAAAAGTAGACAAAAAACAAAACACAATAAACACTGCACATTGTACAGTGCCCCCCCCCCCCCCCCCCCCATGTGTGTATATATAGCCTATATATATATATATATATATATATATATATACACACACACATACACATAGAGAGAGGGGAGGGGGGGCACTGTACAATGTGCAGTGCTTATTGTGTATTGTTTTTTGTCTACTTTTATTCTAAATAAACCGTTCATTTTTCACATAACTTTTTTTTATCTTTAAAAGCAGGGGTTGTCACTTGTACTTTCCATATTAAAACACAGAATGTTGGCAATTTTGAAACAAGCTCATAGTCTTCTGTATCTTTTTTGTTTCCAAGTGATCTGGTAATTCTGGATTTGAAACTCAGAGTAGTTGATATACAGACTAGAAAATTGCAAAAGCACTGAAGTGTGTCACAGCGCAGCAGTCACTCTCCAACACATGCACAATGTTTTATCAGATAGAGATGTGTCCTCAGATCTCCCTGCCAAAACGGCCAGAAGAGAACGCTCTCTGGGAGAGCTAAGAGAGACAGGGACGCCAAAAGATGCAAGCCAGGCTCCACTCAGACAGATCAATCCAGAGAACAAAAGAACGGAAATGTAGAGTAGAATGAACATGGTCATCGAAGAGGAGTCAGACGAGAGGCTGAGAGAGACAAACCGATAGACAGACAGAATGAGAGCTCTCGACATCTACCTCCTTATCGGTGGTGGAATTTGGAGTGGAGCTCGAGGAGTCTCTGGGGACCTCACCCATGCTCACAGATTAGCCGCTAAACTGCACATAATTGTGTTCCCCCTACTTCTCTCCAAGAGCTATTAGTTTCCCATTCCCTGTCTTTTCCCCAACATTCCTGCCTTTGTCGTTAGTGCTACCGATGGGACCGAGAGATAATGTCTCAAATGCTTTTTATGGCTTCTCTCAATAAAATAAAATAAAAAAAGTCAGTACAGAAATTAAATCTGCACAGAATTTTTTTTACTTCAGTTTTCCCTGTAAAGGCCTCTTTGAGGTTACATGGGGAGTTCATTCAAAATACTTGTTTATTTTGCAGGAAGTCTATGAGCATTGCAATGGAGTGTGTTCTGTCAATACATGTCATTAGAAAAGAAAAATAAAGCAGGAAATGTGCCATAATCCTAGTTAAGACTGCATCGGTGCAAGCATTTCAAGGGCTTTGCTTTCACAATATTGATTTAAAGAATAATGAAAGTCATCCAACTTGGCTTGATCTGGGCCATGCATGGAGTTTCAGAGATATCACTGGGTTTCATTTGAGGATGATGATAGCTAATGAATCAAACCTTAGTACCTTAGTATTTCCTTGCCTCTCCACGACTCCAGGGTTATCTGTGAACTTGGCTCTTGTGTCAGGATTTCACCGAGGATAAAACAGCCACGTTTTTAGCCATTTAACCCCGGGTCATATGAACAATTACTCCAAAGACAGATTTTCGGTCGAAAACAAGTCAAAAACCATGACATTTTTATCTTTAATCTTGCTATTTCTTGACTGTTTTATGTCATTTTATGTCATTTTCAAGGTTTGTAAAATACTATTGATCTTATATATTTGTATTTGTTGTAGAATACATGTTTTTCTTTAAGCATATGTGAAAATTCAGTGAAAATATGGCTCCTTACTATCAAAACTACAAGCATTTTTGGATGTTATGCATATGATATTCAAAGACAAAATATTTTGAAGCCTAAGCTAGACTTAAAGATGTGTACATTTCATTACATTATTGATAACAAAATATCAAAACAAGTGGCATCTACAAACATAATGCTGCTAGAGCTTTTCATAGAACTGCTTTTCTGGACAATTTTGGAAAGCAGCTGGTGTTTCAGTGATTTTTAGTGTGTAAAGCCAGTTCTCCTAAAGTTCACATCAAATGGACATGTTCTACTGACATTTGGCAACCAGAAAGTGCTTAAATATTGCACTAAAATATATATATCTATTGTTTTATCATTTAAAATCTCTTTTTTGAGTCTTGCTAGAAAAGTAAATGTGACTTTGTTTGATATTTTGTCATCTAATATGATGACTTTCAGACAATTTTAATTGTGGCTTAAGTGTCCGAATACGTGTTGAGCTGTTATTCTGAAGACTGTACCTTTTCTAATTGAAAAATTCCTTTTAATAATTAAAGTAATTCGTGAGCAATTGTACAATGGTGTCCCAACAGATGAGCAGATGTACCGCTGTGAACACTGTGATGAACTCTTTACATCAAAGCTGGAGTTACGGCGGCATCAGAAATACTCCTGCAGCAGCGGCAACTCTATCTTTGACTCACTAAGCGAAGACTTCAAACAGGAGCGCGAAGACAGCGATGAGCCAGTACACGAGTGCAAAGACTGTGAAAAGATCTTCCCTAGCGAGTACAGGTCAGCACGCGTCACCATACAGTGTAGTTGTAATTACCCACCAAGCTTTAAGTAACCCCAAGCTGTAAGAATTTAAAAAAGGGGGGTAAAAATGCTTTCTAATGTTTATTTGTCTGATTTGCGTACATCAATGGTTCTCAACTGGTTTTGCTTTAAGACCCAGATTTTACATTGTACCAGTGACCCAACACAGAACCAAAATTGTTTATTGCACATGTGTATGTTAAATGTGTATGATAAACATGCGGACAATACACATTTGCATGAATAATATGTTTATCTTACAAAAGCTAACAAAAATGTTCTTAAAATCAAACATTGAAATTTACTAAAATTACAATGAACCACATAGGAAAACATTCTAAAAAATTATTAACATGACAGAGCCCAAAGGAAAACGTTGCCACAAACCACATTTGGCATTTTGCCTAATTTGGCTACCAAGAGATGGATGATTTTTTTTTTAATGAGTTTTACTGTGCAGCCTTTGATGTAAAAAAAAAAACTTTTAAAAGATTTTGCTTTTGTAACTAAACATGGCTATATGATTAGTTGTATTAGCATTCTTCTTCCCTGTGATATGCAATCATATCAGAACAGACCAGTTTAGAAATACTGGCCTACATGGTGGTCACATAGAAAATATTTATGGCGTTCTTATTTATTCTTAGTCTGGGGCAGCATATGATCGTGCACACGGAAGAGAGAGAGTATAAGTGTGACCAGTGCCCCAAAGCTTTCAACTGGAAATCCAACCTCATTCGCCATCAGATGTCACATGACAGTGGCAAGCGCTTTGAGTGTGAAAACTGTGATAAGGTAGGTTTCTGCAACCACTTATGTTTTTGAATGTGTTAATCAGTTTATATGTGGGAAGCTGAAACATAACGTGTTCATGGACTGCATTATTAAGATTTTATGTTTTAAAATGTATTTGAAGAAAATGTATATATGTTTTTTACATTCAGTAGTTTGTTTTAAAAAGGTCCTGCAATGCATGTGACAAATGAATTTTTAACAGTAAAAACATTCCATGTAATCTCTTGATTAATATGAGGTCATGAAATCTGCAGAATAATTATAAAATGCAATAGCCAAATTTTGTTTAAAATTCTTTTAGATGGATGTCACACCACAGGACGTCAACTTTCCAAAAGTATTACTTTTCACTTCCCATGTACTTCAAATTTAAAAACATTGTTATGCTAATAGTACAATTAGTTTTCATTCATTTTCATCTTACATTGCCTTTACACAATGTTAGATTTGTATATTTAGACTTGGCACTAAGTTGGTATATTTCTGTGGGTTCTTCAGGTGTTCACAGACCCCAGCAACCTCCAGCGCCACATCCGCTCTCAGCACGTCGGTGCCCGAGCCCACACCTGCCCTGAGTGTGGCAAGACCTTTGCCACCTCCTCGGGCCTCAAGCAGCACAAGCACATACACAGCAGTGTCAAGCCTTTCATCTGTAAGTCTGAGCAGTCTTGTCTAAGCCTCAGATACAATTACCAGTGTCCAAAGACCTCCCGGCTAGCTCCACCCCAAGATTGTGACAGCTGTTGTTTTATAGGTCAGAGAAACTAAATGAAATTCTAGAGCCATTCTTTGTTTTGTTCTACATTTGTTGGGCTTTTCTTTCGTGCTTTCTTTTTTGCTCTCTTAATTACTCCATTTTACCCTTCTTCTTTTTTTTTTCCTTTTTTTTTTGTAACTGTGCATTTTCTTTTGAGGGCCCATTGAGGCTTGTATATGGCCAAGGCAGATATAATGTTTAGAGGTTAATTTATATGCCATGTCTTAGCTGCCCTCTTACCAAAACTGAGAAAACATCATCTTCATTTTGCTTGGCTTCACAATGTTTTGTGTGTTACCGTCCAGTGTTCAAATGCATGTATGCTGTACCAGTGTACATGTATTTGTATGTATTCAGAATTAGTTGAAGCAGTTAATCTATAAATAAAGAATATCATCAACAAGATATTAATTTGCTAATTGATCATATTTTTAACATATAACATTACCATGTGCAGCCTTTTTTTTATTATTTCAACTTGGAAACAGAGTAGAGTTCAATGTAGTCTGGGGTAGCCAACCCTGCTCCTGGAGGTATGCCTTCCTGGACACTTCGGTTTCACCCCTGCTCCAACATACCTGTCTCTAATTTTCAAGTAATCCTGAACAGCTTGATTAGCTGTTTCAGGTGCGTGTCTGATTAGGGTTGGAGCTAAACTCTGCAGGAAGGTAGCCATCCAGGAGCAGGGTTAGCTACTTCTGATGTGATTGTTGAACATGATAAACAGCATGCACAGTTTATTGGTTGATCTAATCAGCTGCCGGATTATCACTTCTATTGAATGAACGCCAAATGAAAACAGTATGTTAATAGAATTAACCAGTCATGTGTGTTCTCCCAGGTGAGGTGTGTCACAAATCGTATACCCAGTTCTCTAACCTGTGTCGTCACAAGCGGATGCATGCAGACTGCCGCACCCAGATCAAGTGTAAAGACTGTGGGCAAATGTTCAGCACTACCTCCTCCCTCAACAAGCACCGGCGCTTTTGCGAGGGAAAGAACCATTATAATCCCGGAGGCATATTCACACCGGGCATACCAATGACATCCAGTCCCATTTTAGGCAAGTCCAAGTCTCATCCTGGCTTGAACCATGGTGGACTTAGCTTCGGTGATTATTTCTCATCCAGGCCACATCATGCAGGTTTGCCCTTTTCCCCTGCACCTCCTGCATTCCCAGCCATGTCCCATGGCTTCCCAGGGATCTTTCCCCCATCACTATATCCTAGACCGCCATTGTTACCTCCTAGTTCACTGCTCAAGAGCCCACTTCAAGATGGGAAGCTGCCTCCTCTTGATGCTCCTACTCTTTCGGTGGTCTCATCCATGCACAACAGCAATGGAAATGTAGGAAGTGGTCTCAGCAGCCAGTCAGAGGAGAACCGAGAGTCCAAATTGGACTTCTCAGACAACAAGAATAAAGTGAAGATGAACGACATGTCTGATGGTAGTGATTTGGAAGATGTTAACACATCTAGTGGCACAGATCTAGACACCACCACTGGCACTGTGTCTGGCTCCGACCTAGAAAGTGAGGCAGAGAGCGAGCGGGAGAAGAGCAGGAGGAAACCGGTGCAGGAGAGCAAGCAGGATGAAGTGAGCAGCAGTTCAGTATCTGTCTCCAGTTCAGGGAACCTCCCTTGCGAGCGCCCATTCCTCTCCTCCCAGCATTCCTTTTTCCCACCACCAGAAGAGCAAGCACTTCCACCCTCCGGGGCCACCACTGACTCCATTAAAGCCATTGCCTCCATTGCAGAAAAGTATTTTGGGCCTGGATTCATGGGCTTGCAGGAGAAGAAAATGGGCTCCTTAAACTACCATTCCATGTTTCCTTTCCAGTTTCTGCCCAACTTCCCACATTCCTTGTACCCATTCACAGACAGAGCACTCAATCCTGGTATGTTCTTCAAACCTGAGCCTAAATCACCTCGTGAGCACATACAAAAATTACCTACAGCCACTGGTGCGGATTCACCCTTTGACCTAACCACCAAACCCAAGGAGGTCAAACCTCTCCCTCCACCCCCCAGCAAGCCAGCCTTGCCATCCAACGCCCTCCGGGCCCCTGGTGAGGAACAGCCTCTGGACCTTAGCATAGGCAGTCGAAGCCGGGCCAACCAGAACGGTGGCACACATGAACAGCGCAAGAATCACGTCTATGGCGCAAACTGCAAAGCAGCTAAAGATGAACACCCAGTACTAACTCAGTCCCAGAACTTGCACCAGCCTCAGATGCATCAGCCACAAACATCCCTTCCCCAGCCACCTCCTCCCCAGCAGCCATCGCTCCACTATGCCAAGCCCTCGCCGTTCTTCATGGACCCCATCTATAGGTATTTTAAGCCGAGTAGGCCTTATTGTATTACCCACCACAATGACAATCCAAAGCTGTAGATAGGGATATGTTAAAATGTGACAAGTTATTAAAAAAGTATTGGTACCCAGTAGGTTTACAATCAACTTTCCTTCGTACGTAACCCTTGGTGTTGTTGTCCAGCAGGGTGGAGAAGAGGAAGCTATTAGACCCAGTAGGAGCTCTAAAGGAGAAGTACCTGAGGCCGGCACCACTACTTTTCCATCCTCAGGTATTTTTTTTTTTGTACATATATTTGGTTTACTTCCTCCTGTACCTTGGTAAAGATCCTGCTCTTCGTTGCATTCAAGTACAGTGGAGTATGCCAAGACACCAAAAACACATTCCCAGTGTCCTCCGCCTCAGGCCTGTTTGGTTCAAGGGGAGCCTTGATGTTTTAAAAAGTCCTGACTTCTGATGGTATTTATTTTCATTAGATTATTTTCATCATGAAGATAATCTCATAAGAGGAATTGCCTGTTCTGGCATGCTGTGCATTCAAAATTCTTTATCTTTTGCTTAGAAAAACAACCCCCATTGTTTTGTGTTAGTATTTCAAACCTTTCCCACCTTTGAACGGTGACAACAATAATGAAAATATTATTAATAATGGCCTTTTGAATTGAAACAAATTATGCCACATACTTTCGGAGTAGACCATTGTCTCTGGGAAGTTCTCCGTTGAGTCCCCACCGCTAATAACTTCCTAGCATTTCTTTCTTGCTCTGGCTGCCTAGATAATGTCTGCATGTCGATCAGGGACTTCCTGTGTTTGTGTGTAATAGAATGGCCTCTCTTGTTGGGAACTGTCTTATCTGACCTGTAAATCTGGCCTCCATCAATGCTGACCTACCTCCCCCCAAATCCAAACCTTCTCTCGCTCTTTCCTTCTCTCTTTTCAGCAGCCCCCTATTTATTCAAATCTATATACAGGTGGTCCATCTATCTATCTATCTATCTATCTATCTATCTATCTATCTATCTATCTATCTATCTATCTATCTATCTATCTATCTATCTATCTATCTATCTATCTATCTGTCTATCTGTCTATCTATCTATCTGTCTGTCTGTCTGTCTGTCTGTCTGTCTGTCTGTCTGTCTGTCTGTCTGTCTGTCTGTCTATCTATCTATATATGTCTGTCTGTCTGTTTGTCTGTCTGTTTGTCTGTCTGTCTGTCTGTTTGTCTGTCTTGCCTGCCTCATTGTATATTACTGCAGTTTTTAAAATGTATAATATGTTAGCTGCATATTTGTCTTAGAGAAATATGTGATCATGATTTAAAAAAAAGGCTTAAGCAGAATCAAGGTGATACCAAGACATGTAGAGTATAAATGAATTAAAACACACTGTCTGTCTCTGTGTTTATCCATATTCCAAAAGTAGGAAGGATGTAAGCTGTTTTTGGCCATAGAGCCACATAGCGAAGCCTTTGTTCTGCAACAGGGGAAGTACTATCAGCGAGGGGTATCTTAAACTGCATTGTATGGTTACCGCTCACGGAGGTGAATGGCTCATTCAGACGCTTCTCTCAGAGATTTGTTGGGAACAAAGTAGGAGCCGGGGGCTCCCAAGGGGCTGCTCGAGTGGCTGCCAACGTGCCATAGGTTAGGGAGGTCACTCTTGAACAGCACAATCAAGACTCGACCTTCTGATATATAACTTCCTCCAGCTTTCCATCCTGTCTGGTTATGATGCAAACTCTCAGGCTCTGTAAAAGTTCCTCACCACCACTATTATTTTGTTTTTCGTCTATCTGCCCTAAACAAATGCAAAAAAAAAAAAGTTTCTTAGTCCCACGTGCACCCTAATCTCACACAAAATCAATCCGAGAGAAGTTTCTGATTAAATGAGCCCCTGAGCTGTGCATCAAACATAGAGTATTCCTCTCTGAACTCGCCTCATGTTCTCTCCTCAGGTGTCTGCGATGGAAAACATGACTGAGAAGTTGGAAAGCTTTGGCGCTCTGAAACTGGATGCTCCCAATTCCCTCCAGCACCCCTCACACCATCTTTTTAACTTCCGCTCCCCGCCTCCCTCTCTCTCCGATGCTATCTTACGCAAAGGCAAGGAGCGATACACCTGCAGGTGAGCGCCGCTCATGAAACAAGCGTAAACATCCCTAAAAGATTCCTTTAACTCTACAGTTTTATTTTGAGCATTTCTACCATACCATTATAGTTAGAAGTACACACTAATACACACAAAATAGAATTAGACTATAGAGATAAAGTTTCCAATGTTCTGCTTTTGTTTTATTAGTCATCAAAATTTACATTGAATGTCCCCAGACAATGAGTTAGATCTCTTTGAGTTTGAGAGTTGTAACAATGCTAGATGACTGTATCAAAGAATAGTTTCCATCCTTTGCAGGTACTGTGGGAAAATCTTTCCCAGGTCAGCTAATCTTACAAGGCACTTACGAACACACACAGGAGAACAACCCTACAGGTAAGCCACTCTCACTCACACACACACACACACACACACACACACACACACACACACACACACACACACACACACACACACACACACACACACACACACACACACACACACACAAATAAATGCAGTATTGAAATTCTAAAGCTTTTTACCCCGTGTGAAGGAGACTTACCTCACAATTTATTCCAATAATTTGATGTTATATCATGTTGCTAGGCTAATGACAAAATACATAGCAAATCAGTTACTGATTATTAAGCTGCCTACCTTTTGAAACTGCCCTTGTATTGGAAAAGTATAAAACTTACAAGGGAATCTGTTTGTTTTTTATGTGATCAGCACATGAGATATGTTCTAGTGTATTATGTTGCAATACAAATGTTGCTCATTCTGAGAAATATCAGAAACAATGAAAGACATGAGAGGCAGCACGATCAAAAAAGAAAGAAGATTGATTCTGTCTGTGCAGATGTTTTAGAGGCAGAGCAAGCTCTGGACAATGTTGGCTGGTAATAGTACCCTGGAGACATCCATGCTCTGTTTATAGAACTGCTTAATTATCATTGATTTGGCTTCTAACCAGCTGTGGAAAATCCTCCATGAGGGTACTTTGGAGATGGGGGTCTTTCAAAGTTTTAAGTGATATTTTGACCTAGGCATGACTAAGATGTGAAAGAAGAAAGACTTTTACTGCCAAAGGTAACCTAACAGTCCAGCTTCTCAACAAATTCAAGCAAAAGCATTAATTTACGAGAAAAATTATCTTAATATTGGTGCTTAAACATAATTTTTACTAATGCTCAGAGTTAGGGATTTGAAAAAAACCCTGACCATAAGAAATAAACTTTGACATCCAACTCATCCCGCACTGTGAAAGAGAAATAAATGTTAACTTAGCGTATGGTGAAACAAGTGAAAAAATCCATAGACATTAATAAAGATGAAAGCTAGCAACTACACAGAACTTTCTTGCAACTACCTACCCAGAACACCCTAACAACCATACAACACCTCAATAAGCGCATAGCACCACCAGGAAACCACCCAGAACACTGTAGCATCAGGGCACCAACTTTTGCACAAGCATGCACTATAATCTCCTTTTCTTCAGAAAGTGTAAAAATGTAGGTGTCTGCATTGTTTCCTTCCAAAATAGTTCTTTTCTTTTCTCTTTATTTACGTATTTATTTTGGCATTCTACTTAAAAGCATTTGGAAGTTCTGTAGCGTATATCAGTTTCACACAAGTTTTTCTTAGCGTACAAAAAAGGTCAGGCGGAATCAGACCCCTCTTTGAGTTCTACAAATCTACCATAGAGCCCTGTGAACACGCTCAACGAGATAGAGAGCCTCCCGTGGGACACGGCCACTACATGCTTGGCTCCTTCACAACAATCCCCTGATTAGCTCATTTAGAAACAATTTACCCTAACAAATAGCAGACATCATCAGCATCTCCCCATCTTACTTTCAGCAAAAAAGGCCGAGTCAGGCCAATATCAGAGCGGGCCGGCTTCATTGTAGTGGGTTATTTGCCTGCTGTAGATGCTATCAGCTACTCTACGTAGCGAAATTGGCCCACTAGTTCTGACCATTGAAAGACCCCATTCGGATTGTAACGCTTCATGTACAGTCCTTGTAACAGAGAAAAAAAGAGCTGAGATGATGAAGTAATTTAAAGTCCCTCTGGACCAAGTAATGAAAATAAACAAAATGGGGGGCAGAAAAGACTGGCTTTACAAAAAAAAAGAACTTTGCCTTGGCATTTTACCATTCTCTATGAACCATGATGTGCCAAGTCTGGAAAATCGTTTCTACAGAAGCACACACACATTTGCTCGCAAAATAAACTGGAACATGAAAAGGGGCCTGCATCTTGATTCTGAGCACTTGATGACGAGCGATTTTCCCAAAGCAATTAGCCCTGAAAGTCAACTTTGCAGCGACCGCGGGAGTCTAAGCTACACCGGCCACCCAACAAAGGAAGCACTGTCCGGCGAACTCCTGACACTGCCTCGCTGAGATGTTTGTTTATCAGCACATTAAACTGATGTTCTCCTGCCTATTCTGGCTGATCTGACATTGCAAACAAGTAATCCAGAGCGATGGAAGCTGAACCATGACTGTTGAGACACTCTAGCGCGCAGAGAATTTCTCATATCACATACTGTAAAAATGTCAAAATATGGAATCTCAAAAAAGGGAAATGTACTGCACTTTGTGAATCATGTTTACAAGACTATCTATTTTATTGGCTTACGTGAAGGAAAAACGTGAAGGCAAAACAATGATCCATAAAAGGACATAAGGGAGTGTTTGCTTTCATACACAAATGAAATGAGAGGTTTCTGAGAGAAGAAAGCACTGGTCAACACCTGCAATCTGCATTTCCTTTGTCAGCCTCTTGGTGGGGTCATTGTCACCAAACATTGAACATACAGTATTTAATGGAAGCTACAATATTAAGCAATTTTTTCAACAAAATGTCCTATATTTCACTTGACTGAAACTACAGATATATCTTAATCATTTACATACAATTTGTATAATTCTAATGTTCTAATTTCATATTGTATAATTCTAATTTCAGCCCAGAACAAACCTCATATGAAATCTTTGATTTGTTTCCCCTCCTTCTTCCCTTCATAGATGTAAATACTGTGACCGTTCATTCAGCATCTCCTCCAACCTCCAGCGACATGTTCGTAACATTCACAACAAGGAAAAGCCTTTCAAGTGCCACCTTTGCAATCGCTGCTTCGGTCAACAGACCAATCTGGACCGCCACTTAAAGAAACATGAACACGAGAATATTCCAGGTAAAAACAATTTCCTTCTATATTTTCCAAATGTTTTTTTTTTTTTTTTTTTTACTCGCAAATCTATGATGTTAATAGCATTTTTCAGTTGAGGTTAATAATCCAATTTTAAAGATTACCTGAAATCATTTTACTGCTTTTTTCATGCTTTTATCTTATTTATTAGGAGAGGATTAGTGTTAAAATACCTGTCATAACCAAAATAAATATAAATATACAATGAGTAAATAATAAACATAAACTATAAGTTGGTAAATGTAAAAAGTATCTGGCAAGAGCACATGCAACTGTAATTTTAAAGGGATAGTTCACCCAAAAAGAAAATACTGTCATCATTTACTCACCCTTATGTTTTTCCAAGCCTGTATGAGTTTCTTTCTTATTTTGAAGAATGTTGGTGACCAGGCAGTGGACAGTAGCGGTTGACATTTGGAAGTCAATTGCTACCGATAACTGTTTGATAACAGACATTCTTCAAAATATCTTCTTTTGTGTTCAGCAGAAAAAAAGAAATTCATACAGGTTTGGAGCAGTATAAGGATGAGTAAAAAATGACAGAATGTTCATTTTTGGGTGAACTATCCCTTTAAGGCTGCATATGTTTCGAAAATCTGTCGCTCTTTCTTATTTAATGAGTTATTTAGTAATCAATTTATCTGCTTATTTATTGTAGTGAGTCAGCAGTCTGGGATCCTCTCAAATTTAGGAACAAATATTTCCTCGCCGAACTCTGAGTCTGACAATCATGCACTTTTGGATGAGAAGGAGGACTCGTATTTCTCAGAGATTAGGAACTTCATCTCCAATAGTGAGCTGAACCAGGCCTGTAGCTCCTCAGAGAAAAGGTATGAGCTCGCTCTCATGCACAAACACACATGGACAGAATATGTTTTGAAACTATGGCAACAAACCTACTGTATAGAATCAGTCATGAAGTTACATTCTGCCCTCTAGTGGAGGACTTTGGTACTGCTTCACTCCCAGTAGCTGTGTGTGTGTGTGTGTGTGTGTGTGTGTGTGTGTGTGTGTGTGTGTGTGTGTGTGTGTGTGTGTGTGTGTGGGTGTGTGTGTGTGTGTGTGTGCGCGTGTGTGTGTGTGCGTTACAGACTTTGTCTTCAGTGGGCAGAGGGACGGGACATCTCAATGAGTCATTTCACCTGGTTGAGTTCTGTTCTGCATTAAGCACAGCCAGATACACATCAGGGAGCACATTCCATCGCCTTATGAAAACACCAAACAAAAGCTCATTACTGCCAAATTCATGAACCGTCAGCACGCCTGCCGTTGTGTGGCCAGGTTCACATCGCTTCAGGTTTTGGTGTAGGTACTGCGGAGTTTGATTAATGCAGACAAATGTGTACGAACAGATACATGGCCAAATACATGAATTCTTTCTTAGACGTGTAATAGTCCTCCTCGATTTTACCGGTTCCTCCACACTCCATGGTTCTGCCTCATCACTTTAAAGCTCTGCCGTGGACTGAAACCTCACACTGCCATCTGGGATCAATAGTCCTGTCCTGACTCGAACAGCAGGCCTGGCATTTTAATATCTGTAATTCAAATAAGTGCTCTGTTTTGTCTCCCTGCAAATCGGCCTCACAGAAACACCCGCTTCAAATGGACAGGCAGCTGCAATATTCCCCTATGCGCTCATGCATCTTATTTCATGACGTTTGCCTGTTTCTCTCTCGTTTTCTGTCACTCTTGTGCAGCCAGTCTGCATTCATGGTGGAACTTCTTTTTTCTGCTTTTAATTTCTTCTTCTGTCTTTGTTATTCTGTTGGAAATAATGTAATATTCCATTTGTTTCTCCTATAAAGCAATGAGACTAGAAAGCAGTCTCCTGTCTCACATTTATCTCTTCTAGAGTTTCAGAAGCTAACTCAACATTCTCTCAATGAGACATAACTGAGAACTCTATTATCTGAGCTTAATTATGCACACTCATAAGAGTTATCCTGTCCAATCCTGTTTTTTAAATAAATACAACAGTTTTCTCGTTTATATTTTTCCAAAAGGAATTTTTGGAGAAACAATACAGATATACAGTAGTTGATAGTCAAAAAAGACATACCTGAGAACACCCGTCTAAACAAATACAATAATTGTCTCTTTTGTTAACAACAATTGCCATTTAATCATATTTGTATTTCTCATAAGGAATTTTCTGAAAAAAACATTCAAGACATGTTTGATACTCAAATGAGAACACTCATCTGAGCTATGATATCCAAATTATGTTTAAATAAATACAAAAATTGTGTCAGTTTTGTTTTTATTTCTCCTAAGGAATTGTCGGAGTATCATCTGAGACAGTTGAGACTTAAATGAGACATAACTGAGAAATCCATTATATACGTAAGCTATGCTATCCAGACTAATATAGTTAAATACAGCAAACACTTTGATTTCTGCTATTACTAAGGAATTGTATGAGTAACATCTGAGACAAAGTTAATACTCAAATGAGATATGACATCATCTGAATCACGCTATCCAAATTCAATTTGAAATTAAATTAGCTTAAAGTAGCCATTCACACAGAACACATTTTTGCGTTGCAAAATGAGTGAGTGTTTGGAACTCTGGTAACTTGGACACTACATTATTAAAATGTTTTATGTGCAAGACATGAGTGCATCTAGCACACAGAAAAACAATGAAACAGCATCACAGTGGAATGGAAAATTCAGTGGAATTCTGTCTGAATGGCCCCTTATACTTTTACTGTCAACAATTTATCTTTTTTTTTATTTTACTCCTAAGGATGTTAGGAGAGACAAAGTCGATACCTCACTGAAGAGCTCCATTATGTCTAATAGGCAAAGAATGAGGAATTTTGGTCATTTTTGGTACTAAAATTTGGTTTCCCACACGTAATAATTTTTTTTTAAAAGAAGATAATTGCGACTTATCTCATAATTCTGACTTTTTTCCACCCACAATTGCAAGTTAACATCTTGGAATTCTGCAATTCTGAATACCACTATTTTTCCACACGTTTCAGTTTGGGATGTCATTGCCCACCCCTCCAAAGTTGTTTTTACTTCAGCGCTTTGAAACAAACTTCTATTAAGACAGACGAATGTCGAGTAAGGTTGGAGAATAAGCTATGTGAGGTGTAGACTTACCAAAACAAATTGCGAGTTATAAAGTCAGAATTGCGGGATATGAATGCAATTCTCAATTTATTACTCGCAATGATGAAATATAAATGCAATTCTTCAAGACTTTTTTTTCTAACAATTGCAAGTTTATATCTCGCAACTCTCGCAACTTTTTCTCGTTATTCTGACTTTTATTGCAATTGCGAGTTTGTCACACTTTTATTAAGTCAGAAAAAATACATTTTTATCTCGCAGAATTGTCTCAGAAAATGTTTATATCTCACAATTGTGACTTTTCATCATGCAATTCTGATTTTAAAAAGTCCGAATTAGCTACGTTATATTAACTCGCAATTCTGACTTTTTTCTCAAATTGCGTGATAAAAAGTCGCAATTGAAAAAAAAAAGAGTTATTAATTGTGAGATCAAAATTCAGTGGCGGAAGCAAGCTTCCATTCTTCCTCCATGAATGTCAGTGGAAAAAGATGTGATCTGTTCTCTTCACAATATACAGAGAGAGGCATGATGGGGGTTTACCTGCAGCTGGGTGAATGCTGTTTGAAAGTGTGTGTGGCTGGTCTGTCTGAGTTTGACTGTCAGTCTGTAGGGGTCTGCAGGTTTAGCCCTATCAGGGGACCCTCAGACTGAGACATTTATCTGTGTGCTGCATTGACGGACCCCCCACCCCCCTCAAGCTAACGCAAACAGCGCTCTGACATGTTTAGACTGAGAGACAAAGCACAGGTCTGTGGCAGGACCGCTGCTGTCTCCCACGTGGCATGGACTTTCTCTAAGGCCAGGGCAAATTTGATTATGGGATATTTAAGCATGATGGAAAATGGGAAACAAGCAGTTCTTCTTGTTACTTTTTTTCTGTTTTGGTAAGTCTACACCTCACATAGCTTAACCACCCACCTTCCACCACCCCTCCCGGCGCACTCGACATTCGTCTGCCTTAATAGAAGTTCGTTTCAGAGCGCTGAAGTAATAACGACTTTGGAGGGGTATGCGCAATGAAATCATAAACTGAAATGTTTGGGAAAAGAGTGGTAGGGGAACGGCGCGGTGCTGATAGGTGCTCCGCAGAACAACCGGTTTCTCTGGAACATGGTGGCAATGAGACAAACCATGATGACTACTGCTGACCTGTCTAGCTCGCTCTGTCTCGCCTCTCCGAAATTAGCTAATTCATCATTGCCACGCTCGCAAGGAACGTCTGTCATTAATTGCAAATCCTGTGTGTTTGTCATCCGTGGATCTGTGTTTTCGAGCTCGGGCCAGGCAGGGGAATTACAGCCCAATCCAAAATGATGGATGGCAACTCGGAGACCAGCATAGCACTGATATTTGGCAGTCAGATTATGATGAGAGAATTACACAGTGGACCCTCAGGGTGAAAATAATTTATTTTTTTATCTGATATTTTGGGGAGGTGTCATTAGATGTCATAGCCATGTCCCGAAGACTTAAAAACTCATCACCTGTGGCCATTAGAAATCTGTTGTCACTTCAATCCTACAGGGATATGTAAAGGGGTGTGCGCGCATGTGTGTGGGTGTGTGTGTGTTTGTGGTTACTGCCGGAACTGAAAGGTTTTTCAAGTTTATTCCCAAGTTGGTTGAAACTTGGATAGGAAAAGGCAAGATGATAGCTTTCAGCATGAAAAATAAGCACTGAAATACAGACAACGCATACAACGCATCATGAAAAATGTTGAAAATGGTCATATGTAAAACTAAAGGAGGACTGTTTCTTATTACAGGTCGGAGCTGACAGAGGAGGAGCATCCTCAGAGTCACACTCACACTGCCTCCAAACTGGAGGAGGAGGAGGAGGAGATGGAGGGAGATGATGAAGATGAGGAAGGCTCGTTGACAGAGAAGTCTCAGGACGAGACGGCCTCTCCCGCCACTATGGTGCAGGGCACTTACGACGAGGATGAGGAACCCACCCCTCTCCCTATGTCTTACGAACACACGCGCAGGTCAGCAAAACACATCTGCCTGTTTATTTAAGAAAAGATTCAAAAGAGCCACTCTCACTTAAATGAACACTCATTTTGTGTGAAAGATGTGAAAATGTAGATCATACAGTCGGCATGATCAAGCCTTTTCGAGCCGTTTTACTGCAATATGATGCTTTTGTGGCATTGTCAAAAAAAGACATTTGGTGCAAGTAATTACTAAGTTTGTTTGTTTGGAGTAAATGCACTGATGAAATATTTCGAATAAGACCAGAAACATTAAGCGGGTCGATTTCGATCTCATGTTAACTTGTTAACTACATTCTAAAGAAAGTAAAATGAAGTATGAATAGTGTAATCTATATTATTCATTACAAGAAATTAATCATTTTATTTAGCAAGGACGCATTAAATTAATCAAAAGAGACAGTGAAGTCATTTATACTGTTACAAAAGATTTATCTTTCAAATAAATGTTGTTCATTCAACATTTTCTACAGAAAATGTATCACCTTTTCCATAAAAATATAAAAATATTTTTAACATGGCTAATAATAAGACCCATTATTATCATAATTAAGCACCAACAATTAATTGAGCAATTTCAAATCAGCATATTACAATGATTTCTGAAGGATCATGTGACACTAAAACTGGAGTAATGATGCTGAAAATACAGCTTTGATCACAGGAATAAATTACATTTAGGATTGTATATTAAAATAAAAAAACTGATCTTTTAAATTGTAATGATATCTCATAATATTACTATTTTTACTGTATCTTTGAACAAATAAATGCAACCTTGGTACCTATAAAAGATTTCTTAAAAAAAAAACTTCATTCAAAAATCATGTCGTTTACCTCCAGTTGTGAATGCCACTAAATTTACATTTTTATATTCGATTTTGGTTGAGTGTTCATTTAAGAAGATCAGACGTTTCGTTACAGACATTTTACTGTAACAAAAGAACAATGTGCCTACAATGCTATAGCTCTGTTCCAAAACCAAGTGAGCTGCATAGACGCAATTAAAAAAAAAAAAAAAACCTGTTCCTCAAGATAGTTTCAAATCAATTCACATATTGTGCTGCCTTTGAAGCCACAAGAGAGTTGCTTCTGTAGACAGCAAAGCAGCTCACCAGGGGTGCGTTTCCCGAAAGACAACTATGGTCGCAAGTTCCATCATTATCAGCATAGTTCAATGAGTAAGTGTTTCCCGGAACCATAGTTCCAGTGAACATTCGCAAAGTTGTGTGGTGGGAACACAGCTCTCGACCTGTGGTTCGAAGCAGAGTTTCTTGTTTGCACTCAATAAATCCTTATCTTCAGCAAAATAAGCAAGCTGACATTCAGTACAATATATATCCTTCATTTCAAATAATATACAAATGTCATTTACTTCTTTTAGTTTTTCAAGAAATTTAAAGCAGCGTTTTTGAAGAGTGTGCATGTGCGAACGTGCTCTAGTACGTAAGAACGAGCCTATGATTGAATCTGGAAATGAAGAAAAATAACTGAAATTAATTTCAATTAATTATTAATTTTAGCAACAAATCTAGCATTAGTTTGATCTCAAACAGATTCATTAAAAGAAGTGAACCATTAACCAACGTGGTTGAAAGACAAATTTTCAACAATACGGTTTGGGGAAACAGTCGTGACCAGCTAGTTGATTTCTTCACGATGCACTAGTTAAGCAGTGAGTTACGTCGTAGTGCGGGAAACACACCCCAGATTGAGGAACAGAGTGTCTGTGTAAGACGTTCATTGTCTCCCATAGTGTTCACTAATGTGATACTCATTGTCTGTCAGTCCTCATTCAATAACTAACGCAACTAATCATCTGTCAGTACAAGCGTGTTTAATCATTGAAACTTTGGTTTGGTTCTTTGGTTAAACAAAGAAAAAATGATCAGTTTAACAGTTTCCTGCAATTTTGCACACATGCAATGAGCGTCCAGTTCTGTTGCATTTCGGTTCACTTTTTCGCCTCTCATCTCGAATAGCATTGCTGTTGGAATGCCACTGACATCTAAATGTTTCAATGATCACTATTTCGTGGCGTATTTTATTCAAGAGCAAGTGTTTCCCAGCATCTCGTGTAATTCTGCATGGACATAGAGATGGACAGAGTTCTTAACACCAAAGCTGTTTTGTTTTGTGCTTTCATCCGCTAGTGTGATGACCACCTATATTGTTCATGTCCCGTCACCATCTCATCCACTGCATGCTCCTCAAATGCATCCAGTTCCAATTTTTAGATTTGAATTTGCGGGCTAACTGAGGGTCCCCTCCCCTCTCCACACCCTGGCCCCCCTCCCCCTCCCCCTTCCTGGTACAGGTGTATTGAGGAGGATGCAGGCCTATTAGATCTGGAACCTCTGGCTGGTTTCCCCAAAGGCCTGGAATTCCATAAGGCTGGCGAGGAGCCCTATGACATTAAAGACATTTTTAGCCCCTCGGTAGAGTCGGAGGCGCTGAAAGAAACTCTTTTCAGGCAGGCTAAAACACAGGTATGTGACTGTGCCTGCTCCAGAGAGCTTCTACTATGCCATGAGCCCATGTCTTACGTTACGTTACGTCGAGAGAAGGACAGGGAGTTATCAATATGGACACAGTTCTTTTAAGTTTGGCCTTTAGGGTCGCCCAACCATTTGGTAGACTCTGTCAGAAAAGCCAATGGAAAACGAAAATAAATAACGCAAATTAAATTGTATTTTTTGAGCAGTCAAGTTGATATTAACTATCTGATATTTGAGATACAATTTTAATTGACAATAATAATATTATATTTTTCTTATATTTTTTCATAATATATCAAAATAATGAAAAAGACCAGACAACAAAGACCAAAAAGACAACATTTTTTTTTACATAAAGGTAAAGTCCATGCAGAAAAGATGTTATAATATAACTACATGCAACTTTTGCACTGCCTAATCATTGTCATTTTTATTTTGTTTTATAAAACTGAATGATGTTAACATAACTAACACTATTAGCTTTCTGTATCATTGACTTGTATATCTAACTTTAAATTGTCTTCTGGTCTCAACATTTCATGTGGAGTTGTTACATGTCTTATATGTGTGAACCCAATTGATGGTTTTACTTTAATATTGTTTATTGGCAGGAAAATGTCTGATATGAAATGCCTTGTTATGTCCTTGTATAGGATTTAGGTCCAATTCATATTGTATCATGTAAAGAAATGTATAGATTAGATTGCATTATAATGATTCCCAAAAAAAGTGATATGTTTTCAAACGCACATGCTGTTATTTATTTATTTTCCTTGGAACACAGAAAGATGTGTTTTTGAGTATTTGATAAGCAGCTGAAAATAACAGCACATGGATTTGGAATGACAATAGATAAAAGATGAGATGAAGATGGTTCTGAGATGAAACTTTCCTTGTTTTCTTCATCCAGGCTTATGCAATGATGCTCTCTCTGTCTGAGAACGCCAATCTGCATTCATCCTCCCAGAACTCCTTGGATGCCTGGCTCAACATGGGAGGAGGGCCGTCGGAAACCAGCTCCTTTCACCCCCTCAACAACATCTGAGAACAAGAACAAAAGAGAGATCAGAAGAGATGGCGGGAGAAAGGAGGAGATGGGAGAAGAGACCAACATGAAGACCAGCAATGCCACAGTAGATGAACCACCACTATGCGCATAAGGAGGAGAACGTACTGTTGAGTGAAACAGACACAAGAACCAGTCATAGATGGGAGAGTTTTTTTACACAGCATAAAAGCAAGAATGAAATCATCAAACCCCAGCCATACAGCATCTTTCCTGTCTGCAACTAGCATCTACAGTGAGTTCTCTCCTCAAGAGGATGCATTCGAAAGACTCTAAAATCACCTCTCCACCTCATTTTCAATGATATGCATTTCACAGAGACTCCTCTCAAGGGTTTTTTACCATGTTCTCGGAGAAGCCCAGGCCGG
The DNA here is from genome assembly GCA_030578275.1 of Meda fulgida. Taxonomy (NCBI): domain Eukaryota; kingdom Metazoa; phylum Chordata; class Actinopteri; order Cypriniformes; family Leuciscidae; genus Meda; species Meda fulgida. The sequence continues at coordinate 6,878,444 of CM060623.1, forward strand.
GGTTGACTGAGGGTAGTTGATGTGTTTCTTCAACTGGAGATTTTAACCGTTTCAATACAGCATTCCATTCTCAAGTTGATTTTCTACAGCACTGTACCAAGGTTTCCTTTCTATTAACTCACAGGCGAAGTCTTACAGTAGATCATTAGTGTAGACATCAACATTGATTTCCAATGGCAATAGAAGCACTTAAGTCTAGCCCGCAACTAGCATGCTAACTTTCCCCCAAGGCTGACCGCAGTTGGCAAGCCACTGGCTCTAAAAGTCTATGCTGGAGGTCACCGTTGTGATTTTTGTTCGGCTGCTCAACTGTCAGATAAAAGCGGTCAAATCTTCATATGATATATCACGCAGCATGGTTGTTCATTTGTATAGCATCATCATCATTGTAATTATTGTTGTTATGGTAAGTATTTGAGATGTATACAGGCCTTTAGTCTCAACTGAAAGTTTGTTTTTAAGAGTTAAATTATTCTCCAGTGGGGCAATTGGAAAATCTTTTCTCCTTCATCTTGAATTCAGTAATATTATGATTTTTTTTTTCTATGTGATTTGTTCCTCGGTAAACAGTATTGTTTCTTTTTGAGCACATCTGTGCTCAAATGTTAATATAATTCTTTAGTGAAGGACCAAATTTGTACAATATTGTTGTATGATGTACAAACTAAGTTAACAGTTGGTAGCAGAGAGTGTTGTGTGCCAAATAACCCCCTTTTCTTTGACAATCATTTCTTTCCCAAGTGGTCGCCTCCACTGTTAGTAGTTTTTTGTTTCTTCCTCTGTTGTTGCTACTTACATTGATGAGTGTTTGTCTTTTATTTATTTTTATTTAGATTTTTTTTTTTTTATTAATGAAAAAATGAAGAAAAAAATGTTTTACCCACTCTTTTGAAGGAATGAAATTACTGAAATATCATGGAAATTCAGAAATGTTCAAGCTCTTTGTAGAAAAGAAAGTTGCCAAAATTTGAATTACAAAAGACTGTGTTTCCTTTATGAGCACATAATCATGAAGTCTTGTTTATGATGCATCTGTTCAACCATTTAGAAATGTAGGCACTGCGTGATTAAAAAAAAAATGTAATTAAAATATCAGGTAACTCAAATAGAGGGGCATTATATTTTGGCATTTTTACACATTTTATCACTCATAGTTAAACATGTTCATTAAAAAAATGGGTCTACAGTGTATCTCTGGGTTCAAATTGCATGTTTCCCATGTCCCATTATTTTGTCAGATAGTCCTAAATATCATATCAAATTCTACATAATTCAAATGCTTAATATTGTTTGCATACCAAAAAAAAAGACACCGCAAGTGAGAGGCTACAATGGGATTGTGATTAAATGGTGAGCAGCCACATTTAATGTTCCAAGAGCGTAGAGGTTTCTGAGAGATGCCCAAATCCATGAATACACAAATGAGTCCTTATCCAACTTCTCTAACTGTGAAGCCAGCGAATGAATCGTAAACAGCTGAATGCATATCATGAATGTGTAGAGTAGATTTAATATGTAGGTTGAGTCAAACTTCATAAAGTTAACGTCTCTTTATTGAATGTCTTTTTGGTCAGGATTTCATACCTTTACTTCCTCTCCTCACTTCTTTTTGGACGTTAAAAAGACTCTGCGTTCTCTGGAATCAGAACTTAAATCAACACACCCCTGTCTGCCTAACACATACTTTCCTTTACATCTGAGCTCTTAGCTTAGTACTGATTTTAACGACAAGCAAGGCTGGTTTTAACAAGCACTTTAACTCATGGGTCAAACAGGCAATTTTATCAGATGCTTTTGAATAAAACAGCATAGAATATCCAAGCATTGCCAGAAAAGCTTCTCAGTTTTGAACATTTACGAATGTTCAGTTTTCACTGCGAACACAAACACAAGATTGATTTGACTGGCCTATCACAGGGAATCTGCTTGATAATGCGCTGTTTAAAAACTTGCAGCAGTCTTGTATTTGAATATACTAAAAGGTGGCACTATTACCCTGTTTCATACCATATCTCCTCACTATATAATTTACTCATTTCCTTGAGTAAAAATCCTGTTGGATGCATAGGATTTCTAGGGATGTAATGGAATTATGAGTATGAAGTCATGTCACATACTACTGTACTTAGCAAGCGCTGTAGGTAAAGAAATTGACCCACACTGTTAAAATCATCATGAAAATGGTCAAAAAATGAGCAATGCAGATCTCCTTGGCCCACTGTTACATTGCAAACAAACGCATCATTTCAAAATCCATAAATAATGTGGTTTCTCTAAAAAAAAAAAGTGTATAGTATTTCAAAAAAATAACATTGATATGTCCGAAAGTTCATTTTAAACATGGGTTTGAAAATAGATGGTGCTTGTTTCATTTGGATATGAGTTGTATATTGCTTCTGTTATGTTTATTAAAAATATTGTGCATGACTTGTGTTTTAGAGGTCATAATGGTGTCCATTTGTGAAATGTGTATCTTAAATTAAAAAGAAAAAAATAATAATAAAAAAAAACAATGAATTTGTAGATGCACTTATTGTACATGTGGTTAGGTTAGTAGGTTTGACTTTAAGTCCTGTTTACTGCCTTAAATACTATGGGCAGATGGTTATTGAACTGAACAATATGCTTGTGGGAGAGAAATAATGACAAAATTTAAGGATTGTAGAATAATACTGAAAATTCTGAAATTCTGAAGTTCTTTTTTGATGCTTGTGATTACTGAAAATGTACTTTAGAGCAATTTCATGGAAAATACATGATTCTGATGTTAATTCTGTAGAATAGATATGTATACCAAATGTAATCTTTCCAATGCTATGAAGAATTTATACATGAAATTGATATGCAATAAAAACCTGTGTGCTTTTTATATGAATGCTGTTTTTTTCCTTAATCCTGTAGATGTCATCCATGAGGAAGACAGTTGAGAATATGTCCACATTGTGCAGAGCTGAAACAATGGTGACTGAAGAATTTCACTAAATTCAGATTTAAGGGATGTGATGTCACCAGAACCTCAAAGGCTAAGAGAATAAAGATTTCATGTGTGCTCTATTCTGACTCCAGCAAAACATCACATTATGTTCACCCTACCTCTGATTTAATGTGGGAAAAAGAGATGTAATATTTTCAGATTTTATGCTCATTTGGCAGTCCAGAAGAGTGCTAATTGATGTAGGTGTCTAGTGCAAGAACAGGTTTATAGAACAGAACTATGTATTCTCTGAAGGGATTTATGACCCCAGAAGAGCAGTGAGCATTTCAATTATTGCTCAATTACAATATTTACATATGAGTTTAAGATGTTGATGGTGCTTGGTGATTTTACTACATTTTTTATCAAATCAATGCAGCAGAACGTAAGAACCTTTGCTGCGGCCTCAAAACAAACAAACTGCTCTGATTGCCGAAACTGGCCAGAGCTCTCGAAATACAGTTTCAAGGCCCTTACGGGACAGAGTGGATGGAGTGCCTCTTTGCTTTCTGCGAGTGGCAGAGCTAGCAGCGCTATCACCTACGTTCCAAACGGGGTGGAGAGCACTTTGGCGCAAAGCTTTTTTTTGGCCTAAGGACCACCTTACTGTCGTTGGGACTGAACTCAAGGCAGGAAGGTTCCCCTGATAGAGCCTGTAAATCACCAACTCGCTTGAATGACGCTAGAGCCAACAAGAGGGCAGTTTTAAGTGAGAGGGACCGAAGGTCGTCATCTCACGCTGCTCAAAGGGAGGGCCTCGGAGAGCCCTAAGGACTGTGGAGAGGTCCCAAGATGGGACTGAACGAGGGCGGGGAGGATTCATCCTCCTGGCCCCTCTGAGAAACCTAAAAACCAGGTTGTGTTTTCCAATTGATTGGCCAGAAACCGGGCTGTAGTTCGGCGAGATGTCTGCCACATACACTTTGAGTATGGGGGGGATGTGCCTGATATCCAGCAGCTCTTGCAGAAATGTGAGAATAGTTATGATCTCGCGTTTAGCAGGGTCTGATTTCCGAGCTAGGCACCAGCTAGAGAAAACGCATCATTTCTGAGTGTAAAGGCGCCTCGTGCATGAGCAGACATGGTGGTCCTCTGACTGGGGGAATGGAGACTCCACCCCCAGGCGGTTGACGCAATATGGCACACCTTAGGTCTCCACAGTCCTTAGGGCTCTCCGAGGCCCTCCCTTTGAGCAGCCTGAGATTGACAACCTTCGGTCCTTCTCACTTAAAACTGCCCTCTTGTTGGCTCTAGCGTCATTCAAGCGAGTTGGTGATTTACAGGCTCTATCAGGGGAACCTTACTGCATTGAGTTCAGCCCCAATGACAGTTAGGTTGTCCTTAGGCCAAAAAAAGGCTATGTGCCAAAGGTGCTCTCCACCCCGTTTGGAACGCAGGTTATAGCGCTGCTAGCTCTGCCACTCGCAGAAAGCGAACAGGCACTCCATCCACTCTGTCCTGTAAGGGCCTTGAAAGTGTATTTCGAGAGCTCTGGCCAGTTTCTGCCCATGATGACAGCATGTCTGCTCCTACGTTCGAGGAGCCTGGCACATGAATCACCCTCACTGAGTGAAGGTTTATTCGTTCGTGCCCATAAGAGAAGCCGGTCCGCCACTAGGCTGGCCATAGCGTGACCAAATGGCTTGGGCGGTGGCTTTAGTAGCGCGCAGGGCACTGCGCAGCTCTGGTCGGGTCCAGACTCGTCCCTGTCATGGAGAAGTTTGGCCTGATGCACTTGAAGTACCGCCATGGTATGTAGCACAGGGGCGGCTTGGCCGCAAGCAGCGAACGCCCTGGAGGCAAGCGCTGATGTGGTCCTGCAAGCCTTGGACGGATGACTGGCCTTAGCCTCCCAACCGATCACCGTAGGCGGGCAGAGGTGTGCAGCGACAGCCTCCTCCACTGGTGGAGCATCGTGTATCCTTTTTCATCTGCGCTGTCGACTTTAGAGAGAGCAGCCAAAGAAGAATTGGCGCGTCCCGTATTCCGCACACGTCAGGACTTAGTGAGCTCCTGATGTACTGTACTTCAGGGAAGAAAGAAGCTGGTTGTTTGCAAGGGTGCTGAGGGCGGCGCCCTGGCTGCAGGAATGACTGGTTGAGTTGGTGGGAGGGCTCTTCTGGGGCCGACCAGTCTTAGTCTAGCTCTTTTGCACCTTTTGAGAGGACTCGCAAAAGCTCTGTATCAATCCTAGGCCACACTTTGTCAGTCACTTTAGGTGGCGGAGGGGCTGAGTCATGTTTGCCCACTCTAACCACTCGAAGGCGGCCAGAGACAAGGAGTCAAACTCATCATCAGACTCCCCAAACAAGACTATACCACTTGCTCCAGATAAGGGGGGTTGATCTTCATGGGTGAAGAGGACAGGGGACTCGCTGCACTGAGGCTCTGAGCGCTGCTCGGCCTGCTGGCTCCACTTCTTTTTTCCCCTAGGCTCAAGAGGGGAAGGAGATGAGGTAGCGGGCAGGTTGCTGAAGAGAGTGATCCGAGTGCGCAGCGTTGAGAGGCTCAGCTTCTCACAGTGTGGGCAGCTGGAATCCAGAAGAGGTGCCTCGGTGTGGGCGCTGCCCAAGCACGAGACGCACTCAGTGTGCTCATCTAGATTGGGCAGGGAAGTCCTGCACTCGCGGCGCAGCCTTTGCAACAACGTCGCAGGAAAAGCTCTTTGAAATTTGCTCTTATATTTAAGTTTAAGCTGGCTGCTGGCGGCGCTCTGGCTGCAGAAACCACTCGTTGAGTCGGCTGCAGGCAGGCTCTTCTGGGGCCGACCAGTCTAAGCCGAGCTCTTCTGGCCGTTTGCCCCGAAGAATCCCCGATGAGGCCCGATCAAGCCCCGGAATGACATTGAAAACACAACTGGCCCTGGCATGCACTAGCATGCTCGCTTTTGGCTCGACAGTGGAAACACGGATGAAAAAGGCCCAACAGAGGTTGTACTTTGCCAACTAAAAAGTTCAATCTGCCACTGGCGCAGATGACACAGTTTTACTCAGCTGTTATTGAGTTGGTTCTGTACACTTCTATAACTGTCTGGTTTGGGTCAGCCAGCAAATCAGACATAAGAAGACTACAACGGACTGTTAGGACAGCTGAAAGGATAATTAGTATGCACCTGCCCAACTTTCAGGATTTGTACATCTCCAGAGTGACGAAACTGGCAGGTAACATCATCATAGACATCCTCTCACCCTTGCCACGACCTGTTTGCACTTCTTCCACATCTATGTGCACCAGAACATAAGCATAAAACATTTTTCTCCATGCTATCTCCAGCTTAATAATCAATCTCAATGAACACAGCAATTACTACCTCTTTCTATCATTCATACCTAATTCATACTTGAGAGTGAGGCAATAATTAGATGGAAATACATATACATATTTTTATTTATACCGCTGTATATACAACATAATGCACAAATCTGTACATAAGTCTTCTTTTCCAGATGTATGCCACTTTATTATTATTATTACTGTTATTTTCTTTCTTAGTCTTCTTTAAATGTTCATTCTATTTGTGCCATTTATGTATGCATGCATACAAGTATGTACCCAGAGCTCCTGAAAATCCACAACAAATCCCTTGTGTGTTTGCGTTCACTTGGTGAATATGATTCTGATGTTTTTAAAAAGATTAAATCAATCATTTGTATTACTTTCAGAAATCTGAACCTTGTATAGGCGGACTGAAAAGTTTGTAACAAAAATTGAGGAAAATGTCATTACCTTTCCCTCTGCTTCAAATGTATATGTATACTATCCATTCACATGATTAAAATCCATGTACTGTATGATGGGGTCATTGTCACTGTCTGTATAGCTGTATTACAATTTTCAACCTCTAGATGGCGCTTTACTTAATTTTACACCACCTCGTTTGGTTTGTTCGGTTTTCATTTATTCACATTTGAGACCTTTTTAAGCAAAGCTTGTAATCTTTTATCGGAAGATTCTGCAAAAGATTATTTAACGAGAAATGCCACAGTAATAAACAAACTGGTTTAACAAACTGTTTTGTGTACGCGGATACTATTCATACTAAAAATGAGACATTTTGTAAACCATCAACAAAGAGACTTAGGCTACTCTTGATGGGATGTACTGATGGACTGCATGTGAAGAAGGGTAGTTGCACTTGTGGTTTATTTATTTATTTTCCGTGCACTTCAGTTGTGCTTATGGAGTCTTCAAATATTTTCTTTTGGTTATTTCGAATAATGTCTAGGTTTTTTTACAAGTTGGTTTTCCTTTTTAGCCCCTTTCTCTGTCTTACATTTGCCATTATGGTTGTCTATTCAAATGAAAAGGAGAATTCATATTTTCCAAATTGTTAATTTATAATTGGCCTATATTGCACGTGTAACCTCAAGAACTTAACTTATTTCGTTGCCTTAATGCGTTCTGTTTTATAAATAGGCCTATATAAAAAAAAAGATTTTTTTTTTTTTTTTTATTAAAATCAAATTATTGTTTGGTAGGCCTAACTCTTTATAACCGCTTCAATAACATGAACAAGCAACGCTTAACAGACCATTAGGACCTAGTGTAGTTAAATTGCAAATGTCTATTAATCTTTTTTAATGGGCCTATTTTATAGGCCTATATTATTTCATATAGGCTTTCATATATACTTTTTTTTGTCTCTAAGCCTTAGTTTTTTAAAGTGTCACCGTTTTATTATTATTAACACATATTAGGATAGATACTGTCTATTTTTATTTTAGTACAGAAAAGAGTATGAAACAGCCTATAATAGCCAGTAGCAACAATCGATAACATTTCCGTTGCAAAACATGCGTAGGTCTAAAGTTTTTTTTTTTCCTTTCATTTTATGAATGGTTTGTTTAAACGAATAGGGATGAATAAAATCGTGAAGAGCGCAAGACAAACAACATTGCGCTCGAAAGAAGAATGAAATCACACGATACATAAAACAAAATACATGCAATGACTCGAATATTCTGTCTCGGTCTGTACCTTCACCATTTCTCTTTAACCCGTTAAAACTAGCCTACGTCACATATTGCACATCAAAGAAGAGCAGAGACACGGACACGATGAGATTATTCTCAGGAAAAGAAGACCGTTAAATATGGTGTTATAGCATTTGATTTGGATTTTCACCCAAGTAACTTCAGTTCCAGTGGTTTATAATACAAGTGTAATCTCATGTCATCTCTGGAGTACATGAAAAAGGATTGTTTTGCGTCTGGGACTCTGTCATCGGCCTCTCTGAAAGGCACTTTAACTAAAATCAACAGCCGGAGACATAAAGCTCGAAAGAAGATCCCACCCCAAAAGAAAGAGGAGCCAGAAGCAGAATGTGACTTTTGCCGGTAATGCACAATTTCAGTAGTCTATTTATTTACAAAGAATAGGCTTTGTATGTTTTAGTCATTTAGTTAAATAATGAATATGTATTTAATGGATGTGTTGTCAATTTAACTATGATAGTTCATATTAATATGGTTTGTAAATTGTAGCATGTTGCTTTATTTTATTACATAAAACAAATAGCCTAACCTTTGATTTTAAAGCAAGCAAATAAACTATTCATCGAATTACCTTATAACACATTAACAAACAAGGTGAATAATATGTATTATCTGTCTTAATTTTATTTAAAGTGGTTGATATTGGACACTTAAGTTACATTTAAATGTAGGAATTTATTTTTAGAGATGATCAAATAAAATACTGCTAGAGCTTTTCGTAGAACTACCATCACCTTCTGAGCCTTTATTTGATGTTTAATGAGTTGGTGTTTTGATAAGTCATCTGCAGGTGTCCTTGCAGATTAAATACTGTAGTCAGTATAACAGTGGACATGGAATTGGAATTTAACTGGAATTAAATTGGAATTTCAAAATTGTTGAACTTATTGAACTGAACTGAACCAACACTGAACTGATTTGAGATGAAAAATGACAGTATTGTCTTTTGAGAGCTGCTTTACAGCAGAATTTGAATTGGTTTAATATTTGATGAAGTTTGCATCATTGATGCTTTTATTTTCCTATTTATTACCATGAAGCACTTTGAAACAATATATATATTGTATAAATATATATAACAATATACACTGAATAAATAACCTGGGTCACTGTGATTTTGCCAAGTAAGACATTATTTTATTATTATTATTATTATTTACCTTTATTTAACCAGGAGAAAGGTAAAATTAACCATTTCTTTTACACGAGTGTCCAGGCCAAGATAGGCAGCTGAGTTTACATACACAATTACACAAAAAGTTGCAACATACAATACTAAATCCAACATAAAACAAGTTAAAAACATTTACACACCATAAATTCAGGTTCCCTATCGGTCAGTCACTACGACGTAGGTCATGACTGACCAAATAGGAATCTCGCTAGAGAGGCCAATCTACTTCGAGTGAAACTAAAACAGGCCAATGCACATTGGCGTGCAATCATTTGCATCAGCTGCGCGACCTCGTTAGCGCGGGTATTTAACGAGCAGCAGAGCGATTGCACAGTTAGCTTTTTGCTTCGGAGCCAAACACTTCGATGCCTCTACTGCAGTGGAAAACTTCTACAGGCTTTTCTTTTTTGAACTTCTCTCTTTTTTTTCTGGTGCTGGGCGCGACAGCACGGCAGCGTGAGCAGCCTCCTCTTTAAAGAGCAAACAAAAAAGCTGTCTTAACGGCTGGTAAGATCTCCCAGCGCACAGTCGGGTGCACATTCCCCTGTGATCGCTGAGGCTGCTCCCCTGCGTGCTTCAGCACCAGTGAGAGTAGTTCCTAAAAGAGCAAAAACAGATAGTTCGCATCTTTTTCAAGATGACGTTCTATCTGTGTGTTTCTGGATGCGGTCGTTACTTGGGATCGCGGGATGGTCACGATCGCTGCCTTGTGTGTCTGGGCCTCGAACACGCACAGGCAGCGTTCGTGGATGAGTCATGTACCCATTGTGGGAAGATGACCATCTCGGAGCTGAGGTCGAGACTCTCGTTCCTGCAAAGGGGCGGAGTCCCCGTGCCTGCACCTCGGTTCAACCCCCCTTCGCGGGTTGCTTCCGGCAGTGACATGGGTGACCTGAGGATTACAGTGAGCGCGCTTCCTTCGGGGAACCAACCCCCTAGGAACCCCCACTCCTCTCATGCTCCGCAGCCAGTTCAGCTGCCAACGGAACGCGCCGGACCATCCTCGAGATGTGTACCGGTCGTTTCGTTCGGCGCTCCCCGCGACGACCAGATGTCGATCGCTGCATCGGAGGGTGGGTCAGACCGCTTCGCGGACGACGACTCGGAGCCGCTGCCTCCTTCGGGTGTGCCAGCTGTGCCCGAGTCGGACCCGGAGATGATGGCCATGCTTTCCCGGGCCGCCAACAGGATCGGGCTCGTGTGGAACCCTCCACCGTGTCCCGAGCCCTTGAGGCTGGATGATTGGTATCTCGGGGTGGCGCGCGCTGGTTCTCAGCAACCCACTCCAGTGCCTTTCTTCCCGGAGGTGCATGAGGAGCTCACGGGGACGTGGACGGAACCTTTCACTGCCAGAAACCGTCCCGGTGGCTCCTCCTCCCTCACCACCCTTGATGGCGGGGCAGCTAAGGGATACACGCGTGTCCCGCCAGTGGAACGGGCCGTTGCTATGCAACTGTGCCCTAACTCCACTTGGCGTGGAGAACCGTGTCTTCCTTCACGCGCCTGTAGGTACTCGTCGGACTTAACCGACAAGGCTTACAAGGCCTGCGGGGAAGCTGCCTCTGCCATACACGCTATGGCGTTGTTGCAGGTTCATCAGGCTAAGGCACTGAAGGACCTGCACGAGGGTGGTCACGACCCGCAAGTTCTCCAAGAACTTCGTACCGCGACGGACCTCGCACTTCGTGCGACGAAGGTTACCGCGCGGTCTGTGGGTCGTGCGATGTCCACTTTGGTGGTCCAGGAACGCCATCTCTGGCTGTGTCTGGCCGACATGAGGGAAACCGACAAGCTCAGGTTTCTTAACTCCCCCGTGTCCCAGACCGGCCTCTTTGGCGACGCGGTCGAGAACTTTGCCCAGCAGTTCTCGGCTGTACAGAAGCAGACTGAGGCGATCAGACACATCCTGCCGCGGCGGTCAGCTGCAGCCTCCACTCCACCGCCTGCGGCTCCTCAGTCTGCTCGTCGCCGAGGGCGTCCTCCTGCGTCTGCCCCTGCTCCCGCGCCGCAGCAGCAGCCTCCACCTAAGCGGCGCCGTGGAGCCGGTCGCAGGCAGGGCGCCCCGCCCGTCCAGGCCCCCGCCAAGAAGGGCGGCAAAGCCAAGAGTAAGCGGCCCTAGGACGGGCGACCCGGAGATGGAGGGAACTGCTCTTCAGGAGACGATGACCACATCGCTCCTTCCCCCGGAAGAGGGCCGGGTGGGAAATCTTTTGTTTCCTTTTGTTCCGCCGCTGGCCTTAAAACCAGCAGTACCCAAATGTTCAAAGAGCAGTTTCTACCATCTCTGGGTCCGAAGGGGAATCCTCACCACTCTCATCCGCCTCCGCTATCGCCAGTGAGCAGCAGTGTGCAGTTCGAGAACGCCACCGAGCCGCCTCCTGCACCTCCTGCCCTGTGGAACCAGGTAAGTGCTGCACAGCGCACACAGACCCCGCTACGGGCCACCTCCCAGAGAGAGCCCCCTGAGCCGCGTCCCTGTGTTCCACCTCGCTGCCCCACTCCGGGTACGCCTGCAGTCCCTTTGGTCCCGCTTGCACGGTCTCTGAGAGCCTGGTTAGCGCTCCCCAGTCCGTCTCGCTGGCTCATTCGGACCATCAGGCTCAGCTATGCGATTCAGTTCGCCCGGCGTCCCCCCAAGTTTCGGGCCATCCACTCCACTACAGTGAGAGCAGCCGATGCCCATGTCTTGCGTGCGGAGATCGCAGTCCTGTTGGCGAAGGACGCGATAGATCCGGTCCCTCCAGCCGATATGAGGTCAGGGCACTACAGTCCCTACTTCACTGTACCCAAGAAAGGTGGTGGGTTACGACCGATCTTGGATCTGCGAGTTTTGAATCGGAGCCTCCACAAGCTACCGTTCAAAATGCTCACGCAGAAACGGATTTTCGAATGCATCCGTCCCCAAGATTGGTTTGCAGCGATCGACCTGAAGGACGCGTACTTTCATGTCTCGATTCTTCCTCAACACAGGCCGTTCCTGCGCTTTGCGTTCGAGGGTCGAGCATATCAGTACAAAGTCCTACCCTTCGGGCTGTCCCTGTCCCCCCGTGTCTTCACGAAAGTCACGGAGGGGGCCCTTGTTCCCATGAGAGAACAGGGCGTTCGCATCCTCAACTATCTCGACGACTGGCTCATACTAGCACACTTTCGAGATCAGCTATGCGAACACAGGGACCTCGTGCTCAGGCACCTCAGCCAGTTGGGTCTTCAGGTCAACTGGGAAAAGAGCAAACTCTCCCCTGTGCAGAGGATCTCTTTTCTCGGTATGGAGTTGGATTCGGTCGCTCAGACAGCGCGCCTCACAGAGCAGCGTGCTCAGTCGGTGCTGAACTGCTTGAACACGTTCAAAGGCAGGACAGCGGTCCCACTGAAATTTTTTCAGAGGCTCCTGGGGCATATGGCAGCGCCAGCAGCGGTAACCCCGCTCGGCTTGCTTCATATGAGACCGCTTCAGCACTGGCTTCACGGCCGAGTCCCGAGATGGGCGTGGCATCACGGCACTCACCGGGTGGCAATCACACCGGCCTGCCATCAGACCTTCAGCCCGTGGTCAGACCTTTCGTTCCTTCGGGCAGGAGTCCCCTTGTAACAGGTCTCCAGGCATGCTGTGGTATTCACAGATGCCTCTGCCACCGGCTGGGGTGCCACGTACAATGGGCATGCAGTGTCAGGGGTGTGGACGGCTCCCCAACTGCATTGGCACATCAATTGCCTCGAGTTGCTAGCAGTACATCTCGCTCTGAGCCGCTTGAAAAGGCGGGGGCAGGGACGTACTGGTCCGCACGGACAACACTGCGACCGTTGCGTACATCAACCGACAAGGTGGTCTACGCTCCCGTCGCATGTCGCAACTCGCCCGCCATCTCCTCCTCTGGAGTCAGAAGCATCTGAGGTCGCTTCGAGCCATGTATGTCCCCAGCGTGCTCAACTGTGTGGCCGACGAGCTATCACGAGCTGTGCTTCCGGGAGAGTGGCGACTCCACCCCCAGGTGGTTCAGCTGATCTGGAGAGAGATCGGAGAGGCTCAGGTAGACCTGTTTGCCTCCTCAGAGACCTCCCACTGCCAGCTGTTTTACTCCCTGACCGAGGGAACACTCGGGACGGACGCACTGCCACACAGCTGGCCCCGGGGCCTCCGCAAATATGCGTTTCCCCCAGTGAGCCTACTTGCACAGACATTGTGCAAAGTTAGGGAGGACGAGGAGCAGGTCCTTCTGGTGGCTCCCTATTGGCCCACCCGGACTTGGTTCCCGGAACTCATGCTCCTCGCGACAGTCCCTCCCTGGCCCATTCCTCTGAGGAAGGACCTCCTGACTCAGAGACGGGGCACCCTATGGCACCCGCGCCCAGACCTCTGGAAACTCCATATCTGGTCCCTCGGGACGCGGAGGTTCTAGGTGACTTACCCCAAGAGGTACTTAACACCATCACTTCAGCACGGGCGCCGTCCACGAGACGTGTTTACGCCCTGAAGTGGAACCTGTTCGTCGAGTGGTGTTCTTCTCGCCGAGAAGACCCCCGAAGATGTTCGATAGGGTCTGTGCTTTCCTTCTTGCAGCAGGGGTTGGAGCATAGACCGTCCCCTTCCACCCTCAAAGTACATGCTGCCGCTATTTCTGCTTATCATGACCACATAGATGGCAAAACAGTTGGAAAGCACGACCTGGTCCTCACGTTTCTTAGGGGGGCGAGACGATTAAATCCTCCTCGACCCCCCTCTTTACCCTCTTGGGATCTTTCCCTGGTGCTTCGAGCACTTCAGGATGTTCCCTTTGAGCCTCTGCAGTCAGTAGACTTAAAGCTTCTTTCCATGAAGACTTTGCTACTGGTTGCATTGGCCTCTGTCAAGAGGGTAGGAGACCTGCATGCATTTTCGGTCGACGAATCGTGCCTAGAGTTCGGGCCGGGTGACGGCCACGTGGTACTAAGACCCCGGCCTGGCTATGTGCCCAAGGTTCCTACCACTCCCTTCAAAGACCAGGTAGTGAACCTGCAAGCGCTGCCTTTGGAGGAGGCAGACCCAGCCCTGGCTTTGCTCTGTCCCGTTCGCGCTCTGCGTATGTACGTGGACAGAACTCAAAGCATCAGGACCTCAGATCAGCTCTTTGTCTGTTATGGAGGCCAGCAGAAGGGAAAGGCTGTCTCCAAGCAGAGGTTGGCCCACTGGATAGTGGATGCCATCGCCTTGGCTTACCAAGCACAAGGCGTGCCCTGCCCGCTTAGGTTGCCCGGGCTTGGCGGAGCGTCCGGCGCCAGGCCCTTATCCGCTGAATCCTTGAGAACCGGATCTGGGCTGGGTTCCATATGTGTGACCCTACTGGGACCCCATATGTGTATATTTTCCACGGCTGCTCCTATCGGAAGCCCGTGTCTTTCCCTTGGGCTAAAGTCACCCATTATTTCATATGCAGTACAGCCTTCGGGTTAGTCCATATGTATTTCCACGTAACTCTTTGAAGAAGTGGCTTCCGCAGCGTTCCTTCCTAAACAGGAAAGGCACGCTTTCCCAGTGTTATCCAATATGTCACTGTATGGGTTATCACGGAACAACAGTGTCAAACTCTCTGTGTAGGCCTCCTATCGTCCTTCCAGGCAAGAAGGTGTAGAGGCTTGCACAAGGGCGCTGGATGGGGTGCAGCAGCTGTGGCGCTTTGGTAGGGATTCCTATTTGGTCAGTCATGACCTACGTCGTAGTGACTGACCGATAGGGAACGTCTCGGTTACATATGGTAACCCTCGTTCCCTGAGGGAGGGAACGGAGACGTAGGTCCCGTCGCCACATCTGCTGCCGCCCGCCGGGGCGGCCAGCTTCTCAGGCTTGGCTCCTCAGCAAAAAACTAACTGTGCAATCGCTCAGCTGCTCGTTAAATACCTGCGCTAACGAGGTCGCGCAGCTGATGCAAATGATTGCACGCCAATGTGCATTGGCCTGTTTTAGTTTCACTCGAAGTAGATTGGCCTCTCTAGCGAGATTCCTATTTGGTCAGTCATGACCTACGTCTCCATTCCCTTCCTCAGGGAACGAGGGTTACCATATGTAACCGAGACGTTATGTAACATTTTAAAATGACTATAAAACACCAAATGTTTAGCTTAATCTCAGTCTGAAGAAGATTCCAATACGATGTGGCAGCATTTTTGAAGGAAGTTTGACCCAGCTCTGTTCTGACAAGGGGGACACAAAGATTGTAACTTGATTGAGAGCGTAATGAGTAATTTCCAGGCAATTTCTGTTGAATAAAACAACAAAATTAAGAGGGCAAATAACCAAATTTGGCTTTAGATGTGTATATACAGTGTATATATATATATGTGTGTGTGTTAAAAATTTACAATCAGTTATAAATCCGAGAGCACCATGGTTCAGAACATACAGAGAGGCAAGAAGATAAGAGGGAGCATCCTGATACATTACATCCCCATGATCAAAAACCAGTTTTAAAAAAAAGTAGCGAACACTAATTTCTTCCTCACATCAAATGAAAAGCAAGACTTATTTCTACAGTAAAACCCTAACATTTTCTTGAGTTTTTGCCTCAAATAACTAATATGTGAACCAAAGCGTAATGTGTTATCGATAGTGTGCTCTGACAGTGATGCAATCTGATTCCCCTGAGAAGTCCAAAGAGTGATGGAATTTTCTGAAGAAATTTTAGTTTAGAGAATAACATGCATTTTTTTCAACATTTAAGACCAGCTTTAAAGCACAAAACCAATTTTGGATGATATCAAAAGCAGATTGCTGCTTAGTGGGAACTGGACAAAAAAATAATAGTATCATCTGCTTAAATATTAAACCTTGCATTATCAATATTAAAGTCAAGGAAATGTATATATGAATAATAGCGGCCCCAACACAGATCGTTGAGGGACTCCCTTAACAACCTCCATAGGATCTGACTAAATACCTTCCACCTGTACACATTGAGTAATTTCCTTCAAATGTTCCTAGATCAACATATACTGTTGATCGAGGAACAACATTCATGTTCAAAATCATAGTCCTAATCCTATCCCTACCCATAATTTATCCCTAAAATCGGAGGAAAACATCTAGGTTACTATTGTAACCCCCGTTCCCTGAAAACGGGAATGGAGAAGTCACGCCGGTACGTCACCTGAGAGCCCAATCATTTTGAGTGTAACAAAACGAGCCAATGGACATTGGCAGACGAGATTTGCATCACAAACCATGCCACGTTTACGTCATACCAGAATGTACCGACGCATCGGGATCCCTAATAAAGCGCCACTATTGCTGCCCCTTCCAGCCACCTGCGTAAGCCACCATCTCCCCCCGCACCTATCGGGGGCGGACAAAAGGACAGGGCTTTACACAGAGAGCGTCAATCACTGCTGTTCCATCTAACCTGCTCAGTAAGACTATTGGATAACACTGGGAAAGCTTGCCCTTCGCAAGGGGAAGGGAACGCTGTAGAAGCCACATCCTGCCCATAGGGAGGTGTCATGTGGAGGTTATGCATATGGACTGGCCAAGGGGGCAGTGCAACATATGGAAGTCTCAGGGGTAGCTCCAGCCTTACTTACGAGTAACAGCCTGGCGTCAGACACCTCTACCACATCTGTACTGTTCGAGTATTTACAGTATATAACTATACTATTAGTCTTGATAGCGTAGCTCATTTAATGGATTTCTCAGTTAAGTCTCATTTAAGTCTGTGGAGAAAAACAAGCGCATGTATCCAGGTCATTAAGAGGGGAAGTGCGCAGCAAGCGAGATACAGAGTGGGGGCGCTCCTCATGACTGGCTACTGGTAGCGAGTACATGGGAGGACACTGGCCCTATACAGAGATAATAGAATCTCACAAACGTGTTAGGTATCGCCCAGCCCCCAGCTCTTCAGATATCAGTCTACGAGGTGCAATGTGCCAGTGCCCAGGAGGAAACAACATTCTGTACAGTGGATTGTCAGCCATAGGAGGCACTGCTCACCTTTGGACTGATAAGCCCAGACAATGGCATCCAGTGAGCCAACCTCTGCTTGGAGACAGCCTTTCCCTGCTGCTGGCATCTGAAACAGACAAAAAGCTGGTCTGAGGTTCTGAAGGGCAGGACTTGCAGATTCACCAACTGGTCCCTGAAAGGTGGGGGGGGGGGGGGGCCTTGGGCACATATCCAGGCACGATTTGTCGACCAAAAATGCCTGCAGGATCCCTAACCTCTTGACTAAAGCTAGCGGCTCAAACGGAGCTTGTTGCAGGGTCGTTAAGACCAGCTAGAAGTCCCAAGAGGGTACAAGGTGAGGGCGAGGAGGATTTAGTCTTTTTGAGGTTTTCCGAGTGAGAAGAGCAAAACTCAACGAACAGGTTCCACTTCAGAGCATTAGCATGCCCCATACAGGGTGCTCGTGCTGAAGTGATGGTGCCTACTACTGCAGGGGGAAGGTCGTCTTAGTCCTGCTCATCCCGTCCTGAGACCACACGCCAGGGAGGTACCGTCGCGAAGAGCATCAGTTCTGTGAACCAGGTCCAGTTGGGCCAATACCTGGGCCAGGACCTGCTCCTCGTCCTCCTTGACTTTGCACAGTGTCTGTACGAGAAGGTTAATTGGGGGAAACTCATACTTGGGTAGGCCCCGGGTCCAGCTGTATGCCAGCGCGTCCGTGCTTAGGGTCTCCTCGGTCAGGGAGTAAAACAACTGGCAATGGGAGGTGTCCGGAGAAGCAAGCAGGTCTTCCTGAGTGCTCCTAAGCGTCGGATGGAGTCGCCACTCTCCCAGGAACACTGGCTGCCGTCAGAGCTCATCGGCTGCACGATTGAGCTGGCCTGTAATATACATGGCACGAAGCAACCTCAGATGCTTTTGACTCCAGCGGAGGAGATGGTGGGTGAGTTACGACATGCAACGGGAGCATAGACCATCTTGATGATGTACGCAACGGTTGCAGTGTTGTCCGCTCTTATGAAGCAATCCGAGCGGCGTTACTCCAGAACGGTTACGATGGGACAATGGGGCCTGCCACCATCTGGAAATATCTTCATGCACTTCCGGGAATAATGGCTTGGGGGCTGATGGTCAGCCAATCATCCGACTTCGAGGACTCGGTGGATGCGACCAAAGGGGGCAGCGCAGCCGAGTCTTCATCCCAGAGGACACTAGCTCACCCTCTGATGCAGCAGTCGACATCTGATCCTCCACTGGAGCCCCCAATTAAACGCTAGGTCCCCATAAGAAGGACCAGCAATCTCCCCCAGAAGCTTCACAGTTTGCAATGCGTGGGGCCGTGGAGATTGACTCGGCAGCTGGGGTATCACTGTGATCCTCAGGTCACCCTGGCTATTCACCAAAGTAGCCCTGTTCTGAACACCAGAAGAGGAACTAGATCGGGGCTTAACAGAGGGGGGCTCTGCCTTTTTGCAGGTAATCGAGTCTTGAACCCAGCATCACAATGGTCATCTTCCCACAGTGGATGCATTACTCATACACAAACGCTACCTCAGCGTGCTTTAAGCCACGTGAGGCAACATGTGAGGCAGTGATCATGACTGTCAGACGGAGCCAGGTAACGACATCATCGGGAAACACACGGACGGAATGACAGACATCTTTAAAAAGAGACAGTGTCACACCCATGCTGCTCTTTTAGGGAAATTGCAATTTTTAAAGAGCTGGAGCGCACAGGGGAACCGGCCAACACAAAGACTAAGAAGGATTTTAAAGTGCAGCCTGCATCTGTGATTGAGAAATGCTCTTTTAGAAAGCCGAATAAACAGCAGGAAATTTGTCCTCTTTTAAGCGACCACAGCTGCAGCACCGTTACACCAACACCAACGAAGAGCTTCCCAGACTCGTAGACACTTCAAACGATGATTAGAGCTGGTTGGCGATGCAAATCTTGCCTGCCAATGTGCATTGGCTCGTTTAGTTACAGTCGAAGATGATTGGGCTCTCAGGCGAGATCCCAATTCGTCGGTACGTTCCGACATGACGTATAATATGGCAGACTGAAAGGGAATGATAGGGCACTAAGAATGGTGTAGAAGCCCTAACCCTTGTTGTAAGCCTAAACTTGACATTAACCACACAAAAATATCCCTCAAATTTGATTGGTTGATTGCAATGTTGTTCCAGCAACATATTCTACTTGGTGAGATCACGTTATAACATAAATAAAGGTGACCTGACAGCATGTTCCACTAAGGTTTTTACAACCACAAAGGGAAATACTTCGCTTTAAATACTCACCATGTATGACTGAGCTTTGTTTACGCTCTGTTCACAGGTTGTCTTTACTCAGTTGTGGCAGTCGCAGCCGTACTGTTCGCAGAATACTGATTGCTTGTGTAATATCTTTCCTGGCTCTGCTTTCTGCTGTGACCATGGACTTCAACTCTTCTTTGGCTGAATGGCAAGCCACTGAAGCTTCACTTAAAAAGCTAACGTCCTGTAAAACAAACGTCACTCTCAGACTCATTATGGAGCTCCAAACATTAAGAAACCTAAGTTCAACAAGAGAGAAAACAGTTCATAATATCAAGACAGAACAGATCCTGAACTCCTGGTCCTTGATAATGCTCACAGTTAACCGCTGTTGTGCTAATACTGATATGGACAGTTTGGGCCAGCCATGTGGTGTTGAGTTACCTGAGTTTTGTGAGCATCTTCAATCCAACCTCGCAGAGTTTCTCAATTCTACAGGTAGAGGTGAGTTAATGGATGCGAATGATACTACAGTTTTTACTCTTGCAATTGAGAATATATTAAACATGTGGGGCATTAAAGATCTTGGCATTGGTGTCCTCAAGCACAACCCAGAGTGGACAGATGTCCTTGCTCTGAAACTGCTCTTAACAGTCCATGAGTTGAACTATCGGTTGATAACAGGTGAAAAGAAGGAAGATATTCAGGATGAAATATGGCATACAACAACAATCATGTCAGTCATAAAAGACATGTCTGAAAACCTTCATCACTGCTGGATGGAAAACCCTGATATTGAGCTAAACTTGACAAATATAAAATATTTAATCTACTCTACTGCCACAACTTCCGAAGGATCCACAGAGTTGACGTTAGCCTTGGAGAACACTTTGAGATGTTTTCATTGTAGAGCTGGATGGGCTCTGAAACTGAAATCCAGAGACATTTCTTCCAACATCAGTCTGAAGATCTGCCTGCTTGCCATTGCCTGTCTCATTTACCCTATAGTGCTGCTCTCCTTCAAGCAAATGACGGAATGGATCCAGGACTACGCTCAGACCCTCAGGGAGAAGACAGAAGCCCTGAAGAGAGAAAGATGTCTCGCAGAAGATCTTCTTCATCAGATGTTGCCCAAAACTGTGGCCAAGCAGCTACGTCAAAACAAACATGTGGAGGCTGAGAGTTATGAGAAGGTAAATGGTTATAAGATATTTTCTGTATATTGCCATATGATCTGCTAAAACAGAGGAAATCTTCCCTTCTTCCAACATTCCCTTTAACAAATCAAACTCAAGTCTGAAAAAGGCAAGCATATTCATTAGGGATGTTGGCAACATGGCAGTGTCAGGAAAGCGCACATGGTTCTATTCTGTTTGTTCTTTTTGTTGTAGTAATTGCCTGTAATTATGGTATTCCATATTCATCAGGAGATAAAACAGCTCATGAGGGAGTGGGGTAAATTACACGTCTGTATATGGGCAAATTTGTGCACCTGAAGCTCATCCCCTTAGATTTAGAGCACTTAGATTTAGAGCACTTAAAGCAAATAGATTTTTCGAAGAACTGGACATATAGTGTGACATGTAGCAGGATGAGTATTTAATATTACATTTCAAAACACATTATGTGTCAGGTATGTTTAAGGTAAATAAACATTACTCATATGTGCAGATTACATTTTGTTAGTGTCTTATTATTTGTTTATTACATTTAATTATTGCTATTATTGTTATTATTTCTCATAATTAAGGTTAGTGATCTGAACAAACCAATAATTCTAAGTATTAAACTTTGGTGCTTAACTTTTCATGCACAGTTCATGCTCCAAATGCTGCAAATTGTGCAGCTTGTTGTGTGGATTTTAACCGGCAGATGAATATCGTCTCAATATAATCATGAATATCATATCAATATAAACTTGTGGTTGTTCTCTTTAGACCCCTTAGCAATGCAATAGAAACTACATCGAAACTACTAACACCATAACATTGATTCAAATGGGCAAGCACCACTCTTTTTCAGAAAATGTATTCTAGTTAATTGTGCTTTTCTCGATTAGCTATGACATGTAGACATTGATGTACTTGATTGATTTTTTCTTCTAAGAAGCAACTGATACATGTATTGTCTTGCAGGTGACTATTTTCTTCTCTGACATTGTGGGTTTTACTACTATATCAGCCTCCTGCACTCCACTACAAGTTGTTGAGATGCTAAATAACCTCTACATGTGCTTCGACACACGCATTGACTCCTATGATGTCTACAAGGTATGAACATATTCTGAAACACATAATCACATATAATCTCTATGAATTATCATACAGCAAATAATCATAGCTTGTCTGGATTATGCTAAGTCTATGCTTACGGTGCTTAGGAGAACATGTCTGTTCTCATGAGTATTTTTTTTACCCAAAGAATTTTATTTAAAAAAAAAAATAGATAGATTCCTATTTCAGGATTTGTTTTTACATTGTGAATCTAAATTTCCATGATCATAATGATAAATAAATAAATTGGGACAATGATGCAATATTGAAATTGTAAAGAACACAGAAATATTAAGCATCACAATTGTTTTCAACATGGATAATAAAAAATAAATATTTCTGAAGGACCATGTCCATGTGACACGGAAGACTGGAGTAATGACTGCTGAAAATTCAGCTTTGCCATCACAAGAATAAATTACATTTTAAAACATATTAAAACTGTAACTGTTTTTTTTTAATTGTAGAAGAATCTCACCATGTAACTGTGCTTTTACTGTATTTTTGATCAAATAAATGCAGCCTAGTGAACATAAGATAAAAAAATCATACCGACCCCAAACTTTTGAACGGTAGTGTAGTATTTAGTATACTGTATTTCATTTGTGGTAATTGAAAAAAGTGCAATTCAAAAGAAAATTGTGTTTTATAGTAATGTGAATTTAATTAGAATAATAATAAAACCAAAAAGATGCTAAAAAGATGCTCTACGGTAACGAGAATTGTCACAATTCCAAAAATATATATACTGTATATATACAAAACATATATTTTTTATCTTAATTTTAAAGAAGTTTTCCTAATGCTGCTAGATTCAATCAAATACATCTTTAATGTCCATCACAATCATTAGTTGACAAGCTTGTGTGTTTGAATGAAACAGGTGGAGACTATAGGAGATGCATACATGGTGGTCAGTGGACTGCCGGAGAAAAACGAAGATAAACATGCTGATGAGATCGCTAAAATGTCTCTGGATCTGGTGGCTGCGGTCAGACAGGTGCCGATACCCCACATGCCAAACAAACGCCTTCAACTCAGAGCTGGCATACACACAGGTGTGTGTATTCTCTGTTTGCACAAAAACTGATGATTACAGATTTATTAATAAATATAGCTGCAAGCGGAAATTAAGGGGCCAAGCGCAAATGAGGCATAATGAGGAGTTATCAGACTTCAACAATAAATAATTAAAGACATTTTTAGATTATTTTAGGCAAAATGGCTGAAAAATTATCAACACAACCACTAGTAATATGATTTATCTGCTGATCACTTTTGGCCAATTGTCCGCATCATCTATTGGAAAAAAGAGTTAAGTAGTTATATCACACTGATGTTGTGTGGTCAGTGTGAGGTGGCTATGATACATACATACATAGTTGGATGTCAGTTACAGCTGCAGAATCATCAATTTATTTAATTTATGCGTTATTCAAGAACATGGTCAATCAAAAATATTTTAATAACTTTTTGTATGCATGGTCTTGCTATATTCTGAGCCGATTTTGATGAATATCGGACGAATGGTCTAGGTGTTGGAAAAAGTAGGTTTTTAAAGAAATTCAAAATGATGGACAGACATTTTGACCGACTATGGCATAATTGGTATCATTGTTCTTGGTATGAGTCAAGGAATCTGTCAACACTATTTCGAACAACATGGACAAAATTAATCAAAAGCTATTAGCATTTTTGGAAATTTCATTATAATTTTTCACCACAAGGTTGCGCTGTCTCAAAACTTTTTGAGTTCCTTCAGCACATGGTGCAGGGGACATACTGAGTCTCAGGACAATACGCTAATACGTTTGTCAAATACAGCATTGTACAACACATTTTTTTTACACCCTCTTCATCAAATTCGTTTGTGCGTTTACTGAGAAGTCAAGTCAAGTCAAGTCATCTTCATTTATATAGCGCTTTTAACAATGTTTGTTTCAAAGCAGCTTTACAGAGGTAAACACATAATTTAAGGTAACAGAGATTGTTTTGGCTTTATAGCGGTTCTTGAATAATGTTATTTTCCAGCTAAAGTTCATTTTGATTGATTCACTTCCGTTGAAATTATCATTTGTTATTAAATTAGGGGCCGCTAAGACGATACCGTTCTCTCTGAACAGACTTTAAACGCGAACATGTGATAAACTTTGATGGCGTTTACATGAGCATTAAGAATTTATTCTATAGTTATGTGCGTTTGAATATATGTGCGCAGGTTTGTAATTCCCTACAAATCATGCCTAAACAAACTACTTGTCTTGCCTATAAATTTGATACATAATTGTATTTAATTTGATCACTTCGGGTTAGGTACGCAAACCGAATTCCCCACAATGCTTTATCTGTAGAGTGGTAAAGGGATCCTCCATAGGGAGAGGCTAGTTGGCACTTCAGCACTGCATTGTCATCGGGTCCAGGCAAAGGTCCTAGTCAGATCTGGATACGACCTGGATCCGGCAAGCTGCGGGAAAACCTCGGCATAAACAAAGACACTATAATTAGCGTAGATGCCATTCTTCTTATGATGTAATGAGTACATCAGGATTTAAGGGAAGTGTTCCTAGTTCCGGCTGACCTAATCTATGCAGCCTAAACATTGAATTATAGAAGTCGATAATGTATTATGTGAATGCTAGGTCAAAGAGATGTGTTTTTAATCTAGCTTTGAACTGACAGAGTGTGTCTGCTTCCCGCACAATGTTAGGAAGATTGTTCCAAAGTTTTGGTGCTAAATAGGAAAAGGATCTACCGCCAGCAGTCGATTTTGATATTCTAGGTATTATCAACTGGCCGGAATTTTGAGATCGTTATAGACGTGAAGGACTATAATGCGTAAAGAGCTCGCTCAAGTACTGCGGAACTAAACCATTTAGTGCTTTGTAAGTAATCAGCAATGTTTTAAAATTTATACAATGTTTAATGGGCAGCCAATGCAGTGTTGACAGAACCGGGCTAATATGGTCATACTTCCTGGTTCTGGGAAGAACTCAAGCTGCTGTGTTTTGAACTAGCTGTAGTTTGTTTATTAAGTGTGCAGGGCAACCACCCAGTAGAGCATTACAATAATCTAGCCTTGATGTCATGAACGCATTAACTAATTGTTCCGCATTTGTCAATGAGAGCATATGGCGTAATTTAGATATATTTTTAAGATGGAAAAATGCGGTTTTACAGATACTATTCACGTGACTTTCAAATGAAAGATTGCTATCAAAGAGCACACCCAGGTTCCTAACCGACGACGAAGACTTAACAGAGCAGCCATCAAGTGTTAGACAGTATTATTGGTTATTATGTGTGGAAGTTTTTTGTCCAATAATTAGAATCTCTGTTTTTTCAGAATTTAGTAGTTGGAAATTACTAGTCATCCAATTTTTTAAATCAGCTATGCATTTCTTTAATTTTGTGAATTGGTAAGTTTCGTCAGGGCATGAAGAAATATAGAGCTGAGTATCATCGGCATAACAGTGAAAGCTAATTCCATGTTTCCTAATGATATCTCCTAATGGTAGCATGTAAAGAGTGAAAAGCAGCGGTCCTAGTACTGAGCCTTGTGGTACGCCATACTGAACTTGTGATCGATAAGACATCTCTTCATTTACTGGTACAAACTGATAACGGTCTGATAAGTATGATTTAAACAATGCTAGTGCAATTCCACTAATGAGAACAGTGTGGTTTATCAAAATTCTTTTAATCAACTTTTTGCCAGCATGGTCTGAAGATGCTGTGAGCCCACAAAGTATGTTTTTCGAAAAATTCCAAATGGTGGAAATATTTTTATGATGGAAAATAACAAATCGAATCATCTTGAGCCAAGGAATTTTGTTTCTATCCCTTATTATTCAAAAGTTACTAGCATGAATACGAGTACATTTTTGGATAGTTGGTAACACTAGAGGGATTGAGTTAGAGACTCCAAAATTGCTGTGGTTGAAATTCAGACTATCCTCTATCTGTGTGCTAAATTTAATCATGTTTCTACAAAAGGTTCCATTGCTTTAACAGACTCAAGATCGTAAGTATTGTTACTGTTAGGTAGTGGTGCAGACATAACCAACTGCGTTCACGAGAATACTTGCTGAGATGGGTATATTGAGATCATTTTGACTTTTGAGTGTATGTGTCCAATAACCAAAGTAAAAGAGGAATCGATTCTGTGTTTGTGCCTCTGTGTGTGCGCACTTCGGGTGTGTGTGCTGCTGTATGCACAGACACACATGGTTAAACTTAACAATTAATTCGCAAATCAAATTACTTACCAAACCGCAGGGTCTTGTCCGTACGGATCACGCATCAACTGCAGTCCGTTGCACCCCTACTGTTAGGCCTGTAAAGTAAAGTCAACAAATTGACCATATTTTATTTTTGTCAATGATTCATCAGCTTTAGTTTCAGTGCAGCCTTCCTAAACTCTTTCTAAAATCAATATTTGATCAATGCCGGTTAGCATTAATGTAATAAAGATTACAACAATAACAGCATAACATTAGATTTGATGTTATAGTAATTCACAGTGTTTTCTGTCATGCCTCTCATCCCTCTTAAGGCCCTTGTGTAGCTGGCATTGTTGGTTACAAGATGCCCCGGTACTGCTTGTTTGGAGACACAGTCAACACGGCCTCTCGGATGGAATCTACAAGTCTGCGTAAGTTCATCTATCTAGTTACAGTTTTTTTTTTATTAGCTTTGGTACTATTTTCCAACGCATTCTCACCCCAAGGCGTCATTTAATTTACACTTTTGACCATGCGTCAACTAACTGACGCTAAAGGGTGCCTTTAGCGTCAGTTAGATGATGCTTCCGTTATGGGTAGGTTTAGGTATGGGGTAGGGTAGGCGCGTCTCATGTTGACGCTAAAGGGTGCCATGTGCATCGGATGTAGACGCATGGTCAAAAGCGTCAGTTACATGACGCACGAGGATGAGCGTCATCTAACTGACGCTAAAGGCACCCTTTAGCGTCAGTTAGTTGACGCATGGTCAAAAGTCTCAATTAAATGACGCCTTGGGATGAGAACGGGCTGTATTTTCACAAGGTGTACATAACACAACTCTTAGTGCTAATATCACAACAGATCATCAAAAGTGCACTTTTTTCAAACATTTCAGCATGTTTTCAATTGTGTTGGTACAATTCACAAAATCACAAAGTATTCTTTTCACAACACAAAATAAGTGTTTCATCTACATAAATGTTTCATTCACAGTAACTGCCTTTCATAAAGCTCTTATTATCAAACTTTTGATTTGCATCTCTTTTTGTTCAGTTTAATACATTTGTCTATTATTTAATCCAACTGACCTTAATGGTTCATCAATGAATCATTTGGTACACCTATAGATTTCTATAGATATTGATCCTATATACAGTTTCTATAGAACTTGTTTGCAATTTCCAATATGGATAACCAAATGTAATGAATTCTTTTTACACAAGTGATTTATAGATAACCACCACTATGTTCAAAGTGTGTGTACACGCATATGTGTGTGAGAGAGATAGAGAGAAATTTGCCATTTGTGAAAACACTGTAAAGCAGAATAGAGTATAATGGAGAGGAAACGGTCAATGACTGTAATAAAACATTAGATTGATTGGAGATGCATCAGTAGAAGGGAGACAGATGGCATCAAATACAACATTTTACATTACAGTATGTATGCCATGTGATACTGTAAACAGATTACCATGGTAGAGACTGCCACATTACTGTAACTCAACCTTTATCTGTAAAGGTCCACTACAGTATAGATTCAGTCAAATGGAATAGAGTGAAATCATTTACTGTATTGCCAGCAAACTCTATTCTAGCACAGAACCTCATGGCTGTGTCATACTTCATCACAGCTTTTGATAACTCACTGCAGATACTATTACAAACATTATGGATTCAATTTCATAAGTTAGGTAATGCACGTGTATTTTCCTAATGTGGCAACTGTTATGTCAGAAACAAGGGTGATTTGAAACATGTATCTTGCATTGTTTGCTGTTGAGTGAACTGATTGTTAAAAGTACTAAATTGAAAGAAGATCATACTGTTGTGTTTCTGTGATTAAACCAAATGTTCTCATTACATATTACAATAATCTTGTGTTTGAAACAATGATTATGTGGACTGAAAAATTTAATGAACTGTTTTGAAAGCATGGGGTCATGTTTTGAAAAAATGACTAGCTGCATTACAAGTGTGATCAGTTTGGATTTTTGTACAAAGAGTTTTGAAAATGTACACCTTACTTGTGAAAATAGTACGAAAGCGAATAAAAAAACCTGTAACTTGAAGGCTTTTTATCTTTTGCTGACCCTTTTTTATTGTACCACCACTGGTACTTCTGTATTTGAGAGGTCATGAATATTTTCGCTCACTACCATAGAGACCTCATCGTATTCCTCCATTGAGCTCATAACAGCCTCCATTTTAACCATGACATTAGCATGTGGCTTAGCTAACAACATAATGTGTCTGAGTTTCACCTCAGCACCAATACAGCTTCGGTTCTTTGGCCGTTTGCATAACAGGTGAACATTAACGTTTCTTTTATCTGGTCTTCAGCACAAAAGATTCATGCAAGCTCTGCTACATACCTAGCACTCATGAAGGACAATGCATATGAAATGCAGTTACGGGGTGAGATTGAAGTTAAGGTGAGAGTACTATGCTTTAAATCAGATTTAGTAAATCCACAACATGGATTATCTATATTTCTTTATAACATGATTTGAGGTTATGACATATTAATTAAATGTTTGTCTTCACAATATTTAATCGAAATGCAAAGATGTTACCATTAACAAACATGACATAAATGTGTTTAACTTGGGTTTTCAGGGAAAAGGAAAAATGAACACCTATTGGTTGATTGGTCACAAGAACTACAGTGTTCAGAATGACAGTTTGGTGTGCCACTGGAACCCCAATATCTCAAGAAAGAAAAAGGCCCCTGTGGGGAGCAACGTGTCCATGGAGAACGTAAGTGTTCTACTTGCACTACTTGTTCAAGGAACATACACTACCATTCAAAGTTCAGGATCAGTGAAACTTTTTTGAAATGTAATGTAATGTAATAACATTAAATAGTAATGAATACTATTTATTAAGAAATGTTCAAAACTGACAGTACAGACTTTCTAAAGAATCCTTAAAAAAATCATTACAGCAGAACCACAATTTTCGATTGTGATCACTAAAGCACTAAATCAGCATATTAGAATGATTTCTGAAGGGTCAGACTGAAAACTGGAGTAATGATGCTAAAAATACAGCTTTGCTATTGCAGGAATAAATTACATTTTAAAATATAATCAAATAGAAAACATTATTTTAAATTGTAATAATATTTCACAATATTACTGTTTTTACTGTATTTTTTTATACATATCCTTGGTGAATAAATCCTTGGTGAGCACAAGGCCTCTTTCAATTTAAAAAAAAGACTTACAGACTTCCGACTTTTAAAAATAAAATTAATATATCAAGCATATTCACACTTTTTGGATAATTAATCAAAAGATTAACAAAATAGTCAAGGATAAATTTACTGAACATTTGCGCCACTTTACTATTTGCTAACTCAGCGCCAAAAAAATAAAAAAAAATACAATCCATCAGCAGTCCCATAGTGGTGGAATGTTTTTGTAGAGCCCCAGTAAATGACACTAAACAGGAGTCTGCTGTGACCTACCTAGCACTCAGAAAAGGAAGTATTGTGACTTGATTTGCTTAAAGGGATAGTTCACCCAAAAATTTAAATTACTCCATGATTTACTCACCCTCAAGTCATGCTAGGTGTATATGACACTTTCAGACGTACACAATCGGAGTTATATTAAAAAATGTCCTGGCTCTTCCAAGCTTTGTAATGGCAGTGAATTGCCGTTTTTGTTTTGAAGTCCATCAAAGTGCATCTATCCATCATAAAAGTGCTCCACAAGGCTCTGCGGGGGTTAATAAAGGCCTTCTAAAGTGAATTGATGTGTTTATATAAGAAAAATATCCATATTTAAAACTTTATCGACTAAAATATCTAGCTTCCGGCAGACGGTCGTACGAATCGATTTACGGTGGAAGAGTAACCCTTAACCTGACACACAACGTAATGACGAACGTGGAAGCGCAGAGGATAGAGCAAAATAAGACAACAGTCACGAATTAGAAGTCTAAAACGACTATTTTTAAAGAGAAATGTCGGAGGAGCTTGAGTTTGTTGCCCAGCCCTGTTAGTTTGAACAGCGAGGGGCGTCTAAGCTTACGCTACTCCTACATCCTACGTCATACATGCGTCACGGGTTATTCTTGTGGCGTAAGTCAACTTGCGTAGGCTGTCTGCCGAAGCTAATTATTTTAGTCAATAAAGTTTTAAATATGGATATTTTTCTCAAACGAACACATTGATTCACTTCTGAAGGCCTTTATTAACCCCCGCAGAGCCTTGTGGAGCACTTTTATGATGGATAGATCAACGCATTCTCACCCCAAGGCGTCATTTAATTTACACTTTTGACCATGCGTCAACTAACTGACGCTAAAGGGTGCCTTTAGCGTCAGTTAGATGACGCTTCCGTTATGGGTAGGTTTAGGTATGGGGTAGGGTAGGCGCGTCTCATGTTGACGCTAAAGGGTGCCATGTGCGTCGGATGTAGACGCATGGTCAAAAGCGTCAGTTACATGACGCCCGAGGATGAGCGTCATCTAACTGACGCTAAAGGCACCCTTTAGCGCCAGTTAGTTGATGCATGGTCAAAAGTCTCAATTAAATGACGCCTTGGGATGAGAACGGGCTGGATAGATGCACTTTTATGGACTTCAAAACAGAAACAGCAATTCACTGCCATTATAAAGTTTAGAAGAGCCAGGACATTTTTTAATATAACTCCGATTGTATTCGTCTGAAAGAAGAATGTCATATACACCATGACTTGAAGGTGAGTAAAATCATGAGGTAATTTTCACACACACACACACACACACACACACACACACACACACACACACACACACACACACACACACACACACACACACACACACACACACACACACACACACACACACACACACACACACAGGGCCTAAAACTAACTTTTTGCCACACCTGCCAATGGCCGGTGACACAAGAAAATTTACCGACCATTAATATTTGTTTTACCGGCCATGAAACAAATTTTGCAAAAACAGGCAATAGTGACACAAAAATGTGATAACAATCAAAATGCACAATTTCAACACACCAGCTCCAGACAAACAATGACACTCAAAACTGTCATAGCTAACATTTCAACAATAGCATATCTTCGTTCTATAAAAATATAGCAAAATCAATGTTACTCGCATATAGAGCAGAAACAACGCAACCTCTGCGTCCGGTTTCAGGCCTTCGTGCTTCGGGCTCTCTAACGCTGGAAAGCTTTTCTAATATCCCATGTGTAATATGTCCATACTAGTTTTGTCCGCACTACTGAGCAAAGATCGAACATTTTGTTGATCACTTGGTTTTAATTTCTGGTGTGGGCACTCACTGATCCAAAATTTTTCTTCACATAAATGTATTTACTGTAATGTACATCAAAATGATTTGTTCAGATAATGTTCCACAGCAGTTTCACATTCAGTCTGGACAAATAGCTTTTCACAGGATATTGTTACGTCATGCCTAGATAGGACACAATGCAACTCTTCAACTTCCATCGTACACTTCCAAATCACTGTACATTATTGGAGAAGCTGTAACATAGTGCAAGAAAATGCATTGCTATTAGACTGAGAATACATTGCTACAGCATCTGGACCATATTTTCAGTCCAGCATCACTGTCCAAAGTATAGGTGACAGTAAGCAGTCTCCGAAGTCCTGCCCAAACTGAAGGGGTCAGAGGTCACACTGTGTGTTTCTGCACAGGTGGAGAACTGCGCTAGCAGCTTTGGCACGTTAGGCTCGATGGTGGGAGCACTGCAGGAGCCGGAGGAACGTCCACCCGAGCAACACAGCGATAAAAGCTCTCTGCTTCCCGGTGCAGTGTCTCACAGCTGATCTGCACTGTCCAGAGAAACACAGGATGATTTTAGTGTTTGTTTTTATGTGAAGGTGAATGTGCTATGTGGGCCTTTACTATATATTTCATATACACTTTACACATTAAACTGTCACCGTCCCGTATACGGGACGCTTAAGTTTACTTCAATATTTTACTACTAAATCCTAATCTAATCATGGCAAACTATATATCGTTGGAAAGGTCTAAGACTCCTAAATAGATATTGTTAGCACTGTTTTTTGTTACAAATTATGTAGGAACAGTAATAGATGAATTTATGACAAGAGTGCACCTCAAAAAATCTACATCATAACAAGAGTTCTGACCTTTGTCACAAAAAGTCGACGCACACTTTTAATAATTGAAACTCTGGTTTTCATGCTAAAAGTTCACAATAAAACATAATCTAGTATTTGTCAATAAAAAATATTAAATAATATTATCCTCTAAAAAGTATATTATATATCTTTTTATATCACCTTTTTTTATTACATCACATATTTTAGTAGTTATCATGTATTAGGTATCATTTGAAAGCTTACGAACTCAGAATTCGTCCTGTGAAAACCGTTTTGAAATTGGATGTTGCGTACCATAGAAATGGTACTCTAAATTATTATCAGGCCCCTCCCCTTTTGGGCATCATCAAAACTTTTCTAATCTTGACAAAACACATTGTCGGAAAGGTCTGAGACTCAAGGTTCCATATTTTGTGACAGAAGTGATATTTGGACAGAAATGTATTAATTTGTTATGGCAGAATGGATACAATTAAATTCAATGGAATGTAAGTCACCCGGTGGCTATTTTTGGTATTACGCCTAAACAAAATATCATGGGAACTTTAATTTTTGTGATATGAACTTCAAATTTGGAACACAACTTGGTTAGATATATGGCTTTGATTTTATAGTCATTTTATAGTAAAAAAATATTTTATAAAATGTATATTTTATATAAAAGAAAAAATATTAAGTACAGTATATTTGAATTACTGTAAATTTAAACTTCCAAAACTTTTTCATACTTTAATTTTTGGATTATATAATTTATTTCACTTCAGCAATAATCTGCTGAGTGTTGTCTTTAAAACAAGCCCAAACGTAGGTCTATATTCCAAAGCATTCTTGAATTATAACTATTTAAGTTTGAATAGTGCATTTTAATGTTCATTATCAAAAGGGGTAATTATCAATTATCAATCAGACAGCGAAGTGGTTAATACATCATCGAAAATAATTAATATGGAAATTATTACAATATTGGTACTATATATTTTAAAATATATTTATATAAATGCATTTTAATATAGGTATTTATTTGTAGCTATATACAGTACAGAGTTAGATACTTTATTTACTTTTTGTGGAAATAGGAAGGGTTTACTTGTTATAATTTTCCATAATATTTATTCTTTTCTTACTCTCTGAATAATACGGCTTATTACTAAATCTAGTAAAATTTTGTCAATCTAAATGTACTAAATAAATACATAAAATAAAATTAAAATAACAGGATAAACCGATAAATAGGAGAAAACTGTACAGACATGTTTAGGGGAGAGGTAGCAAATAGTTTTTTTTTGTCAATACTGTAGCCCTTTATTTGTGAAGTGAGGATATTTACCAAGTATGTTCAGAGTTACCTGTCTCAGTCCAATGTTTCTGTTATATTTCATGTTTTGCCACTGTTCATATTTCTAGTGTATTAGAATTTTTTTCTTTCTTTGTTAACTTGTTTTTATCTGTTATCTTGTCCTAGTTTTTATTCCATAACATTTTGTTCCTGCGTGTTTTTCTTGATCACATTTTTAATCATGACAATACATTGAAAATGAATTGCATTGTATTCGACTGTTAAATAGACCAAATAAACATTTGTGCATTCAACCAAATTCTACTATTTGAGGATTGTGGAGATATAGAGAAATAAGGACCTGTCCATATTGGTCTACAAGTATGTTGTTATATTATGAAGAAACATTTTCCAAAAAATTATGTTTTACAATTATGAATTTTGAGTAAATACTGGATGAAATAAGTTAATTTCATTCCAGCAATTTAAATCAAAGTTTAAATTGAATTTAAATTAGATTCTCACTGTAGATATTGGCCATTCAAACCCCAATATTGGTCTACCACTATTTACGACTCAATCTAGTGTTTCACAACAGAGAGAGATTGGCTAATTAGAGCTTCGGTCTGTCAGGTCTGCACCTGGAAATGCTGTAACCAGAAACTGTGAGGGTGATTTCAGCCGGCAGTATCTCATGGCAGCAAGTCCTCAGCCAGATCCTCAAAGAACATGGAGCAAATCATCTCAATTAGCACAAGTGGCAGATAATGAGAGAGAAATCCAGCGCACATGATGAATGATTAGGGATGGAGAAGCTCTTATTTAGAGGCTTTAAAATGGCAAAGACTTGCGCCCAGAGCCATTGTGTTCCAGTTAAATGAAGGTAGGGGTAATTACTTTGGCTGAGGCACAAGCTACTCAGGGTACAATGCTACACACACACACACACACACACACACACACACACACACACACACACGCACACGCACACACACGCACACACACACACACACACACACACACACACACACACACACACACACACACACACACACACACACACACACACACACACGCACACACACGCACGCACGCACACACACACAAGGGCCAAACCCTTCTTCTATAAAAAGTAAAAGCAGTGCCAAGACAGCAAAGGAACAAAACAATCTTCATGACTTTCAGGTTAATATAATTAAACAAAAGAAAACATTTTATCATTGGTTTTAGATTACAACCTTAGGCTCAGAAATAATTAGGCAAAGATAGATTTATGATTACTCATAAACATTTTATAGTTTTTTTTTTAACCGGTCAAATACCATGAGTTACATTTTCCCAACATCAAAGACTCAGATTCATGTTTTAGAATCTGACCACAGGAGGGAGACATTATACCATTTTTCACACACACAAACACATTGCAAGCAGTATTTGGTGTATTAGTACATCTTATGGATGGTATACAGTAGTGAGAGGATTTTTGTTTTTCATGGTCCTTAAAGTTTGATTAAACCATCAAAATATAAGGAAAATGTTTGTCTTTTTATAAATATTTCAAATATTAACAAACAAAACTTAGGTCCGCACAATTTGGCATGTTTCATTGCATTATCTCAAATAAAACAATTGACTCCAAGCACAACCACAAAATTAGCTTATAAAATCTTTAACAATTTTATAATAATATATGGATAAAGGAGTGAAGATGCCAAATTTCCTATTTAGGCCGGACATAATTTTAGGCTACTACTGTATTCATTAAGTTCTAACTTCAATTTAAAAATGAATTCAGTAAACGCAAATCATTTTAAATGATGTTTCGCTGGTCTAAAAGTCTAACAATAAAGGATCAATCAAAAATGTAAAAAAATAAAATAAAAAAAATAAACAGGAACTGGACATTGAAATTATAAAGACTACAATTCAGCTTACTGTAAACTACCATCTACTGTGCAAAAAAACAGCCATTTTAAACACATGCTTTAATCTACCTTTCCGAAATGAATCATCTGACTAAAATTAATTGTGTATGTGTATAATTCCTATGCACATAGACTCAATCATGTCAGACAACAGTTGACATGACAATTACACTGAAATATGATTCTATGAGAAGTGAAAAAAAGTGCTCAGGTTGTGACTGATGTTCTCAACCAGCTCAATCCAGTCAGCACCAGACATGGGGAAATAATGCAAATGTGCCAACAGGTGCGTTCCTCAAGCAGTCATTTGGACTATTCTGGGCTATAGTGGGATAGTGTTACATAATATCAATTTGAATCTTGCATTTTTGCTGCATCTTGACAGCATTAACAATTGTTATGTTTTTGAATGGGTAAACTGGTTAACTTGTCTTATTCACAATTGTCATAATACGATAGCCTTGTAAAACTTGGGTGATTAATTGAATCTTCCACATGGAAACTTCAGCACAACCCTCAGTGAGATGAAGCAGCCAGTTGAACCGTGCTTCTTTAATGCACTTCACACATAAGTGGATTCTAGTTTGTCAAGTATTTCAAGCACTATACAGAAAATGAGTTTTCACTGAATCGAAATTGAGAGCACAACCTTGAAATTGAGAGAAAAAAAAAGCATTTTGGAGAGAGAAATCTGTCTGGAACTTTATCTAGCACAAAAACATACAAATTTAACTAATATGATAACAAGGGAAGAAAACAGCGGATTTTTATTTTTGCTGCATATGTTGAATAATGATAATGAATAATATGCAGAACATACTGCTGTGTTAAATTTAGATATTTCTAAATTTAATAATATGTCTGTTGTTGTCGGATGATCCCAATCTACTTAGATTAAAATAATGGCTAATACATATTTACATATTACGCACACACACAGTTTTGTGTAAAATGTCTTATCTTTGTAAAAGTCTTTTTTTTTTTTTTAAGATGTGAATAGATTTTGTCTGATTTACTATGATAAGCCTATTATAAGTGTTTATGGACCTGTCCAGATGCTGGTCTTTGCACTTGCATTTTAATGTCTTTAATAACTTTTCTGGGCCGGCCAGTTTCGATCCCTTAAGCCTATGGAGGAGTGATCCAGCTCTCAGATTTAATCAAAAATATCTTAATTTGTGTTCCGAAGACGAACGAAGGTCTTACGGGGTTGGAACAACATGAGGGTGAGTAAATACTGACAGAATTTTCATTTTTGGGTGAACTATCCCTTTAGTAGGAATTAAGTATTAGGTTAATGTAATTTCCTTATACTTCTGTTGTCTTTTAAATATGGTTAAAGTGTTCTGCCAAGTGTACTGCGTCTACTGACAAGCATTTATTTTAAACTAATATAGGTCTACTTTAATGTCATTTTGAAACTTATGTCATGTATTAAATTGATTGCACATGTGTTATGAAGTTGCAGTTTTTAGTACATTTGAAATATATGAACTTTAAATGTACTGTAACATCTAATAACGCACAGCAGTTCAAATTATAATCAAGTTCTTTACATGTGCTTTAATTTAGCACACATCAAATTAAGTGTACCATTTTAAAGTACAAAAAAGATGATTAAAGCATGATTTCTTTAAGTAAAACATTTTATGTGACATTATTACAAAGTGCAATTTTTAAAAATGTGTTAAGAAACACGAAAGATGTAAAAGTATACTTCTCTCTTTCATTATTATTATATTATCTGCAGGTACAGAAAATATACTTATAAGATTTGAAGTACACTACAAGTGCACATTTAATGGAATTAAGGGCACTTCTTCTTTCTTTAAAAAAAGGGTTATCTCACACTGTGCATGTTGGCAAATGCATGTCGTAGTCCAGTTATCTCATGCATGTAGACAACTGTGTGATCATAATCTACATTTTTACTGCAGAGATCGCAAGGAAGCTATTTCCAATATCTTTAATTGCTAAACATGTTACAGTGTTCTAAAACAATAAATATAAGTGACTTATTCTCCATTACAGAAAGGGATTCATCAAATGTCCCCTGCACCTCTTTACTGACGTCAGAGACAACAACATTAACACTTATTACACAGCTCCACAATTAACCTCTGCAACACATTACAGTGAATGAGGGGCTTGGAAGTCAAGTTGACAAGCATTTCAAACTCCCTCCCTCTCCAGCCTCATGTCTCCCACACTCACTTGTCTGGAGGTGTGGAAGCTGGCGGAATCATTATTGGAAATGACTCTGCTCACATTCCTGCAGATAATGTGGTCGTCACGGGTGTAGACGCCACCAGGACCGCTTCATGGCCAGACCTGCCACCTCTGTGATCAGAAAGAGAGCCTCTTTTCTCCCCACGCTGACAGTCGTAATCCACAGCTCCCACCGAGTAACTGCATCCCGTTCACAATCAAGTGTCTGTTTTGAAGTGATGTTATGAAGAAGTGCGTAACGCTGGGGAATAATTGAACAATGCACCATGGAAGTTACAGCTTGCCTTGCATATACAGTAGTCAACATTTGAAGTGGATCAAAAGCTGTCATCAAAGTTATACAATACCCGTTCTTGTCTTAGGACAACTTTGATGATATACTTCAAATGTTGACTACTGTGTAATAAAAAAACAACTATCATTGTATTTTTCCTATGTTTGGCAATTTAATGTGAATCCCACATTTTTAGAGCTTGTTAGTGGTGTTTGTTAAGGCAAGTATCTAATTACGAATCTAATCAATTAAATCTAGTAGATTTAGTAGATTTTTTTTGGCACCATTTTATTTTGATGGTCCACTTTAGACGTTCTATTGAAGTAACGTTGCACCTACATCCCAGCAAACACAGAACGTTCCCCTAATGTTCCCGTATGGTTCCCATTTGGTTATTTTTTTGGGAACCAAACAAGAACGTTCTAGGAACGTTCCCTGTAGGTCATTTTTAGGTTTAATTTTATAACCTAAAGGGAATGTGGTGAACGTGATTTCACCAAGTACCACATCTTTGTTGATCCTGGATCAACTTTCCAATCAACCAATCAGATTTGAGGGACAAGTTTACAGTTTATGTCAGGTTTAGGCTTAGAACCAGGGTGAGGTACTTAAACATCAGTGTTATTCACCTATTATTCACCTATTGTTATTCATTACCCTCTGATTTTAGGGAAAAGTTATGGGTAGGGTTAGGTTTAGGGGTAGGGATTGGGTAAGGCATACATTTTGGGACAGGAATGTTGATCCAGGATCAACAAAATATGTCTTACTTGGCAAAATTACGGTGACCAGGGAAGGTTCCCATAAAGTTTCCAGAACGTTCCCCTAACCTTAAAGGAATGTTCTATTTACGTTAAGAAAACTCTCCTGGATCACCAATAGGGACTGTTCTTGGGAACGTTCTGGGAACCAAAAACTAACGTTCCCAAACGTGAAATTGTTAGCTGGGATGTTAACTTACTCTCAGTAGAGTATTAGTAGATTGTCTGCTTAATATCTGCTAACACTTTATTTCAATGCTCCCCAACAGACATTCTACTCACTATAAATAACTTTGCAACTACATGTCAACTTATTTTACTAACCATAACCCTTTCCCTAAAAGTCTACTAATACTGTCATGAGAGGATGTAAGGACAACGTTACTCATAGTCAACAGAATGTCTAAAGGCGCAACCCGGTATCACGACAAGACGTGAAATAATCACGGTCCACTTTGGAAAACGTGTAGGTTGCAAGGCGACCATCAATATAAAGTGTAACCATTTTTTTCTTCTCTGAACAAACCATTTATATGCTAATCTACAGTCAAGCATTGCAGTGCTGTTTGGTTACCAACCTGAGGACAAAAAGTTAAGCCATACTCAGACAAGCGCAATAAACCAGGCAACCTTTTTCTAGGAATATGAAGCAGTCACCATGGTAACCGTTCAGTGATGGTGCTGTTTAGTACCTCTGTCCAAATATTGCTTTGGAAGCAAAAGAACGTTTAGTAAATATCAGTTAATCTGTCCAAGTGTACCTTTAATCCACTGGGGAAATTATTTCAAATTATACTTCAGGCATTAATATTAGGTTGGTCAGTAAGCCATAACCTCACAACCGTTTATTTATTTTTTTCTGCCTACAGAAAAATTATAAACACTGCTCTACTTTTTAAGAACATAAGCAAAGCAGTATTTAGGAGTACACAGAGTATCACTTTCACATGTCTTTAGGTACCAATGTTTATCTACCATCTTTTGAAATATTTATAAAACAAATAATTCACAACTCTTGTGAAACAGAGGTGTGCTTAATTGTTTTGAAGGTGTACTTCAAATATTAAATGTATATGTTGTGGATGAAATGTTCAGGCAAGTGGAAGGAAGAGGACAGGGTCGGCTTCAGTTGACGCTGGGTAATTTATTTCTCAAAATAAATAAACAAAACAAAGAGATGCGCCACACGCGCTGTACAAACTGACGCTCTCAAAAGGGCTCGCTCTCAGCGTTGTTGTTTTCTCCCGACAGTCCAGCACACCCACGCGTCTCTGCTGATCTCTCTCTCTTTTCTTCTCTTTTCCTCGTGGCTTTTATCAGTCTCCTCACGCCAATTACTGAAACAAGACACAGGTGTTTGTCATTCACACTTAACCCACTCACGCCGCACCTGTCTCCCGATCCTCTCCCGCGTCACAGACTTCGCGGAACGACGCCCCCCTTGCCACATACCCCCACTGCCCGACTCAGGCCGGGGAGCCGTCCGGCCTGCAGCCTCCCCCCTCCCCCCCCCCCCCCCCCCTCCTGGAGAGGAAGTCAGCGACAGCCATCTGTGCACCCGGCCTGTGGACCACCTGGAACTTAAAAGGTTGTAAGGCTAGATACCAACGGGTGATCCGCGCGTTGGTATCTTTCATGCGGTGGAGCCATTGGAGGGGCGCGTGGTCCGAACAGAGGGTGAATTCCCGTCCCAGGAGATAATATCGGAGGGTGAGGACGGCCCACCTGATGGCCAAACATTCTTTCTCAATGGTGCTGTACTTAGCCTCTCTCTTTGAGAGCTTGCGACTAATGTACAGCACCGGCCGTTCCTCTCCCTCCATCTCCTGGGACAGGACTGCTCCCAGACCCCTGTCCGACGCGTTGGTCTGTAATAAAAAGGGGAGAGGAAAATCAGGAGCCTGTAGTAGCGGCCCCCCACATAGAGCAGCCTTTACCTGGGTGAAAGCCTGCTGACACTGCTCCGTCCACTGAACCAGATCTGGTGACTCCTTTTTAGTGAGATCAGTCAGCGGGCTGGCAAGGTCCGAATAATTAGGCACAAACCTTCTATAGTATCCCGCCAGCCCCAGGAACTGTCTCACCCTCCTTTTTGGTCTTGGGTCTCGGGCACGTTGCAACAGCTGCTGTCTTATCAATTTGGGGACGCACTTGGCCGTGACCCAAGTGGAATCCCAGATACCTGACCTCTACGCGCCCAACCGCACACTTCTTTGGGTTGGCCGTTAGGCCGGCCAGTCTCAGCGCTCTCAGAACTGCGCGCACATGCTCCATATGGCGCTGCCAGTCATTACTATAAATAATGATATCATCCAGATAGGCAGCGGCATATGCAGCATGTGGCCGGAGTATCCGGTCCATGAGACGCTGGAAGGTGGTCGGAGCCCCGAACAACCCAAACGGAAGCGTAACAAATTGGTGTAACCCGAACGGCGTCGTAAAGGCTGTTTTTTCTTTAGATATAGATGATAAGGGGATCTGCCAATATCCTTTAGTTAAATCCAGCGTCGAAAAAAAAAGAGCAGTGCCGAGCCGATCAAGCAGTTCGTCAATCCGGGGCATTGGATAAGCATCGAATTTCGTTACGGCATTAACCCTGCGGTAATCCACACAAAATCGAACTGAGCCGTCGGGTTTAGGTACTAAAACTATCGGGCTCGCCCAATTACTGTGGGATTCTTCTATTACCCCCATCTCGACTATCGCCTCTAATTCAGACTGAACCACCTTTTTCTTGTGTTCAGGTAATCGATATGGCCGGCTGCGCACCACCACGCCCGGCTCGGTCTCAATATTGTGCTGAATGAGATTGGTTCGACCGGGTAGGAACGAGAACACGTCAGTAAACTCCGCTTGCAACCTGGCAACGTCAGTAAGCTGAGACGGTGAAAGATGATCTCCGCCTGGAGCCAGTGCGAGAGATGGAGATTTGACATTCGCCTCTGGTCCGAGATCTTCTTCCGCCCCGATCACCGTCGCCAGCATTCCTGACTCCGCCTCGCTCCATTTTTTTAGGAGATTGAGGTGGTAAATCTGACGCGCCCCGTTCCTATCCATTCGAAGAACCTCATAATTGAGATCCCCGACTCGCTGGGTGACCTCAAAGGGTCCTTGCCACTTCGCGAGTAATTTGGAACTCGACGTGGGGAGCAATAGGAGGACTTTATCTCCCGGTGAAAATTTTCTTAGTTTCGTTCCCCTATTGTACAACTGGGTCTGTTTGTCCTGAGCCTGTAACAAATTCTCCATTGAGAGCCGCCCCAAAGTGTGGAGTTTTGTTCTCAGGTCCAGGACATGCTGAATTTCATTTCGACTCTCCGAGGGTCCCTCCTCCCAAGTCTCCTTCAGCACGTCTAGCACCCCGGGGGGCTGACGACCATAAAGGAGCTCGAAGGGGGAAAACCCCGTGGAGGCTTGCGGGACCTCGCGCACAGCGAACAACAAGGGTTCTAACCATTTATCCCAATTTTTGGCGTCTTCGTGAACGAACTTACGGATCATTGTCTTTAATGTGCGATTAAATCGTTCCACCAAGCCGTCTGTTTGTGGGTGAAAGACGCTGGTGCGAATCGATTTAATGCCAAACAACTCGTAAAGTTCGCGTAACGTACGTGACATAAACGCCGTGCCCTGATCAGTGAGGATCTCTTTCGGGATCCCCACTCGGGAGATTAGACGAAACAGGGCATCAGCTACACTTTTCGCGGAGATGTTGCGGAGTGCCAATGCCTCAGGATATCGCGTTGCATAGTCCACTATGACTAATGCAAAGCGATGTCCCCGTGCTGACCGTTCTAATGGCCCGACGAGGTCCATCGCAATTCGTTGGAAGGGGACCTCGATCAGTGGAAGGGGGCGCAATGGCGCTTTTGGGGCGGCCGGCGGATTTACCAGCTGACATTCACGACAAGCCACGCACCACCTGCGCACGTTCTCGTGAATGCCCGACCAAAAAAAACGGGCCATGAGACGGTTAAGTGTTGTTATTTGCCCTAAGTGTCCAGCCATGGGATTTGAATGAGCCGCCTGGAAAAACATTTCCCGACGGCTTTTTGGTACCAACAACTGGGTTGTAGTTTCTTTGTTTGAGTGTCTTGTATCACTCTATACAACCGGTCTTTCAAAATTGCAAAATATGGATAAGTGAGCGGTCGAGCAGGCTGGAGAGGCTGACCGTCGATGGTACGGACCTGTTCAAAAGCATGTTTTAACGAATCATCCTGAGACTGCTCCAGGGGAAAATCATCACGCTCTGGGAGAATCTGTCTCCCAATTACGCTCAGATCCCCTGGATCCAGTCCCGGAGGTCCCAGTTCAGCCTCTCCCAACCGCACGACCGCTCCGTTCTCCTGCTTCCTTTTCCCACAAGAGACATCCGCGCACAATAACCCCAATAATTCCGTAAAAGCCGGCCAATTAGTTCCCAAAATCAGCGGATGCCTGAGGTGCGGGTTAACTGCCACCTCCACACTATGGTTTTGCCCCCTAAATTTAATCAGAGCTGACATGAGCGGATACTTCACCACATCCCCGTGCACACACCTTACCCGAACCATGCGGCTCATATCCAATGCCTCAGGTTGAATCAGGCTTTGGTGGATCGAGGTTTGGTTACATCCTGAATCCACCAGAGCCTGATAGGTACCCCCCTTTATACTCACGGGTATCAGGTACCGGCCAGCCTGATCGTGGGCAGCCTGCGGGGCATCCGGGACCCGGATCATTGTCCCCACTTCCATCACCGGACACCTGTCTATGAAATGGTCCGGGTCCCCACAACGCCAGCAGGCCGGCCATTGCTCTTTTGGCTCTTTTTTGGGGGCGCTCGACCGGCGGCGGCGTTGAACCCGGCCGAATCTCCTGGTCCATCCAGCTCCAGAACCTCTCGCGATCCACCTGTTGGCCTTGGATGAGGAACTAGAACCGGCCTTCCAGATCGGTCCTCATTTCCACCAGGGCCCGATGTTGGTCTTGGTGGAGGGCCGCGAGAGAAGCAACCACGTCCGCAAGTGGCGATGGTGGCGGTGACTGCATGCTGGCGGCGGCTTCCGTCTTCCTTCCCAGGTTTCGGCACCAGTGTTGTGGATGAAATGTTCAGGCAAGTGGAAGGAAGAGGACAGGGTCGGCTTCAGTTGACGCTGGGTAATTTATTTCTCAAAATAAATAAACAAAACAAAAAGATGCGCCACACGCGCTGTACAAACTGACGCTCTCAAAAGGGCTCGCTCTCAGCGTTGTTGTTTTCTCCCGACAGTCCAGCACACCCACGCGTCTCTGCTGATCTCTCTCTCTTTTCTTCTCTTTTCCTCGTGGCTTTTATCAGTCTCCTCACGCCAATTACTGAAACAAGACACAGGTGTTTGTCATTCACACTTAACCCACTCACGCCGCACCTGTCTCCCGATCCTCTCCCGCGTCACAGACTTCGCGGAGCGACGCCCCCCTTGCCACAGTATATTTAAGAAAACTACTTGGATATTATAATATTATAAAAATAAAAGGCCATTTAAGTTTACTTTAAGAGAGAACACGTCCAATAGTTTCTTAAAACACTTAATCGACTTCTAAAAAGAGCAATTTGTAATAATGTCAAATAAAACGTTTTACTTTAAAGTAGATTTTAAATTATTGTTTTAATAATCTTTCATCCTGCTTTAAAGAAGTACACTTATTTTGATGTGTTGACTAACAAATAAAGCACATGTAATTGATTATGATTTTAAATGTTGTGTATTATTTGATATTACATTATATATTAAATTAATGTATTTTAAATGTACTAAATTGTAACTTCACCATTGTGTAATTACAAATATATTTAAATGCGTAACAAACATATTTCAATAGAAATTACATTAAATTATATTTTAGTTTACTATAAATGCTTGTCCGTATTTCCGCAGTACACTTTAACCAAATTTAAAAAGACAATAGAAGTAAT
Source organism: Meda fulgida (assembly GCA_030578275.1). Classification (NCBI taxonomy): domain Eukaryota; kingdom Metazoa; phylum Chordata; class Actinopteri; order Cypriniformes; family Leuciscidae; genus Meda; species Meda fulgida. Next base: position 6,922,767 of record CM060623.1, read on the forward strand.
ATTATTTAATATAATATACAGTCAAACCAAAAATTATACACACACCATATATATATAGCCTATATAATTTTACTAGTGGGTGCAGGACACTATAGTTCATTTATGTAAGTGAGGATAGCAAAATAAAGTAAACTGCGACATATTATATCCAAAAATTCTTCATACAGTGGACTACCAAATTTATAAAAATGTGGGACCAAAAATTATTCAGACACTTAAACAAGTCAAGTCACCTTTATTTATATAGCGCTTTTTACAATACAGATTGTATCAAAGCAGCTTCACAGTGATAACAAGAAAATAATACATCAAAGTTTGTTTCCAGAAGAAAATTGCATCATCATCCACCTTAAGTAAGGCAAATCAATAATATTGTTGAATATTTAAATGTCCCCATGTTTTGTATATGTAAACCTGCCCATGTTTTGCTTAAGTGTTTTTTTCTTTAATAGCTAATGCGACCTTTTTACACCACAGACTGAACAAGCATTGCTTGGTAGTTGATTGACCTACATTGGTATTATATAATTGTGTACTAAAATTTATTTAACAGCTGACAGCTATTCAAACTAATTCATCTGTGAGACAGTCTAACAGAAGGATGGCCAAAACCAGTGAAATATCAACTGATTTCTAGTCACATTTTATCACCATTTTCTAAACTATAGCAAATAAACTGTGATAACGTAAGACAAGTTGAAGGTGTCTGAATACATTTTGGTCTGACTGTTCAAAAGATCATATGAGGAACATTTTTAAGTATTTAGATAAACCAGACACAAAAATTAAAATCTATCTGGGAAACAACCTCTGATCAGCTTTCATATTTTCCCCAAATCTGAAGAGAGAAAACCCATGGCCCATAATGCACCATTTTGCGCTTATATCTATAACTTTCGCAGGTGGGGGGGCTGCGAAAGTGTGGCTACCAAGGGGCCTACCACATTCCACCCCAAAAAAGGCAGTGCCGTGGGGAAGTAGAGCCAGCAGCTCCAGCATGAGTTGACACCACAACAACAAAATATGTAGATCACTTCTTACAACTCTTGCTCATGTTAATGTGATTCAGTGGCTTTGCAGGTTTGAATGGCACAGCTAGCGCTTTTGGGTATTTGGAAAGATTAGCTTTTGACAGATTTCAAAGGTAGTTATACCTCATACATTCACAGAATAACAATGGAGCTGTGATTGATTAAGGTTTCATCAGCATGCTGCTTTATGAAATCCTACAAATCTGTTCATTACAAAAAGGATTAATTATTAGACTAATTACACAAGGTTATTGACGGCTGAAACACCACAGAGAATAAAGAAATGTCCCAAACTAACTGAATTTATCCTATTGTCCCTAAAATTAAATTAAATTTAATTAAATTAAAAACTTGTAAGGCAATGTATCTTTTACCCTAGCTAGAACGCTTCATTTTTTCTTTTTCTCTTATTGTTTCACCAACAGTAGCCTCCACAGGGAATCCAAGCCCTACAGATAGTCATTGATATCTGTCAGTAAGTTAGCAAAGACAGTTTAATGAAGCTGAAAGGATAGCTAATGAATGCATGATGGGATAGAATCTATGTCTGGAAGGGCTAATGTGACATATTTATATATAAAAAAAGGAACTGAAGCTGTCATGTCTTTACTTCATTTATTTGTACAAGACAGTATGAAAAAATACACATTTTCTATCTAGGCAGATCTATCTATCTATCTATCTATCTTTTACTGTAGACAAGAATATATAATATCATGTTAAAGCAAATTATTTTATAAATGGTCTATAAAAAGATTTTGGTTTTGCTTTATGACCCAGATTTTACTTTGGACATCAAGTGGTGACCCAGCACAGAGCACAATAGTTTAACACATAAAAACAAAGTCCAATTGAGGAGGGAGGTTAGGGGCTCTGGAGGTGGATGCAGAGCTGGAGACTGAAGGAATCTGGCAGAGGGAATCCCCATTGTGGAGATGATGGAGGGAGGTGCTTGGGTGGAGCCAGAAAATCGACCGACAATGATGGAGGCAGGAGAGCTGGACACTCAGGCGGAGCTGAGGTGATGAAGGGACCGGGCTACACCATAGGACCTGGAGGCCAAGGCGGAGCCGCCGTGACGAGCGGCCACGGTGGAGCCAGAGGACTGAAGCAGAGCCATTGGGAGTGAGAAGCTGAGAACCAAGGTGGAACCGGAAGGAAGGGGGAGCCGGGTGGAGCAAACTGGTCGACGGACCAAGGTGAAGTGACCAACGGCAGCAGTAGACTTTGGGGAATTATATTTTCCAATCCATCAATTAATAATATAGAAACCTGGCACACCTCACCCTCAGCAGCGGGAGTATGGTCAGGGCTCCACTCCATGCCCTAGTACTCAACTAATATGGTTACCTCGACGGATGTTGGTGCCAGGCTCACACTCCTGGTTCAACTCTCTGTGTGTCTTGGGCTCCAGAACAAAGATGGCCTCAGTAGTCTCTGGCACTGTTTTCGTGATGGGCTCAGTCTCCTGTATACAGTGGTCTCAGGCTCTTGGTCCGTGTTGGACGTCATTAAAGTCTTGCTGTGCTCTTGGTCTGGAGTGGGACTGGTGTTGTCCTCTTCCTCGATATATGGTGAAAGAGGATCCACACTGAACCAGCACCTACTCCACAGTGAGCGAAAGTCCCTCGAGGACCGTCGTCAGGTAGTTGTGCCTTAGTTCGCACATTCAGGAAATGAGTAAGGCTCGCCAGGTCAAAAAAATTCCCTGTGTGGTCCTCCAGGGCATAATTCTCTTACTCTAAGCAAAGCAGGCTGACAGCTGTTAAGTCCATAATATTAAACGTATTAACCTTTCTTTTAGGTGTTTGGTTTGTTCTATCATGACGTGGCTGTAGTAATCGCACAATGGAGAATAAAAAAAAAGTCTTTAATGACAAATCAAGCACAGCGTCAGTTCAGACAGGCCACGTAGGCATTGGCCAGCTGACGCAGTCAGCTGTCAAATTGCTCCAACCACTACCGTTCTCCTATTAGACTGGAAGGATATATATGTGACCACCACCCTAACCACAATAAGTATCAAGCATTTTTCTGTGCACCTTTTTGCTGTTGTCTTCTTTGTTTTAGATCATCATGGCTTCCAAATACTAGAGTCACGGACATCACCATTAGACACACCCTTCCTCATAGCAAGCTACAGCATAGACGTCCCGGACTTCACTGATATATCTACATGTTAAACCACGGCTTAAAGACAATACTAAATGTCTTAATCATCTGTATATTGCTCAAGCCGATGATTCCATAGGGGGGTTAAGGCTAAAGCTAGGTATGTCATTAATTATGGAGCAAGAACCCCCATAAGGAGCCACTCCGCCAAAGATAAATTGTGTTCAATAAACTAAAGGAAACTTGCCAAGTGGTCTCGTCTGAAATCTAATAGGAACATGCAGGAGATCACAAGAATAAAATTCATTAAAAAAAAACATAAAACAAAGACAACAATGAACAGAGGGAACTAAGTCCTTAAATACACAGGGACTAATCAACATAACATGGAACAGGTGTGTAACTCAAATCAGAAACCATGGCAACTTACAGGGAAATAATAAAGACAAAACCAAAACACAATGAAACTTAACATAACCCTGAAAGGTTGCATTCATAGTTTACATCGTTTTCTAGTTGTATCAATGCTTTTGTTGTTAGGTTTAGGTTAGGAAGAGCACGTTCTGTGACAGTTAAGTGTTAATTTACTATTCAAAATGACCCAATCATACGCAAAAACTATCCATTGATTGTTACTGTTATTGTGTACCATATTGAGGTCTCTGTGTTCATTTGGGTACCTCATTACCTATATTGTAGATATGTTGTCTAATAGTCTATATTATATAACATTCAGACTGGTACATCATTTGGCTGGCTGAAAGTATAAACAAGAAATCTGCTAATTGTTATGGTTTTACACCTACATAGCTGTTCTTTTAAACCTAGTGGGAAAGGAAAATCCTTTGAGACGTTATCTTAAAGGTGAAATGGATTTAAAGTAGGCCTACAATTCTATTCTAATAAACAGTTTCAAAATAAACAAAATTTTATATCATAAAAGGATATTTGCCGATTTTATTATGTCTTTAATCTATGGATACATTTCCCAAAACACCTCAGCACCAAAGGCAGGGTCCTTTAAGAGCAACAACCCTTTTACCCATTAAAGGCCAATAAGTAACACGCTTGTTCCAGCTTCAGGGCAGAATATTCCCCCACATTACTGTGGTGTGAAAATGGAAACAGTTGATTCCCAATGGAATTCATTAAGCTAAAGCAAGGTAACTAGCTCCTTTCACACAGAGATTCCGGGAAATACACAGATAGAGTCCCGGGATCGTTTGATTTTGGTTCATTCACACTGCTAGTGATTTTCCGGGATCTGTGAGTGCGTTCACACACATCCCGTAATAATCCCGTAAAGACACATGACGTCAGGATACGTGTAACGTAGGCTACGCATAGAAAACATGTAGGCTACACGCGCGTACCGTTCCACAAAACTGGCGAACGATCTCAGCTTCAGTGCGGATAGTAAGGAGCTCCCTGGTCTCTGCTTCGTTCCAGTTTGAAGATTTTTTTTCGTTCTTTCTTTGTTGATGACGAACACAAACTTTCTTCTAAGAGCAAAAGAGTTGCGCAATGGCACGTGCGTCATCACTATGACACACGCCTTACGGCATTGGTCCTGTCTTTTGTTCACATAGGGCGCGTTCCGGGACTGATCACGGCAATTTTGCTAGGTCCCCAACCAGGCATCGATCCCGGTATCAATCCCGGGTCGTGTTTGCGTTCACACAGAAGGCACTCTGGCAATTTGCCGGCAATTTACCAGGATCAACGCGCTGTGTGAAAGGGGCTTTGTGTGAAAGGGGCTGTGTGAAAGGGTGAGAGAGATATAGGATGTACCTTACCCACAGACATGGATTAATTTGTTGTGTTTGAGAAGGCAAATATCAGAATTAGGCTACTATTGCTCATACTTAAACTTAATCACTTAACCTTTTCTTGCACATGTGGATTCTACTTCAGAGAAGTCTGTTATTACTTACATTGAAGGAAAGACCTGGGTAATATCTAGAATATAATAGAAACAAGTGGTTAGATTTTTTGACGTGTTCCAGTAAGCAAAAATATAGCAAACCCCAGAATACCCTAGCAACCACCAAGAAATGCAACCACAGAGATCACACTTGGAACTGGGTAGCAACACCTTTTTAACCAACCAGAACACTCAATACCTGTCTAAAGGTATAATTGGAGGTGTAACAAGATATTTCTTTCAGTTTTCACTTTATAGCATTGTCAAGAAAAACTTGAATAATCCTATTTGCATGTAAGTTAAATATAGAAGAGGGCAAGGCTAAATATATCAAACTAGGCCTTAGCTTGGCCTTATCTTTACTAAAATAGCACCATAGTTGATGGTGCAGAGGTGACAATACTCATGTAGTGTGGAGTGCTGTCAGTAGTTTGGAATGCGGTGGGCTGGATAAATGCGGAAACGGGGGTTGAACTATGATGTAATTTAAGAGATGTGGGAAGGATGTTGAGAAAGATGCAAAAATTCGAAGAGAGGTGTGAGATGTTAATGAATTTGAAAGCCAGTGATCTATCAATCAATTTGATGATCTGAGAACCCAAGTTTATTCTAGAGATAAATATAAATGGCTCAGAGCTTTCACTGAAATACATTCCTCTGGATGGGTCAAAGTCAACCAGAGTTTATTTGCATATTTTTAATGCATATTTCTTGTTACTGAAAAGAAGAAATTGTACGCACATCCAAAAAACTTTTGGCAGGTGCTCGATCAAATGAAGCATCAAATTGAAAATAAACTAGAATCGGCACACTTCTGCTCCCAAGGATTTATTAAAATGAACAACGTTTCGACCCAAAGGGTCTTCGTCATTTCTTGTTACTGACCATTATATAATGGCCCCAAAATTATTAGAAAAAATAAGAATGCAACAAAAGAATGTGTGAATGTCATTGCATAAGATAATAATAAAATAGCAAAGCAAGTGGCATTTACTGTTTTTGTTTTTGAAACAAGTTCTGCCGTTATCAATTGTTTATTGAAATGGAATCATTGTTGAGTGTTCATTTACGGTAATATACTTGCTTTGTTGCCACTATGGTCTCATGATAAAACTCAAGAGTGTCATTCCAGAGAATTTGAGGATGTTGCTGACAGTCTGAATGGCCGACAGACCATCCTGTGTTTTATCAGCTCTGAGATTCCTTTAGCGGACACGGATATGTGTGACTAACTAAGAGTGTAAGAGTTCTTAACTCTCTTGAGTCTTACCCCTTTGCATAGTCAAATGCTTGGATATATTGGTATGGGATTGTTAATTCTTTGTTTAGGCTTAAGCATATTAAATATGAATTATTAAAAAAACTATACTTTAAACATACAGTACCAATAATGTTAACAAAATATAAAAAAATAAGTAAAATAAACAATATCAATAATTTTTTAGCAACATTTTTTTGCAAGTTGCTTTGGTTGCTAGTCAAGTCAAGTCACCTTCATTTATATAGCGCTTGTAACAATATGGACTGTTTCAAAGCAGCTTTACAGTGATAATAGGAAATTAAAGTAACAGATAAGTAACTCTAGAATATTGTTATTGTCCAGCTAAAGTTAGTTTTGATCGATTCACTTCCGTTGCAAAAATCATTAGTTATTAACTTAGGGGCCGCTTACACGACACTGTTTAAACAGAAAACCCTTCACGCGTTCCGGCCCACTCATTCGCACAACAACAGTGCCTGGTGGCTCGAGAACGCACACCTTGAAATAGGTTCTAAGGGCGTGATTTTTTTCCCCCAAACCACTTCAGCGGAAATCCCGCCCTGCAGCCGATTTCATTGGTTTAGGTTACATTGACGGGTAGGTTTAGGGATCAGTGTTTGGTGTAGGTAATCAGTACAGTGATTGACATGACCAATGAAAACTTTAGAATCGGCTGCAGGGCGGGATTTCCGCTGAAGTGGTTTGGGGGAAAAAAAATCACGTGGTTCTAAGGTGCAAGCCTTGAAGAAAAAAAAAAAAAAATATATATATATATATATATATATATATATATATATATATATGATGTGTGTGTGTGTGTGTGTGTGTGTACATATATGCAGGTGAAACTCGAGATATTTTAATATTGTGCAAAAGTTTGTGTAATTCAAATTAAAAGGTGAAACTAATATATTTAGTATATATAACTATATACATATGCACGATTATACTTTTCAGAGGGCTGACATTTCTGTATTTAAAATCCTTTTTTTATTGATTTCATGTAATATTCTAATTTTCTGAAATTTTGAATTTGGGGTTTTCATAAGCTGTAAGCCATAATCATCAAAATGATAACTTTTGCACGATATTTAAATTTTTCGAGTTTCACCTGTATATATATTTTTTATATCTCTGTACAAGCTTTAAAAATGCAAAAACGCTGACGTACATGCGTATTATGTGTTTAGTCTATAGTTCCTCTTCAGTCGGTCAGTCGACGCCTCGTTGAGACCGACGAAAAGGAATTTCGCTAGAGAGGCCAATCTACTTCGAGTGAAACTAAACAAGCCAATGCACATTGGCGTGCAATCATTTGCATCAGCTGCACAGCCTCGCAGCGCGGGTATATAACGAGCAGCTGGTGAGATTGCACTTCAGCTTTTTGCTTCGGTGCCAAGCACTTCAAATGCAGAGCACTGAGCAAAAACAAAAAATCTGTTTTTACAGATGGTAAGGTGCGCGGTGAGAGCGCTCAACAGCCGTTTTCACGGCTGGTAAGACCAGCGAGAGAGAACAGCGCACAGACAGGTGCACATTCCTGTCTGTGTTTGCGGTTACCGTTCCCCTGTGTGCTTCAGCACCAAGGAGAGCAGTCCCTAAAAGAGCTTACACAGATAGGAAAGCGTCTTTTTCAAGATGACTTTCTCTTATAAGATTGATAATATCAGGGACAAAATTATAACTATGCAACCGTCTACTACAGTATCGCATCAGGGAGTGCATTGTAGTCTCCCTGAGGAAAAATTTTATTCATTTGTTGCTATAGGAGAGGAAGAATTCTGCAAACTCGTTAATTCATCTAAATCGACAACTTGTATGTTAGACCCTATACCGACTAAGCAATTGAAAGAGATGCTTCCAGAGATCATAGATCCTCTTCTTAATATCATTAATTCGTCTTTGTCTCTAGGATACGTACCAAAAACTTTTAAGCTGGCTATGATAAAACCGCTTGTTAAAAAAACGCAACTTGATCCTTCAGAATTAGTCAATTAGAGGCCGATCTCAAATCTGCCTTTTCTGTCAAAGATATTAGAAAAAGCAGTATCCTCACAACTGTGTTCCTTTCTTGAAAGAAATGATATCTGCGAGGATTTCCAGTCAGGATTTAGACCGCACCATAGTACTGAGACAGCTCTCATTAGAGTTACAAATTATTTACTTTTATCATCCGATCGTGGTTGTATCTCTCTATTAGTGTTACTTGATCTTAGTGCTGCATTTGACACAATTGACCACAACATTCTTTTAAATAGACTAGAAAACTATGTTGGCATTAGTGGAATTGCACTAGCATGGTTTAAATCATACTTATCTGACCGTTATCAGTTAGTAAATGAAGAGATGTCTTATCGATCACAAGTTCAGTATGGCGTACCACAAGGCTCAGTACTAGGACCGCTGCTGTTCACTCTGTACATGCTACCATTAGGACATATCATTAGGAAACATGGAATTAGCTTTCATTGTTATGCCGATGATACTCAGCTGTATATTTCTTCAAAACCTAACGAAACTTACCAATTCACAAAATTAACGGAATGCATAGCTGATATAAAAAATTGGATGACTAGTAATTTCCTACTACTAAACTCTGAAAAAACAGAGATTCTAATTATTGGACAAAAAACTTCCACACGTAATAACCTAGAATACTGTCTAACACTTGATGGCTGCTCTGTTAAGTCTTCGTCGTCGGTTAGGAACCTAGGTGTGCTTTTTGATAGCAATCTTTCATTTGAAAGTCACGTGTCTAGTATCTGTAAAACCGCATTTTTCCATCTTAAAAATATATCTAAATTACGACATATGCTCTCCTTAAAAAATGCGGAACAATTAGTTCATGCTTTCATGACATTAAGACTAGATTATTGTAATGCTCTACTGGGTGGTTGCCCTGCACGCTTAATAAATAAACTACAGCTGGTCCAAAACGCTGCAGCTCGAGTTCTTACTAGAACCAGGAAATATGACCATATTAGCCCGGTTCTGTCAACACTGCTTTGGCTGCCTATTAAACATCGTATAAATTTTAAAATATTGTTGATTACTTACAAAGCACTAAATGGTTTAGCTCCGCAGTACTTGAGCGAGCTCTTAACGCATTATAGTGCTTCACGTCTATTGCGATCTCAAAATTCGGGCCAGTTGATAATACCTAGAATATCAAAATCGACTGCGGGCGGTAGATCCTTTTCCTATTTAGCACCAAAACTTTGGAACAGTCTTCCTACCATTGTCCGGGAAGCAGACACACTCTTTCAGTTCAAAGCTAGACTAAAAACACATCTCTTTGACCTAGCATACACATAACATATTATAGACTTCTATAATTCAATGTTAGGCTGCATAGATTAGGTCAGCCGGAACTGGGAACACTTCCCTTAAATCCTGATGTACTTGTTACATCATCATAAGAAGAATGGCATCTACGCTAATTTTAGTGTCTTTCTTTATCCCGAGGTTTTCCCGCAGCCTACCGGATCCAGGCCGTATCCAGATCTGACTAGGAGCTTTGCCTGGACCTGATGACAACGCAGTGCTGAAGTGCCAACTAGCCTCTCCCTATGGAGCATCCCTTTCCCACTCTACAGATAAAACGTTGTGATTCCGGTTCGTGTACCCACCCCGAAGTGATAAAATAAAACAAAATTCTGTATCAAATTACAGTTACTGTAAATCCGGCCTCTAGTTCATAAACGCCAGAGGAGAACTGGCCCCCGACTGAGCCTGGGTTCTCCCAAGGTTTTTTTTTTTTTTTTTTTCTCCAGTAGGTCACCTGATGGAGTTTTAGGACACCAGTAGGTCACTTGATGGAGTTTTTCGGTTCCTTGCCACTGTTGCCTTTGGCTTGCTCAGTTGGGGATATTCAAAATAATTAACCAAGCATTAATACCATTGATCAGCCCTACCAAACGTGGATGTTTTTTCACTAAGAAACAAACATTATGTTATTTGATTGATATTGTGAAGCTGCTTTGATGCAATTTATATTGTGAAAAGCGCTATATAAATACACTTGACTTGACTTGACTTGACTATCTGTGTGTTTCTGGATGTGGTGGCTACCTGGGGTCACGGGATGGTCGCGATCGCTGCCTCGTGTGTCTGGGCCTCAAACACGCCGAGGCAGCGTTCGTGGATGAGTCATGTACCCATTGTGGGAAGATGACCATCTCGGAGCTGCGGTCGAGACTCTCATTCCTGCAAAGGGGCGGAGTCCCCGTGCCTCTGCCTCGATCCAATCCTCCTCAGAGGGTTGCTTCGGGCAGTGACACGGGTGACCTGAGGATTATGGTGAGCGTGCTTCCTTCGGGGAACAAACCCCCTAGGAACCATCACCCCTCTCACGCTCCGCAGCCAGTTGAGCCACCAAAGAAATGTGCTGGACCATCCTCCAGGTGTGTGCCAGTCGTTTCCTTTGATGCTCCCCGCGACGATCAGATGTCGATCACTGCATCGGAGGGTGGGTCAGACCTCTCCACGGACGACGACTCGGCGCTGCTGCTTCCTTCGGGTGTGTCAGCGGTGCCCGAGTCGAACCCGGAGATGATGACCATGCTTTCCCGGGCCGCCAACAGGATCGGGCTCTTGTGGAACCCTCCACCGTGTCCCGAGCCCTCGAGGCTGGATGATTGGTATCTCGGGGTGGCTTACGCTGGTTCTCAGCAACCCACCCAAGTGCCTTTCTTCCCGGAAGTGCATGAGGAGCTCACGGGAACGTGGACGGCACCTTTTACTGCCAGAACCCGTCTCAGTGGCTCCTCCTCCCTCACCACCTTTGATGGCGGGCAGCTAAGGGATACACGCGTATCCCGCCAGTGGAGTTGGCCGTTACTATTTAACTGTGCCCTAACTCTACTTGGCACGGAGAACCTTGTCTTCTTGTAGGTACTCGTCGGACCTATCCGGCAAAGCTTACAAGGCCTGTGGGGAAGCTGTCTCTGTCATGCACGCTATGGTGTCAAGTCAAGTCAAGTCAAGTGTATTTATATAGCGCTTTTCACAATATAAATTGCATCAAAGCAGCTTCACAGTATCAATCAAATAACATAACAATGTTTGTTTCTTAGTGGAAAAAACATCCACGTTTGGTAGGGCTGATCAATGGTATTAATGCTTGGTTAATTAATTTGAATATCCCCAACTAAGCAAGCCAAAGGCAACAGTGGCAAGGATCCGAAAAACTCCATCAAGTGACCTACTGGTGTCCTAAAACTCCATCAGGTGACCTAAAGGAGAGAAAAAAAACCTTGGGAGACCCCATGCTCAGTCGGGGGCCAGTTCTCCTCTGGCGTTTATGAACTAGAGGCCGGATTTACAGTAACTGTAATTTGATACAGAATTTAGTTTTATTTTATCAATTCGGGGTGGGTACGCAAACCGGAATCACAACATTTTATCTGTAGAGTGGGAAAGGGATCCTTCATAGGGAGAGGCTAGTTGGCACTTCAGCACTGCGTTGTCATCGGGTCCAGGCAAAGCTCCTAGTCAGATTTGGATACGGCCTGGATCCGGTAGGCTGCGGGAAAACCTCGGGATAAACAAAGACACTAAAATTAGCGTAGATGCCATTCTTCTTATGATGATGTAACGCTCCATTTTTCTGGCTGCTCTCGTAAGGGCCTGAGTGTGCTCATTGTACCACGGCGTTGGACTATTTTCTTTAATCTTCTTTAAGCGCAACGGAGCGACTGCGTCTAAAGTGCTGGAAAAGAGAGAGTTAAAAGTTTCTGTTGCAATATCAAGTTCTTCTAAGCTATCCGGGATGCTGAGATGATGAAACTGATTAGGAAGATTATTGATAAAGCAATCTTTAGTGGCAGAAGTTATAGGTCTAACATATTTATAACACGGAGTCAGCTTTGCAGCCTTGGCTAAATGTAATTTACATGAGACTAGATAATGGTCTGAGATGTCATCGCTCTGCTGCAGAATTTCAACGCCATCAACATCTATTCCATGTGATAGTATTAGATCTAGAGTATGATTACAACAATGAGTGGGTCCTGACACGTGTTGTCTAACTCCAATTGAGTTTACAATGTATTTAAGTGCCAATGCCAATGGATCTTTTTCATTATCTACATGTATATTAAAATCACCAACAATTAGTACTTTATCGTTAGCCAATACTGATTCTGATAGAAAGTCCGCAAATTCTTTGATAAAATCTTTATGGTGCCCTGGTGGCCTGTATACAGTAGCCAGCAGAAATCTCAAACGTGATTTATCGTTCACACTATATATTTTTACATTAAGCACCAACACTTCAAAAGAAGTATATTTAAAAATAGATTTCTTAGTGGTTTTGAAAATATGACTATAAATTACAGCAACACCTCCCCCTTTGCGTTTTAGACGAGGTTCATGTTTATAACAGTAATCTTGTGGGGTTGACTCATTTAAAGTAATGTAATCGTTTGGTTTTAGCCAGGTTTCTGTCAAACACAGCACATCTAGATTATAATCTGAAATCATATCATTAACTATGAGCGATTTTGAAGTAAGGGATCGAATCTTCAGCAACCCAAGCTTTATCATTTGCTCATCTGTATTATATCTGTTTTTTATTTGTTGAACATCAATTCAATTTTTTACCTGACGTTTTTTGGATTTCCAAATTCGGGGAACAGACACAGTTTCTATATGATGATATCTAGGTGTAAGAGGCTCTATGTGATGGGATTTATCTGACCTTGGTGACGCGAGGCCGCTAGCAGACGGTCGGTTTAGCCAGTCTGTCTGCTTCCTGACCTGAGCCCCAGATTGTCATGTTTTAGCTCTAAGACTACGTGCCATATTACTAGAGAGAAGAGCAGCACCATCCCAGGAGGGATGAATGCCATCTCTTTTCAACAGGTCAGGCTTGCCCCAAAAACTTTTTCCAATTGTCTATGAATTCTATATTATTCAACGGACACCACTTAGACAACCAACCATTGAGTGAGGCCAATCTGCTAACTATCTCATCACTCCTGCGAACAGGAAGGGGGCCAGAGAAAATTACAGTGCCTGACATCGTACTTGCGAGTTTACACACCTCTTTAATATTAATTTTGGTGATCTCCGACTGGCGGAGTCGAACATCATTAGTGCCGACATGAATAATGATCTTAGAGAATTTACGATTAGCATTAGCCAGCACTTTTAAATTTGCTTTGATGTCAGGCGCTCCGGCTCCTGGCAAACATGTGACTATGGTGGCTGGTGTCTCTATTTTCACGTTCCGTGTGATCGAATCACCAATTACCAGAGCACAATCAACAGAATTCTCAGTGGGTGTTTCACTGAGTAGGGCAAATTGATTTGTTATGGTAATTGGAACGGAAGAGTGTGTTTTTAATCCGCGACTAGAGCGATCTCTCACGGTCACCCATCTGCCCAGCTGCGTGGGCTCTACTTCAGCCGGAACCGAATCATATACAGAGTTCACTATGCTAGGCGCATCCAAAATAGTATCTAAAGCTCTAGTACTATCCTTACTATCCTCAATTAAAGTTTGGATGCGTGTCACTAGCTCTGAAATCTTCTCCGTCAGCCTGACTGTCTCATGCATTTATCACAAATAAATCCTATATTGCCATCGGAGAAGGCTATACTAAACATATGACATGTGACACAGGTGACAATAACAGGACAAGACATTACTCCACGTTTGTGTTGACTGATTCTTACTTACCTGGGCTTTTATGAACTCAAAGGCGCGGGCGCGCGAGAGAAAGTAAATAATAAATAAATGAGCGCGGGTGGCGCGTAAACACTAGCGTGCTGTGCTAACAATAACGGAAGCTAGCGATGTAAGGTTAATCTGAGATGGTGGGTAAACTGTATTTAGTAATATAAACAACTAGAAATGATAGTAAATTATGGTTCAAAACAGAAAGAAATACGAAGCTAATACGAGGCGTAGAGCTTACAGCCTCGACGCAAACAAACTCACAGCAGGCAGGAAGGCAGACAGGAGCAATCGATCAGTGAACAGCAGATCTCGATCAACAACCAAACCTTGGTGGTCCAGGAGCGCCATCTCTGGCTGTGTCTGGCCGACATGAGGGTGACCGACAAGCTCTTTCCGGCCTCTTGGGTGACACGGTCGAGAACTTCGCCCAGCAGTTCTCTGCTGTATAGAAACAGACTGAAGCCATCAAGCACATCCTGCCTCCACCCCACCGCCCGCGGCTCCTCAGTTTGCTCGTCGCCTGCGTCTGCCCATGTTCCTGCGCCGCAGCAGCAGCCTCCACCTAAACGCTGCCGTGTAACCAGTCGCAAGCAGGCCGACCCAGAAATGGAAGGGACTGCTCTCCAGGAGACGATGACCGCATCGCTCCATCCCCTAGAAGAGGGCCGGGTGGAAAATTCTTTGTTTCATTTAGTTTGTGTTCCGCCCCTGGCCTCAAAACCAGTGGTACCCAAAATTTCAATAAAAGAGCAGTTTCTTTCATCTCTGGGTCCGAAGAGGGCCCCAAGAAAGGTGATGGGTTACGACCGATCTTGGATCTGCGAGTTTTGAATCGGAGCCTCCACATTCAATATGCTCACGCAGAGACGCGTTTTCGAATACATCCGTCCCCGACATTTTTAGTGCAGTGATCGACCTGAAGGACGCGTACTTTCATGTCTCGATTCTTCCTTGACACAGGCCATTTCTGCGCTTTGCGTTCGAGGGTCGAGCATATCCGTACAAAGTCCTACCCTTCGGGCTGTCCCTGTCCCCCCGTGTCTTCACGAAAGTCACGGAGGGGGCCCTTGTTCCCATGAGAGAACCGCTTCCTCAACTATCTCGACGACTGGCTCATACTTGCACACTTTCGAGATCAGCTATGCGAACACAGGGACCTCGTACCTCGCTCAGGCACCGGTATGGAGTTGGAGTTGGTCGCACAGACAGCGCGCCTCACAGAGCAGCGCGCTCAGTCGGTGCTGGACTGTTTTAACACGTTCAAAGGCAGGACGGTGGTCCCACTGACATTTTTTCAGAGGCTTCTGGGGCATATGGCAGCAGCAGCAGCGGTAACCCCGCTCGGCTTTCTTCATATGAGACCGCTTCAGCCCTGGCTTCACGGCCGAGTCCCGAGATGGGCGTGGCATCACGGCACTCACCGGGTGGCAATCACACCGGCCTAACACCAGACCATCAGCCGTGGTCAGACCCCTTGTTCCTTCGGGCAGGAGTCCCCTTGGAACAAGTGTCCAGGCATGCTGTGGTGTTCAAAGATGCCTCTGCCACCTGCTGGGGTGCTAAGTACAATGGGCATGCAGTGTCAGGGGTGTGGACGGACCCCCAACTGCATTGGCACATCAATTGCCTCGAGTTGCTAGCAGTACATCTCGCTCTGAGCTGCTTGAAAAGGCCGCTACAGGGCAGGGACGTGCTGGTCCGTATTGACAACACTGCGACCGTTGCGTACATCAACCGACAAGATGGTCTATGCTCCCGTTGCATGTCGCAACTCGCCCGCCATCTCCTCCTCTGGAGTCAGAAGCATCTGAGGTCGCTTCGAGCCATGTATGTCCCCGGCGTGCTCAACCGTATGGCCGACGAGCTATTACAAGTTGTGCTCCCGGGAGAGGGGTGACTCCACCCCCAGGCAGTTCAACTGATCTGGAGAGAGTTCGGGGAGGCTCAGGTAGACCTGTTTGCCTCCTCAAAGACCTCCCACTGCCAGCTGTTTTACTCCCTGACCTAGGGAAAACTCAGCATGGATGCACTGGCACACAGCTGGCCCCGGGGCCTCCGCAGATATGCATTTCCCCCAGTGAGCCTACTTGCGCAGACACTGTGCGAAGTCAGGGAGGACTAGGAGCAGGTTCTTCTGGTGGCTCCCTGTTGGCCCACCCGGACTTGGTTCCCAGAACTCATGCTCCTTGTGGCAGTCCCTCCCTGGCCCATTCCTCTGAGGAAGGATCTTATGACTCAGAGACGGGGCACCCTATGGCACCCACATTCAGACATCTGGAAACTCCATGTCTGGTCCCTGGACGGGACGAGGAGGTTCTAGGTGACTTACTCCCAGAGGTACTTAACACCATCACTTCAGCATGGACGGCATCCACAAGTTACGATTCAAGCAATTTTGAGCGTGGCATGGTTGTTGGTGCCAGATGGGCCGGTCTGAGTATTTCACAATCTGCTCAGTTACTGGGATTTTCACACACAACCATTTCTAGCGTGTACAAAGAATGGTGTGAAAAGGGAAAAACATCCAGTATGCGGCAGTCCTGTGGGCGAAAATGCCTTGTTGATGCTAGAGGTCAGAGGAGAATGGGCTGACTGATTCAAGCTGATAGAAGAGAAACTTTGACTGAAATAACTACTCGTTACAACCGAGGTATCCAGCAAAGCATTTGTGAAGCCACAATACGCACAACCGTGAGGCGGATGGGCTACAACAGCAGAAGACCCCACCGGGTACCACTCATCTCCACTACAAATAGGAAAAAGAGGCTACAATTTGCAAGAGCTCACCAAAATTGGACAGTTAAAGACTGGAAAAATGTTGCCTGGTCTGATGAGTCTCGATTTCTGTTGAGACATTCAGATGGTAGAGTCAGAATTTGGCGTATACAGAATGAGAACATGGATCCATCATGCCTTGTTATCACTGTTCAGGCTGGTGGTGGTGATGTAATGGTGTGGGGGATGTTTTCTTGGCACACTTTTGGCCCCTTAGTGCCAATTGGGCATCGTTTAAATGCCACGGCCTACCTGAGCATTGTTTCTGACCATGTCCATCCCTTTATGGCCACCATGTATCCATCCTCTGATGGCTACTTCCAGCAGAATAATGCACCATGTCACAGTTCACTGTACTAAAATGGCCCCCACAGTCACCAGATCTCAACCCAATAAAGCATTTTTGGGATGTAGTGGAACAGGAGCTTCGTGCCCCGGATGTGCATCCCACACATCTCCATCAACTGCAAGATGCTATCCTATCAATATGGGCCAACATTTCTAAAGAATGCTTTTAGCACCTTGTTGAATCAATGCCACAAAGAATTAAGGCAGTTCTGAAGGCGAAAGGGGGTCAAACACAGTATTAGTATGGTATTCCTTTAGGTGAGTGTATATATATAGCCTCTCTGAAGAAAACCGTGATGTCATCATCCAGCTTATTTCAGTTATCATATAATGGTGTCAATGCAGGCAGATAAATAGTATATTTGAATATTAAATTAAATGTCCCCAACTAAGCAAGCAAAAAGCCAATGGCGACAAAGGCGAAAAAGGCAACAGTGGCAAGAAACCAAAACTCCATCAGGTGTACTCTTTGATACCAATCTTTCATTTGAAAGTCACGTGTCTAGTATCTGTAAAACCGCATATTTCCATCATAAAAATATATCTAAATTACGCCATATGCTCTCATTGACAAATGCGGAACAATTAGTTCATGCGTTCATGACATCAAGGCTAGATTATTGTAATGCTCGTTCAGCTAGTTCAAAACGCTGCAGCCCGAGTTCTTACCAGAACCAGGAAGTATGACCATATTAACCCGGTTCTGTCAACACTGCCTTGGGTCCCTATTAAACATCGTATAAATTTTAAAATATTGCTGATTACTTACAAAGCACTAAATGGTTTAGCTCCGCAGTACTTGAGCGAGCTCTTAAGGCATTATAGTCATACACGTCTATTGTGATCTCAAAATTCCGGCCAGTTAATAATACCTAGAATATCAAAATCGACTGCTGGCGGTAGATCCTTTTCCTATTTAGCACAGACACTTTGGAACAATCTTCCTAACATTGTGCGGGAAGCAGACACACTCTGTCAGTTCAAAGCTAGATTTAAAAATTTGACCTAGCATTTAATAATACATTATCGACTTCTATAATTCAATGTTAAGGCTGCATAGATTAGGTCAGCCGGAACTGGGAACACTTCCCTTAAATCCTGATGTACTCGTTACGTCATAAGAAGAATGGCATCTACGCTAATTTTAGTGTCTTTGATTATCCCGAGGTTTTCCCGCAGCCTGCCGGATCCAGGTCGTATCCAGATCTGACTAGGACCTTCGCCTGGACCCGGTGACAATGCAGTGCTGAAGTGCCAACTAGCCTCCCCCTATGGAGGATCCCTTTACCACTCTACAGATAAAGCATTGTGGGGAATTTGGTTCGCGTACATAACCCGAAGTGATAAAATTAAATAAAATTCTGTATCAAATTTATAGGCAAGACAAGTAGTTTGTTTAGGCATGGTTTGTAGGGAATTACAAACCTGTGCACATATTCAAACGCACATAACTATAGAATAAATTCTTAATGCGCATGTAAACGCCATCAGCGTTTATCACAGGTTCGCGTTTAAAGTCTGTTCAGAGAGAACGGTGTCGTCTTAGCGGCCCCTAATTTAATAACAAATGATAGAACCGCTATAAAGCCAAAACAATCTCTGTTACCTTAAATTATATGATTACCTCTGTAAAGCTGCTTTGAAACAACCTACATTGTTAAAAGCGCTATATAAATGAAGATGACTTGACTTGACTTGAGGTGACAGAATGGAGAAAAAATCTTGGGAGAAACCAGGCTCAGTCGAGGGGCCAGTTCTCCTTTGCCCAACGAACGAACAGAGTATAATTATGATTCAGTCAAGTGTATTTATATAGCGCTTTTCACAATATAAATTGCATCAAAGCAGCTTCACAATATCAATCAATCAAATATTCAGGCAGCATTATAGGTCAGAAGTCAGATTGGATTGGAACATTCAGAATATTATAGAAAGCAGGTCCTTCCTCAGAGGAATTCGCCAAGGACGGACTGTGGCGAGGAGCACAATTTCTAGGAACCAGGTCTGGTTGGGCCAGTACGGCACAACTAGCAAGACCTGCTCCTCGTCATCCCTAACCTTGCACAGTGTCTGGGTGAGTAGGCTCACGGGGGGAAACACATACTTGCGTAGGCCCCAAGGCCAGCTGAGTGCCAGCGCATCCATGCCAAGGGTCCCCCCCCTGAACACGTGGCTTATGAGTATTCTCATAGTTCTTCATGTCTGTGTGTGAGCACATGGCTTGTGATTTGTTTTACTGGCCATGTGCTTGTGTTTTTTGTCATGTTTGGTGTGAGCACATGGCTTGTCGTGTGTTTACTTGTGCCATGTGCTCTCCTGTCGATTGTGTCGACTCCCAACTTGTTTCCTGATTATTGGTTCATTTGCCCCACCTGTCCTCCCTCGTTGCCTGCCTTGTTTGCTCCCTATTTATTCTCCTTGTGTTTTCAGTCCTGTGCTTGTTCATTGGCATTTGTATGTTGTACGTACACGTGTGTTTCCCTGCTTTCAAGTCAGTCTTTTTTTCACCCTCGGGGTAGTTTTTGTTTGTATTTTGTTTTATTTTATTATTAAAATCAACTCTGCACTTGAGTCCTTGCTCCTTCCACCACCCCCACACCTGACAGTCGAGTTAAAAAAAATGAGCTTCCCCACTTTGAAAGACTAGCAGCAGCCACTGATCTCCCCCTACCCCTTGGCCACCCCACCATCGAGGATAGTGAGAGCGGAGGAGGCGCAGGAGTGGTTTCAGGCGGAAAAAAATGTCTTCCACGACTCCGCAACCTCCTCATGCACCTCCGGTAAGAAAGGCACTGGCCGGGACGCCGCTGTTCAGCACACATATTGCGTCTACGTTAATATTAGTCTCTGTGTTTATCCCGAGGTTTACCGCAGTCCGCCGGATCCAGGCCGTATCCAGATCTGATGAAGGACCTGCGTCTGGATGTGACGACAACGCATCCCTGAAGTGCCAGCCCATCAGCCCTTTGAAGGCCTCATCGACACGACAGGCATCGGCACTGATCCTCAACAAACTCGTCTCCATACCGGCGTGATGACTCCGAATTCCAACCAGATGGAACTGGATAATATTCTGAATGCTCTGATCCAATCTGACTTCTGACCTGTAATGCTGCCTGAATCATAATCATACATTGTTCGTTCATTGGCCAGAGAAGAACTGGCCCCCGACTGAGCCTGGGTTCTCCCAAGGTTTTTTTCTCCATTCTGTCACTGATGGAGTTTTGTTCCTTGCCACTTTCGCCTTGGCTTTTGGCTTGCTTAGTTGGGGACATTTAAATATTCAACAATATAATTGATTTGCCTTACTTAAGGTGGAGGATGATGCAATTTTCTTCTAGAAACAAACTTTGATGTATTATTTTCTTGTTATCAGTGTGAAGCTGCTTTGATTCAATCTGTATTGTAAAAACCGCTATATAAATAAAGGTGACTTGACTTGACTTGACATATACTGCCCCAAGAGACCATTGCTGACTCGGTAGCATAGCCCCCACTGTAATCCTCAGGTCACCCTGTGTATTCACTGAAGTAGCCCCCTGCTGGGCAGAGGAACTAGGTCGGGGCATAGTAAAAGGGACTATTAAAAGTCTGTATCCAGATCAGATGGTGGATCTGCACCTAGATACGACCACAACGAAGTGTCAGCAGAGCTTGTGTCAACTAGACTCTGCCCTGTGAAGGCCTCATCGACATGACAGCCATGATCCAGGCACTGATCCTCAACAAACTCGGCTCCATATGCGCGTGACTTCAATCTTCAACCAGATGAACTGTATAATATTCTGATTGTTTCAATCCAATCTGACTTCTGACCTATAATGCTGGCTGAATCATAATCATACACTGTTCGTTCGTTGGTCAGAGGAGAACTTGCCCCCCGACTGAGCCTGGGTTCTCCCAAGGGTTTTTTTCTCCATTCTGTCACTGATGGAGTTTTGGTTCCTTGCCACTGTCGCCTTTTTTCACCTTAGTTGGCTTTTGGCTTGCTTAGTTGGGGACATTTAATTTAATATTCAACAATACTATTGATCTGCCTGCATTGACACCATTATATGAGAATATAATGAACTGAGCTGGACGATGAGCTCCATGGTTTTCTCCAGAGCGGCTATATATATATATAAAGGAACTAAATTAAAAAGTAAACCTACTGAAGCTGGACTGTGACGCTATTTTCTTCTGGAAACAAACTCTGTTGCCTTATTTTCCTGTTATCTCTGTAAAGCTGCTTTGAAACAATCTGTATTATAAAAAGTGGTATATAAATAAATGTGACTTGACTTGTTTTGTAAATGTTTACATTTTTACTGTATTTTTTCAGAATTATTCTGGCAAGCACAGTTGTTTTGTAAAAACAGTTTTTTTTTTTAATGAGGCCAATCCATAAACATTAAAATGCTCATTGCTTTAGTACTGCTACTAAACAATATTAGTTCTGTCAGGATCACTATCATAAAATACGATTGACAATTAGCATGTGGTTTGGATTTGCGGTATGATTCCATTCTGGGCGAGAACTCCCTGCGCATCCATGCAGCCTAGCATGGATAAGAGCAGGGGGAGCAGCAATAACCCCCCTTGGGGTAAACAGAACAGAACCAACATGAATGTGTGCAAATATATTTAATTCAAGATTTTAAAGTACAACATAATTCGAGAATTTATTCTGAATCAAGGGATCAGAATGCCAAATCCTGACTGACGAGAGGAGGAGCTGGGGATGGCGGAGGGTAATTAGCTCCTGAGAAACGCGACAGCTGCTGATAATACTGAAGGAGCTTATGTACACGGTGATAGGCATCCTATTCCTAT
This sequence comes from Meda fulgida, assembly GCA_030578275.1. Classification (NCBI taxonomy): domain Eukaryota; kingdom Metazoa; phylum Chordata; class Actinopteri; order Cypriniformes; family Leuciscidae; genus Meda; species Meda fulgida. The sequence continues at coordinate 6,944,717 of CM060623.1, forward strand.
AGGTAGATGTGGATCAGCTTGATCATTAACATGGTCTTAGTGTGGAAAATATGGCTAACTTAAACAAGGGACGAGTCACAATTATTGTATGTGCTAAAAAAATAAAATTAAAAGTTTAACTTAGAATATTCTATTAAATTAGGCCACTTTTGTGAACAGTGATCTCAAACATGAAGCCTGTGAGCAGCTAAATCCTGTAAAAATATCTGAGTTTAATGCCAAGATCAAGGTAGGGCAAGAAACTTTAAGATAAATGTATCTCATCCTTTTAACATGACCGCTGGCTATTCAGGTTTGGGTTGAACCCCAAGAGAGGCCTGGCTCAAACCAATAAAGCCCTGAGGCTAGTTTCCACCCAGCATGAGGAGGACAGGTGGCAAGGGCTTGACTGATGATCTCTAGCAAGCTTTCCACTGGAGCACAGTATGAAGGCAAACAGGGACTGATTAGCATTTTAGCGGCCATCGGCATCTAGAGCAGCTATTAGGAAAACAGGTCGGAGGCCATCTGGAAGATATCTTTCCCTCTGCAAGTCTAATGGCGTGGCTATAAAAAAAATTAAACACTAATTGTTGTGTTGAAATGGCTGATTTTGAAATTATACGTTTTTAAAAGGAGAATAAAAGCAAATATCTAAATACTGAACTATGTAATCATGATTTGCAGTGTACCAGTTGTTTTATGTGTAACACATTTATTATACATCATGAATATGATCTCTTTAGCAAATAAATGACATATGAAAAAGACTGCAGTGCAGCCTGTCATTAAAATCGTAATTAGCCCCATCGGCTTCTCATCAGGGAAAGAGCAGTGCTCAGTGAACTGTGCTTGAAGTTAAGAGCTTGCCAAATGAAATATGAGAGAATATAATAAGCGCAGTCAATAGACAATATGATGGTGATGAGAGACAAAGATGGGTTACAGCTGAAGTGTGTAATTTCGGAGCAACTGCAACTGATACACCAATATGTGTCAAAAACTGATGCACCAATAGCAACTGTAAGAACAATGATTGTTTTCAAATAGGCAAACAATTCTCCTGTCTGCCATTGGTCACATAGTCTCACCCCAAGCTCTCGCCATTGGCTGAGACAATGTTGCTATGCCAGGCCTAAATACACAGAGCAATGTTTTGATAGCACTGCAAAGTTTTAAGGAAAATAAATCTCCAAACGGCTTACTTAAAGTTGTCTCTATGAATAGGAGAAAGTGACACTGATTGAAAAATTGTATATTTCAGCTAGTGTTGATAAATTGCTTTCTATTGTGTATTCATTGTTTTAGTGGTTGGAGTTGTGTTTATTTCAATGTGATTCAAACATTACCAAATAAAGGTGGTCACAAATCCACGCACATGAATATTCAGCTGGAGACTTCTATGGTGTGTTCCTTTCTATTGTTTGAAGCTTTTTGAAAACATATTTCTACAGTTATATAGTCCTTATTCAGAGCAGCGCCATGATGAAAGCAAGGCTGTGAGGGAAAGACTTACCGTGTTTTCAATGGTATCCGCTGTAAAAAGCTGAATAAAACTCCTAGATCAGATTAGATTTTCCACAGCTCATATTGTCTGGGTTTTAGTTTGTCTACTGAAATCTCTTGGAAAGAAACATAAAATTGAATTGAATAATGCTTACATATTTTGATTGAATAATTGATTAAGGATTGTTCAATTATTCAATTAAAATACGTAAGGATTTTACAATCATTCAATTCAGTTTGATGATATTTGACTCTTAATACAATTTCGTAAATCTTAAAAAAAGGCTTTAAAAATTGTAGTGATATTTTTGCAGTGTTTCGTCAGAAGAGCAATCCAAAAACACATTGAATAACAATACAACTCACTGAAGATATGTGTCCATCCCTCACAGCCTCGCTTTCATTCCTGTTAAAAAACAAAGATGGCGCTGCTGTGAATAAGGTGTTTTGGATCATCGTTAGGTGTAAAGAAACTTCTGACTTTTTGCTTCACCACTACATCGAAACCCTACTGCTATGCGTTCACATCACATTGAGTCCAAGCAATGCATCTCTATTGAGAAGACTTTAGAGCAAGAGTTAACCACAAACTGGATGAAAACCTGGAAACTGAACAAACACTGAAGACATACCTCCTAATGAAACTCAGACAAGCTTTTCATAATGTTGCCTCTTATGATTTATGACAAATTCAACTATAATGATTATGTTTTCTGTAGAAATGAAATCATAAGTTGATTTAAAAATTACATTAAAATTTTTATTCTTTCCACCACCACCACCAGCAATCAACACACACAGGATTATGGGACTTCATAAATGAAGGATGCATGCTGCTTCCAGACCCTGTCAGTGTTTTCAGCTTTCATGAAACAGTCTCATCTTTGCTGTGTTCGTAAAGTCAAAATGGGGTTAGCTATCCAGTTTATGGATGTTTTGCTTCATGTCTAATTAACATTAATATTGCAATTGAACATATCAAGACCAAAGACTTCGCAGCTTCTGGGTAGAATATGCCCTCACTTATTTCTTGCACTTGCAATTTGTGTACAGTCTTGATCTAAATGCACCAAGTATTGGATAAAAATACTGATTTGGGTTTAGCTTTATTTTAAGAGTGATTGAACCGTTTTGGCGTGAAACTTGTTCTTTAACATTGAGTCAATAACTCTTGTGTTCCCACTGAACCTTTTAATGTGGTAAAATAAAAGTTTTTTACTCAATGGTTCCATGAAGAATATTTAACCTTTTAAAAGCACAAAAGGCTCTTTAAATAGGAAAAATAATCGTTAGATTACTAAAATATAAGAAAACTAGTCCTTGTGTGTGCTGTTCACTTAAAGGTTCTTTGGGGAACCAAAAATGTGTCATCTTCTATGGCATCACTGTGAGAAAAAAAAAACATTGGAACCTTTATTATTAAGCGTGTAGGTGCGCTTATGAGGCTATAGCAGAGTGTATCTCCATGACAAGACACGAGATGATGTTCTGCGCTTGACCTAGACTACAGTGCAATTTGAAGGAGGCTCCGGCACACGTCATCATTTTAATGATCGGTGATGAACAATGTGGGATCCTGATGAAAACGAAGAGCCCTCCCCGTAGGGTCTTCTGGATTTTCCTGGGTGACCGTGACGAAACCAGCGAAATAAAAGAGCGCACCTGGACACGGTGCTTGGGTACGAGCGAAGACTAAACGGCCGTACACAGACACTGAACTGCTCTCCACAATACAACAATGATCGCCAACATCTCTATTTTCTGCGTGTCTTCACTTCTACTTTTAAACTTGGTCGGTGCCAAACCAGTTTCCACTTTACAGGTGAGTTTTGCAGGCTTAGCTCACTACCCTTGAACATGTATTATTAGACTCTGACTAATCATGTACATTTCTACAGCAGAGTCTTAAGCAGTTGTTAGATGAAGAAGGCAACACGCCGTTTGTGGAGTCTGATGAGTTGACGATGGAGCAGAAAGATGCGAGAGAGGAGAAGAGCGCACTGGACGAGCGCGCGGAGCAACTGTGGGAATCAGACGCGCGCAACTCCGCGCTGGCGGGAAAAGACAGAGCTTTCGAGCATCTCCTGCGTGACTTACTGTCCACTTCCAAGCGCTCGTGGACTCGATTCAAGAAAGGCGGACTGAGGAGCTGCTTTGGGGTCAGACTCGAAAGAATCGGGTCTTTTAGTGGGCTCGGGTGTTAAGCAAAGGTATTTTAGGAGAGTTTGGTCATCTTGACGAGATTTAAACATTGGAAATTGTTCAAACGCGTATTAGAAATAAACTAAGTCATGTCTTATTACTTCATGTCATGTCACTTCTTCTCAGCTAACAATTTATGGTTCCCAGAACGTTCTGGGAACGTTAGTTTTTGGTTGCGGGAACGTCCCCTTAAGGTTTTGGTTCCCATGGAAAGTTTTCTTAACGGTAAGGGAACGTTATAACCCTGAGGGAACGTTCCCTAAACGTTAATTTTTGGTTTGGTTCAAACTAACCTTTAGAGAACCATAAACTAACGTTCCCTAAACGTTCTGTGTTTTGGGGTTGCAAGGTTGGGACTTGAAATACTTGACACACCTGGGTAGGCATATGTTCTATTGAAAAAAATAAGTGTTGACTACAAGTTTACCGTAGATTTGTGTTTAAGTGATGCTGTATGCGTTGGTCATTATTTATTAAAGATTTAGACTTGTAAATAGTTTGTATTTGAAGACTCCATGACTTCCATTTGTACTGCTGCATCTGTTTATTTATTTATTTATTTTTATTATTTATGTCCTCTCTAAAATTACTCGTATAGATAATGTATATTGCTGCAAAATAAATATTTTGCGTAACATGTGTGTTGGTGTGGTCTAAAACTGAGTAAATTTGACAATGAACTTAGAATGTGAATTACTGCGTATGTTCATGTCTTCGTTGCTTCGTTAAAAGAAAACGAAAAAAAAGAGACCGAGATCAAAAACTAAATTTAAAGAGCTTTTTCTCTCTCTCCCAGAAAGGTGTTTCAAGAGTTTTTTTTTATACTTTTTACTATTGATTTCCATAACGAACCAGTGATTCAAACGTGCAAATGTGACTAAAAGGTTCTACTTTATCTAATTTAATTAGTCGATTTTTGACAAATACAATATTTTTATTTAGATGTTTCATGACTAAAACATTTGGGTTACATGATATCTAAACCTTTTTACAGTGTTGGAACTATAGTCCACTTTATTGTGATCACTTGCTTAATTTATTGATATAATTGAATTTATGCGTGACCCAACGCGCCCAGATAGACAAACAAAATTCTAGCTATATACAGAAAAAGTAAATTAGAGTATAGCTAATACATAATTTGCTACTTACTAAAATACGAAGTATTTATGAAATGTAAGCATCTTTTGCAATTAAACTTGACCTTATTATTATTATCATTATTATTATTATATTTTATTTTGTTATTATATTTTAAGTGTTAAAGTATATGGGCTGTTTTACGTAAATGTTGTGAAACTCCTCAATTGAAAACTTGATTGTGCCCATAAGTCCTGATCCACAGACCACAGAACAAGCTGAAATCTGACTGATATAAACTATTTGAGCTCATCTGAGAGATTCCCTAAAAAATCTATGACTGGTAATTGCTAATAATTGGTTATTGGTAATTCCCACAATCAATCATTCATTCATTCATTCATTAATTAATTAATTAATTAATTCATTCATTCATTCATTCATTCATTCATTCATTCATTCAGTTATTCATTCATTCAGTTATTCATTTATTCATTTATTCATTCATTCATTCATTCATTCATTCATTTTTCATATTAAGTAATAAACCTAACCATGTTTCTGTCGATCTGTTTTCCTTTAAAACCATAAACCTCAAATGAAATGAAACATTTGGAAGTGAAGGCTGAGACATTTCAAACAAATAATGCGTCTCTATAGCACGCATTGTGTTAATCGTGCAATTTATACGCCAAAATGAGTTTTTACGTGCATATGATACGCAGTTTTCACTTGCATATGATACGCCCTTTATTGCGTGTAATACACACCATTAATCCTACCCAAACGTATAATACATACGCACCCCACACCACTACTAAACCAACCCATGCGTGTATCATGCACGTGAAAACTCATTTTGCCAATATGGTGTTGGAGGTTTCACACTTTTATATACGCGGCCTGGTGGCCAATCTTCAAGTCAAGTCAAATCACCTTTATTTATACAATATACAGATTATTTCAAAGCAGCTTTACAGTGATACAAATGAAAAATGATGCATTTTGGTTGTTGTTCAGCTGAAGTCGATTCAGCAGTGTTGATTCAGATCCGTTGGAAAGATCATTCATTATTAAATTAATTAATTTAATAAAGCAGTTCTGCAAAAAACAAAAACAAAAAAAAAAGCAATGTCCAGCTCAATTCAGTTCTCATACAACTACGTCAGATCAATGATATTGTTGAATTTTAAATTTCCCCAACTGAGCAAGCCAGAGGCGACAGTGGCAAGGAACTCAAACTCCATCAGGTGACAGAATGAGTTTAGTTCTCCTCTGGCTCACAGACGAACATGGTGTCATTATGATTCATCACGCTGAGCTGAAGCTGACCATACGGTCTGTGTGAAGGACCTGTCTGGGTCTTTTGGTCTCTGCATGCTGTGGATCTGTGCCAACAAGGACTTCACAGGGGATTGTCTAGTAGACACAGTCTCTGATGACATTCAGGGCTGTGTTGTGGTCGTAGGTGCGGGTCAACCATCTGATCTGGACCAGATCCCACTGACTACGGTAACCTCGGGATAAGGATGAGACAGACAGACTAATTTTAGCATAGATACCATTCTTCTTACAACATATCAAGTACATCGGGTGTTATGGGAAGTGTTCCCGGTTCGGGCTGACCTAGTTTATGCACCCTAACCATCATTTAACTGATCCGAATAATAAATTGATAATGTTCTATATGTATGCCAGGTTAAAGAGATGTTTTTAGTCTAGATTTAAACTGACAGAGTGTGTCTGCTTATCTAACAAGGCTAGGAAGACTATTCCAGAGTTTTGGTAAGAAATAGGAAAAGGATTAACCGCCTGAGTGTGAAGGTTAATTTAACAGAGCAATAGCACAGCTGTACATAAAATATTGCAATACACACAACATAATGCAAGACATTTCAGTTCAAAAGGGGACAAATGTTTGGTGCATGTCTCGCTGACTCATCTTTGACCAGGACAGCAAGTCTTTGTGGTGTAATTGAGTGTCACGGTATTCAGGGTAATGTCGGCATACCTCCATGTAGGATGAACCACAACCACATCTTGTGACGCAAGAGGAAGCTGTTTGGCTGGTACTAACCCGGATTGTGTCCAAAAAACATAAAACCCAACTCGCTGCGAAGGTCCTAGTCAGATCTGGATACGGGCTGGAAAACCTCGGGATAAACAAAGACACTAAAATGAGCGTAGATGCCGTTCTTCTTATGATGTAACGAGTACATCAGGATTTAAGGGAAGTGTTCCCAGTTCCGGCTGACCTAATCTATGCAGCCTAGACATTGAATCATAGAAGTCGATAATGTATTATGTGAATGCCAGGTCAAAGAGATGTGTTTTTAATCTAGCTTTGAACAGAGTGTGTCTGCTTCCCGGACAATGTTAGGAAGACTGTTCCAAAGTTTTGGTGCTAAATAGGAAAAGGATCTACCCACAGCAGTCGATTTTGATATTCTAGGTATTATCAACTGGCCCGAATTTTGAGATCGCAATAGACGTGAAGGACTATAATGCCTTAAGAGCTCGCTCAAGTACTGCGGAGCTAAACTATTTAGTGCTTTGTAAGTAATCAGCAATATTTAAAAATGTATACAATCTGTAATATGGAGCCAATGCAGTGTTGACAGAACCGGGCTAATATGGTCATACTTCCTGGTTCTGGTAAGAACTCGAGCTGCTGCGTTTTGAACTAGCTGTAATTTGTTTATTAAGCGTGCAGGGCAACCACCCAGTTGAGCATTACAGTAATCTAGCCTTGATGTCATGAACGCATTAACCAATTGTTCCGCATTTGTCAATGAGAGCATACGCGTAATTTAGATATATTTTTAAGATGGAAAAATGCGGTTTTACAGATACTAGACACGTGACTTTCAAATGAAAGATTGCTATAAAAGAGCACACCCAGGTTCCTAACCGACGACGAAGACTTAACAGAGCAGCCATCAAGTGTTAGATAGTATTCTAGGTTATTACGTGTGGAAGTTTTTTGTCCAATAATTAGAATCTCTGTTTTTTCAGAATTTAGTAGTTGGAAATTACTAGTCATCCAATTTTTTATATCAGCTATGCATTCCGTTAATTTTGTGGATTGGTAAGTTTCGTCAGGTTTTGAAGAAATATACAGCTGAGTATCATCGGCATAACAGTGGAAGGTTATTCCATGTTTCCTAATGATATCTCCTAATGGTAGCATGTACAGAGTGAACAGCAGCGGTCCTAGTACTGAGCCTTGTGGTACGCCATACTGAACTTGTGATCGATAAGACATCTCTTCATTTACTGCTACAAACTGATAACGGTCTGATAAGTATTATTTAAACCATGCTAGTGCAATTCCAGTAATCCCAACATAGTTTTCTAGTCTATTTAAAAGAATGTTGTGGTCAATGGTGTCAAATGCAGCACTAAGATCGAGTAACACTAATAGAGATATACAACCACGATCGGATGATAAGAGCAAATCATTTGTAACTCTAATGAGAGCTGTCTCAGTGCTATGGTACGGTCTAAATCCAGACTGAAAATCCTCGCAGATATCATTTCTTTCAAGAAAGGAACACAGTTGTGAGGATACTGCGTTTTCTAATATCTTTGACAGAAAGGGCAGATTTGAGATCGGTCTGTAATTGACTTATTCTGTAGGATCAAGTTGCGTTTTTTTAACAAGCGGTTTAATCATAGCCAGCTTAAAGGTTTTTGGTACGTAGAGACAAAGACGAATTAATGATATTTAGAAGAGGATCTGTGACATCTGGAAGCATCTCTTTCAGTAGCTTTCAGACAGCGAGCATATCACGAAGCTTTGATTGAGATCGTATGAACTGATTTGTTAGAGTTGTTGGTTAATGTCCTCAATTTATTAGTTGCAACTTCAAGTAATATATTTTTTCAGCCTAAACTGCTCACTTAGCATAGAGGCCTACAGTGTTTGTTACTGACAGACTAATTAGCCAATTAATTTAGATAACGTGTTATCATAAAACCTAGTAGCCTGCTGTAACTTGCTTTAAAGTGCAATGCAAGACACTTGATGTGAATGATTTCAGGGAAGAGAGCACAATGTAATCATTTAGGAGTTTCCGTCACTGGACTCATCTATTAGCTTTAAAGGAGTCATTTCCGACAGCAGCCTTTATCAGACTGAGGTGTTGGAATGCAGCAGCCATTCTTCACATTACTGGCATGTCAAACTTTTAGGTATAAAAGAGCTTGAGGCTCAACTGAGAGTATACAGACAACGACACAGTGAAGACAGAAGAACAGCACACAAAAAAAAGTCAGGAAACATGAAATCGCTTGACATTCCTCTAGTCTGCCTTATCTTACTCTTCAGCATTCAGCTCACGTGTGCATTCCCGCTACTAAACTCAGCCTTAACCACAGAGGACATGGATGTATTAAAGGTAAGAACAAAATCAGGAATAAGAGAGAGAGAGGGAGAAAGCGTGCTTAATAATGCTCGCACTAACAGTGACTAATGAGGCACGATTTCAGTTTCTTCTACAGAGACTGGAAGAGTCCATTCCTGCGTCTTCTCAAGACCAAATACTGGCGGAAGTGGAAGAAGGAGCGGCACAAGAAGAAACCATCGTTGAACCTTATCCCAAGACTGACATGAGAAACTATCTGTCTGCTCGGGACTTGAGGACAGTCCGACAGGACTCCAAGAGATTTTCTGGGTGTTTCGGGAATAGACTAGACAGAATCGGTTCCATGTCGTCTCTGGGATGTAACACTACCCGGCGGTCAGGTAACGATCTCACAGCTACAGTTAATAGGAACATAGAATACGTTGAATAAAAATGAATGAACAGTTTTTGGACAAATATGTGTATTTTCTCGACCTCTTCAAATATTGACTCAATATAATGGTATTATAGCTCTCTAACTTGCACTTTTCTCTATTTTTCTCTTTTTTCAGGTCCTAAGAAGAAGTGAAGTCTTAATGATTAGCAGCTTCTACTGTAAACATTGAAACTGTGCAGTTGTTACTTAATTGATCTGACCTTACAATTACTTTTTTTTGGTGTAACCTAGTGCATTCAGGTTGATTCAGTCGTAATGAAAATTATTGAACAAAAAAAAAACGTACTTAAAAAAAATAGTGTTATTATTTTTAACAGACTCCAAAAATGTTCTTAACTATGCATATTTATTTATTTAATTATTTAAATAGTGGAGTTATATATTTATTTGCATCTTTAATTTAGTTGTCAGTCAAATCAGTTGTACATGCCCTCTTTAATATACAATAAATGTTTACACATGCCTTGGTTTTGGACATCTTTCATTCTTCATTCAGTTTTGTTTTTTTCTTTAAGAACCCATGCATATAATTGTAGAAAGAGTTTTCACAATATAATCTAGATTTAAATCATAATGTGATGAGGTTATATTGAACTGGTCTGCTTTCTTTAATAGGTTAATTATAATAATATTTTTTTATTTACAAAGCACTTTTCCCAAGCTCAATGTCACTGAAATGTATAGTTCTTTACAAGTACTATAGTTTAAGGGGATTGATAATGTTCTTTGCCTGACAACACCAACAATACAGTGATCAAACAGTCCATGGATCCACCCTCAGACCATCATTATCAATGCAACCTGTTTGAGCACCATGGAGAGCGACATCACCTCACATTACTCAAGATCATAATCCTTAATACTCGTTATTATAAAGTACACTTCGTTTTAGAAGGTAGACTGGAATCGCAAACGGGAACATGGTTTGAGTAACATTAGCAACACATTATTAGATGTTTAATAACGTAGTCGGGCAAAAGGCTAATCATATAAATTACCGCCGAAATGTGTTCGATGTTGTAGAGAGCTATGGATAAAACGGATTACTAATCTGATACATCGACTTAGATGAGCCTGAATAATTCACTCTTCCACTTGCCATTGTGCAGCAGTACAGTAAAGTTGACCGAGTGGATTAGGTATTCTGAGCTGAGTGATTGAGTGGAGGCAGGGCTGATTTGCATACATGGATCCAAGTGTAGTCAAGCCAAGTCACCTTTATTTATATTGCGCTTTTTACAATACAGAATGTTTCAAAGCAGCTTTACAGAGATAACAGGAAAATAATGCAACAAAGTTTGTTTCCAGAAGAAAATTGCGTCACAGTCCAGCTTAAGTAAATTCAGTGGTGGTTAATTTTTGTTGAAAAAAGTTATTAATTTAGTCAATTTATATATATATATATATATATATATATATATATATATATATATATATATATATATATATATATAGCCGCTCTGGAAAAAACATGATGTCATCATCCAGCTCAGTTCAGTTTTCATATAATGGAGTCTGTGCAGGCAGATCAATAATATTGTGGAATATTAAATTAAATGTCCCCAACTAAGCAAACCAAAAGCCAAAGGTGAAATGAAGCAAGGGTGTGGAGATATATTCAAGCTATTTTAAGGCATTTAGATTTTTTTTCCACATGAAAAAACTTTTAAATATGTAACTAAATATGGAAAAATATAATTATTTAACCATAGGGTTGTCCTCCAAACCAAAATTGCCAAGTAGGGACAAGTTGTCACATGTACAAATCATTAATTAAAATTTCTGTTGGCCAAAACGGGTTGATATTTTCTTGTTTTCTTGTATACTCAAAATTGTTTTATTGTTTAATACATTTGAAATACCGACATTTTAAATGCTTCAGATATTATAAATGTGTTCTATATTTATATATATTATATTATATTACATATTTCAGGGTATTGCCTGTCACAGTAAACCATTTTTGTTGTCAAGCCCTCAAAGTACATTGACCTCATCCAAATTTTCCCTTAAGTAAAATATTTGACAAGTAGGCTCCGTTTCCCCAATCAGCCACTCCATATAATCTCATAACCATTATATTAATTCTGCAACAAATTATTTTAGGTTTAGTTATGGCAGCAAATAAATAAACCAGTCTTACACTGCAGCTTTGCAAATTTCCTGTTTGGCACTGAAACTATCACTCTAGTTTTTACATTGCCTTCTGTATTAAAATGTGTCTATTAACACATTAATATCGTCTATTAACATATTAATATTATTAATTAATATGAAGAGAAATTAATTTAGTTTAGTTTGGCTTGCACAACAGGGGCAAAAGTAAAGGTGTATTTTTATTTACTGTTTTTCCATAAAGTCATCTTCTCAGTCAACATCATTGGGCTATATATAGCCCATCATCTGCTTTAACCCCCTATGGTATACTTTTGTATCAGTTCTGAGGTGATGCGGAACCATGTGAGACACTCGTGTAGCGGATGCATTCCCGATGATGCCTGAAGTCACTGTTTGTGTCCGAGTTACCAGACCCAACACAGATCAGGAGTTCTCCAGCAAGGCACCTCACACTGCACCAAACAGCCACTTAAAAGGAAATCTAGTCCAGGAACGTTATCAGAGATGAAGTGTTGGAATGCACTTCACACAGTTTACAAAGATGAGCTCCTGACAGTCAACTGTCCCTATATAAGAGTGCAGCAGGCATGCAGACGGACAGTTCAGAGGGCAAGAAACAGCATCCAGAGGAACCCAGAGATGATCAGAGAACTCATTCTTTCAGGACTACTGGTCCTGCTTTGGCACCAGATGGATGTACAAGCGCATACATTGAGCAGACACAGTTCTGCCAGCAACATGGCCAAGCTCAAGGTATTTCTGCTTTGAATCCCTTTTCTTAAAAACCGAGAGAACTTGCTGTGAAATCAGATCGTTTGGATCTGTTTGCTCATCAAGGCCTTTATTGTGAGCTAAACAGGCAAGAAACTACATTCTTAAAAATAAAAATTCTTTATTGGTATTACTTGCTTGCGTGAAGAACCTTTAACATCCACAGAACCTTTCCATTGCACAAAAGGTTCTTTAAAAGTGGGGGAAAATGGCTCTTTAGATTATTAAAATGCTCTAAGAAAAAAAAAACGGTAACACTTTATTTTGATGGTCCCTTTTGAACATTCTACTGACTAGAAGTGACAATGCAACTACATGTTAACTAACTCTCAGTGGAGTATTAGTAGACTTTCTGCTTAATATCTGCTAACTCTTAATAGTGATGCTCCTCAACAGACATTCCACTGACTATAAGTAACTTTGCAACTACATGTCAACTTACTCTAACCCTGACCCGGACAGTCTACTAATCTCTACTCTACTCTACTAACACTATAATGAGAGTTAGTAGACATGTAGTTGCAACGTTACTTATAGACAACAGAATGTGTTAAAGGGACCATTAAAATAGGGTTATACTTACGGTTATAAATAGGGTTATACTGGGTTATACTTAATTTCGATGGTCCACTTTAGACATTCGAACAACATGTCAACCAACTCTCATTAGAGTATTAGTAGACTCTTAGTAGACCGTTATGTTAGGGTTAGTGGTTAGGGTTCGAGTGAGTAGAATAAGTTGACATGTAGTTTCAAAGTTACTTATAAATGTCTGTTGAGGAGCACCAAAATAAAGTGTTAGCAGATATTAAGCAGAACGTCTGAGAGTTAGTTATAATTAGTAGAATGTCGGAAGTGGACCATCGAAATAAAGTCACCAAAATGGTTAATATGGGATCACTGCGAAAACCCCCTTGAAACCTTTATTTTTTTAAGAGTGTATATTATCAGCTTAAGCATGCAAATAATATTAAATGCACTGAATCAGTTTCAGAAAATGTTTCAGTGGAAAGTCTATTATATTCAACTCAGTTTACTCTGCTGCTCTACCAGAGCTTATTGCAGCAGTTTGAGGAGGCCCTGGCCACAGAAGACAGAGCCTCAGATTATGAAGACAGCAACCCCATGCTGGAGCAGAGCCCCGCTTCCACGTCCTGGGACAGGGACAGAGACGACGAAGCAGCTCCAGCGGAGGACACCAACCTCCCAGATGGATTCGAGACGCAGAGAAATCGCCTTATAGATCTTCTCATGTCCACCCGGAGCAAAAGCCTGTCTGGCTGTTTTGGGGGAAGGCTGGATCGCATAGGGTCATCCAGCACCCTCGGGTGCAACTCTAAAAAAGGTTAGCTACAACGACTGAATACAGTGACATTAAAATTACAATATATTTTTATGGTATATAAATTATTTTACATGTGGATAGTTGTCCATGAACATTTTTTTTTTCATTTAAAATAAGGTTTCTAGATTAAAATGTACATTTAGAAGGGGGAAAGTATATTTAAATCGAAGGTTCTGAAACTGACACAATTTCCCCCTATTTCCCTCCTTTGCCTTCGATAAGTAATTGTAATGGTTCTGTGGTGTGACAAAGAAAAGGTACAATTAGGCTATTTCACGTGCACTGTAAGATACTGGTGATTTTCTGCTAGGACATTTTCCGTTAATTTCCCAGACATTTCCTTCAACCATGTAAAACACCTGTGCAAAAGTAAAATGGAAAATTACATTACATTACCCAATGCATCTGACCTTTTCTGCGTTGCCCCCAATGTTTCTGAGCTCATAAAAACTGCATGAGTAGTAATTATGGTTAACATGGAAATTTAATTTGTAGGAGTAGAACAATGAAAGCAAAATGTATGTTAAACTGAAACTGTGTGAGATATTTAAACATGAGAACGAATGTTAAATGTGGAAATGAAACCAACAAGACTTTGTTACAAACACCGTTCCATATTTTGCATTCCCCGTTATGGCATCTGCTTTATATTATCTGGTGGTTGATATACATGTGAAATGTGAGTGTTGAAATACACATATGGTATAATTATGTTATTAATGCTTTACTCATTCTGCATTCATTTATGAGGTTTATGAGATTTGAATACTCCTGCTGGTGTTTTAATATCCCTGCTGGCTTTATCTAAGTAGCACTTCTGTTATTCTTTTTGTGTGTCACACATTTCTACAGCTGAAACTGTACTTCGAAATAAAATGCAAAACACGTGTCGTTTTTGTTTCAAGAACGGGATGTGTAGATCCAAGGGTTTTTGAGGTGTAGTATTGAATGCTAATAAAAATCCTGGTTTAAAAACATTTCAATCCTAGCATTTCTTTAACAGTGACGCACACACACTCAGTGGCTAACATAGAAACAGAGAAGCTCACCATCAACCCCTTTCCCTCATTCAAAGGAATCTATGTTGTAACTCATTTAACCCCCACGCCATCTCTTCTAATGGCCATTATCAGACTCATTACAGGACACACTATAATGAGTGGAACAGCTGCAGGTGGTTATTACTCCTGAGCTTATCGACACCTGCCTTAAGCCTTCAAAACTACAGCCACGTCAGCTTTAATCCTGTTACACAAGCTCGCCGGGGGCTCTCCTGATTGCATGAATAATGCCTCCATTTCAGCAGTGGACGGCTCTCATTAGAAACTTCAGATCTCCTGCGTGAGGGTGTCACACAGGCCTGCTAACAGACGGTCAGGGCCTGATTTCTCTGGTCTAGTGTGAATACAGTTAGATAGCACTGACAAGAGAATGAGCGAGACGAGAGCTTCATATCCTCCAATTAGACGAGCGCTCCTCTTGGAAACCTCATGTCATTCCTGAAGGTGAGGATTGGTGTTAGGCAGCGGGTTAATCCACTACACTGAGAGATAAAGTGGCAGATTTGATGTATGACCATAGGCAAAATGTCCTCCAGGCAGTGGACAATCATTTTTATACTTTCATGTACACTTACTGGGTCTAGACAGGATTTTTCACCCACTGGTGGACAATAATTGTTCTACTTTCTTGTACTTTTAATGGGTAGACCTCTGTCAGGATAGGATTTTTTACCCACTGACCTGAAAAGGCATGAAGGGATTGATTCAATTCAGGGAAATTGAGATGATGTAAAAAAGTGACTCAATTCCACCATATGCTGCGTTTCTTCAGCTTATGGGCATTTTTGGTTCTGTTGACTTTTATAAAATGAAAACACACTTTTCACACTTCAGTTTATTGCATTTGTGGACAACAATGTCAGTGGACACTGATACATAATAATCACAGATTCAGCATGAGAGAATTCTGTCGGAAAGTCATGAATATTATTTACAATATATATAACAATTATGTTAATGACAGTGAAATGACCAAATTTTTTTGGGAATAAAATGTCATGGCTACAATTGTATATCAAAATAATAATATGCAAATAATAATAAGGTTAAGTTTAATTGAGATTTAAGTCCGTAGCAAATTATGTATCAGCTACTCTAATTTACTTTTTCTGCATATGGCTAGAATTTCTTTATTTTCACTCTTTTTACATAATTTGACCTAAAAAAAATGCAGCTTTATTGGATTTGTCTTTGTCTTCCTCACAAATCGCACTTTATATTTAATTTCAAGCATGTTCACTGACAATATTGGCACCTTGGTAAAAAAGTACACTGACTTTTGAAAAAGGTTGTGGTAAAATTGTTGATGGACATGATGCCACAAATGCAAAGGAGTTTTTTAGATCATCATATAGTTTTAAACATTTAATAGGCTTATTCATTTTTTTGTAACGATTTTCATAGTTTAAGATTAAAAGTCTGTGTCTGGTACAATAATAAAATAATAAAATCTATAAATAAAAGGCATTTCAAAAACAGCAAAAATAAAGTCAGTTAATATGACACATATATATATATATATATATATATATATATATATATATATACACACAGGTGAAACTCGAAAAATTTGAATATCGTGCAAAAGTTATAATTTTGATGATTATGGCTTACAGCTTATGAAAACCCCAAATTCAAAATATCAGAAAATTAGAATATTACATGAAATCAATTTTTAGAAAAAGATTTTAAATACATAAATGTCGGCCCTCTGAAAAGTATAATCATGCATATAGTTATATATCCTAAATATATTAGTTTCACCTTTTAATTTGAATCACTGATATACACCAACTTTTGGAAAATATTTAAATTTTCTGAGTTTCACCTGTATATATACATATATGTGTATTAGTTAGTTAGTTAGTTGATTAATTATTTAAAATATTTTATTATAATTATTTATATTTGTGTTTCAAAGGATAGTGAAGGGGAAGCAAAGCAGCGTTCATAAGAACTTCTTCAATACTGTTTACAAAGCATCCCAGGAAGTATCTTGAGATAATGGCTGGGAATGTTCAATCTCGACAAAGAAGCTTCTCTTTTATATTCTAAGATTTATATCTTATATTCTCTTGTAAGATTATAATTTATTGAAATCTACATTCATGAACTAGAATAACACCACAGATAGTCTGAATCTTGTCAAGAAAAGTCTGAGTCAGTGACATATACTGTATATATATATATATATAACCTCTTTGTTAAAGATTAGAAATCTGTAAAAGAATTGGAAATTTACACAGGTCCACGAACATGTTGCCTCCCTTATTCACTGAATTCATTCTTAGTACAAGCACAGATGTGAACTGGAATGAAAGCAAAATGACAACGTCCTAATTTGCCATTGAGGAAAGCCACAATTAGCTCAACATTTTATGAGCCTTGTTTCCTAGGTGGAAATGGCATCTGTGCTGAAATGGTCCATGTCCGACACATCAGCCTACATTAGGAGGTTTGATGCGTGTGTCAGAGTGTGTTTAACTCCACACTCGGCCGTGAAGAACTTAATGAATCCTCCACTGAGCTCGACTGTGAATATGACTGACTGAGAAGCAGGTGCAGGACTCTTTATTCAGGTCAAACTGCTCATTCCTGCCATAAAGTGCCTTTTCATACTCACCATACACGTCTTAATACTGGATAGTGCATAAAACTCACAATGTATATAGATGGAAATCATGTGATTTATTGCTACATCACAATTAAGTGAATTTTAAATAATTTCACTACATTGCTTTGAACAGATGTTTCCATGTCCATGTGTTTCTTCATTTCTATCTCCCTCTAATGGAAATATTTCAAAGAAAATATGCATACTTTTTTACTAATAGTCAATTTATTGTCAAGTTTTGCCTTTGTCACTCCTCAATATCACTTTTATAGCATTATTCCTTTAACTAAAAGTAATTTCCTTAATGCCAGAAAGTGACAGTGTTGCATTAGTGATCAATTGAAAATATATTAAAATGGAAAAGTTATTATATATACATTATTACTGGTTTTACTGTATTTTGATTAAATATTTGGTGAGAATTAAAGACCTAGAGTCTTACTGACCAAAAACATTTAAATGGTAGTGAATTTGTATATGCTGTTCTAGAAGTAAGTCATATACATTATATATATATATATATATATATAGTAATTGTTATAGTTATTGTTTTTTTAATTTTTTAATTTTTTTAATTTTTAATAATGTGCCGAAGACTTATACAAATACATTACCATTTAAAAGTACTGTGCAAATGTCATTCTAGAAGTAAGCCACATACTCTATATATATATATATAATGTATATGGCTTACTTCTAGAACGACATTTGCAAATGTTGTTCATTAAAAAAAGGTTTTAAGCCAGTTATTCAAATCTTTTGCTGCAGTGTGTCAGTAGGAAGTATCAGTTTACATTTCCAAACATTCCTATTGCCATTAATTGTAATAATATGGTGAGATTTTTGTATGCACAAGCAGTCTGACAACAGCCTGATCCACACAGAGATCTGATCTCACCATCACGAGTCCTTCTACGATTACATGAAGAAACAGAAAAAAACGGAGACAGACTAAATCCAGAAGAAGTGTGGCATCATCTCCGAGACACTGAAGAAACCTGTCAATTTTGATTTCATGGTGACTTTTATCAGCATATTTCTGAAAACTCTTTGTAGAAGTACGTCCTTTAATTGCACACATACAAAAAGCATATACGGTTGCATTATAGCTGTGTAAGGTCCACCATTATGTGTGAAACTATACTCTGATTCATATACTGTAATTGATTTTTTACGACAATGACCAGCATCTGGTTATGAAACCTGATTGGCATGTTTTACACAGATCTTCTAGCTTAACGGAAGCATTCCATTTCATGAATATTAAATGAATAAAATTTGTTTCCTTAACCATTTTATGATATAAGAACAGTTTTATAGATCCTATTAGGAATGCTGTAGAAATTCTGACCAAAACCTGAACTCGTTCTACCAAGCACGTTTACAAGGCAATTTTATTTTGACTATACTGCATTGTATCCATTACCTGAAAAACCAAAATGAAGGAATACATGACACTAGAATGTATTGAGCATTGACATTACAGATGATTTTCACATAACATTTGCACGTCGCTTTATGAAGCTCTTATTACAGACGGATGGTGTTCAGTCAACTGTCTATACCTGCAGCACATATTTAGTCAACAAATAATCTGTATGGTTATAAAACATACATTTGAAAAAACACATCAAATAAAACTGTGATGGTTTCACATCACAACAAAAAACTGCAATAGATAAATGACATTTTAAAGCATAATTTAAAACATTATTTGCAGCATAATACTGTATGTGACAAATCTCCTCAGTGGAATTCATCTCAAATAAATCAAATAAAAAAAATAAAAAATAAAATAAGAAGGAATGTGTAGTATACAAATGTGCCATCATTTCTTAAACTATTTAGTCTGCTCTTATAAGTCCCTTGAAATCAAACCACAGTTGCATTATGATATTGATATTACATTACAGTGATGTCAGATTACAAAAACAAGAATATCATATAAATCCCTGTAATGTAGAATTGATGGTGGTTTGATTGGTTCATTAATACAAACACACCCTGAGAACTTTCTTCCCTGACAAAACATCATCAAGAATGTCAGGAAATTTCAATGGAATGGGCATAATGATTATTTGAAGATGTGCTAATAACAGTAAAAATATTGTTAATGCCACAATTACAATTTCCAACTTGTTATAAATGCCACACATGACAGAAAGGTCTCATGAAAATAGGTAAAATTCCACCCCAAATCAAAGAAAAGGAAAACAATTATTTGTTTATAGAGTAAATTAAGCCTTATTTAACAATTTATTTAATTTGTTGAATTTTAACATTCATTTTACAATTTATAATTACTGTTATGCGCCATAAATGGATTAAGCAATTCCAATTATTTATATTTTGATGACTCTCTTTACATTAATTAACAAATACAGTGAATTTTAAAACAAATATCTGTTTTATTGTAATTTTATCGAAATCAGAATAAATGATGGCAATATAATTTAAATATTTCTTTGACAGAACAGTAAAGAGAATCATTTTTCATTCGGGGAAAATGTGCTTCATTATCATAATGCTAAAAAAAAGTCCTGATGGTCTAAAAAAAAAAAAAAAAGCAGCAGCATTTTCTTTATACACACACAAACACAAAAATTTTTCATTTGATTCTGGGGTGAATAATGACACAGACATGTTCTTGGTTTCATTATATTTACCCTTTAAGTAAAAAGATTTTGACCAGGGACTGTGCTCAGTGGTTTATCTCACTCTTTGTGCAAAAGCAAACATTCATAAATACACAGAAATGGTCAGCACAATTTAAAACATTCAGAACTTAAAGAGACGAAATGAAAAGTGCTACAGTGAGGTTGGTAAAGCACGGGCAGAGGACATCGTCAGTATGAGGAAATCAGGATGCTTTCCTGAAATGTTTTTAAATGGTCTCTCACCTGCATTAGTGCGTGTTTGTGTGTGTTTGTGCGTGGACGGGTCAGATACCGAACTCTAGCGGTCCACGCAGTAGCTAGGAATGGCTTAAGGGTGGACCTGAAGCAGAGGTTCAGGTCCGGAGGCGATGTGGTCTCAGGTCCCTGGAGCGATCGGCTCATCTCGTCTCATCTCAAGCGAGCCACTACTCCAGTATGGCTGACTGATCGCAGACGGCGCCAGACGAGTCTTAGATTGTGATGTAATGCTGTCGAAGTTTAGCAACTAAAAACTCATGGGTGAGATTATGTCTCGTGATTATTCCCACAATCTGAAAGAGACAAACAGCAAATCACAAATGTGTGAAACCATTCTTGCACAGTTCACTAAGCTTCATCCAAGAAAATATATTCTGAGAAAAAAAAAAGAGAAAAGGTTTATCCAAAATATTCAAATTCTGTTGTCATATAATCACCCTCAATAATAAGGTTTGTTTTATGTTTCGCTTTTTTTGTTCATTTTGGAGCTTTACAGCCCCTGGTCACTATATACTTTCACTGAATGGGAAAAACGCAGCATGAACATTGTACAAAATTTCTCTTCTTGTGTTCCATAAAGGCCAATAAGTGATGATAGAATTAAACATTTTTGGTGACCCCTTTAAAGGGGTCATATGATGGTAATAAAAATAACATTATTTTGTGTATTTGGTTCAATGCAGCGCGTTTACGCGGTTTTAGGTTAAAAAAAAAGTCACTATTTTACACATACCGTACATTAGTGTTGCTCCTCTATGCCCCGCCTTTCTGAAACGCATCGATTTTTACAAAGCTCATCGTTTTGAAAAGCGTGGTGTGCTCTGATTGGCCAGCAATTCAGTGCATTGTGATTGGCCTGAAAACCTGAAGTGTGTGACGGAAATGTCCCATAGATTTGTGGGGGCGTGTTTGAACGAAGCGTTTTAGGAAGGCGTGGCTGAGCCTTAACTTTTACAAAGACTATATCTTTAGGTTTGAGACTGAGCTTTGAAACTGCAGATCATATACTGTACATGCACAAACAGCTACATAACACACTAAAGAAAAAGGAAAACAAGAACTCGCATCAAATGACACCTTTAAAAGTTCAAATGAATGAAGACAGAAGGTTTCTTCTCTATTTCTTCGCCACTTTGTTTCCATCGGTGTGTTTAGATGTTTGTGCTTATTAAGGGTGTTTACACAACAACTAAAAACGGAAAAGTTGTTCTTTAGCCTTTCTGAAACGATCCATTCACACGGGTCCGCGAAAATGACGAAAAACGCTGCATTATGCATTCCAGGTCAGTAGTTGCCGATGTCACTTTGTGAAGAAGCACTACGCTATAGACGGAACACACTACATGCATCCGCAAGACGTCACCGGTTTTACAAATTTGCCTTTTTGTAGTTTACATGGAGGCGATAATGGTATCGTTTTCAAAAACTTGCACTTTGAAACCTGTCTTTAAAAGTTTGCACATTCAGGCCCCCGAAACTCCATTGTTGTGTAAATGAACGGTCAAAACGCATAAAGAGTTTTCTGGTTTTAGTTGAAAACAGTGTAGTGTAAACGTCCCCCTCAGTCTCAGACGCACCTCTCCCACGGCATTGACTACAGGCAAGTGTCGAAGCCCCATGGTCCTGAACAGATTGAATACTTGGGAGATGCGTGTATTTGGAGAGACTGTATTCGGACAAGGGTTCATGTAAGGAGTCACATCCTGTAAAAAAAGTTCAAGAAAAAGTAAATTAGGCTAATTATGTCTGAGAGAGACCACTGAACAAACTGTCATCACTGCATGGCTCACTTTACAACAAGAGCTCTTCAAAGTTTCCAATTAACACCAATTAATAGTCATTATGCACACCAACACACATCATGTATAACTGATACACAGCAGTTTATGAACTGCTGTGAGAGTCACGGCATTCCCTGATGAGTTTTATAGGTCAGAGGACTTGCCACAATCATGCGTGGATTGAGAAGGGCCAGGTCGAGATCGTGGATGTCAGGGAATCGTGGGTAGTCCTCGGTCATCTCGGAATGAGAGAGCCGTGGCTGTGAGGCGCTCTACAGAGTGGAGGAAGAGAGAGAGATAGGTTGGTTGACATGTATCTGGTTGATTCGTATAGTGCTATGGACAAGTTATACAAGGGCAAATTAAAGTATCAAAGTTCCTAGCTTTGTTTGCTGATAATTCCGCTTAAGGCACTTATAAACTGCTAAAACTGTTTAGCAACCTATATAAAGAAAAAAGTACTTATGGAAATAACCGAATGTAATGTTTTCTCATCCGAATGTTAATTGGAATTAAATGAAAATGTATTATAGTTTAAATTTATATTAAATGCATTTAGTTTATTAAAGATTATTAAAACAATGATTTAAAATGTACTTAAACTTCTCATTTGACAATATTACAAAATGACTTTAGAAAATGAATTGTGTGAAAGTCATGAAAGTGTATTGTCTGAAAATCATGAAAGTGTATTCTCTTTAAGTACACTTAAGTGGCCTTTTATTGTATTTTATTGATATTATAATATCTACAAGTACAGTTCATGCTTGAACATTCAAAAAAGATTAGACATTGTTGCAGCGCCTCTCTTCCCAGTCTGTCGGTAACTCTGTTTAGTTTTGGTCTCTATGAAGCCCCTCCTTTCAAATAGGGCAATGTGCTCTGATTGGTTGGCTGGACCAGCGTGTTACACATTACTATCACAACTCAACTAGGCCTCGCGCCTTTTTACATATGCCTTGGGCATAAATTATTTAAAGGGTCTTATTATGGTTTTTCACTTTTTCCAACTTTAGTTAGTGTGTAATGTTGCTGTTGAGCATAAAAAAGATCTGCGAGGTTACAAAGCTCAAAGTCCACTCCAAAGGGAGATATTTTATTTAACAGAATCCACTTTCCAAGAACTACAACGAACGACTCGTTTGGACAACGCCGCGTTTTTTCCAGGCTTTAAGTCAAGTCAAATGTTACTCGTTTAAAAAATCTCCGCCCTCTGAATATGCAAAAAAGGGGACGAGGCCTGGTTGAGCTGCATTATTGAACACAGTGCTGTCACTATGTCAAAGAGATGCTGTTTTTTCCACCCCGGTTCCAAATCTCTTCCCAAGCCTTGGGAAGGACATTTTAAACACTGTTCCTGAACATTATAACCCCAATGTTTATCTGTGTGCTGCACATTTTACAGAGGACAGTGCAGGCTACGCACAGATGCTTCTCCTGAAACGGAGCAGTTACCACTTTGATGGGACCATCTGTTGTTTATGTATCATAACTTGTAAGTATGTCTAACTATTTGTAGTTGTGCTTTCTATTAACAGTTCCAATTATACGTTTTATGTAGTTGCTATGAAGTAAACAAAGGGCAAAGGCTTTGCCTTCACCTGATAAACAACATTAGAGTTGATATAGTGTTTACTGTAGCTTTTGTAAGCTCTCGCTGTAAGGCTGTTCACCGGCCCTTAGCACATAGTTTTGTGATCGATTACTGTTTGTATTCGTAGTAAACAGTTTTCAGACAGATATCATGATTAAACGTGTCTAAAATGTATAATAACATAAAATAAAAACACACACTACTCTGAAATGTCCTGTGAAATCCTGCTTATGAAAACTGTGCATGAAATCCGTTCTGAACGATCCTCTTGTTCGTTAACATTCTTAAGCGTGAATCAGGCTCGAATTGGTTTGAAATTGACTGCATCCTTAATATTTACACCTGAGCAGATGAAACTCACGGTTATTGTAAGGGGCGTGACATTTCCCACCGCGCCGAGCGGTGCCAATCACAACACACTGGACCAGATAACCAATAACAGCACATATCGTATTTGGGAAGGAGGGGCTTCATCGAAACCGGAACTATATGGCACGGACGAGCCAGACTAAGGAGAGAGGAGCTGTAATAATGTAAAATATGTGAAAAATAATGTGCTTTTTGAACAATCAAGAATGAAAGCATATGCTAGTACACCCCAAAAACAACATTATAAAACATTGTAAAAACGCATTATAGGACCCCTTTAAATGAGGAATATTGTGATGTTTTTGTTCCCAGAAGAAACCTCAAGACTACAATGGAGCCATTTCAGGGAGTTCAGAAACTGTGCTTACTGATATAGAGAATAACTCCCTTTGGATTGGATTTGTGCTTTCTAACTTTGCAGACCTTTTTAATGCTCAAACAGCAACATTACACGCTAAGAAAAAGTTACAAATAAAAAAAAAAAGCATAATAGGATCCCTTTAATGAGAGTGGTTAATAATCATATTCTTCCCTGATCATGCTGCCTTGATTAGCCAAATGGCAGAGAAAGCTATAAAGTTTTAATAAAACATTATTATAATACAGGAACAATTATTAATAAATGATATAAATTGTAATTTAATGTTAATGTGCACTTTCAAGTAATTATAAGGCATACACATAAGGGGACTACAGGGATGATTTGACCGCCTCAAAGAATGATGAGAGTAATATGCAGACAATCGAGGTGGGAAATGAAGGCAAGAGAAAAAGGAAGAGAACAAGCAAAAGGGAAGAAGAGAGAAGAATCAAGGAGAAGGGAAACAGGAGGAGGCGTTTGAATGACACGGACCGACTGGTTTTCAGCATAGCAGACGCCGCGGATCAGCAAGTTGACAAGCTGTGAACGCAGGATGAGCCCGTGAAAGGTGAGCGGGCGGAACCTCTCCTCCATGGTCCACTCCTCACTGGGAGACTGGTCCGGGTAAAGGTTCGGGTACGGCACATGCCTGCCAACATCAACAACACACAGCAGTCTCATGTAAAGGGCTCACGAGTTTAAATAAAAGGCACAATACTGTCACAGCTCCTCCCCAGTACACCGACATCATATATTAAAAATAAACAGCAAAAACATTCATTGAAAAATATCAGTGTATTAACATATGATCTCTTATATTGGTTTTTGGTGCAAGAAAAAAATTCTGAGAGCTATAAATGATCAAAAGTGGAGAATATGCAGTGTTTAAATATTTCTGTGACAATATACACTGCATACAAAGTACTGTTATATGAATTCATCTTGTCTCAATGCTCAATGTTCTCATAATACAGATGCTTTTCAACTGGAACAGGATAATAATAGTTCTGGAGGTAAAAGGTCAAAGTTCATCCAACTGACCTCCTCTCCAGCATCTGCTGAAGCATGTCCTGCCCTTCCTCCGCCGGCTCCACAACAACCTGCTCATCACACACATTGCGTAGCTCACTCGACGGGTATGATTTCATCGACTGACACCTCCGTCTCTGCTCC
This sequence comes from Meda fulgida, assembly GCA_030578275.1. Lineage (NCBI taxonomy): Eukaryota > Metazoa > Chordata > Actinopteri > Cypriniformes > Leuciscidae > Meda > Meda fulgida. Next base: position 6,970,389 of record CM060623.1, read on the forward strand.
CCCGCACGCGTCAGCACACTGGTTTTCTGAAGGAGCACAAACAAGAGTGAAACAGGGTTTTGTTTTTTGGACATAGAAACTAAAATAATTAGTAATCATAAACGAATAATACAGCATTTATTATTTTGGTTAATGTTAATTTCTACACATGCTTATTGCTAATGCATTTTTACACAACTTTAAAATTGAACTAACTTCTTTTAACAACTTTTTATTTTATTTAAAAACAACTTTAAAATGACGTTAATCTATTATTTTATAGATTTTAGAACCCAGGCTGAGTCCGCTGGCCAACGATCGAACGGTGTATGATTATGATTCAAGCAGCATTATAGGTGAGAAGTCAGATTGGATTGGAACAATCAGAATATTTTCCAGTTCCTAGTAATAACAACAGTAATGAATAGTACACAATAACATTGCTTTGACTCGAAGCATGACTTCATAATGAAACTAATCAGAGTTTTCTCAGTCGCAACAGATTTTCTTTTTTCTTTTTTTTTGCAATTGTCTGCCATTTCCTACATCAATTGCATATTTCATGTTGATCAAAATATATTGTACGGTTCTCTGTTGCATAGATTATGACTGGTTAAATTTTGCATTTAATAGCTGTTCATCTTTCCACACAAATGAAGATGTACTGTAAAATGGATGTGTCTTTTTTCTGTATCACAGTGACATTGTACTGTAATTTGTTGATAGAACAGTGAAGGCGTTAATAAAAAACCTGTCCAATTTTTTGCAATCAATATTCCACAAACACTAATGTGTAAATTTTGTCCCATTGAAATTATGCTATACTATACATAAAGCATCCTTGTGGATTTTCAATCATTGTCATCAAAACCGTAGCCATAGTTTACATCAGGAAGTACACTGTTATATAGACAACATGGCTAAGCACTCTTGTTTGTGGCATCAATTTAATTATTTTAATAAGTATAGTAATTTACACAATGTTATTAGTAATGCAAATAGTATCTGCCACTATTTATAAGTCAATATTATCTAACAACTATTTGCACTTATTGCAAAGAACTGTATATTTGTAAATTTTGCAAAGAAAATATTTACTTTTGAGAGATGAACCAAGGATTTTAAGCAAGTTACAGGCTTTTGCAGGTAATACATTGTGTTGTGCGGTTTGTATGAATTGTTTCGAGAAATGCACTTACTGGTTTTCAAATGCTAAGGATGATTTAAGAAATGTGCCAAAGCATCTGAGAAAAACTGTATTAGTTAAAAAAAAAACACACACACTAGTCTCTGATAATCCAATCCCTAATTATGGTTCAGGTCCTTCCTTCAATATAGTCTATTTCATCATCCGGCAGGCAAGAAGTCACTTCAACTATCAATTAAAGCTAAGCAAGACGTAAAACCAGTAGACCATTTGCACCATCTTGTGGTCAAAACACTGTAGATACATACTGGTACAAATCATGTACCTTGAATTTGATATTGTTGCTTATGAGGATATTTCCCTTCATAAACTCCTTCTCGTTATCTCTGTTCTCGGTGACGACGGGGAAGGCGTGATAGACTGTGGTCCTCAGGATGCTGACCAGAGACTGAATACGGGTGTGAGGATACACGTATGTCAGGTTGGGCTCCATGATGTCACTGGCTGTCAATCTAACAGGGAGATGGGGATAAATTAAAAACAAACAAGACAAATTTGTAGAAGACAAATTATGAAGGGAAATATTAATTCATGCATGCATATATTCATTCATTAACAAATTATTTTTTAGAGACGAACGAAGGATTTAAACGAATTTTGAGAAATAAACTTAGCCCATCTCTCAAAATTAATGAAAATGAACAAACCAAGGATTTTAAGCAAAGAATGAATGAATGAAAGAGATGAACTAAAGATTTGAATGAATTAATGAATACATTTTAAGAGATGAGATAAGATAAGGATTTTAAGCAGTGAATGAATGAATGCATCTTTTTTTAAGAGATGAACTTAAATTTCTTATCTCTTAAAATTCATTAATTCAGTCATTGCTTAAAATCTTAAGAATTGAGTGAGTGCAATGAATGAATGAAGTGGCCCCAAAAGCATTTAGACACATCATGTACGAACATCATTGAATTACAAAATCTCATATTTTTCGTAGAACTTGGATTATTTGACAAATAATGTTATGAAATGAGAGATTTTTAAGTGTCTTAAAAAGTCAAATTCTTTGAGCCTCTGTGATCCACAATTATAAAAAGCCACTGTGACACGTGTAATACAAAGGTCTCACTTGTCCATCTCGACTTCTGTTTCCCACTCCAGCAGCGGGACCCCTTTCAGATGAATGTGAATATCATATATTCCTTTATTAAAGAAATCTCCTGTCCATTTGGCCACCTGACAAAAACAATGGTAGTTAGAAGTCATTGAAGAGAAGAATGAGACATATGTAGATTTTTTTTTTTTTTTACCATATTAAATTGTAATTATGCCATACTGGGAAGACATTTATTAAGGGTGTAGTCTGATAGTTGAAAAGTCACACAAACTGTCCAAATAATAGTTTTTATTATCACACAAATTTCCTGCATGACGATTTCCTATAAGACAAAAAACACCAAATTCAGATTTTTGTTTTCCTACCATCAGTGTAATCATGATGGGAAGTCCGTAGGTGATCTCATTGGTCGATTCAATTAAGATTACTGTCAGGCTGATGGTCATTCTAACCACGCCTCCTAGGAAGGCAGCTGCTCCAATCAAGGCAAAGGTCCCCGAATAGATTTGCATGTGGAAGTTACTGCAATTACACAGTGAAACAGCATTTTACATTTATGCCAAAAGATTATGATGAATAAGATGCATTAAATACATGTGTCCTGTTCCAAAAGGTGACCGTGGTAGTTCTTAAGACAATATAAACAGAAATAAATCTTACATTTTGAGGACATTGGCCACCAGGCGTCCAAGTGAAGCTCCACAGAGAAGAGACGGGACAAACAGACCACTGGGGACGGACACACCATATGTCCAACAGCTCAGAAAAAAATACAGCACAAAGAACAGCGAGAGGGTAGCCGGACTGAAGGTAGCTGTGAACAAAGCCAGAACAAGCAGGGAGAAAGAAAGACAGAGAGGGTTAGAAAATAGAGTTGTATAGTCATATATACATCTCAAGAAACTTCAACTTGCTTTCTATGGATCACAATATCATAGAGGTGAGGGCTGGATGTTTAATGAAAATTTGGATTATAACTATTATGAAAACAAGATAAATCAAGATAAAACTTGTATTGTGCTACATTCCGTTTCACAATGAGGCTCTAATTTTTTTTTATTTATTTTTTTTACTTAACAGCAGTGTGATTTGACCCTTGCTAAATGTTTCGTAGTTTTTAGTAGGTGTGGAAGTGCACTACAGTCCATTATTTTGGTGTCATTTATTTTAATATAATTTATTTAAAATATTCACTACCGTTCAAAGGTTTTAGATCGGTAAGTCTCTTCTGCTAACCAAAGCTGCATTTATTTGATCCAAAATACAGCAAATATTAACAGTAACAGTAATATTATGAAATATTTTGACAATTTAAAATAACTTTTATATTTGAATACATTTCAAAATGGTATTTATTCCTGTGATCAAAGCTGAATTTTCAGCATCAGTACTCCAGTCTTCAGTGTCACATGATCCTTCAGAAATCATTCTAATATGCTGATTAGTTTTCCACCTCCACTAGTCTCATCGTGGAGGTGGAAACAGATTCAAATTACAACTCAAAAGTTTGGGGTAAATAAGATTAAAGATAAATATATTTTTACTTTTATTGAGCAATGAGTCATTAAATTTATAAATTTGGTCTTTATTAAATTGAAGACTGGAGTAATGGCTTGGCATTTAAGGAATAAATTACATTAAAATATATATTTTTTATAATATTTCACAATATTACTGTTTTTGCTGTATTTTCTTTACCAAATCTGTACTGTAAACAATCTATATCGTAAAAAGCGCTATATAAATAAAGGCGACTTGACTTGACCAAATAAATGAAGCAAAAAAGACTTAAAAAACATAAAATTAAAAAAACATTAAATAAAAATCATAATTATTCCAAACTTTTAATCTGTAGTGGATTATTAATAAGTCATTGAGTAATCGTGATCTCAATATTGACCAAAAGATTATTTATGCAAATGTGCAGTCCTAAAACAGGTTGAGCTGGAGTAAATGACAAACATGTCATATTTTGGGTAAAGGTCTTCAAGGATTAAAATCCTTTTGGTAGAATTTTCTGAAATGTCTATGGAGAACATAGGTTGCTCGAAAAATGGGTGGTACATTCAAAATAGCTTGTATGTAAGTTTCTTACCATTCTGGTGGAAGAGCTGATGGATTGCCACCTCTTGAGGGTTGAAGAACAGAGTCGCCATGTCATTATATGTGTTGTTGTAGCAAAAGAATCGTCGTACGGTTGAGTTCACCTCCTCATTTACAGAACCCTATAAAACACAAACCATTACTGCACCTACAGTCTCATTCATACTGCACACGAAAAAGGACATCTTTCTAGAAATTAGAAGTTATAATCTCATAAAAAATAAACTGAAGTGTGGACCTGGGGTGTGTTTCCCAAATGCATTGTTAGCCAACTATGGTTGCAAGTCATTACCAACAAAGCTAAACAACTTGGTGTTTCCCGAAACCATAGTTCCAATGAAAATTCGCAAACGTGCGTGGTTGGAATAGCTATCGAGCTGTGGTTAGAAGCATTGTTTCCTGTTAAAAATTTCCCTATTTCGTTCATCCCATTTAAATATACATTTTAGCATGTCAACAATCAGCCCCGTTTTTGAGAAGCGTACATGTGGAAAAATACACAAGGGGAATTTGGAGTATGATGTAGAGGAACCAAACATTAAAGCAAACGACAGGGAACAAAGATAGTGAAGTAGTACTGTCAGAAAAATGATGTTAGCTGCTGACTGAATGAACCGCATGAATACAAGAGTAAAGTGTACGCCAAATACAGCATGTTAACGGGATTCAAAAAAATGTATGGTTTTCTGTTGTACTGTATATGTAAATTAAGCATAATAATATTAAATACATTAACTGTGATCTCGAATCCATTAATTATCAGGAGTTATTACTCCACCACCTGTACGTGACATCATTAAGGTCAGTTCTGTATCGTTGAACTAACGACCGCTTTAGGGAAATAGTCGTGACTAGCTAGTTAGTTTCTACAACAATGCATCATACTTTGGTGGTTAAGCAGTGAGTCACGTCGTTGTGCGGGAAACGCACACCAGGCTGTATACCAACAGTTCAATATCTTGCTGCTGTTATTTCAGCTCAGCAAGTAATTATTACTTTCATCATTACTGTTCATTTTGTATTGCAAAACACTTGTGCTGCTCCCGAGTTGGGATACGGGTAAGGTTAAGGACAGGTTTGGTGGTATGATTAGGTTTCAGGGTGGCTTAAGGGGTAAGGGAAGGGTCAACTGTGTAATTATAGATGTAACCATAGAAATTAATTACAGAAGTAATTACAACAAAGACCTTTTTAAATATTAGTACAATGTAAAAACATAAAGGTGATAAATTGAGAATCACCTTTTTTTTGTTTCAAAAAGAGATCACGATCCTCCCACGATTACAGACAACTTAATAAAATAATGCAATTTACTAGAAATTCTGACAAAATAGAAAATGCTGCAGTCTATTTAAAACGGTTTAATTAATTCGAATTCTTTTTTTTTTTTTTTTTTTTACTTGGTTTGAATGAATGATTCAATGACTTCAAAGACTTCACTTACTGGATGAATCAGCGTTTTTGAACGAATCTCTTAAATGAATGATTTAATGACAAATACATTTTTTAACAGCCACACCTGGTAGCATAATGTAATCGATATAATTGTTATTTGAAGCGTCAAGTTAAGTTACTTTTTTAAAAGGATATTTGAATGTTACCAATCCCAATCTGAATTCTGACTTATGATGCTGCCTGAATCATAATCACACCATGTTCACTCACTGGCCAGAGGAGAACTGCCCCCCCCCCGACTGAGCCTGGTTTCTTCCAAGGTTTTTTCTCCATTCTTTCACTGATGGAGTTTGAGCTCCTTGCCACTGTCGCCTCTGGCTTGCTTGGTTAGGGACACTTAATTTTCAACAATATTATTGATCTGTCTGTACTGACGCTGTTGTATGATAAATTAACTGAGCTGGATGATGACTTTTTTTTTTTTTGCAACACTGCTTTATAGATTAAATGAACTAATTCAATAATTGATAATCAACACTGAAATGACTTCAGCTGAACAACAGCCAAAATGCATTATTTCCCAGTGATCGCTGTAAAGCTGCTATGAAACAATCTGTATTGTATAAAACACTATATAAATAAAGGTGACTTGGCAAGCAGAAAGATTGTGTGGGTATTCGAATCAAGATTGCAATCTTTTAAGGATTAATCGTGCAGCTTAGTATGTACACAGTAAGAACATTGTGTCAAATGATTAATTTAAATGTTATTAAGAGTAGTTAAAGGCATTTAATATAAAGTGTGACCAAAGAAGCTAAGAAAAATAGAGTAGAGTTATAAGAGAGAAAGGAAGCTGGTGTCAGTCTGACCTGTGCTGATGTGTTGTTATTTATGGTGGAGACTAAATCTCGGCACTCCCCCAGAGTCACTGAAGCCATGAAGATCACTAGTGTGGTCACCATACATACCAATAGACTCTCCAACACCCTGCCAAGAAAATAAATATAATATATTGTCATATGTACAAGTCAGAATGTTACTCTCTTCATGTCTGGGTGGTTCAATTCTAAAAGTTGTTTCATTAAATACTAAATCCATACAAGTAAGATATCTCTCAGGCACCTGATGAATCTTGCTTTGGGATGAACGTTTCTCATGCGGTATTTTGCCAGCCGTTTGTTGATGCAGTTGAACAGTGCGCCGAACAGACCTCCTGCCACCCCCATTAATACAAAAAACGCCAAATCTACTGCCGTCCACAAATGACATGACTTATCTCCATCTGTGCACTAAAGATAGCAAAGAAAAACAAATAAGGCAACACCTCAAACCTGCTGCAGTTTGCTTTTCATTCATTCATTGATCATTTTAAGTCAACAGGAAACTGCATTCGCAAATAATCAGCAAGCTTAAAGTCAAATTTTCCCTCAAGAGCATCTTAGCATTTATGACTTAATATTAAATTACTGCATTAACTATTATTTGTCTTTTCATTTAAAAAAAAGCTGCATTACCTATAACAATAGGCTAAATAAAATAGGGTTCTAGCTTCTAACTTTTTTTAAAAACTAAACATCAGGTGACGTCAGGTGAAAAGGACATAACATTTTTATAAAATATATTTTATTTTTTTTTTATTTATTCACAGTATGAATGTGCAATATATCTTAAATGCATAACTCTGGTATTTTTAAAGTTAGACATCAACCTTAGTGTTCCTCAATCTATCCATAAATAAACAATACAACAAGAAAAAAAGATATAAGAATATCTGTTTTCAAATTTTTTTTTTTTGTGAAAAGTGTATAGGGTTGCTAGTGACCTGAGGTAAGCAATAGTGTAAGTTATTGAATCTCTTATGACTCAATAAGTGCAATTCACCGTTTATTCTTAAGGGTTAAGAAAGCAATACGCCAAATAAATATTTAAAAGTAAAAGAGGACATGAAAGGATTTGGTTCTTTCAAATGTTACTACCATTTTATCACCTAACTTACATCAACACAATAAAAATGCATATAATAAAGGGGACTTAATGTTTTCATTCTGTAGTTCTTCACCTTGAACTCTCCAAAGTTGAGCAGGCCAGGGAGCTGGAATGATCCCCATTTATTAAAGTTGATCCCAGAACGAAAGAAGTTGAGTGTAAAAGTGGCAGACATGGAGCAGAACAACTAGAAGACAGAAGAGACAGAGACAGGGAATTATAATGGATTAAGGTCAAGTAGCACTTTCTGAGCACACACCACAAATACATGACCAAAACCCAACAAACATCAACATACCACTTTCCATGTGAGAGCCTGGTTCCAGAAGGATGACCCCTCCTCCAGACTAAAGAGTGTGCCCCCTATGGGTGCCCCGAAGGCAGCCGCAACTCCAGCCGCTGCACCCGCTGACACAAAATCCCTTTTGTCCCTTAACACAACAAATCAAAAAATGCTTTTTGATATCCCAGTTAATACACAGACAGTCTTATTGAGCACATTCAGGCAGTGCGCATTATTCTAGATGTAAAAATTATTTTGTATAATATTATTTATAAAAAATATTATTTAAGAATTATAATTAAATAATATCATACAACAGTAATATTCTAAAGATAAAAGGCTAACACTTTACAATAAGGCCTCATTAACATTGACTAATCTGCGCTAACATTGGTAATATTAATCAATACAAATACAGCTGTTCATTGTTTGTTCACGTAAGATCACAGTGCATTAACTAATGTTAAGAAATACAACTTTTGATTTAAAAAAATGTATTAGTGAATGATGAAATTAATTTTTTTGTTATTGCAAATTCACAAAACAGTAACACATTTAAGGTAAGAAATCAGTGACAAACATATACAGTACAGAAGAGAGAAGAAGCACAAAAACAAAAGAAAAACAACAAGATACAAAAAGCCCAACACAGTCAGACAAAGTGGTGTATGTAGGCACACCAGATCCTTTCTGTGACGCAAGTCTAGATATGGGCAATCCGGTATGATGAAATTAACATTAACTAAGATTAATAAATGCTGTAGAAGTATTTCTCATTCTTACATCATGTTAACTAATGTAACCTTATTGTAAAGAGTAACCAAAAAAGTTGATCTTTTTAAAAGCTACACATGCTATTGGATCATGTTAACCAAAAAACTATTTAAGTAATCTGGCTTTAAACATTGATGCATTTTCCATTTCAGTCAATTATCACTGGATAAAATGTTCTATACTGCACCTTTTCACATAGAAATATAGCACATTAAAGAGGTAAAGGGTTGCAGCCAGTGGAGGTAAATGCTGTTTTATATTCATTTTGTACTATGTAATAAATTATTTAGTGTTTGGTGTGATGCATTACTCACCTGTCACTGCGGAAATATGGGAAGTGAAAGCGAATCTTCTTGAAGGTGATGCTCTGAAACTAACCAGACATACAAACATGTATTTATTGTATTGTATGTTTATGTAATTTTCAGGGTTAGTGATGTCACCAAATTAGTTCAAATGTCCCGGAATCTAGAGTGAGCGAGCGAGCGAGAGCGCACATGCGAGACAGAGAGACTGTTTTACGGCCTCTTCTACACAGCAGTGCATTATGTAACTTAATAAATGACTTTGCCTGCTTTAAAGGCTGCAGGAATCTTTGAAAGTTAAAAAAAGTAAAGTTGTTGAAAGCGAATGTAATTGTAACTTTCGTTCTCTAAGTTAAATCCTGTGTTTTCATATCAGTTCTAAGAAAGACTTACCTTTAAAGAAAAAGAGTAAAGAATAACAACAACTTTAATGGAGTCAGATTAATTATATTGGAGTCAGATAAATAACTGAATTATGCACTCCTTTTGTTTTCTCGATTATTGGTTCAAAATAGCAGCGTAAGCTTCTAGCCTTACAGTATTGTCAACCTTAACATCTTTCTATGGCAGAAAGGTTAAAGATTAGTGAAATCAGTATGTGTATTACTCAGCTCACGTTGGAAATATGAAGCATATGAAGGAGTACCTGAGGAAGTCCTGCCCCTACTATCGCTCCACTGTGGATCATCGGTCCCTCTTTACCCACAAACAACCCTGAAACAAAAAACAATACTGAGCCTGGAACAACTTTTAAAAGACATACCACTTTCATCGGTCTGCAAAGCTCTGGAAAACATCATGTCATTTATTGACATATTACCAGTATCAGGCCAGTTTACACATGTGTTTCTTGAAAATCTTTACCACCATTAAGTCAAATAGAGCACAGAGCCAGGCTTTATTATAATTGTTGTACTGCTGATATAGGCAATTTTCTCATGATTACCTCCAGCAACAGCAAACAGGACCCCAGTGACTTTACAAATGAAGGTCCGCAGCCGCACAATCCCTGGAATCTTTACTCCGTTAAGGTAACTTTTAATTTCTGGGATACCAGACCCAGCTGCAACAGGCTATATACAGGGAAAACATAGATTCATTATATACCCCCCCACACACAAACACTATTCAATTATTAAATGAGCTTTTTTTTTAAGAATAGCATGCAATTTAAATTTGATTATTTTTATAAATTATATACATGTATGTACTTTATAACAATACATATGTGTGTGTGTGTGTGTGTGTCTTCACACCCTGATAGCAATCAATAATAGAAGTAGGGCTTTTAGTTTTGCCCAAAAATCATATTCGAAGTTTGTTTGTTTGTTTATTAATACTGGAATATTTATGATTAATATTTTGATCATTAAATGCCATCAGTAAGACCAATTTAGGTATCAAACTTAAGTTGTATATGTTCTGTCCACCAGAGGTCAGTGTATCAGTCAATGTCAATATGCAGGCAATGATGTTTTCAGAAGAAAAACACACTGTCATGATGACCCTGGATTAAACACAAACAGTATGCTTTCGACAGGTTTTATCCACTGTTCTTATCAAAAATAAATAAAAAATAAATAATCCATAAATAAAAGGTAGGCCCTATTTGGTAGACCTATTCAAAACAAGCACATCCTACCAGCCATTAAGGCCCATTAACAGATTGTTTCACTCACATATTCTACCAGCCAGCCATACTGACACATTGTTTAGCGATCTGACAGCAATTGGTATACAAAATAGGCGCTTACCAGGACGCTAACGTCACCTACAGGAGCCCAGTTGACCAATAATAGCCTTGCTAATGAGCTCGCGATTCACAACTTCAAAAAGCGATTCAAAAAGCCCCCGAATCTGAATTGAAAACAAGGTTTACAAGCAAACAAATTTACAAAAAATAATGCAGATAACAGGTTCGATTATAAAAGGCTGCCTAATATTCGTTCGAATATCATTATTTTTTGAAACATTCGAATTATATTCGAATAACGAAGTTCGGTGTCAAAGCCCTAAATAGAAGTTGTGTAAAAAAAAAAAAATTAAAACATGTATATCTTCTGTTGAAGTCTCAGGATCAAAAAATGTTTCGTCCAATCATTGCATTCCGTCCGAATTAATTATTCACAACACATGTATTTCCATTACCTGTCTGTCAACACATGTATTTCCATTACTCTGCGTACCCTACTCGCTCAGACATCACACATCATTCCCATGTTTCATGTTATGCAGAGTTCCAGACAGACAGCAGCCACCTTTTACAGTTCCTCCTTAACCAAAACAAGGAGCTTATGCTGCGTTCATGCCATGTCATAATAAAACAACCTGTGACGATCTACCCGGAGCCGTCGTACTCAGATTTATGCGCTTCTATGTCAACACCATCAAGTTAAGGGGTAATTTAACACAGTCTTTCATCCCAGGATGCTTTGTAGACTCGTGAAGGACACGTGGCTTTGGAAAGCACTGTGAAGTGAGGGTAGGATCTCATGCTTTCAAAGCTAGGTTGCTATTGCTAGCCTCTCTGAAATTCCCTACCCTACCTTTAATGTATATTCAGATATTCTTACCTCAATGAGCACCAGAACACTGGAGATGAATATGAACATCATATTGAGAGCCAGCAGCTCCAGTAGTGAGAGAGCTAAACAGCCATTCTCACTGCAATCCTCCACAGCTAATCAACACGTCAAGGACTCCAATCAGCAAATAGTGCAAAATTACAAGCCAAAACACAAAGCACAAAGCAGCATTGAGCAGAAAAGATACATTGTCCAACCAAGCTGAACTTTAGCTGAGTGAAGAGCCGCACAAAGAAATCCACAAACAGGCCAGTCTGCAAAAAGAGAAATCACTATTTTTTTTATAACCATAGAAACTGTACTGAGATTAAATGTCAAATTATTATACAATTATATGAAGAATCAGTTACACTTTATTTTAAGGTGATCCAGTTACTTTGTACTTACTCAAATAAGTATGTGTACATACTACAGAATTACGGTTAGGGTTTGGTTTAGGGTTAGTCTAATTGTAATTATGCATAACTTTCTGTGATTACTATAGTAAGTACACGTGTAACTAGGACGTCACCTTCAAATAAAGTGTAACAGAAGAATCTTAACGGTGTTGTAAGACTAGTCTTAGCAGTTTATGCAACCGGCCCCTGCTGGGCACATTCATCAGTTTAAATATATTTGTATTCATATGTAATAAATATAAAAACAACAGTTACAGATAGCCAATACTAATATTATAAACCAACTACTGACCACAACAAAGACATTAGTTCTCATTTTATATTGTAGTTATCATTTATTATTGCATATTCTACTCCGACAGGATCTACAATCCTCTATAAGTTTCAAACGCTATAGTAGAAATATCAAGACAGTATGAAAACAGCTTGGACCATTGATCAAAATTATTTTAGATACATAAACCACCCCGAAACATACCAGGCCTGTTGATACTCCAATTGCAAAGACCAAAATCCACTTTATCGCTTCATACTTTCTGGCTTTCTGTAAGAGATATGAGATAATTAGCTTGGTAAACAAGGACTTGACATCATTGAATATGATAAATGATGACATAACATATTTTACCTTATTATCCAACCCCTCTAAAACCTCCAAGAATGGCTCATTAATACATCGGTCATAATCCAAACTCTGAAATGTCAAATATTAATGAAGACATAGCATGCAGCATTCATATTGTTCAAACATCACAGGTAAAGACAAAATATCAAGTATGTTTCAAGTCTTTCACTGACCTCATAGTCTTTTCTTGGCAATATTTCATCATCATCATCTTCTCTGGTTTCACCCAGTATTGTCTAACAAGCAAAAGCCAGCATAAAATCATACAATCAGATTAACACATTCAGAAAATGAGAGATCAGATGCTTTAGAAAGTAACCCCCCCCCAATCTGATGGTTTCCTTTTGGTGGTTCTAAGGTTTCCAAGACTGGGATGATCTCAGTCTTCAAAATGAACAGATGGCATGTGATGACTCTAAACAATGGAGGGACTCTTTCTCAGTATTTCTGACATTTCATTATATTATATTATACCTAGACTGAAGCAGAAGATTTGTATACAATCTCTACGTCTTTACAACAATAAGAAACTCATTAACAGAATTATTAAATCAGGTTTATCATCATAAAATCAAGAATTACAAGTTGTGTCTCATAACCTGATGAGCTGCCTATCTAGATAATATTTTGGTGATATAATGATATAATTCCTATTAATAACAGGTCGTCCAAATGACATGATGCCCTAATATTATACAAAACTGCTGCACTGGCCAAATGCCCAACAATGTAGACTAACGTTGGATAAGGGAGCACACTAAATTCAGAAACAGTTACACTTTCACGTTCAGTGATAATGCATATTAATTCAGTAGTTTGTTGAGTTGTACTGCTCTCATTACTCTCAGGTTGATTGCTAAACTCATTGTTAGTGTACACTTGATTTACATGGTGCTGTTTACAGTGAATGTGGGTGGAGAATAACAGATGGAGCATCATTTTGCGTATCAGAAAGGACGCGCCTAACATTTAACAAGGCGCTTTGCGTTATGAAACAGATAATACACATAAACTAACTCATACCAGCTCCTCTGGTGTTCTTATGTCGCCTTCATTGCAGCAGCAGTGACAACACAAACAGCCTCCACAGCACGCCATCTTCAGCAACACACCGCTACTAGAGCGCACCTGATCACATGACCATTACACGACAGCTGAGGCATTCAAGCGCGCACCAGCTGCGTAGTTTTAACGCAGACAAGCTGGATTCAGTCGTTTTTTATTCAAGCGCACACCAGCTCCGCTACTTTACGTGTACAGAACGCACTAGGTCTGACTCGGGAGCCGGTTAGGTTCATGTTCATTACAATATTACAGGAAAAATAAAACAAAATACTTCAAAGAATAAAGAACAGTTTGTATAAATAGGTTGACTTTTCTCTTTTGTTTTCTTTTCTTTTCTCTGTGTGGTCGTGCCGTGTGCATATCTGCCTTTTCCCTGCACATGCACATATGGCTCATTTAATTATTAGTGAGTACATGTGGTGTGTTTACATCATAAGCGATGACAGACCCTGCAGCCAATAGGACGATCCTGTGGACGGAGGTGGGCGTGACTCCTATGAAATGGGCGTGGCCTGCCATAACACCATCCTCTTTGTCGTCCATGCTGTGTTCGCATTCGCACATGCTATTGAGCCAGAGCACTGGGACTGTACTATTCTCTCATAACTCCTAAGGGACCGGGACAAGGCTGAAGGTACTGAAGCAAATACTTCTTTACACGATTACAGAGCCGGCATGACTGTTTTGCTTTCGGTTAGGCTATGCAGTCGCGCGGACCCACATGATAAGATCACTCCTCTCGCACAATGTGCACAATATCAAAAGATGCACAAATAATTTCTGAAATGAGTTATGTCATATAAAAGGATGTTTGCTGCTTGCATTGATTGTCTGCTTTAAAATCATGCCTTGAAACGCAACTTTTTACATAAGCATTTTCATGTCAAATGAGACCCGTTGTGGGCAAACCTTAAACCATTTAAGTTAGTTTTTTTTTATCAAACTTCACGTACTGCTAACCATTCGTGTTTATGATAAAGGAGAGATCGTGAGCAATTACTACAAATCTGCCTGCTGTCATTTTGTATGAGGCGTATATAAATATTTGAGAAAGACATGAATGCAATATCACCTTAATGGTAAGTTACTAAGTATTTTAGCTGTCAAGTCAAGTGTATCTATATAGCGCTTTTCACAATATGAGTTGTATCAAAGCAGCTTCACAGTATCAATCAAATAACATAACAATGTTTGTTTCTTAGTGGAAAAAACATCCACGTTTGGTAGGGCTGATCAATGGTATTAATGCTTGGTTAATTCATTTGAATATCCCCAACTGAGCAAGCCAAAGGCAACAGTGGCAAGGAACCGAAAAACTCCATCAAGTGACCTACTGGTGTCCTAAAACTCCATCAGGTGACCTACTGGTGTCCTAAACTCCATCAGGTGACACTCCATCAGGTGACCTACTGGTGTCCTAAACTCCATCAGGTGACCTACTGGTGTCCTAAAACTCCATCAGGTGACTTAATGGTGTCCTAAAACTCCATCAGGTGACTTAATGGTGTCCAAAACTCCATCAGGTGACTTAATGGTGTCCAAAACTCCATCAGGTGACCTACTGGTGTCCTAAAACTCCATCAGGTGACCTACTGGTGTCCTAAAACTCCATCAGGTGACTTAATGGTGTCCTAAAACTCCATCAGGTGACTTAATGGTGTCCAAAACTCCATCAGGTGACTTAATGGTGTCCAAAACTCCATCAGGTGACCTACTGGTGTCCTAAACTCCATCAGGTGACCTACTGGTGTCCTAAACTCCATCAGGTGACCTACTGGTGTCCTAAACTCCATCAGGTGACCTACTGGTGTCCTAAACTCCATCAGGTGACCTACTGGTGTCCAAAACTCCATCAGGTGACCTACTGGTGTCCAAAACTCCATCAGGTGACCTACTGGTGTCCAAAACTCCATCAGGTGACTTCATGGAGAGAAAAAAAACCCTGGGAGAACCCAGGCTCAGTCGGGGGCCAGTTCTCCACTGGCGTTTATGAACTAGAGGCCAGATTTATAGTAACTGTAATTACTGTTAAAGCTGTAAAGCTGTCAGTAATAAATGTTTGAGTAGTAAACTTTAAATCAAAAGTTTACATTATAATGATAATATGCTTTTTTATCTCTTCAAATACTGAAATAATGTTACATAATTGTACACAATTTAAAGATTTCAAGAGTCCTGTGCACACTATAACAGTGTTCTGGAGACTGTATATCCCACAATACAGTGGGCCCGACTTTTCATTTCCACTGTGAAGTTGCAATTACAAAATGCAATTTTTTTTACACATCTCTCGACTTCGGACTGCCGAATGTTAAGACATTTTTACAAAATGTAATTAAAAAATACAAAATACCCATTTTTTACTTGCAGGATGATGTATAATACCGTTCAAATATTTTTTTTACAAGATCATGAATACCGTTTCATTTATTATGTTTTTAATTCGTACAATACAGTAATTTAGTGCAGCTAGTATTCCATCCTGGACATAGGGATGGGCAACGATTAATCGCATCCAAAATAAAAGTTTGTGTTTACATAATATATGTGTGTGTAGTGTGTATAATTATTTTGTTTATATAAATACACACACATGCATGTATATATTTAATATATAAAATATTTGTATTTATATATTATATAAATTATGTGTATATATACATGCAAATATTTCTTAAATATATACATGCATATGTGTGTATTTATATACAAAATAATTATACACATACATATATTATGTAAACACAAACTTTTATTTTGGATGCGATTAATCGTTCAGATTTAAAAACATTTAGAAACATTAAAAAAGTCAACCTAGCTCAAAGTGATCATGTTTTTTTTTTTTTTTTTTTTTTTTTTTGGGTGACGTTCAGAACTTAGTACAGGAAACATGGTGAACCAAAGAGCTGACATAGGTTGGCAAGCCTCTAAGAGTGACTCTAGCGGGGCCAGTAACAGTGGAGAGAGCTCCAAAGAGAGCTCCAGGTGCTCAACCCCTGTACTGGACGCCGACCGCACTGACCGGCTGCGGGACAAGATGAAACGGCGGATCGAGTCTGGGGACCACTGGTTCTCATTAGAGTTCTTCCCACCCCGCACAACATCTGGAGCAGTCAATCTTATCTCTAGGTAGGAAAGCAAAAAAATGCTGATCTACTTTTTATGTTTTTGTAATTGGGTGAATCTCCCAAAAAACATGTCCATATACAGTATATATATATATATATATATATATATATATATATATATATATATGATTACATATGGACATATATATACCATTGTGACACATTTGAAATCATATTTTCCGTTCAAATTATTATTATATGTCTTACATGTGTTTCTGTTCTTTGTGTGTTAGATTTGACCGAATGGGTTCTGGAGGTCCTCTCTTCATTGACATCACTTGGCATCCCTCTGGAGATCCGGGCTCAGATAAAGAAACGTCTTCCATGATGATAGCAAGCACAGCAGTCAATTACTGCGGCCTGGAGAGTGTCCTGCATTTGACATGCTGTAATCAGACGAAAGAGAAAATATCAGCCCATTTAAATAAAGCCAAGCGGCTAGGCCTAAAGAATATCATGGCCCTCAGAGGAGGTATGAACACTGACTCATTTGAAATCTGTGAGTTACTTATAGGTTCAAACAACACATTTTGATGTGCCATTCCAACCCCAAGTGATGTTGCTCATCACAGTTCAGTACAGGCATCAGAACCGCGTCTCCTCGCAGAAGATCTCCGTTTGTGTGATGGAGGGATTCCTGTCGCTGTTTTGACTCCTTTACACATTTTGTGTTTTTCACGAGTTCTCAGCTGGTCAAAATAGTATCATATGTAGGCTACACACATACAGCGAGCACATTTAGCCCTGCACACAGCATTGTTTTGGATGTTCGGTAGAGTGAACCCGATTTGACCCGAATTGTCTTCTTTTGCAGATCCTATTGAGGAAGATTGGGTGGAGGAAGATGGAGGATTCAACTATGCCACAGATCTAGTCAAGCACATTCGCTGTGAATTCGATGACTATTTTGATATCTGTGTTGCAGGTGAGCTTTAGACAGACAAGCAATTAATGGTGTTTGCTAAGGCAAATTACCGTTGTTCACAGATTTTCTCCTGGTGGATGATAAAGTGCCTTATACTTACATTGAAGTAGGGTCCTGACCCAGTAACCACGTAGCAACCACTCACAACAACACATGGTATTTTGGCAGCAAGTTTCTAGATTTCTGGTTCTAGTTGTGTGCATTTGTACATTGTGATTTTTGCATGGAATTCACCAGCTCAAACCCCTCTCAAATGTAATGATAGGTTACCCCACGGGTCACCCAGAGGCTGAGAGCTATGAAGATGACCTCAGGCACTTGAAGGAGAAGGTTGATGCTGGTGCTCACTTCATCGTCACCCAGCTTTTTTTCAGGGCAGAAACCTTCCTTAAATTTACCAAAGACTGTCGGGCCATTGGCATCACCTGCCCCATTCTCCCAGGAATCTTCCCCATTCAGGTACATGAACACATAAACTGACCAATCACTGCACCTTGATGATGTGGAGGTCATCCAATTCTCTTATCAGCCAAACACTGCTGCATAAACAGCCATATGATGTCATATATTGCAAAAGACCAATTGAATTTATGCAGTGATGTGATTAATGTATTTATTGCACCACATTTTTGTACAATAAAAAAAAGTGATCAGGCCAGCAGCACCACTGTGTAATGTGTTCTGTATGTTTTAAAGTACTTCACCTAGCTCATTTGACTCTTAAAAATCAAATTTCTGTCATTTATTCATTCTTTTCCATGCAACAAAAGCATAAAATTACCCATATGACATGCATACTCTATTTCAAATATTCTAAAGTCATACAATATCCTGAAATTTAATTTTTACAGAAAGTCTCCCTCTGATGTAACACTCGAATTTAATTTATGCATATGATTATTCAGACTCGTCACATCACCAGATTTCAATGTTGTGGAGGGTATAACATCTTTGATTTCAGTGTCAAATTTCTCACACAAAACTATCATAAGTCTTCAGAAGATTTTGTACGGACTTTTATTATGCTCTTTTGCGTTCTTTAAAACTGGATTTTCCGTTGTTTGCACAGGGGTATCACTCACTCCGTCAGCTGGTCAAACTCTCCAAACTTGAAGTGCCAGAGGAGATCAAGCAGGTGATTGAGCCCATTAAAGAAAACGACGCCGCCATTCGGAACTATGGCATCCAGCAGGCGGTGGAGATGTGCAAGGTTCTGCTGGCCAGTGGAGAGGTCTCAGGCCTGCACTTTTACACACTCAACAGAGAGGTGGCCACCATGGAAGTGCTCAGACAGCTGGGCTTATGGGTAGAGGATCCACGGTGAGTGGCTTTGAAATGTACCTTAGTTCTGAGAAACTGCTCCTGTTTTTTTTTTTGTTTTTTTTTTCATTAACTTCAACCCATTATGTGGTGGTGATAGTACAGCGAATGCTGAAGGCGATAATGGCTCTCAGGTGATTATGGATTGTGATGGACAATGGACTGTATTGATTTTATATAACAGCAGCAGGTTTAATCCGGGTCCAGTTTAATCATATTTAAGGCCATAAAAAGTCTTAAATATCTTAAACGGTATAACAAAAGTATAATTTTAGGTCTCATATGGGGACGGAAAAACAGGTATTGCGATAAGGCCTGATGGGATTATTAAACTTCAAAAGGCATGATTTAATTAAATAAGTATGAGTGCCGCATGTTCATAGTAAAATGCAGCCCTGTTTCACGTTCTAAAGGCTCTTGGTTTTACAGCAGTTCTCAATCAAAACATACTGCACATTTATGCAAAGCATTTACTTTACGTAGATTGTATATTCTATCTAAATCTTTTTGAAAGAGCAGCTAAAAGTAGTAAGAATAGATATTTCAAAATAAGAGTCCCAGTGTATGACGGTTTGCTTATAATAAAAAGTCCTGCATTATGCATAGTGATTTTTTTCCTGGAAGGTAAACTGTATTTGGAATTGAGCTGATTGATTAATTATTAAAAGATTGTAATCTCGATTCAAACACTCATGCAATCTCATTCCTTAATGACAACAATTTGCCTGTGTATTAAACCTTTGACTAAATCACACAGGAGCAATCAAATCTGCATTGCAGATGCCGCTGACCCAGAGAAAGCAGTTGTCATGTATGAAACAGCTTCACAAACAGTCCTTTTCAACCACACAGTATTGTTATTTCTGTGCTACAAATATTCATATTATAACAGAAGAAATGGGATAAAAGTTTATAGTTCAGATATAAACACAGATGTCTACTGAAGCAGTCAAATTAAATCACCTTTTGAAAGCAACATGGCGCTTCAAATAACGATTGTTGATTACATTGTGATTTGTCTTTGAATCATTCATTCAAGAGATTAGTTCCAAAAATTCTGATTCATCGAGTAATGAAAGTGATGTACTTATGAATGAGAATGAGGTGTACTCATTGAATCATTAATTCAAACCATTTTTTTTTTTATTATTCTTTCAGATTCATTAAACATTTTAAATAAACTGCAGCAATTCATATTTTTCAGAGTAAATTACATGTTATTTTGTTTAGTTGTCAGTACAGAATCATGGGAGGATCATGATCGCTGTTTGAAACAAAACAAAAAAATCATGATTCAATCATGATTACCCAGGAAGAAAAATGTACACATTCACATAGAATTGCCGTGTATTGCCGGCACGCTGGTTAGGACAATGTCACTGGCCTCACTGTTTCAATCAATCCAGCTATCCAGTCGCTAAACACTTCCACTGTAAACTCCACGAAGGTGCAATTTATGTAGTTTAATCATGAAAAGTGTGAAACTACAAAGAAGAGAAAATACAAAAGCATGAATTTTCACAAAATAGACAAATCATCAAACTGAGCACTCTCAAACACACAAGGCAAATAACCAACAACAATACAGTTGTATATCAACAGCATTAATACTTTGTAAACTTGAGTAGAAAAAGTAACAAACATGCTGAATTAAATGCTACATTACATAGCACAACAATAGAGTACACATAATGCTCACTAAACAAAATCAGTCACTTACAGGTATTGCATTGCAAAGGGCTTTGATAGGCAAGATGAAGCAGGATGTCTGCAACCACATGGAGCACCTTGCACAACTCAAGCACAGAAGAAATATGGCCTACTTCCTCTTTTAAACAGGAAGCCATAGGAAAACTCAAAGTATCAAAATAAAAGTCCTTGTTTAAACCGAAGTTTAAAGTCCAGCACAGACAAAAACATGGAAAAAATACCTTCGCTTTAGAAGAGACCCAATGTAAAGAGACTTGTATACTATATATCATTTCTTATTCTTTTCTTTTTATTTGAGGGTAAAATAATGACATGTTTCTGACCGGTTCACCTATTTACATTGATGTTATGTGAACTTTAGGCGACCTTTGCCCTGGGCCATTAGCGCCCATCCAAAGCGTAAGGAAGAAGACGTCAGGCCAATATTCTGGGCTTCCCGACCCAAAAGCTACATCTACAGAACACAGGACTGGGATGATTTCCCCAACGGAAGATGGTACACAAAATGTTTCCTCCCTCATTTCTGGGCTTTATGTGGATCGTTCAAGATGTAGAGACCAAAAATGTTAATTAACGTGTCGCCATCAGGGGTAACTCCTCCTCACCAGCCTTTGGCGAGCTGACAGACTACTACCTGTTCTACCTGAAGAGTAAGTCTCCTAAAGAGGCCCTGCTGCAGATGTGGGGTGAGGAACTAATGAGCGAGGAGAGTGTTTATGAAGTCTTCACCAACTACATCACAGGGCAAACCAATTGCAATGGACACAAGGTAAAGTGGTACAGCCAGGGTCAGTATACAACCATGTACTGCTGGGCAGCATGATGGTAAAAGTACCAGTCGAGTTCTCCTATACTGTGGTAGATGTATTTGTGTGGGTATGACTGGTTTATGTGAAGGAACACAGAGTAGTACACAAATGCAGAGCACAGTGTGATCTTAACAAGTCAAGATGAGCAAGAACTTATTGATTAGAACAACACAAAAGAAACAGACAGAACATCTGTTTTATAATATTGGTTAATTGGTTTTACGATTTTTGAGTATTTTGTTACAAAGTCAGAACAGACTTTGGTTTGTGGTCAAGTTCCAAATCAAAAGGGAAAATAATATAAATTATTCTGTAACATTTAATTCACTGGATTATCAAAAAAAAATATGCCATTTCCATATAGTTTCTTAATGAATAAATCACTTTTTTGGTTGAAATATAGTATGACATACAGTTTCTGTGATGTAAGATATTGCTGTCATCAATTGAGTTATGTATGTGTCCTAAATATGCTACAAGTTATGAATAAATACTACTACAATATTGCATGTAATATTTATATCTTATTGATTTTTGTAGATCATGTGTCTGCCGTGGAACGACGACCCTCTGGCTTCAGAGACCAACCTGTTGAAGGATGAGTTGGAGAAGGTGAACCGCAGGGGTGTTCTCACCATTAACTCTCAACCCAATATTAACGGTAAAGCCTCATCCGACCCCATTGTTGGCTGGGGCCCTCCAGGGGGATACGTCTTTCAAAAGGTCAGCAAAACACTACTCAACAGTGTGGAATGTAAAATAAGATATTTTCAAGATTGAGCAAACTGCTCTTTTCCATAAAATGAAAGGGGAAAGGGTAGTAGATTTGTTGAGCTCGAAAAAATTACCATAAATGTAGTCAGTGTGACTTGTTTGTAACGCGTGTGCGTCAGCAGACTGATGAAGACGAATAAAGTTCCAATACAATTACAATTAATATACAAATCCAAACAGGTAGCAGTAGACACATACTTAACCAAAACGTGAGCGAACCTTAAAGGGAATTTAAATACTAAACGAGGTGAACACAGCTGAACCAAACTAACTAATAACAGCAACCATAGAAACTAAAGAATGGCGGGAATCCAAACAATGGAACACATGTGACAAATGAAAAAGTCCATGCAAACTAAAATTAAATGAACATAACAGTGACAGTACCCCCACACTGGGTACTTGAAATAGGTTATGGGTCCATCTGTGTTCTGTATATATACAGATATACTGTGTTCTGTATATATATAAGCTTGTTTTTATTAATTTTAGTTATTTGCCAAGGAAAAATTTAAAACACTTAACACGGTCATGAAAGAACCAGAGATGTTGATGTCAATGATATCAATCCTTGTGCAATTTACCATTTGAATGTGCAAATATTTAATTTGGTTCCTCATACAAAGCTATCATATGACTTCAAAGTATGATTTCGAATATAGCACACAAAAAATCATATAGACTTCTTTTACTCTTATTGTCCTTTTTGAACCACAGCTTTGGTCACTATGATAATCTTTTGTGATTCACAGCAGAGAGTAAGTCATACAGGTTAAATTCTATGCAATGCAAATGCAATGTTATTATCAATATCTAACACTAAAATCATACAAAAAAATCATTATTTGAAATAAAGTGAATGTTAAATGAAATAGAATATAAAACTTTGTATTATTATTTTGAGCTAGTTGCCAAGACAGCATCCATCAAAACTTTACTTGCGAGAAGCTTGTTTGCTTTATCCAGTCGAGAAACGTAGTTTGCGCATCATGCGGCCATACAGCGGTCGGTGGGATGTTTTGACGTTTCGTTAAGTCTGTTTTTCACAGACGTTTTGTCTTCAGAAACAATGACACTATGACAGAGCTTGTGTTTTAAAGCTAAACACACTGGAATGAATAATTCAGTGAAAACTGGCCAGGAGTAACTGTGCCTTCTGTGATGTAAGTCTGGTTTTCTTTATATTAGCGCTGTTTTGGACTGATTGTTTGTAAGCGTTCGCTTAACTGGGTTATTGGACTGAAAAACTTTCCCGAAGATAAGCTTAAAATGATCTGATTTCAAACAGAGCCATTGTAGATGCTCAGTTTGATAAACTCCAGACTTCCAAGATCATCTATGTAATTCACCGTGCTTCATTAATCTATTTGCGTTACAATATTTGAATGTGTTTAAGGGTTATTTTGAATTAATCGCATACATTTACGCGTTAACATTGACAGCCCTAAAAATATAATTAAACCTTAAAAAAAAACATAAAAAAGTAGAAGATAAAAACAACAAAATGACTAAAACTTAAAATAAAATTAAAATGATAACAGTAAATATCAAAGTAAAATCAATTCAATATATTCCAAGTACAAATTCATAGTTTACCAGGTCTAGTTATGCTTGTAATACTGTGGGAACTGTGCACTTTGTGGGTTTATTTGGGGGTTTTTTTTGGTGCTTTTGGAATTGGCTGACTTTTGGAAATAGTTCTTTCAGTGTGTTTATTTTTACCTCTTGAAATCAACAGGCATATTTGGAGTTTTTCACATCAAGTGAAAATGTTACTGCACTTCTGCAAGTGCTGAAGAAATATGAACCTCGTGTGAACTACCATATTGTCAACGTTCAGGTAAAACACCTGTACCCCATACAAGAGCCAGATTACATTATATAATCTCCAGGTTTTAATATTGGCAATTTGAAATGTTTTCTCCTTCAGGGTAGGAATATCACAAATGCCCCTGACATGCAGCCCAACGCTGTGACATGGGGGATATTCCCAGGCAGAGAGATCGTTCAGCCCACCGTGGTGGATCCAGTCAGCTTTATGTTTTGGAAGGTGATGATTCATCAACCTAGTAATCATCATGAACACCCTAGCAACCACCTAACAATGCAAATTTCACTTTGCTTTTAAAGACACACTCCACTTTTTTTGGAAATATGCTCATTTTCCAACTCCCCTAGAATTGAGTTTTATCGTTTTCAAATCCATTCAGCCGATCTCCGGGTCTGGCGGTAGCACTTTTAGCATAGCTTAGCATAGATCATTGAATCTGATTAGACCATTAGCATCTCTCTAAAAAAATGACCAAAGAGTTTCAATATTTTTCCTATTTAAAGCTGGCCTCTTCTGTAGTTACATCATGAACTGAGACTGACCGAAAATGAAAATTTGCGATTTTCTAGGCCGATATGGCTAGGAACTATACTCTCATTCCTGCGTAATATCATTGCGCCTGCTGCACCCATGGTACTGCAGCAAAGTTCCTTGATTATTACGCAAGAATGAGAGTATAGTTGGAAAATGAGCCTATTTCCAAAAAAAGTGGAGTGTTCCTTTAAACCGATTATGTCCTGAATGAGGCGTTTAAACAGCTTGCTCATTCAAGTGTGACACTTCCGAAACCCTGATTGACCTTACATTCTCACACTGTCCCAGTTTAGACAACCTTGGCACGCTTACAGGCACACTCACCGTTATTGTCTCAATGATAAGCGTGATTATGTGCTGTAGTAAAAGATAAAATAGACTAGAACTGAGCTCAATTCTTTCTGTTCCCGCAGGACGAGGCTTTCGCACTGTGGATCGAACAATGGGCGAAGTTGTACGAGGACGAATCGCCCTCACGCATGATCATCAAGTACATCCACGACAACTATTACCTCGTCAACCTCGTGGACAACGACTTCCCGCTAGACAACTGCCTGTGGCAAGTGATTGAAGACATGTTTGTGCTTCTGGACTCCCCTCAAGTAACTCAGGATGAGGGAAGTGAATTGTAGCACCACAGAACTCAAAAAGTCTGCATGCGCTGCTATCTGATCCAGAGACCTCACAACGCACACACTTGAGTACTTTACTGTGATGACACGGTATTTTTAGAGTTTAATTTGTCATCACAGTCAATATATAGGATTTTTTTTGTGCAAATGTAGCACTACACAAAGATGATTTGTCTTAATCTTTAAAGGGACTAGAGTTGGCTGTTTTGAGTGCCTTTTTCTTATATTTTTAACTATTTATAAATTGTTTTGGATACTGCATGTTCAATATATGAAATGAACTCTTGTAAGTCAGGTCAAATGTGTGGACACAAATACAGTATTTGTCTACTGTATTTCACTTTATAGGTGGATCCTGTCAAACAGGTTATTTTTCTCTATTCCAAAAAAACCCAACCATAAGATTTTAGCTCATCCTCATTTCCCTCATCTTTTTTGTACATCCATTAAAAGCCCATGCATGAGATACAATCACTTTATATTTGAAACAGATCTAATTTAGGCTTTTATCCACATAGCATTTGATCAACATGCATACTCCGAGCACATCAAATATGGCCAACAGAAGCTCAAATGTGTATGTTTGATGCACGAGAACCAGTTAAGTTTGTTCGCACATGTCAAGCACATTTGATCTTCAGCAAAACAATGAGGTTTGTTCTCATGCATCAAGTATGGGCATTGAATTTGATGTGCTATATGTATATAAGTTGATCAATGTTTTTGTCTAAATAGATGCCTAAGTTAGATCTGCTCATCATATAAAGCGATTGTGCCTCTTCATGAGACTCAGATTAAAACTTTTTATGTCTTTATGTACAGTACTTTTGGCTTGTGAACTTACAATGGATGGACAAAAACGATGAGAGTATATTTTTAAAAAAATCTAAATTTGTTGATGAATGAAAGTCATGCGTTTGGAACGACGTGGCAAATGCTGATCATTCATTTTTTGGTGAACTATCACTAAAGATTTAGAAGTTTTTTGTTGTATTTTTTCCAGTGACGATTAAGCAGATTTTCCCTCTAAATAATCATTACTGTATTGCGTTTGGATGTTATTCTTATGATGTTCATTACTTTAGTACAAAAACAATTACAACCATGATATATCAATAATTTACAATTCAAATTGCATAGAATTTTTGCCATATTACGATAATGAGAATTGGAAGTGAACGTTTAAATGTACAGAGCCTTACGTATGACATGTGGTGAAAATATATATATCATGGCCACGACGAATGTACAATTCGTTCCCACGACTTACGAATGTGTCAGCAAGTTTTACTAATTCGTTCCCTCCCTCGTTCCTGTACATGGCCACAATTTACTAAATCGAAGGAACTAATTATACCAAGCGCACATTTTAGTAAAACGAGGGAACGGATTATTATATCGAATGCACAATTTACTTAAAACGTGGGGCCGCGATTTCCTAAAACGAGTTCTTAGTTCGTGGCCGCAATGTATAGGCCTATATTTTTGTCTACATGTCATATGCAGGTCTCCGTATAGTTGTAATGAATATAACGAAGAAGAAAAAATCTATTCTCAATCCAGACAGGTTTTGTGAGATTCCCACTTTTAGTCTTCTACCGTCATGTGTGAATTGATGCTAGTGAAAGGATTGGTTTGTGACAGTAGTGATTTGTGAATCACTTTTGAATCTTTTTTCCCCCTATTTGGCCTTCTTTTTTACCATTTGAGAAGTATGATCATTTCGGTGCTGCTAAAAGAAAACTCAATAAATGTGCGTTCTTCCCCCTGTACAAACTTGTCTAAGTTTGACATTATCACTGAGAATGATTTGTTTGCCGGTGATTCACATGTTTTATTTTTGGAGTTCACCTATATCTCAAAGTCCATGGCACTGTTGGACGATTGATAATAGTGAAGATTTGGAAGTGGATGAAGGATTGGGTGCGCTGCCATCAGCAGATGTTAAGCATGAAGGCATGCACACATTCGAATCCACGTGCATTGTCTTATCACATAGTCAGATGATGAAATATGACAGTTGTTGGAAGGAAGCCAACAATATGAACTTGACCTCGGTTTTGCTTGAGTAGGCATGTGCAAATGTCATTGCTGAAACATAGTCATTAGACATGATCATTTTTATGTGCATTTGTTTTTCAGCACTTCTCATTGGTGCAGTTTGCATTTTGAATGTCTCGTTTTCTCTGTCTACGAGTAAAAATATATTAAACCTTGTGGTGTTTTTAAGCTAGTATCCAAATTCTGACATTTTTAAGTTTTAAACACTCTTGACATTGATAAAAGAGTTTTTATAGCTGTTACACTTGTATTTTGCAATAAATATTTCCAATAAAAAATGCCTTCTCAAAACTTCCTAATATTTTAAAATGAACAACGAAGCATGAGTCATGACTAATCACAGTGGTATGTTTTGCAACAGGGTTTCCACTTTCATAGAAAACCTGGAAACATCAGGTTATTTTTAAAGTGATTTGCAGGCCTGTAAATATTGTGGAAAATAAAGTATAAAAAATCATGGAAAATGCTAAAGCAAATTACACTTTATTTTGTAGTGTCCTTGTTACTTAGCTGTAAATTATGTATAATTACATGCAACTAACCCTCAACATGTAGTAATTTAATGTTACTAAATATATAATTACACAATGACACCTTAAAATAGAGTGTAACCCTTTATTTTGGAGTCCTTGTTACATTGTAATTATGCAATTAAGTACTGAGTAATATTAATGAACAAACTGATTAGGATTTGATTTAGAGTTAATTGCTTGTAAGTACAGTATGCACAATTTACTGTTAATACTTTTAATACAATGTAACAAGGACAACTTAAAATAAAGGGTTAATAATGTAACATGTATAACAAAAACACTAAAATAAAGTGTTACCCAAATATATATATATATATATATATATATATATATATATATTTTTTTTTTTTTCTTTAGTTATATTTGTATTTCAATGGCTAGTTCACCCACAAATAAGAATTCTGTCATCATTTACTCACCCTCAATTTGTTCTAAACCTGAATGAGTTTCTTTGTTCCGTTGAACAGAAAATAAGATATTTTGAAGAATGTGGTTAACCAAACAGTTGATGGATCCCATTTATTTCCATAGTATGAAAATCAAAATGCTATGGAAGTCGATGGGGACCAGAAACTTCGGTTAACCACATTCTTCAAAATATCTTCTTTTGTGTTCAACGGAACAAAGAAACTCATTCAGGTTTAGAACAACTTGGGTGAGTAAATGATGACAGAATTTTTTATTTTTGTGCGAACTATCCTTTTAAAAGGTTTGAAATATCTCTATGGAATTCTTTTTTTTAATGATTATCCAGTAATCATGGAAACTGATTGCTCCTTGTAAGTTTAAAAAAAGTTGTATTGGACAAAGAAGGTATGGAAATATTCTACATCAATACTTGATTTAAATACATTATGCAAATTGTTTAGTACCTTGGCAAACTAAGTGCCATTTTCTAAAAACCACTGGGAAAATGAATGACTCTTCCACTGCGTGCTCATTCCACATGAGGAGAGGAGGAGGAGGAGTCAGTAACCTGATACTCATGCTATATACCCACTATAGGGCCGTTACATAAGTGAACCCTCTGAACCGCTGGCACTTCTCGTGAAAGTTCTGGGAACTCTGTTTCTTCTGGAAATATCTATCAACACCTGTGCACTAATATCAGACTGAAGCGCACTGACCAGGCAGAATGTCAAAGTACTTGAAACTGTTTTATCTAGTAGAAAATGAGAACGTTTAGTGAACTGTGTCACAATTAGTTAGAATTAATCACCAATTTACAACACTGAACGAATTACAGAGTTTTTTGTTAGCTGAAAGAGTGATACTAATATGCTATAGGGGTTCTTGCAGTCACTAACAAACCAATTCGATTTTTTTTAACGCACTGTTTGTGCTACAGAGATGAAGGATATCTCAAATCATGCAGTTTTTTAAGGAGAGGTGTCATGTTACTTTTTAGATGCTGTGGACTTGGTGGATAATACAATAGGTCTGGGGGGAAAACCCCTGTTTGGCTTTAGATCAAAGTATACCCTAGTAAAAAATAAATGTACTAAAATGCATTTGAAATATATTTATGTTATGCTAATTATACTACAAATACATTTACATATTATGTACTTATAAATATTATAATACTTATAAACAATACCTATAAATATAACCTGCAATTGTACTTTTGGTATACTTAAAGTCTGCTAAATTGGAACTAATTTTGTACTTAAAGGTGCAGTATGTGAGATTGACAGCTAGCGGTTGAAATGGGCACTGCAGTCCAAATTCAAAATATTAGAGCGTTATTTCCCCCGCCCCCTCCTGCTCAGACTCTATGCTCACGCGGGTTGCCAGATTGAGGACATGCAAAAGGAACCAGCGCAATTGACAATGAAAGGCGAGGAGACTTGCACACTGTAAGTAGATGATTTGGTGCGGAGGCTTTTTAGTTCGGCTAGAATCTGCGATCTCTGACCCAGTTTGTTCGCTGGCTTCCATGGCTGCAATATGCTGTGTTTTTCCACCAACTGGCAACCTGTGGTGGGTGACATTCTATTGGGTAAATTGGCAACGTGCGATATTACACAGACCAAAACAAAAACAGACATTCCGACATGGAACGCACATTTCAAAGTAAAATAACTGGCTGTAGAAGTGTTTTTTTCCGAGAAAAGTGTATGTGAACTCAGCATGTTTCCTAGCCTGACGTCGTCATACTCAGATTCTAGTCAGAATGAGAGTCTGATACTGCTCCATTGGGCTGTGATTATGGGCCGTTTCAACCAACCGAACCAGGAAAGAGAATGCCACTGCACTCAATTTAATTTTTTGAACCAATCAGAGCAACGGAGTAAATGACGCATGTTGAAGATTCCAGGCTTCCAAAAAGGAGCTGGCAACGACCGCTGGTTATTGTCCACCTCGTTGTGTACGCCGAGTTGCATCGCCGTGATGCCCATTTCGGTTGATTCTTTCACTTGGTCCTCCATGAGTGCGGCCAAAGAAGAAAAAACAATGACCACAGGGTTTTCATTGCGCCCCATCTTATAGAGAACATCGGGGCCAGCTGATAAATTAAACTTTTGCCGAATCCCGTAGGAAGGACGTCAAAAACATCTTTCTTATCGACAAATGCCTTGATCGCAGTTCTCTGTTCCTCTTTTAAAATGAATGCGCTGTCTACATCTTCTAGAACAGATGCGATGGCTGAATCCACACATCTCAATTCTCCAGTGGCAGCCATTCTTTGTTGTAAACGAATTCAACCCAAGCGCTTTTTAGTGACGTGGATGATTACGTTGCTGTTAATCACCTGTCCATCATCGTATAAAGGACGCCCTGACAATTTGATTGGTCCTAACAGCTTTGGTTCAGGCATACTTGCTTCGGATCAAGTCCAGACCGAACTTCCCATCCTCAAATGTTGTGGGCGGGACTAAGTTCGGCTGGCATCCAGGCTACATCTTTCCTAAATATCTGCAAACATATTATGGTATTTTTTGCTTTAGTACAGTCAAAAAAACTTGCATACGGCACCTTTAATGCACTTCAGTTATCCAGAAGTAGTGTATATACTTAAAGTCCCCCTATAGTCAATAATTGTATCATCTTTGATGACCAAAATTACATATTTAAGTTTTTTCCTTGAAAAAAAAAGAAAAGATTCATGTTTTAAAATAGCTTGAATGTAACTACACCCTTGCTTCATTTAGTTTAGAGAGTTCTATGAATATGCAAATGAGCCCTGCCACTCACACCGGCTCAGAGAACCACTTGTTCATGATCACATGTAGTCGACTCGTGATTGGTTACAAGGTAGTTTGTGACGTCAGAAACACCAGCAATTTCAAACCGCGTTTTTAAGTAGAAAATACTCAGCAATGGTGTTGACTTATGAATTTGCACATGGTTTGTCTTAAAGCATATTAAAAACACCACATAGACATATAAACAACAATACAATCTTGATTTTCACCACAGGGGCACTTTAAATATATTGCTAGTATACTTTAGGTACACTTAAAATATCTTGCATTTAAAGACTGATATTATACAGAGATCATACTATCCTTACTAATAGTGATATTAAACACATTTAGGCTTAATATTAAGAAATGTGCATTGTGCAATAAAGAAGTAATCCAAATAAAGTTTAATTATAATATTTATATCAGTAAGTCTCAAGCGATATGTCAGTAAATATGTTAATGGTTTGTAGTATACTTTGAGATACTATGAGATAAAAATATTTTAAATACATTTTGCTATAGGTTTTTTTCTCTAGGGTTGATCAATACAATAGCATCTTTTTTTTTAATTCAAATGTGGATGGGGGTGGTTAATAAATATTTAGGAGAATTTTACATCACAGAATGAAATGTGTTGTTAAACTGTAACTGAATTATTTTGTAGGTGTTGTGATGTCTGGAGTTCCTGCTGTGATCTGCACTGGCTGGTTTCCATCTTTTAATACTCTGCTTGTAAACAAACAGAACTGGTTAGGGCTCAAAGGCTGATCCATGGGCTCGCTGCCACCACACTTGCAAAACCTTCCAATAAAACAGAGTAGGAAAAAAAAACATTATTATCAATCTGAGTTGTTTGTTGCTTGAGTTAATCTTGGGGAATGGTGTCATTTGTGTGCCATGTGTTCCCTTCACTGATATACTTAACAGAATACGTAAGTCTTGTTTGTTTTTCATCACCCAATTTCTATGCATCCATACATCACGTTATATTTTAATGGCCTAAATTCTGCTTTAGTTAAAATATCATACTTTTACTATGTAGATTTAGCATGCTTTTAAAAAAAAGAGCATGTTTTATGGAAATAGTATACTTTAAAAGGATAAGAATGATCTGAACGTAATGTTTTCGGACACTTAATTGCACGTTATTTACAATTTTAATTTATATTAAATGCAATTAGTCAAACTTGAGAGTGCTTTAGCCCAGGGGCGTAGAATTTAGTAGGGACGCTGGGGACGTGTCCCTACCAATATCCAGTGACACTGATATATCCCTAGCAATAATTTAGATCAAAACTTAAAATATATTTATATATTGATGTCCCCGTCCCCACCAATTTCAAAATCAAACCTACGCCACTGCTTTAGCCTACTTAAGTAGGACTTAAGTACATCTTATTACTTGTATTGTCTTTTAAATTTGGTTAAAGTGTACTACCAACTGTACTGACAAGCATGAAACATGTAACTTAAATATACTTGAATGTCATTTCTATTGAAACTTGTTTATCAAGTATTTAAATGTGTTTGTAATTACACATTTGTAATGATAAAGTTGCAATTTAGTACATTTAAAATATATGAACTTTAAGTGTAATTTTAAACAGCACACTATGGTTAAAATTAAGTACTTACATGTGCATGTACAGTCGTGCTCAGAATTAATGGTACCCCTGGTAAATATGATAAAAAATGGCTGTAAAAAATAAATCTGCATCATTTATCCTTTTGATCTTTCATTCAAAATATTGGCAAAAATCTAAACTTTCATTGAAGTAAAAGAATAGAAAGTGGGGGGGAAATCACATTATGAAATAAATGTTTATCTCCAAAAAAAAACCTGATGAGTTTGGAGAACACAGACAAGAGATCAGAGACCATTCTTACAGAATCTCTCCAGATCCTTCAGATTCCCAGATCCATGTTGGTGCTTCTTCTCTTCAGTTCACTCCACTCATCAGGTCTGGGACGGTCATGGCAGAAGCTTCATTTTGTGCTACTTAACACATTTTTGTGTTGATTTTGATGTTTGTTTTGGATCGTTGTCCTGATGGAAGATCCAACCACGGCCCATTATAAGATTTCTAGCAGAGGCTGTCAGGTTTAGATTTTTTATCTGTTGGTATTTGATAGAATCCACGATGCCATGCATGTATCTGAACAAGAAGTCCAGGACCTCCAGCAGAAAAATATGACCACAACATTAAAGATGGTATATTAAATTGTACACATGGGGTACTTTTTATCCTTGTGTGCACCAAACCCATCTTGCATGTTTGCTGCCAAAAAGCTATTTTTTAGTTTCATCTGACCACAGAACCCTGTGCTGTTTGAAGGTCCAGTCATGCCTGACAACTGAATTTGCTGGGGTTTGTTTTTGGATGAGCAAGGTGGATTTTTCTTGAAAACCTCCCAAACAACATGTGGTGATGTAGGGGTTGTTTAATTTTTTTTTTAATAGGCTTTCTGAACCCAAGACTCAACTAATCTCTGCAATTCTCCATCTGTGATCTTTGGAGAGTCTTTGGCCACTCAAACTTTCATCCTCACCATGCATTAAGACAATATAGACACACGTCCACTTCCTGGCAGATTTGTAACATCTTTAGTTGATTGGAAGTGCTTAATTATTGCCCTGATGGTCAAAATGGGGATTTTCAATGCTTTAGCTATTTTCTTACAGCCACTTTCTATTTTGTGATGCTCAACAATCTTTTGATGCACATCAGAACTATATTCTTTGGTTTTACTCATTGTAATGGATGATTAAGGGAATTTGGCCTTTGTGTTTCCCCATATTTAAACTCTTGTAAAACAAGAATTCATGGCTGGACAATTTCATGTTCCTAGTCACCCTGGTGTGCAAAAAAAAGGTAAATATGAATGGGAATATACTTCTGAGATATTTTACTCGTAAACAATTCTAGGGGTACCAATAATTGTGGCCAACTTGTTTTGGAGAAAAACATTTATTTCATAATGTGATTTCCCCTCCACTTTCAATTATTTTACTTCAATGAAAGGTTCGATTTTTACCAATTCTTTGAATGAAATATTAAAAGGATAAACGATGCATAATTATTTTTTACAGCCATTTTTCATCATATTTACCAGGGGTACCATTAATTCTGAGCACGACTGTATGTTAGTCAACACATCAAAATAAGTGTACTTTTTTAAAGCATGACAATTTTTTTTTAAATACAATCATTTAAAATGTACTTTAAGGACCATTAATTTGACATTATTACAAAGTGCACTTTTTAAAAGTGTGCTTATGTGTGTTACGAAACAGTCATGAAAGGGCACTCTCTTTAAGTACACTTCAGTGGTGTTATTTCAGTAAAATTACAGTTCTTAAAAATTATATATTTTTAAGATTTAAAGTACACTACTCGTGGATGTTCAATACAATCAAACACACTTCTTTTTCTCAAGGGAGCCTTAGATGATAAGGTCTGCATTGAGTGTCTATGACCCATTTCTCCATTAAAAGCTCAAATTTTGCTCCACATCGCTACACGCTATAAGACAGAGTGAACGATAAGGGTGAAAGTCAATGTTTATGAGTTTATTCATAGGCACCCTGGGTTGATTAAGCACAGACCAGATTACAGTGACCTAATAGCTAGAGATACTAAGTGTATAGTGACCATGTTTATCTTGTGCAAATATGGTGAGATTTCAAAGAGTTGCAGACTGAGTTGTTAAAGTTGGCTGAGTGTCAGCTGACACTCTGTTCCTGATGCGTCTCTTTCTCCAGGTAAGCCAGGCTTTTTGCAGCACAGAGCACTCATACTGCACCATAAAGATAAGGATAAAGATACAAAAAAATCTTTGTCATGGTAATGTTCTCAAATTATAGTAAAAACAAAGAGCGTCTGGTTGTTAGTGGCTTGTGTTCTTGCTGGTTGCTTGCAGGGGCTTGTGGGCCCTTGGCAAGAAAATGGGCCCCACCAATACTGACAATATTGGAACTTCAGTATATAGCCACTACAAACGTGACAAGTACACGGAAAAAGAAATCACTAAGCACACAGTACATAGTTTGTTGACAAATAACATGTCCACTTTTTTTAACATGAAGTTAAAATGTAAAATGGTGCAGGGATGGCGTATTTTAGGCTAAATTCCTGCATGAGTTAGCATTTTAGCATCTCCGGTTTCTGGCATTTTAGCCTTTTTTATGGGTTTTTGGTTAAATGTCTAAGATATTTAGATACTTCAAGATATTTTCACACGTATTCTTTGTTATAACACATCAGCAAAAACCCTTGTGATTTTTTAAAACGTCTTTACTTCGTTTGAAAAAGGTGTTTGCTAACAAGTGGCTAAATGGGATTACAAAAGTTGTCAGGAACGTTCATATACATCGCACCAAACAGGGAAACTCATCTACTCACCAGTTGCTTTCATAGCCTCACTGCAGCAAGGCCTTTTAGTAATTCTAAAAACATCCCTCTTCAAGTTGAGGAAATTATATAGGAGTTCTTTTTTTTTAACTGATCTTTATGAAGTAAACATAAGAATAACGTTTATATTTAAGATGAACACCGACTGATCAGAAGCAACTTAGCAGGTTGCTTGGCAGTTCAATAACAGACCGATTTGTCAAGCAATCATAATAATGAATGTTCATTCATGTTAATCACTAACTTGTTGTGTATACAGCAATGTTGCTTCAGTTTGGTTTTTCCAACAGGTCCAGTACAGATGGGTCAGTCCGTGAACTCTTCTCTCCACAGCTCTGATATGGCTCATGAAAATATCACTAATTATTAGCCAGATATTCATGACCAATATTCAAAAACAGTCACAGCTCATTTCTCAAAAAAATACAAACATTAAACGCTTTGTTTGTCTTCACACAAAGTTTCACAATCTAGCTATAAATGTTTCATATCACTGTGGCAATCTTCTTGAGTTTTTAGGATTTTGTGTAGCCAATGTGAACTTGTTATTGTTTTTGTGTGCTAGTATGAGTCTGTTTTATTTATCTTTTACTTAAAACCAATATAGTTTTTACCTGTGTGAAAGCTGTGTCTGTCTGTGCTGGGAAGCTTTCTGGTATTGTCGGTACACTCTGACCCAATGATGGAAACTTCTAGATACTCCTCTTCCCTCTAGCCAGAGACTCACAGCCTCCCCCATCTGCCTCTGAGCTTTTTGATCTGGTGGGGGGAAAAGCATTTGGACACTTAAGCCACACTTAAAATGTGTAAATGTTATTGCATTAAATACAAAATATTAAACAAGAGCTACAGGAACTTTTAATCAGCACTAACTAATTTCTGTGTCATTTTTTACAATGACTTTACCATAAACTATAAACACTTCCACTACCATTTGACAACCACAAAGTGTCACAATATTTTTTTATATGTTCTATTGTTTTATTATTTCAAATATAACAAATGAAATGTCTTCTTTAAAAAAAAAAAAAAAAAAAAAAGTGACATGGTTTGATATTGTGACATTCAGACATATTTAAGTGTGGCTTAAAGGAGTAGTTCACTTTAAAAAGAAAATTACCACATGATTTACTCAACCTCAAGCCATCCTAGGTGTATATGACTTTCTTATTTCAGACAAATACAATCAGAGTTATATTAAAAAAAATATCCTGGTTCTTCCAAGTTTGATAATGGCAGTGAATTGCAACCATCAGTATGAAGTTCAAAAAAGTGCATCCATCCATCATAAACAAACTCCACACGGCTCCGGGGGGTTAATAAAGGCCTTCTGAAGCAAAGTGGCGAGTTTGTGTAAAATTCTTTTTTATATTTAAAACGTTAAAAAGTAAAATTCTAGCTTCCGGCAAAACGTAGTCTACCTGCGCCTAAAGCGCAACTTATGACGTCGGAAGTAGCGTAGCGTAAATATCAGCAGTACGTCGCATTACTCGCAGAAGTTGAGCTTTACACTTAAGTCGAATTCGTATGTTCGTTTGGACGGAAGCTAGTTATTTTACTTTATAAAGTTTTAAATATGAATATTATTCTTACACAAACACATAGTTTTGCTTCAGAAGGCCTTTATTAACCCCTCTGAGCCGTGTGGAGCACTTTTATGATGGATAGATGATGCACTTTTATGATGGATAGATGCACTTATGATGGATAGATGCACTTTTATGATGGATAGATGCACTTTTATGATGGATAGATGCACTTTTATGATGGATAGATGATGCACTTTTATGATGGATAGATGCACTTATGATGGATAGATGCACTTATGATGGATAGATGCACTTTTATGATGGATAAATGATGCACTTATGATGGATAGATGCACTTATGATGGATAGATGCACTTATGATAGATAGATGCACTTTTATGATGGATAGATGCACTTTTATGATGGATAGATGCACTTTTATGATGGATAGATGATGCACTTTTATGATGGATAGATGCACTTTTATGAAGGATAGATGCACTTATGATGGATAGATGCACTTTTATGATGGATAGATGCACTTTTATGATGGATAGATGCACTTTTATGATGGTTAGATGCACTTATGATGGATAGATGCACTTATGATGGATAGATGCACTTTTATGATGGATAGATGCACTTTTGATGGATAGATGATGCACTTTTATGATGGATAGATGCACTTATGATGGATAGATGCACTTTTATGATGGATAGATGATGCACTTTTATGATGGATAGATGATGCACTTTTATGATGGATAGATGCACTTATGATGGATAGATGCACTTTTATGATGGATAGATGATGCACTTTTATGATGGATAGATGCACTTTTATGAAGGATAGATGCACTTATGATGGATAGATGCACTTTTATGATGGATAGATGATGCACTTTTATGATGGATAGATGCACTTATGATGGATAGATGCACTTTTATGACGGATAGATGCACTTATGATGGATAGATGCACTTTTATGATGGATAGATGCACTTTTATGATGATAGATGCACTTTTATGATGGATAGATGCACTTTTATGATGGTTAGATGCACTTATGATGGTTAGATACACTTATGATGGATAGATGCACTTTTGATGGATAGATGCACTTTTATGATGGATAGATGATGCGCTTTTATGATGGATAGATGCACTTTTGATGGATAGATGCACTTTTATGATGGATATATGCACTTTTGATGGATAGATGATGCACTTTTATGATGGATAGATGCACTTTTGATGGATAGATGCACTTTTATGATGGATAGATGATGCGCTTTTATGATGGATAGATGCAATTTTGATGGATAGATGCACTTTTATGATGGATAGATGCACTTTTGATGGATAGATGATGCACTTTTATGATGGATAGATGCACTTTTGATGGATAGATGCACTTTTATGATGGATAGATGCACTTTTGATGGATAGATACACTTTTTTGAGCATCAATCTGTTGGTTGCAATTCACTGCCATTATAAAGCTCGGAAGCATCAGGGTGTTTATTAATATAACTCTGATTGTATTCGTCTGAAAGAAGAATGTTATATACACCTAAGATGGCTTGAGGGTGAGTAAATCATGGGCTAATTTTCATTTTAAAGTGAACTACTCCTTTAAGTGTCCAAAAAAATATTATTACAATTATATTGAAGTTCACATTATATTTGCATGAGGTGACTGACCCAAACAGCTTATTTAATCGCTTGTATCACTTCATGATTTCTATATTATTTACTAGTATCTGCAAGTCAATAGTGCAGAAATAGGCCTAGCAGTTTACCTTTGGCCCACAGTGACCATGTCCTTAGAGCTAACCGGGCTTCACTTCTTTCCTTCTTCACACAAAACATGTCTGCAACTTTCAACAAATCCCTGCTATGTGTCCAACGCTTGAACAACTGTAAAGAGAAGTAAATACACATAGGTAAATTAGATTCAATTAAAATAAATGAAAGCACTTAATATTCAGCAATATCATTGATTTGATTGCACTGACACCATTGGACGAGAACTGAATTGTGCTCGATGATGACGTCACGTTTTTTTCCAGAGCTTCTTTATAGCTGAATTGAACTCATTCCATAATTGATGATTTTTACACAGATATTGCACCAAACTGAATCAACACTGAACTGATTTCAACTGAATAATGACACTATTGTCTTTTTAGAGCTGCTTCACAGCAGAATTGAAGTTTGTTAGCATCACTGCTCATTATTTCCATGTTTATCACTGTAAAACTGCTTTCAAACAATCTGTATTGTATAAAGCACTATATAAATTAAGGTGTCTAGACATTACTTTTCTGGATTCTTTTTTAATTTTATTAAAATAAAAATAACAAATGAATTAATTGTAACTTAATTTTTAAATATTGTTTTAAAATAAATATTTGTAACAATTTATAATAAACTATTTTTAATTATAGACCCTCTTTTTGCATTTGAATGCAGTGTTATTTTAGTATAATTGATATACTATTATACTTTTTGTTGTTATGATATTGAATTAGATTTTATTTATTATTTTTTGTTTACATTTAAGTTTTTAGCTTTAGTTTATTTAGTTTTAGTAACTTCAACTAAATAAAAATAAGAAATGTTTTCTTGGCAACTAGCTGAAATTTTTATTTACATTTTTTTTACATTTAAACATTATTCAATTTGATTTGAGTTCATATCAGCTTTCTTTCAAGTAAGGAAATCTAGACCTAATTTTTAAATTACATGCGATCAATCAGCCAAATGACTGATAAAATATAGAAAATTTTAAAAAAGAACTAAAATCAAACCTTGTGAAGTAATCTGTTGTTAAATGTTTGAATCGCTCCACATTCTGTGGCAGCAGTTCTCCAGCGATGAAAAGCTCTTCTCTGATAGATGATGAGCTTGCTCTCCGTTGTACACTTCTTCTGCTGACCCTGGATCAGAGCTCTTCTCCACTGCATGAATACAGCAGCCAACAGTCTCATCTCACAGCTGGACTGGAACCAGGCCTCTCTGTACCTCAGTCTTTGCTCTGAGACTGTGTGTCTGGACCATGCCAGCAGAACCCTACATGGAGAACAAGTCCTGATAAAGCCAAAAGCCTGGCATCCACATATAAATGCAATGCAAATGACAGCACAGAAATGCTTTTCAGTATTTATTTTTTCAGTATACTTTTCCCGGTTTGTTGAGGCAGAGGTTGGTATCACATGCATTGTTAGCTAGCAGGTTTGAAAAAAAAAATTGCAAACAGTTTTACAAAAAGAATGATTCAAAAAGAACAAAGAAGCATCACAAATAGACAAAAAAAAGAAAGTCATTGCTGTGTGTGTGTGTGTGTGTGTGTGTGTGTGTGTGTGTGTGTGTGTGTGTGTGTGTGTGTGTGTGTGTGTGTGTGTGTGTGTGTGTGTGTGTGTGTGTGTGTGTTTTCTCATCTGTAAACCAGCAGCTTTGACATTCTGCTAAATATTTCATTTTGTGTATCATGGAAGAAAGAAAGTCATATGGGATTGAATAACATGAGGGTAAATGATGACAACATATTCATTTTTGGGTGAATTACCTCTTTAAGGCAAGACACTATATAGACCAAATCTGTTTTGTTTTTTCATGCACTGGTTATTTTGAGATTTTGGGATATTTTGCTTCCTTAAGCCTTCTTTCAGAGCCAGAAATCTACACTTATGATTTTTTTTACCTGGCTTTATACAATGTTCTAGAAATGTATGCAAATTAGTGCATATATGTATCTAGACAATGCCTCACTTGCATATTTAAACATAACACTTCAGAAAACTTGCAATACAAAACCATTTTGCAATTCTTAAATTAAGTAATCAACAGGCGGAAGTCTGGTAATATCTATTAGATTACATCTTTTACTGTATTCCCTTGTGGTGTCCCAATCTCACCTCCTCTGCTGTCTCTGTGTACAGTGTTCTCTGCTCCAGACACTCTGTCTGAAAGCTGCTTTCCAACGCAGGAACATGATCTTCATCGTCTGCATGATGTCTCTCTGCTTTCTGGCTCGTGAGATGTGCTGTCTCCACCGATGCATCACCAGTTGAGCCCTCTTCCTCTCAACAAGTGGGTCTGGGAGCTGCCAGAGACAGAAAGCTCTCTGCGTCCTGACCTCCTCCAGTTCTCTGCTTACGCACAGCTGCCCTGACTGATGCCTGAACTCATGAAGCCACTGAGACATACATCTGGAGGTAGCATAGAACAGAATCTTTAAAGACGTCACCATGGAATGTTTTTTATTGAAGGTTTTTAGGAGCATTTAATAATGTTTGCGCTTATATTGGCATAATCAACCTCAATAGTTTAATTCAGCTATTGGGGAAAAACAACTTCCCCCAAAAATCGTTCATTTATTTGTTTATTTATTTACTTCTTATGTGCTTATTTACTTCCTTACTGACATTCAGCCCAAAACATTTGGCAATTATTATTATTATATATAATCATAAACATTCTGTCATGGTTTTGGTTGTTTGTGTTCAGAGATTCTTAGCTTGAAGATTATTTTGTTCTGTTTTTCATGGTTTTCCATTTCTTGTTTAGTTCTCGTTTTCTTGGTTGTCATGGTTTCTATGTTCTCATTTGTTCCCTTAGTTACTGATTATGTTCACCACCTGTTTCTTGTTCAGTTCTCTTTGTCTTGTGTATTTAGGGTACGTTTACACATCAACGATGTACAAAAAACTGAAAAGTTTTTCCGTTGTGTTTTTCGTGTACAGGCGACACTGTTGTCAAAACGATCACCGTTCCTATGGATCCGCGAAAACGATTAAAAACGCTTTATAATTCATGCCAGGCCAGTAGTTGGCGATGTCACTTTGTAAAGAAACACTACGCAGCCTATAGACTAAACACGTAATATACATGTGCATGATGTCACTGTTTTCACAAATGTGCTTTTTTTTGTAGTTTACACTGAGACAATGAATGTATGTGTTTTCAAAAACGTGCACTTTAAATGCCCTCAAAATGTCGTTGTCATGCAAATGAACAGCCAAAACGCATAAACAGTTTTCAGTTTTTAGAAAGTGGTGTCGTATAAATGCCCCATTAAACCCTCAATTTGATTCCTTGAGTTTGAATTATCTCCTTTCTTTCTGTGTAAAATAAAGTAATATTGCTACAAATAGATCCCCTGCTCATCATCTCTGACCTGTTGTGACACATTCTTGAGTAAATCCAGAGTACATTTGGATAATAATCACTCATTATTGGTTTATATAAATATTATGCCGACCAATTCCGCATTTACAGTATTTGATCTGAAAATACAGTAAGAACAGTAATATTGTGAAAAACAATTAAAATTTTAAATAACTGTTTTCTATCTTAATGCGTTTTAAAATTTAATTTATTCCTGTGATGCAAAGGTGAATTTTTAGCATCATTACTCCAATCTTCAGTGTCACATGATCCTTCATAAATCATTCTTATATGCTAATTTGCTGCTCAAGAAATATTATTATCAATGTTGAAAACAGTTGTGCTGCTTACTCACACGTAATAACCTAGAATACTGTCTAACACTTGATGGCTGCCCTGTCAAGTCTTCGTCGTCGGTTAGGAACCTGGGTGTGCTCTTTGATAGCAATCTTTCATTTGAAAGTCACGTGTCTAGTACCTGTAAAACTGCATTCTTAAAATCTTAAAAATATATCTAAATTACCCATGTTCTCATTGACAAATGCGGAACAATTAGTTCATGCGTTCATGACATCAAGGCTAGATTATTGTAATGCTCTACTGGGTGGTTGCCCTGCACGCTTAATAAATAAACTACAGCTGGTCCAAAACGCAGCAGCTCGAGTTCTTACCAGAACCAGGAAATATGACCATATTAGCCCGGTTCTGTCAACACTGCATTGGCTACATACATACATTTTTTAAATATTGCTGATTACTTACAAAGCACTAAATGGTTTAGCTTCCCAGTACTTGAGCTCTTAATGCATTATAGTCCTTCACGTCTATTGCGATCTCAAAATTCGGGCCAGTTGATAATACCTAGAATATCAAAATCGACTGCTGGCGGTAGATCCTTTTCCTATTTAGCACCAAAACTTTGGAACAATCTTCCTACCATTGTCCGGGAAGCAGACACACTCTGTCAGTTCAAAGCTAGATTAAAAACACATCTCTTTGACCTAGCATTCACATAATACATTATAGACTTATATAATTCAATGTTTAGGCTGCATAGATTAGGCCAGCTGGAACTGGGAACACTTCCCTTAAATCCTGATGTACTCGTTACATCATAAGAAGAATGGCATCTACGCTATCTTTAGTGTCTTTGTTTATCCCGAGGTTTTCCTGCAGCTTGCCGGATCCAGGTCGTATCCAGATCTGACTAGGACCTTCGCCTGGACCCGATGACAATGCAGTGCTGAAGTGCCAACTAGCCTCTTCCTATGGAGGATCCCTTTACCACTCTACAGATAAAGCATTGTGGGGAATTCGGTTCGCGTACAGAACCCGAAGTGATAAAATTAAATAAAATTCTGTATCAAATTTATAGGCAAGACAAGTAGTTTGTTTAGGCATGGTTTGTAGGAACTATAAACCTGCGCACATATTCAAACGCACATAACTATAGAATCAATTCTTAATGCCCATGTAAACGCCATCAGCGTTTCTCACAGGTTCACGTTTAAAGTCTGTTCAGAGAGAACGGTGTCGTCTTAGCGGCCCCTAATTTAATAACAAATGATAATTTCAACGGAAGTGAATCAATCAAAACTAACTTTAGCTGGAAAATAACATTATTCAAGAACTGCTATAAAGCCAAAACAATCTCTGTTACCTTAAATTATATGTTTACCTCTGTAAAGCTGCTTTGAAACAATC
This sequence comes from Meda fulgida, assembly GCA_030578275.1. Taxonomy (NCBI): domain Eukaryota; kingdom Metazoa; phylum Chordata; class Actinopteri; order Cypriniformes; family Leuciscidae; genus Meda; species Meda fulgida. The sequence continues at coordinate 7,014,423 of CM060623.1, forward strand.
TACATTGTTAAAAGCGCTATATAAATGATGATGACCTGACTTTTTTATTTATTCATTTATTTTTTTTAAACTAGGATACTTTTTTCAGGATTCTTCGATGAATAGAAAGTTAAAAAATATGTATATATATATATATATATGTATATATAGTTTAAGAATCAGCCAATGAAAAATCCTTATGATACACTGTGCTTGTCTCATTTCCACACACACACACACACACACACACACACAAACACACACACACACACACACACACACACACACACACACACACACACACACACACACACACACACACACACACACACACACACACACACACACACACACACACACACACACACACACACACACACACACACACACACACACACACACACACACACACACCTGTGTTTTAAGACTCTTTGGTGATAATGCTGAGATCTTCTGAAATATTTCTCTGCCTGGCTCCACATGAGAAATGTTCTTCTCTTCATGACAATATTCCTCCTCTCATCATACTCACACAGAAGAGTCTGTCGATGGGCCCTATCTAAAATCACAAGAACATGCATGTGCATTTATTGGTTTATTAATAGTTATTTGTTATGTTATAATGCATACACTCAATACACTGCAATATTGCATTGCAATGTTCACTATAAGGCAATATGTATACTTTTTGCATTATATATACATATTAATATATACAGGCCTTTTAAGGGAAATGTTTAAACTACAGTATGACAGAAAAGCAAGAAAAAAAAAATCAATGATACAAATATGGCTTAATTCAATGATGATTTCGACTCACAGTTTTCATGTTCTCTCCACTGCTGTAAGATGACTTTGACTCTTAGGTGGAGTCTGTGTTGTAGTATGCTGTTGGAGAGCCGCTACTGAGCACAGATGATTCTCCACTGACAGAAACAGACACGCAAGTCTGTAGTGTGAAAAGAACAGAGCTGATGCCCGCCTCTGCTTACAGACCTGCACACACCTCAGCCATGCCCAAAACACTCTTAAACATACAGACACACACCAACACACACTATCGTTAACATGCACTTCACATTGAGTTTCACATCTCAGTCCATGTTACAGATAAAACAAAGCAAAATGTTTCATTTAAGGTTAAAACAAGTGGTTGACCATTTCAATGACCAATGCTGTCATTAATATATCATTAATAATATATTAATAAATAATAAAAATAAAAATACAATGAACACTTGTTTAGTATATCATTAACATACTAATGTAATTTTTGTTAATATTTTGAATTATATTTTATTTCTAAATTTTGTTTTTATTTTTATTTCAGATAAAGTTTTTATTAGTTTTTTAAAAATGTCTATATAATGTTTATTAAGTTTTAACTGATTTACTTTTAGTTATTCTAGTACTTCAACTAAACGAAATGTTGGATTGGCAGTTCTCCTCTGGCCAACGAACAAACAGTGTATATTGTAAAAGTAAAATATTGACTAATTTTCACAACGATGTATCACCAACATGTGCAATGGTAGTGGTGCATACATTAAACACAATTGCTTTAAAACATGATAGTGACATCTGATAACCACCATAAAACAGCAAAAAATACATTCGGGCTGTCACAGATATGACGTGTACCTGTTCTGTAATGTGTGAATATAAATGGCTCTGGCAGTCTGTTGCTGGCCAACACATGTTACCCACGTGGAGAAGCTTAAGTTCAGTCTGTGTCTCTCTGCTTTTCTATCCAACTGTTCAACATCACACTTCTGCTGCTCGCAGTGCGGCCCCACGGCCTATAACACGCATACAACAAAAACAGCTCACAGAGATAAGCTACATTTGTTCACAGTCAAAGATTTAACTTTATTTTACTTCTCTAATATTGACAAAAAGACAGGTTGTTAGAATGATTTAAGCTAAAGAAACAAAATGTATCATATTTTTTTTGCCAAATTTTGTTTCTAATTTGAGAAATATTTCTTAAAATGTAATCTATTATTAATTTGAATCAATCATTCCCCATTCAAGTAGATGAGCTGTACTTGTTTGGCTACATACAGAAAATAAGCCTGAACCCATTACCATGGTGGCCATCAAGTGAACTGATTAGCCTCAAAGGGACTTGAATAAAACATGTATTAATGCTGCCATCACATGCTATCAGAATTATCATAAATACGAGTTTCCTAGTTAAAAATTGGACATGGGAAGAACGATTGCTACTGTGACTGGTATTCTTTATTTTTCCACAACAGCTACATTGTTTTTGTCTTGTCATTAAAGTAGTGCATATTTACATATATGAATAAACATTTGAAGCATATTGAATGTTTTATACACCATGAAAATAGCCTGTATTTGATCGAAATTCCAGAATTGTTCTAGATAGCGCGGTCAATGTTTATATGGTTGTCAATTAACAGGACGCAAAATATAATTTTGGCTTAAATAAGATTCTCAATAAATAGGCAAGAATAAACCTGGTATCCTCCATGATTCTTGTTCTTTCTGACAACAAAGCTCGTAATCACAACTTCAGAAGTGGGAAGTAGGAAATTTCCGATAGCACGTGAAAGCAACACAAGGAAGTAAAAAGGGTCCATATGAGTAATAATGGTACATTTTTACATGGTAAAACAATGAAAAATCGAATTAAAATTCTTTTTTTACATACATACTATTTACCCGTTCAACAAGTTTGTTTCCTTTGAAGAACTGGGGTTCCCACAGTCTTGGAAAATCTGGATATATGCGGTAGACAATTCCTATTATTTTTTTAATAGTAAATTTATTTTCGTTACTAAACATGCTGTTGTTTGAATCTTTTCAATAGGTTTTTTTGTAGAAAACTTTGGTAAAAAGACCAATATAAGTACAATTTTAATCTTTCTTATTATGAAAAGGTAAAATGGCCATTTGTATATCAAGAAAGGGGACAATTGAAAAGGAAAAAAAAAAAGTTTTTAGTCAGAGATAGAATAGCTTTAGAATGCACATATTATGATTGATTTTATTTACAAAGTAGAAGGTTTTAAAGACTAGCTAAAATGGAAAAAATCTTCCCATTATTGGAGAATTGTTATATTACAAGTTGGTTATAAAAAAAAAAAGTTTTCTTTTTCTTTCTTTCTTTCTTTCTCTGGGCCTGGGGTAAAAAAATAATATAAAAGGAAATAAAATAACTATCCTCCCAATGCTGATGGAGTTTTTCTGACTATATTGATATTTATAGTTACTAGGGCAGATTCATAACATGGTATTTTTACCATTCTGGTCCATGTACAGAAGCTGTGTCTGAGTAGATTGGTGTCATGGGTAAGTGTCGCGTGCTGTTCCAACATGCGTTTCCTGCATCTCTGCCAAACCATTCTTTTCCATTGAATGACAGTGTGAAAAATCACCCTCCTTTCCTATAAAAAAAAAAATGTGTACAAAAATCAACAAAACTACTTTTCTCATTGCTCATCACCATAGTTTAATACTTATTAATTCACCCAAAATTAAAATTTTGTTCATTTTGTACCAGACACAAATTACTTTTCTCTTCCATGCAAAAAGTGTTTTTGTATGATACATTAAAAGAGGCTGGAAACTGGGGCTGTTACTCTCAAACTATAATAAAAAGATCATACAAGTATCATAAAAGTAGGCTATATGACTCATAAGTTAAATTTCTATTTTTCTGATGTCATACAATATAGCTTTGTGTCAGGAACAAGTCAAAAGGTTGTTGTTAAAATCTTTTCCTCCACTGCATCACATATAATTTTTTATTTTCACAATCAAATATAGCACGTTAAGACAAGTTGCACAAAGCTATTGTATGGCTTCTGAAGACGTCAAATATATGTATGGACCACTTTATATTATATACATATCAGTTTTGGATCTTGACACCTTTTTTCGGTCACTGCATGAAAAAGAAAAGAAAAGACTATATATTGCATAATATCTACTTTGGTTTCAGCAGAAGACAGACAGTTATACATAATTGGAACAACATGGAGGTTACTAATTATTTACGGAAAACTCATTTTTGGGTGAACTATTTTAGATATATTAACTATGGCTTTGGCTTAAAGAAAACGTCTCAGGTTACATATGTAACCATGGTTCCTTGACAAGAGTAACGAGACGTGGAGTTCTGGAGTTGACTCTATGGGAAATGCCCTCAGCGTCACTGGTGTCTGAACATGTACCAAACATGTAATTTTATTGGTGGACAGCAGTCTATGAAATCATGAGCAGAGCGCACTGCAGTGCAAGAGGATGCCTGCAAAATACGTCTACTCCATCTACATCTACTCTTTTGTCTGAAGGAGACGTGCAGGCAACCCGATGCAATCCATAGTGGGCATAGAAAAGAATGACTCTACAGATCACCTAGCTGGAGTCAAGGGCTTCAACAAGGGCTTCAAGGGCACACATGTGACTCATAGACTTGGAGCCACTCCCTCAGCTCAATTTCTCTTATAGCTAGAGAAGGTATATCAGCTCCTGTGCTCTACATATTTCAAGGGCAGTCCTGGCCTTTACAACCTCCCTCCCTTCCTTGCAGGGCAGGTAAAAAAGAGAGTCCCCTATACTCAGGAAGGCGGAAATGAAGCAAGGCATAATGCAGTGTGCCCAGTAATCCTCATACATAGACTCTAGACCCAATTAATTTAAAGGGGAGCTAGGCCCTACTTAACAACAACAATGCAACTGAGGAGGAGCAGCTCATGCCATGCCTTGAGTAAAGGTACTCTGAGGTCAGCTACAGCTAGTGCCTCAAGTCTATTTGGCACCAGGCCATAGTATGTGACAGATAACAAGGAGGGACACCCTCAGGCAAACTTCCTCCCATCATTAGCATTGACCATAGTAGAGCATCCTCCCAAAGGGGAGTGATATCCCTACCTCATGGGTCCAACATTAATTGGAGAGGGGGATCAACGAAACAGAGGGAATCTCGAGAACCTACTTAGGGAAGCCTACTTCTGTACTTTGCCAAAAAGGAAGGGAAATAAAGCAGGGCATAATGCAATGTGCCCAATAACTCCTACCACCCTGCTGCGGGGGAGAACAGTCCCTACTTAAAATACCCAATGTCATTGGGGAAAGTAGCACACACCCCATTATAGCTATCAATTAGTTTTATTAGAGCACCTATCCAAAGGAAAGCAAAACTCCTACTTCAGAAAGCAGTAATAGTTAGTGTAGCAATGTTCAGGGAAGAAGGAGGCGGGAACCGGCGAACCATCAAAATATAGTTTATTTAAAATAAAACAAACAAACGAAAATACCGCCAGCAGCCCCTCGCGGACGACTGCTGGCTAAAGTAAAATAAATATAACTGCTAGCAGCTCCTCGCGGACGACTGCTGGCTAAAGTAAAATACAAAAACAAAACAACTAAAATACAGGCCTGTTCCTCTCTCGATCATCAACGTCGTCGCTCCTCCTTTATGCTTCCGCTCCTCCGTGAGAGATGCGAGACCGGTGTGCTTTACAGGTGTTGCTCATTAGCAATCGCACCACCGGCCTCGCGCCGTTCTCTCACGTCCCTCGGCCGTCCTGTTCGCCACATACCCCCATCGCCCCTCACAGGCCGGGGGGTACCCACGAGCCTGTGCCTACTCCCCCCCGGCGGCGGCGATCCCTGGGGAGTATGGACAGACAAACCGAGGGAAACGGAGACGGAAGCATGAGGGGCGACAGATCGAGAGAGGGGAGAGAGGAAAAAAAAAAACTTGGTCCGGTTCCCACAACGCGCTGCCATCTGGTCCCCCACCAGCTAGGCGATCTCCTCCGCGGTGCCTGGCGGTGACGCTGGGTAGCCCTCAGTGGACGGCTCGACGCTCCTCCGCCGCCCGGTGGACGGCGACGGCTCCTCGGGTGCCTTGGGCAGACGGCAGGAGTCCCCCACTCCCTGCTCCTCCCCTTCACTGGTGGACGGTAGCAGGCTCCGGCCCACGGCGAGCGGCGGCGACTCCTCCTCTCCCTCCCGGATGGCAGCCGCCCCTCCAATACCCAGGCGGCCGGCAGCGAGCTCGACCGTCCCACCGGCAACTCACTCCAGCGCACCGCCTCGAGCGTCCGTGGCCGCGAGTCCCCCGCTCCCTGCTCCTCCCCTCGCTCGGCGGATGGCAGCAGGCTCCGGCCCACGGCGAGCCGCGGCGACTCGCACACCATGCTCGATGGCACCGCGGATTCCCCACATCGGCGAGGACTCTCTGACAGCGCGTTCCTCCCTCTTCCCGGGTTTCGGCACCAGTGTAGCAATGTTCAGGGAAGAAGGAGGCGGGAACCGGCGAACCATCAAAATATAGTTTATTTAAAATAAAACAAACAAACGAAAATACCGCCAGCTGCCCCTCGCGGACGACTGCTGGCTAAAGTAAAATAAATATAACTGCCAGCAGCCCCTCGCGGACGACTGCTGGTTAAAGTAAAATACAAAAACAAAACAACTAAAATACAGGCCTGTTCCTCTCTCGATCATCAACGTCGTCGCTCCTCCTTTATGCTTCCGCTCCTCCGTGAGAGATGCGAGACCGGTGTGCTTCACAGGTGTTGCTCATTAGCAATCGCACCACCGGCCTCGCGCCGTTCTCTCACGTCCCTCGGCCGTCCTGTTCGCCACAGTTAGGTTACAGTAAGTAATAGTTTAAAAAAAAACAAGGAGATGTGAATTCCACATGTTCCGTTCAACTTGCTCTTCCTTGAAGGGGAAGCCTATTACCTTTTATTAGCTGTAGAGGGAGAAAATTAAACTGAAAGCAGAGCATAATATAGTGGGCCCAAAAAATGATCTGAAATTTTTTTGGGCCCACTATATTATGCTCTGCTTTCAGTTCAATTATACTATGAGCACTATGAGCACATACTATGAGCACAGGGAGCAAAGAGCGGAGGACGGCTCATTTCCTGACTTAGCTCGTCAATGGGTCTTGATAACACATTCCAAAGAGAGTGACACCAACACAGTCACCACAAGTTGAAGGAGGTAATGAAGAGGAGGGGACAATTATATTATAGTAAACTCATCCCGTTTGCTCTATCCTAAGGAACATTAGAGCAGTTCCTCAAAGGTAGCATGCAAAATGCTGACCTCCCAAACCAGCATCACAGGCTACAACCTTCAGGGCTGCTCCTAATACCAGACAAAGAACCTTCTTACATGAAAGAGGTATGCAAGGACGGGGACATGCATTCAGCTATCCAATGCACTGATTACCTCGGTTCAAACATTTTGGAACCATTGGAAGCTTGCGCACCCTTGCTAAGGATCGCTCATGGCCCACTAGAAAGCGCTTGTCCAAACAACCACAAGCAACTTGACATTTCTCACGTGACCAGGCCAAGTTTAACCTGTGCGTGGTGCGGGCCATCACATCCAATTATTCCACGTTTGCAGGGCTGGTGGGAGGAGCAGACTCAACAGAAACATCAACATGTTCTTCCCCAACCACATTCAGTCCCTCAGAACTGGAGGTTGCCAGCAACATGCTTTCTGCTGGATCAGAGGAATCCTTAGAGCCTCTGGATCCAGCAGATCGCTTGAACAAGCTTAAGGGGTCTGGAAAATACTAATAGTTACTGCTTCCCCAAACTCCTCAGCCAGTTCAACCTGCGAACCCCATGAGTGTAGACGCCACACAGCCTCAGCAGCTGCAGGCCCTGACCCACAAGGCGCAGGAGATTGTCCCTCTACCCTCGAAAAGATTGACAAACGTGAATGGAGCCTTCTTACTGTGAACTTGTCACAGTGCACATCCAACTCCCTTGAGAGTCCTTGGATATAAGAAAGCATATACATGGAGAAACACACTGTCGAAAACTCTTGCTCCCACTTGCCATTATTGTCCATGTGCTCATAAACCAAAAGCTCCTGAAGACAAAAAAGCTGATGATGTATTTTGCAGGAGTATTTTATGTATTTTACTCATGGGTGTTCCGCTCATGATGTCATAGACTGCGGTCACCCAATTAAATTGGCGTGTTGCTCTGTACATGTGTTCAGACACCAGTGGCGCAGAGGGCATTCCCCATAGCTCCATGTTAAAGTTCCACTTCAAAATAGCCTGGGAAAACACAGAGAACTTCCGGCAAATTTAGATTTGCTCTGCAAGTTAGTCTGGCAAAGAGCTCATTCAAGCCCATTTCCAATCCGTCAAATGAAGGCACCAATCAGAAACGTTGGGGCGGGCTTTACACGATGACGACAGCCCAGCGACGGTGAAGCAGATTTTGTACATTACAAAGATGGATGCCGCCGTGGAACATCACTCGTTCGAATCAGCTATCCCGTCTGTTTTAAGCGATTTGAACCTTTCCTTTTTGTTAAAACCCGAGCAAAGAACAACACTCGGAGATGTTTCTCTGTCGCTCTGCATACGTCATCTCCTTCAGCGCTCTGATTGGTTTAGGTCTATCCAGAGGCATTTGAGCGACGTCCGTTGGTGACGCCCCTTTGGAAATTATTTGTCTTCGAAGCTTTGCCAGACCATAACTCAGTTACTTACTACTGAGAATGGTCTGGTTTTAACCAGGCTAACTTCAAAAGGAAACAATGTGTGAAAACATAAAACCCCAATTTTTACCATGGTGAAGCCATTTTATCAAAGTTGGCATAGTTACTATGGAACATAATTTCTGCCAGTGGACCAATATAATTTTTTTTGTTGATTAAGAATGAATTTACCCAGTGCCGGACAGCCCTGCAGTGCATTTGTGTATGAGCTCTCCACACCCTGAATGCCACAGTCAGGTCTTTACATCTCCTGCTTTTTCTACAGAGATCCCCCTGTAGTCTCATCTCTCTGTTAGTGTGCACTACACTCCTCCACTGGGAAAAAGCCAGACTCAGATCAGGATGCATCATCCTGCCGAGGGCTCTTAGTAGCACAGCCTAAGAAGAAGAAGTAGCAGATTTAAACAAATAGAACTGATTGCTGAATTGACTCAGTTTGGTCCCGTACTATTAATAATACAACAGCAGAAGCAAAGCTGACTCTGGATTAGAACCGTTATACTATTAAGTTTTAAATGTAAATTTGCCACCAGAATGATCCAAAAACATGATTTATTCGGTGGAAAGAATCAATACTCAGGTTATAACAACGAATAAAAAGCCATACAAATCTAAACTCCTAATGTTAAACTGCAATTTTGTTTCTCAAGTAAATTTAGTGGTTTAGATAGCTTTAATGGTAAGGCTTAAACCGCAAAATAAATAAATATTACTAGATTTAATACAAAGTGCATGTTAAATATCAGGGAAATATTATAAACAAAAGATTTATGTATAAACAATATAAATTGATTGATTGATTGATTGATTGAACAATACCACCTTTGATCTGCTAAGTCTGCAGTGATCATAGGAGCCCCAGAAACAACTATGAGCCATTCTCTCATCTCCTGGGTTTTCATATTCCTCAGAGATTTTACTGCAGGGGAAAAAAGAACCAAAGTAGAATGGTCTTTTGTCTTTAATTTAAACTATGTATAAAAATTATTGTAAAATTAAAATAAAATTTTGTAGCTAACTAACCTGATAAATGACAGCAGAGATCTGTGCTCCTCTGATAAAGTCCATGACATGTGCTTGTGCTGTGATTCTGTGGCCTGTAGAGTGCAGTGTTGCTCTATGTGTGTCAACACACTTCGCTCCAAACTATCATCTTCTGCTGTGCGGTTTTTACATTCTACCAGAGAACCCTGATTTATGATTAAACATCCATGATGAAAAAAAAAAAAAATCACAATATGCTTATTGAGAATACAAAACCTGAATAAATCAATCAATCACCTTTTTTGTCAATGATACTAAAATATTAGCAGTATTGTGGTGCTTTTGAGACCTCCAATCTGATTTAAAAAGTCTTGTTCTAGGTTTTAAGAGTTCTGCTATGGTCTGGGTCTGCTAGCTGGAAAAATGCTAATTTAAACAAAACAAACAAAATCCACGCAATCCTTTTGAAGACAGTTTAGGTGTAGAGATCTGCTCCACTGCTGTAAGCATGTCTTGAGTGTCAGAGCCTGTCTGTGATAACAGTAATGCAGAAGCAATGCACTGCGGTGAACCAGTGTTCCCTTTCGTTGTCACTCCGAGTTACGTCGGATGACGACGAATGGGGTTTCGCTTAGAAAGCCTGTCAGCTTCGAGTATTACAAAACGAGCCAATGGCAAAGAAATGCCATGGGTCTGCGGAATTTGCATAACGTAACTCCGCCCCACCTCGTGGGTATAAAAGGAGGACGCTGGCAACATGCAGTTATGTTTTCGCTTCGGAGCCAAGAAGTCCTCTTCACTCCTAAAGCCATCTCTGAATTCGTCAGCTTTTTACAAACGAGTTCCTCTGGTGTTGGTGTTTGTGGGCGATTCCAGCGAGCGCGCGCTTCCTGCTGATCTGTGCAGTGATTTTGCCAGAGAGTGCGTGTCTCCCCGGCCGCCTCGACATCAGAGTGTTTCTCTCTCACTAAAAGAGCTTGCACGCGGCACGTCTTTTTAAAGATGCCTCGCCCGTGCACTTCTGGTTGCGGCAGATATGTGTCTGACTCTGATGGGCACGAGCGCTGCTTGGTGTGTTTGGGCATGGATCACGCTAGAGCAGCGCTCGTGGATGAGTCATGTTCTCTCTGCGGGAACATGACCATCGCGTCACTAAGGTCGAGACTCAGTGCCACACCCCGATCTAGTGCTCCCCCGAGGAGTACTACTTCGGCTGGTGGCCAGGGTGACCTGAGGGTAACGGTCTGGAACCAGGCGCCGACTATGTGTCCGCGACCCCAGCCCCCCTCCTCAGTGACGGTGCCCTACTAGTGAGCCTCCGATTCTCGCGGGACCTTCGGGTGCCCCGCGGGTTTCGGTTGAAGCTACAGAGGAAGATGCCATGTCTGTAGCAGCATCACAAGGTGGGCTTGATTCTTCCGGAAGTGAAGATTCAGCGCAGCTGCCACCTTCCGGTGTGCATACGGCTGTGCCTGATTCGGATCCGGAAATGACGGCCATGCTTTCCCGGGCAGCCGCGAGCATTGGTTTAGAGTGGAGGCCTCCACCCTGTCCCGAGCGCTCGCGGCTGGACGATTGGTTTTTGGGTAAGGCTGCCGACCCCCGTGGTCCACGGCAAACCCCAATACCATTCTTCCCGGACGTGCATGATGAGATCTCGAAGTCCTGGAAGACCCCCCTGTCTTCTCGGGACCGCTCGCTGATCCCATCCGCCTTTCCTCCCCTCGATGAGGCGGCCGCCCGTGGGTACACTGGGCTTCCCCCGGTTGAACGCTCTGTTGCGATGCAACTGTGTCCTCAGAGTGCTTCTTCTCGGGGCGAGCCTAAGCACCCATCCAAGGCCTGTAGATTTTCGTCTACCCTGGTGGCGAAGTCTTACAGAGCGGCGGGACAGGCGGCTACCTCTCTGCATGCTATGGCCACTCTGCAGGTCTACCAGGCCCAGATGCTCAGAAACATGCACGAGGGCAGGGCAGACCCAGGGCTCTTCAATGAGCTGCGTGCCGCAACCGACCTCGCTCTCCGGGCGACGAAGGTAGCCTCACGCTCCCTGGGTCTGGTGATGTCCACCGCGGTGGTCCAGGAGAGACACCTGTGGCTGAACCTGGCTGACATGCGGGATTCCGAGCGGACTCGTCTGCTCGATGCGCCCCTGTCCCAGGCCGGCCTCTTCGGCGGCGCAGTTGAAGATTTTGCCCAACAGTTTTCAACTGCACAGAAGCAGACTGAGGCCATTAGACACATTCTGCCCCGCCGACCCGCTGCTGCCTCGTCGTCGGTCGGGCAGACGCCTCAGCCTGCTTCCCGCCGAGGGCGCCCTCCTAAAGCTCCCGCCCCTCCCGCTAAGCCCAAGCAGCAGCCTCCACCCGGGCCGACGCGCGGAGGAAGCCGCAGGAAGGCGCCCCAGCCCTCTCCAGCCCCGCCCCCCGCCAAGCGCCGGGTCAAGCGGCGCTCCTGAGACGGGCTGCTCAGGGATGATGTCTGTTTCGCAGGAGATGGTAGCAGGGCCACTCCTTCCCCCGGTGGAGGGCCGGGGGAGAATCCTTTGTTCTCCACTCCCCGCTGCTCACCCACGGGTGGGCAGCACCCTAATGTGGTTAAAGACAGAAACAAACCTCTCATCCCTGAGCACGCAGAGTTCTCGGACGACCCAGAGCGCCGCCCACCAGCCGTGCTCTCCTCGTCCCCCTCTGTCCCAGAGTCGGTTGACACGGCGTGCCGCCCACGGGCCGTTTCGTCCCTGTCCCACTCTGTCGCCAGACCCCTGGCAGAGCAGGCCCCCGTGGAACGCTGGTCCTTCCCTGGCCTCCTCTGTCAGGGCGCGGAGCTTAACTGCGCCCCCACACCGGATCGCTATGCCGTCCACGTCCGGGCCAGTTACTCCGCTTCGCTGCCCCTCCGGGGGGACGCCGGTGGTCCGCATGACCCCGCTGGTACAGTTCCTGGAAGCCTGGTTAGAGCTTCCCCAACTGTCCCGCTGGGTCGCCCGCACCATCCGGTTCGGCTATGCGATTCAGTTCGCACGGTCTCCTCCCCGATACAGGGGAGTCCGCTCCACTTTGGTCGGTGGCAACGCCCCGATCATGCGAGCAGAGATTGCCACTCTGCTGGCGAAGGGTGCAATCGAGACTGTCCCTCCAGCCGAGATGAGGTCCGGCTTCTACAGCCCTTACTTCATTGTCCCCAAGAAAACCGGTGGGTTACGACCGATCCTGGACCTGCGAGTATTGAATCGCTCCCTTTACAGGATGCCGTTCAAAATGCTCACCGCCAAACGCATTTTCGAGTGTGTGCGGCCTCAGGATTGGTTTGCAGCGATCGACCTGAAGGACGCCTACTTTCATGTCTCCATTCTCCCTCGTCACAGACCGTTCCTCCGGTTTGCTTTCGAGGGACAGGCATATCAGTACGCGGTTCTCCCGTTCGGGCTGGCCCTGTCCCCTCGCGTCTTCACGAAGGTCGTCGAGGCAGCCCTTGTTCCCCTTCGGGTTCACGGGGTTCGCATCCTGAACTATCTCGACGACTGGCTGATTATAGCTCACTCTCGAGACCAGGTTTGCGAACACAGGGACCTTGTGCTCCGGCACTTAGCCCGTCTGGGCCTTCGGGTCAACTGGGAGAAGAGCAAACTTTGCCCCGTGCAGAGGATCTCTTTTCTCGGTATGGACATCGACTCGGTCGCCATGTCCGCGCAGCTTACGAGCGAGCGCGCGCAGTCACTGCTGACTTGTCTGAGACAAATACAGGGCAAGAAAGCGGTTCCACTGAAACATTTTCAGAGGCTCCTGGGGCATATGGCATCTGCAGCCGCGGTCACGCCGCTCGGATTGCTTCATATGAGACCGCTTCAGCTTTGGCTTCGCGACCGAGTCCCGAGGTGGGCATGGCAACAAGGCAAGCTCCGAGTTCCAGTGACTTCGAGCTGCCGTCAGACCTTCACCCCGTGGTTGAACCTCAGTTTTCTCAGGGCTGGTGTCCCCCTGGAACGAGCGTCGAGGCATGTTGTTGTGTCAACAGATGCCTCCACCACGGGCTGGGGCGCCATGTGCAATGGTCATGCTGCCGCAGGCTCCTGGACAGGACCCTGCCGCCTATGGCATGTGAATTGCCTCGAGTTGCTGGCAGTACGCCTTGCTCTGCACCGCTTCCGAGCGCTGCTCTTGGGTCAACACGTACTAGTCCGATCAGACAATACCGCCACAGTAGCGTACATCAACCATCAAGGTGGTCTACGCTCCCGCCGTATGTCGCAACTCGCTCGCCACCTCCTCCTATGGAGTCAGAAGCATCTGAGGTCCCTTCGTGCTATTCACATTCCCGGAGCCCTGAACCGTGCTGCCGACGAGCTGTCACGGCTTCAGCCCCTCCCTGGAGAATGGCGACTCCATCCCCAGTCGGTCCAGCTGATTTGGGACCAGTTTGGCGACGCACAGATAGATCTGTTTGCCTCCCGCGACTCATCCCTTTGCGCCCAGTTTTATTCTCTGACCGTGGGCACGCTCGGCACGGATGCACTGGCGCACAGCTGGCCGCGGGGCCGCAAGTATGCGTTTCCCCCAGTGAGCCTTCTTGCGCAGCTCCTGCGCAAGGTCAGGGAGGACGAGGAGCAAGTCCTTCTGGTTGCGCCGTACTGGCCCACCCGGACTTGGTTCTCCGAACTAGTGCTCCTCGCGACAGCCCCTCCTTGGCCAATTCCTCTGAGGAAGGACCTCCTTTCTCAGGGACGGGGCATTCTATGGCACCCTCGTCCCGATCTGTGGAACCTCCACGTGTGGCTCCTCGACGGGACGAGACAGGTTTGAGTACCCTACCACCTGCGGTGGTGGCTACCATCACTTCCGCTAGAGCATCGTCCACGAGACATGCCTACGCGTTGAAGTGGAACCTATTCGTCAATTGGTGCTCTTCTCGCCGAGAAGATCCCCGGAGTTGTTCGATCAGTCTCGTGCTTTCCTTCCTTCAAGATGGGTTGGAGCGAAGGCTGTCTCCCTCCACCCTCAAAGTTTATGCTGCCGCTATCGCCGCTCACCACGACTTAGTGGAAGGTAAGTCCATAGGGAAGCACGACCTGATCGTCAGGTTCCTGAGGGGGGCGAGGAGACTGAATCCTCCTCGCTCTCCTCTCGTTCCCTCTTGGGACCTCTCAGTGGTTCTAAGTGCCCTGCGGAGTGCTCCCTTTGAGCCTTTGCAATCAGTGGAGCTTAAGTTCCTGTCAATGAAGACAGCGCTCCTGATTGCATTGGCTTCTCTCAAGAGGGTCGGGGACCTGCACGCATTCTCCGTTGACGAAGCGTGCCTAGAGTTCGGGCCGGCCGGTTCTCACGTGATCCTGAGACCCCGGCCTGGATATGTGCCCAAGGTTCCTACCACTCCCTTCCGGGACCAGGTGGTGAACCTGCAAGCGCTGCCCTCGGAGGAGGCAGACCCAGCCTTGGCACTGCTCTGTCCAGTACACGCTCTCCGCGCTTATGTAGACAGGACGCAGTGTTTCAGGACCTCAGACCAGCTCTTTGTCTGTTATGGTGGGAAGCTGAAGGGAAAGGCTCTCTCAAAGCAGAGGTTGTCTCACTGGATCGTGGACACCATTGCTTTGGCTTACCAGCAGCAAGGTCGACCGTGCCCCCTTGGTGTGACCGCCCACTCCACCCGGAGTGTGGCATCCTCCTGGGCGCTGGCGCATGGCGCCTCGCTGGCAGACATCTGCAGAGCTGCAGGCTGGGCGACACCGAACACATTCGCCAGATTCTATAATCTCCGAGTGGAGCCAGTGTCCTCTCGTGTTCTCGCTTCAAACAGCTAGTTCCGGACCCGCTCAGGTGTCTTCGCTTGCTCGCCATTCCACTCCGCGGACTGGATACGTGCGATATTCTGCTCAGGTGAGCTTCGCCGAAAGCCCTGAGTTCCTCCAGCACCCCTGATGCTAGCGCCAGTGTCTATTGCCTGGGCGTCGGCTAGGTGCCTCCGTGTGCATGGTACCTCCCATGAGCTACCCCCACACGTGTATTTCCACTGTAAGCCTCTTTGAGCATGTGTCTTTCCCTCGGCAAGCCACCTTGCCACCCCTGAGGTTGAAATATTCCACCTGCGGCTGGACACCTCAGAGTTTCTCCATATGTTACTATCAGGTCATATGTGTATTTTCAAATGCCCCCCCCCCACTGGGTTGGTGATAATTGCATATTTCCCCTTAAAAGCTTGGGATATGCTTCCCAGTGTACCTTGGTATTCCTGTGTTGAATAGGAGTCCTTCGTCCTAAGATCTCGAGGGCTCAGATTTTTCGCAGGGCGCTGGAAGACAGCTGTGAAGGTGGCGTGATTTGACTGGTAACCCCATTCGTCGTCATCCGACGTAACTCGGAGTGACAACGAAAGGGAACGTCTCGGTTACGTATGTAACCCTCGTTCCCTGAGTAGGGAACGGAGACGTTACGTCTTCCTGCCACTTCCGCTGTTCGCGGGGATCGCCCGAGTTCAGTCTTGGCTCCTCAGCGATAAAACATAACTGCATGTTGCCAGCGTCCTCCTTTTATACCCACGAGGTGGGGCGGAGTTACGTTATGCAAATTCCGCAGACCCATGGCATTTCTTTGCCATTGGCTCGTTTTGTAATACTCGAAGCTGACAGGCTTTCTAAGCGAAACCCCATTCGTCGTCATCCGACGTAACGTCTCCGTTCCCTACTCAGGGAACGAGGGTTACATACGTAACCGAGACGTTCTCCACGCTGATAAACACCTGCCATAAGCACACAGAAAATCAGCGCCACAACATCAACGAACAGTTTAGCAACCACATAGCAACACCCTATAAATAAACTAGTGTTCAAAAGTTTGGAGTAAGTCAATTTTAGTTTTTTTTAAGTGATGAGCCTTCTAAGACTAAAGCAAGTTCCCAGGAAGGAACTCGCGGTCCTCAGATAGGCCTCAGCTGTCTGTTACCGTGCAAGAAATGAGATACCAGGGGAATCTCCATCAACGTGAATGTGGCAAGCCGAAATAGCAGCCATGTAAAATTTAAGTGTAGCAAGAGCCAACCCTGCTGAAAGATGCTCCTGTAGGAACTCAAGCACTGAACCAACCAGGCAATTACCAATACAATGTCCTTGTAGAGGGAGCTCTAGCATTAAAAATGGCTTCAAAAACCTTAGTTGAGAGACCAGATTCTAGGAGCTGATCCCCTCAGGGGCCAGACCCACCGGTTCCAAAACTCGGGTCGGGGGTGAAAGATCCCTACACCTGAGATAACAAGTCCCTCCTGGTTGGAATCTCCCACGGAGAGCCTTCCAGGATAAACACTAGGGGCCCTATCATACACTCGGTGCAATGCAGCGCGACAAGGCAAGTCTTTTTCGCTAGTTTCAGCCCGACACAGTTATCATTTTCAAGTCCTGTGCCACGTTGTTTAAATAGAAAATGCATTTGCGCCTATTTGTGCGCCCATGGGCGTGCTGGTCTGAAAACGTGGTGTGTTCAGGCGCATTGTTGGGGCGCGTTGCTATTTTGAGGCAACTCAAATGGACTGCGCCATTGGCCAACTGAAACCTGGTCTAAAGTCCATGGCGCAATATATTTTTTTGTTATTTAAAG
The DNA here is from genome assembly GCA_030578275.1 of Meda fulgida. Classification (NCBI taxonomy): domain Eukaryota; kingdom Metazoa; phylum Chordata; class Actinopteri; order Cypriniformes; family Leuciscidae; genus Meda; species Meda fulgida. Next base: position 7,031,492 of record CM060623.1, read on the forward strand.
GGCGCATTAGTAAAATGCACCTATAGACAACTGGCTTTTAAAGGGAATAGGAGATGAGACTCTGATTGGTTTATCGCACATTACGCCCAAAATACACCCATTACTCATTAAGAGAATATATAGGGACAACCCTTTTAGACCATGCGCTTAGATCGTTAAAACATGGCCCTAGGTTCGAGAACTAAACTCGGGCTGGCTCTTTCACATCAGTAGTGTGAACCAGAGGACAGTGCTGAGACTAACAAGTCCACTTCCGCTCTGTCGCACCTCTGCCAAATCAACTCCACCACATCCGGCCCTCAGCCCCAGCATCGACATCTGCCCCCAGATTCAAGTGTCTATGGATATAAACCGCCCTCAGCAATAGCATTTTGTCCTCTTTCAAGGTCTTATAAATTCTATGGGTCATATAAACATGGTTATTTTAAATTAATATAAAACAAAATAACTCAGATAATATTAACTTTGACCTCCTGATGTTGGTAAGTAACATTTTCTGAAAGATAAACTCTTTCACTAACACTTTTATGAACAATTGACAACCTTTCAAAAAAAGTGTTTGTAACTTTCTTGATTATTTGTATAAAGTGCAAGCTTTTCAAGATCTCATTTGAGTGCAACAGCCACAATGCAAATGAAGCACAGGAAAACAAGCCGACTTACCTTGAGAGTTGAGCTCTTTGTAAATTCTCCCGTACTCTTCTTAACTCTTTCCTTGCGAGTGCTTTGACGCCACATTGTAAATCTTGTCTGCATTCTACTTTTATCCTGCAGATGGCACTTACTCTCCAGACATCTCCTCGTTTCCTGCATCCTTCTTGAGACATCTCTCCACTTTCTGAAGTTTACTGCACAAATTTCAACAACAGCCATCACTCCCAGGCTGCGTTTAAGTCCATTTTTTTATGCACTTCCCTCACTAACTTGCCTCCATCTTATTCACTCAGATAACTGGGAGGTTTTATTATTATTTTTTTTGCTCCACCTACCTGCTAACATCCGTCTTAATTTTGTCTTCTGAACGTAGCAATGCCAGGAGTTCAGGCTGCATCTGTGCAAGAAATTATGTGGTAGCACATTTATTCTGTATTCTTCTGGTAAACTCCAATTTGCATTGACATCTTCACCCCAAAAAATTGATTTTTGAACCACTTGACCATACAAAAAAAGGTGGTTGCTATAGCCTTTCTATGCAGTTATTAGGTTATTTTAGATGGTTTCTTGAACTTTATTTTACATGGCTATCTGTAATACTTAATTCTGATTGATCAGTCACAACATTCCAAGGTTCCAACATTCCACAACAGCCCAAAATGTCACTAGCTACACTCTACAATAACCGCTTATCCAGGTATGTGGGGCTGGTGCATCTTTTATACCTCTCGTATCACAACACTGACACATTCTCTCTCGTATCATTCAAACGTGCATTTCCCAAAAGCATTGCAAGTCATCATAAAGACATTCACACTCAGAATAAAAAAGTTTAAAAAAAAAATACATTTAGAGGTTCAACAGTTTGTCACTGAGGCAATACACTTCAAAGGAAATCTTTGTACTCTACCTTATTTACCCGTAAAAGGTTTGTAGTAGTACCATATGGATATATTTATGTGTTCACACTAAATACAATATAGGTAGATTTAAATCCAGAAGATCATTCGTATCTTTATATATCATTATAATGTCCAGCTCTAAAACTTGATGGCAAAGCACTAAGGCATTATAGACATAAAAGTATGACTTTCTGTAAAGCTGCTTTGAAACTGTGTGTATTGTGAATAGCCCTATACAAATAAATTTGACTTGAGGTAAGCAATAAGGTTGTCTCTTTAAGGGTGTGTTTGTCATGTTTGGTTCGATTAAAATGAACCCTGGTGTGATTGCTCTGTTAGTGCGGTTCATTTGAATGAGTGTGAACGCTGCCATCCGAATACTGGTGTGCACCAAACAAGCGGACTGAGACCGTTAAAAAGATGGGTCTCGGTCCACTTACAAACAAATTCTGGTGTAGTTCGAATTAAATATAAATGCAACAGTAACAAAGACATGCAAATGAACCAAAAACAGGACATGTTGTCACAAGATGCTACCCTAAAAAGGACAGAATCCTCAAGCATACCTGTTTTTTTCTTGTCACAGTCGTGAAGTTGCCCATTATAGTTCGGTAAAGGCGTCATTTCATTTCAGTTCATTTGTGTGAGGGATTCATGCCACTGTTTTGACTCCTTTACACATTTTATAAGCTCTTCACCAGTCCTCAGCTGGTCAAAATAGCATCATATGTAAGCTACACACATTTAGCCCAGCACACAGCATTGTTTTGGATGTTCGTAAGTTCCGTCTCGAAATATACGCCATATAAACAGACCAATCCAGTTGTGAATGTATTCCTATGCATTAAGGTCTGGTGTTAAAAATGCCAATGTGAACACTAAGCGGACCAGGAATAAATGTTTTTTTTTTTTTTTTGGTCCGGACCAAATGAACCAAGCGAACCAAGCGAATGTACAGCTACAAGTGTGAACAATGACAACAGTGTCCCAGTGACAACTTTTGTACCCCCTAAAAGCACATTTCGTGTTCCATGGCAGAAAATCAGTCATCCGGTGATTGACTCTTACCGCCTCAAAACTAACTGTTTTTCTCTCTCTCTTTGACGGGATTCTGCTCTTTTCTGCCAATGGTGGAGGGAGTGAAGAAGGTTGCTTATCTGAGTGGACTGCATCAACTTCTCCAGCTTCTTCTGACGGTAACGGATCTTCCATTTCTTCCATGCTGATGCTAACAAATGCATCCTAAAGAAAGACAGAGATCTCATTGATATCTAGAGGAAATATTATGAGATATTTATAGAAGAAGAGAAGGAGAGTGGTGTTTCTAGAAAAAGGTAACAAACAAACCAGGACTTAAGTTATGCACAACTTAGATGAAACTCATGATAGCTAGCAAAGGAAAACCCTGATTCCTGTCCAAGATGGTGACTCAGGTATCCCTATTAACTCTTACTCATTGTGAGGTAACTGTAGATCTGACCCAGATTATGGGATGATTCTTACTGATAATGAACCACAGCTGTTCTGAGCAAACGTAGGCTCCTCCAGGTGGAACATGTGGTCATCAGAAAAAATTTCTGCTGGGCTGAATGAGTCGTTTTCTCAAAGCATCTGTGTTGCTCTCATTGTGGAATGAGTTATCCATGTGTCTGCTCTCATAGTGATTCTTCAACTGTAACAGAATGTGCTATTAACTTTAAGATATGAAGTTGAAATGGTTTGTTTAAACTACTGTCTAAAACCATGGGCCCTATTTTAAAGTGCCCCTATTATGCTAATTTAAAGTTTCCTAATGTTGTTTTGGAGTCTCCTACAACAGGTTTACATGCATCAAAGGTAAAAAAACGGTTTCATTTTCTCATAATATACATTTGCACATCGCCACATTTTCAATGATTCTCAAACAACTCGTCAGATGAATCAATCTCTCTAAATCCCGCCTTTCCGCGAGCTGCTCTGCTCTGATTGGCCAGACAGCTTAGTCTGTTGTGATTGGTTTACCGCGTGTCGAAAACAAAAACGGCCATTGCCATAACAAGGTCAGCTCTGCGTGTCCTGAGGCTTCCTACAACGTAAACTAAACACAGAAACGAACAATGATGTCGATTTTACCAATCAATCCAACCGCGAGTGCGATGATGTAACATTGAAAGAACTAGTTATTCAACCCGAACCTCTAACGCAAGGACGACTCGAGCAGGACGTTTCTCAGTGATACTACTCAGTTTGAGGTACATTATGAGATGTTGCAACTATAACTCCTCACCATCAGCATTAACAAGTGCATGTCCATCAACAAAACGATTATTTTACTTGTACTTATTTACTGAGTATGTTTCTAATTTATTGCGGTGAACATGTGGAAACTGTATCAATAACAGTGCATACATTAGCCGAGCTCTAGCGTGAATGGCTGATGTTCTTGCTCCATGCTTAATCTTTACTTAAAGTAGTGATGATGACAGACAATCTGCATTAATAGGCACAATTTTTGGTAATAGTGGCCCACAACTGATTAGCATAAGTATTTCAGTAAGACAGTAATAATGTTAACCAGTTAGCAGGAGACCTACACAATATAAAACTCAAAACTAAGTATTTTGACGAATCCTGCTTTTAACTCCGAGATTTGAGAAAGCCAGACCCACATCAATGTTGGGTCTGGGAACACACCATTGGCAGGGCTCAATCCGAGGGGCGGGATAAGCGGTTGTCTTTCAAATTCCCTTTGCACGCAATAGGATAGCGCTACAACCAACCAGAGCATGAAGAAGGTGACGTAGTCTGAGCGACGGACTTCAGTGCCGTTCTTTGTTCTTTTCTCAAAGAAAAGCTTAACTCTAACTTCCAGAGTCGTGGCCAAAGCCAATTTGAAAGACAGCTGTTCACCAGCAGCAGCAGCAGCCATCTTCTTTGTTTTCAAGTAGCAGGGAATTCACGCAGAGCCGTCGCAACTTTGCCATCATATGTTAAGCCCGCCCACAGACTCTATACACGATGTGATTGGCCTGACTAGAGTTTGGTTTTTCCAGCTCGCAAGCCAACGGAGGGTTGCTCTTAATTAGTAATGGGTGTGTTTTGGACGTAACGTGCAATAAACCAATCAGAGTCTCATCTCCTATTCCCTTTAAAAACCAGTTGCGCTCACACCATGGCGGATATCACTATTTCTCTATTTGCAAACGGAAAGACTGTACGCTTCTCCAGAGAGCAAACGGATCAGAGCAGACCATCTACGGGACAAGCCGGATTCCACCATATCTTTAATAATCGTTTACATTGTAATATTTGCCATGTTTTTTTGCTGCTGCCTGCGTGTTCCTGTGTGTGTAATAAGCAGAGTGTACGCACGTTGTGCACCCACCTATATTTCAGTTGCCTTAAAACAGCAACCTGCCAACAATGCGCCTGAACACACCTAGTTTTCAGAACAGCACGCCCATGGGCACACAAATGGGCACAAATGCATTTGCTATTAAAACAACGTGGCGCAGGACATGAACACGATAATGTTGTCGGGCTGAGTGTATGATAGGGCCCCATGTGGAATTATACCTTTTGACCATCCAAAAACTGTTCATCATAGTTATCAGTCAACTATGTTTTACATTTCTGAGGGATTTTCTCAGGAAACTATGCCATTGTATACAAAAAAAAAAGATTATCACAAGGGGATATTGTATTATAGAGTATTAGGTTGTTTTTCCCACCTGGTAAAAACTCTGATAGAGCAGGACATTACTTCTCCTCCTCTCCACTGCATCAGTATGAGCACAATGCATCTTTGCGACCCGTTTCAGAACATCCAGAGCTTTGTTTAAAACCCGTCTTCTGTCATGACAGCAGGCTTGAGAGAGTAACCTGAGTCTTTTGGACCATATTCTCAGACAGTGCAACAGCAGACGGAACCTATACAGATCCTCACACCTGCACATAACACACAGTGACAATTAGCAAAGAAATTAACAGTGATGACAACAGCAGTCACCATACATGTATTTCACGGCCCAACCTCCAGATGAGTCTCTTGATCTAAATCTAAACAAAGTACATGGGCTCGAAAAAACATTTAATTCTATCCATTCAGCTGAGCTCAAAATTACAGGTACAAGTCACAACAAGAGATTTTTTGTTATATCAGCTCTATCAAAAGGGTTATTACGCTTTCACAAACACAGGCATTACAAAACAGGCATACAAAAGGCAAAAGGCATAGGCATTTGACACATATACAGAGTTTATTTTCTTTACCTTTCTTCTATTTTCTTTTCATCAAAGTCATCATAAGCCTCTGGTCCCACATCAAGCTTTTCAAACAAAAAGAAATATGTAAAAGATATGTTCAGTTTTTTTAAATGAAATCCAAGTCACAAGACGTTTCTGTTTGGTTGAATATAGGTTCTGATGTCAGGTAGTCAAAATTCAGTTGTCTATTTGTCCTTACATTGAATTTTGATCACCTGACAGGGAAGTGTTTTCTCATAAATGACAAGTTAACTTGTCAATGACAGGTAAAGAGGTAAGGAACCAAGATGATGTCCGTACAGTGGTATGGGTTTTATAACAGTGTGACTGGGCCATAAGAATCAAATAAGTATACTGTACATATTTGATTCTAATTAGATCTTTGCTATCCAAATGGATAATTTGTCATCCATATTAAAACTCCACTGGTTTTGTACTGGAATGTCTTACAGGAAAACTAAAAGAAATAGCAGAGAGGGAATGAGTTTTTAAATTTATTTTTTAATGTTAATTATCATTTATCATTACAATCTAGTGTTTATTTAAAACATTTTTTTTTTTACTTGTTCCAAATAATGACATAAATTCCAGTAGGCTTCATTTAGGATATTTTCGTCATGGGATTTTGTATGCCAACATACCTGTGCAGAAATCCGAGCTTCTGTTGCAGCCAATGCTTTACACTTTGCAAAAGGTGAATGTTGATGAGATGTAAGATATTGCCCATGAATAGACAGTTCATTCCTACTTCCTGCCAGTCCTGGAGGACATTCGCATGCTCCTCTAAGAAGAACTCTTTGCATAGTTTGGTTCTTTATATCCTCTCTATGAATCACCAGTGGGTGCATTTGACTCAAATTCTCTTGGATTTCAAGCCTTTTATGAGGGTTAATTTCTGTAGGACTTTCAAAAGCCAATTTGTTGCCATCAGGCCTTGTGTCTCTAACAAAATCTTCATTTTATCCAGATTTGCCATTTGCCACTCTAGGGACTTGACTAGAGCTGAATCTTGTATTACAGCACTGAAACTGCTCATTTCTTGGTTGTCTTTTGATACCTCTAAGAATGTAGCAACTGTGCCTTTCACTTTCAGTGACAACAGGCATTGCGAGAGAGGAAACTGCTGAGGTGGATACAGATAAGTTGGGCGTTTGATGTTCCACAAAAGAGACTGCTTGTTTAGTTGTGTCGAAGTGGAGCATCGAGCAATGCAAGTTTGCAGACATCCACGAGGACTCAAGAAGCTCATGAAAGGTAGAGGAGGAAAGCCTTTCATCTTGCTTTTGAAAAGCGAACGCTTCCTTTTGGGGTTTATGAGCAACGTCTGCAGAATTAAAGCAGGTCGGCTGGCTGTCTTTCTTTGAAATTGTGGATAATGAGGAATCCTCAGTAAAATCCCTCTCTTGAGTCTTCCATTGCTCACACTTATGCTTGGCTGCTGTGTTACAACATATGAGGGCTGTAGAATCACTTGTTGTATCTCTCCTGGCGTATTTTGAGCCACTTGCACTCTCTGAAACCGAATAAATGTTCTTGTGGTGAGGAAGATCAAAAGTGCAGTCTGCTTCCCTCTTGAAGAGTGTTTGCTGAATGAAAGGCTAAGAACCAAACGTTAGTATAGAGGGACGTCTACTCAGTGGGATGTTCTTGTATAAAGTTGTGGTACTGTCTTTCTGAGCATATGGAGGCTCATCTGCGTTTTCCTCAGGCAACGGCATGATGCTTGTTATTCACATTTTGCCATTTCAATACAGATCCGTTCAGGTACCTTTTAAAGCAAGGTCTCATTTCATCAGCTCAATAAAATATTCAGGCATAACCATGAGTGCTGTATTAAAAATTGCTGAACTTCCAAACAATTAAATTAAAGATCTAATCATTTAAATGTCAACTGATTAAACATTTATATTCTTACATTTGGATAATGCAGTGGAAATTATGATAATCATTAGGCTACAGCTGTAAAGTATTTACAAAAAATCACTCACCCTTAGGGGCAGCATGTTATATTTGCTAATGCCTTCACTTTGTGTCATCTATAGTTAATGATCTGTATAAATTGTGGGCAAAACCTTCAAACTGCAGAGCTCATGTTGTGTGAGCTAAGAAGATTAGAAACAGATTACTGTACAACCAACCTGCTGGGGGTAAATTAACTGTCTAGTTCTCATTATAAGCTGAGAGACGACTTTTAAAAACTATTTTATACATTTTTGAAGAGAACATAGCTGTTGTTTGCCCATGCAAAATCCTGCACCACAATGCTAAGATGCTATGGGAATTGATGTGCTGTTCTGAGCAATAAATTCATTGCATTGGCTAATCTGGGTGGTTGCTAACTGGCCCGAATCATAAGAGCCCATTCGCAAGTCTCTATGGCTTTGTTCAGACTGCAGGTATATGTGGCCCAAATGCTACTTTTTTGCTCATGTGTGATTCAGATCTGTTTTTGTCATGACAGTGTGAACAGCACAAACCACATAGAATCTGATCTTTTCAATTCCGATTTGGTCCACTTCCCTAGTATGTGTCCATAAATCTGACACAGATACAGATTCATGCAACTTTTAAGTCCCTGTAGATCAACGTTTGTCACAATTCTGCGCTCATAGGAGTCACTTCAAAGATTTTACATACCCAAAGTTATCAAATCAAGAAAGTTTCGAAAAGTAGTCAAATGGATAGTGATATGCAACTTATAAGTATTACAGTGTCATGACAGCTCTATATACATAGATATATCATGAGTTTAAAAACTCTGCTTTCTTATTTCGTATCCTTGTCTTAGATTTTTTTATATTGCCTGTGAATAAATTCCCAGGATTCCGCGGCAGATCACACTATAAACAAACACGTAATCGCTTACTGTCATCTTTTTATTGTTCTTTTGCGCATGCGGGTCAGTCCAGAAGAGCTGTTCACACTGGAATCTGATATTATCAGAAGACAAATTATTGACAGAAGCAATACACACATCAAATTTAGTAAAAATATCTTATTTTATTTGAGAAATGCTACAAATAGCGTTAAATAGTCTGTATAATCAAATTAAATTGACAAATTTCAGGAAGAAATTTGTATTCATTGTCCATTTCATACAAAATACAAAATGTAATTTCCATGTCATCTTTAAACACTAATTACAGCAAGTTTTACAAACAGTGATGGAAAGTAAAACACAAGGGGTGTTCAATTCCCATAATCTTGATCAACCAAACATCTACTTGTAGCTTCTCAGATAAACCAATCTGTGAGGCTGGAATTTCTCTCGACAAAGTGGGCATTCGGTCTACAATAAAAGCAACAAAGAAAATTACTTCTCGTACATCATTAATGTTGAACTTTACATGCAAACACACCACAGCATTATGTAATATAAAAGTCTTGCCTTGGTATTGCACCACTCAGTAATGCACTCCCAGCAGAAGAGATGACCACAGGGAGTACTAGTGGTGTTTCTGCGCTCCTCTAAACACAAGATACAGCGTGAAGAGCGAGACGATGATTCACTGACCTGACGACTGAGAGAAAAAACAGATGTGTTAAGAAGAACGCGAATAACGCAACATAACTCTATTATTATGAAAGCTCCCCTCAAGACTCCATAATGTCACATTTATTACCATAAAACTAATGCTCAAAAAAATGACAAACAAGGATGTCTGAGATGAAGAAAAAAATTGTTATAATGAAAATATTCAAGTCACAAAAGTGAAATGTTATTTAAATGTGATGTAAAAATGTATGCAACCATAAATTATAAGTCTTGAAACATTATATTCTAGATTTTTTAATTACCAGTTACTATTTCACAATTCAGACTTTATCAGAGATTTTATAACTCGTAATTGCAAGTTTATATCACACTTCTGAGGAAACTTTTTTCTCAGAACTGCAATTTATATCTCACAATTCAGACTTTATAACGCAAAAAAGTCAGAATTCAGGGATATAAACTCGTAATTGCGAGAAGAAAGTTAAAACTGTGAGTTTATTGAATTCGCAATTAAGAAAAAAATTTATTATAAAAAAAATATTAATTTTTTTTTCTCAGAATTGAGAGATAAAAGCATACAATTGAGAGTTAAAAAGTCTTAATTGTAAGATAAATATTTGCAATTGCGAGAAAAAAATGAACTTTATGACCCAAAAGAAATATAAATACTCTTTTTTTTTAAATACTCTCTCTCTCACTCTCTCTCTCTCTCTCTCTCTCTCTCTCTCTCTCACACACACACACACACACACACACACACACACACACACACACACACACACACACACACACACACACACACACACACACACACACACACACACACACACACACACACACACACACACACACACACACACACACACACAGCCCACTTTATTAGGTACACCTTGCTAAAACTGGGTTGGACCCCCTTATGACTTCAGAACTGATCTGCCTTAATTTAACATTCCTACGAGATTGTGGTCCATTTCCAGCACACCTCAAAGCTGCTCTATTGGACTGAGATCTGGTGACTGTGGAGGCCATTTAAGTATAGTGAACTAATTGTCACATTCAAGAAACCAGTTTAAAATAATTTCAGCTTTGTGACATGACCCGTTATCCTGCAAGAAGTAGCCATCAGAACATGGGTACACTGTGGTCAAAAAGGAATGGACATGGTCAGCAAAAATGGTCAGCATGTTGTTTACTCCAAATTTCAACCCTATCATCTGAATGTCGCAGCAGAAATCAAGACTCATCAGACCAGGCAACATTTTTCCAATCTGCTATTGTCCAGTTTTGGAGAGCATATGCATATTGCAGCCTCAGTTTCCTGTTCTTAGCTGACAGGAGTGACAAACAATGTGGTCTTCTCTTCTGCTGCTATAGCCCAGCTGCTTCAAGGTTCAATGTGTTGTGCGTTCAGAGCTGCTCTTCTGCAGACCTCGGTTGTAACGATTTGAGTGACTGTTGCGCTTCTATCAGCTCAAACCAGTCTGACCATTCTCCAAACTGCCGTTCACTGGATATTTCTTTCTTTTTTGAACCATTCTCTGTAAACCCTAGAGATTGTAAATGCATGAAAATCCCAAAAGATCAGCAAGTGTCTGAAATACTCAGACCAGTCCTAGAACCAACAACCATGCCACATTCCAAATCACTTAAATCAAGAAAAAATTCCACCCCGTTCTGATGCTCAGTTTGAACTCAGTTTGAGTTGCTGCCATTAGATTGGCTGATTGTGATATATATGTACACTGTATATACATAGATACACACACACACACACACACACACACACACACACACACACACACACACACATCTATATCTATCTATCTATCTATCTATCTATATATATATATATATATATATATATATATATATATATATATATATATATGTATATATATATATGCTGCCTTGGTGAACATAGGGAACTAAAAATGTTTTAATGTTTCCACATTTTAAAAGGTACTGTATATAATGACACTGTCTCACTGTTAGGAGAGGAAGGAACAATCTTTAAGGCACTACAGCGTTACCTGGGGAGAAGGTTTCTGTGCTGTTTCCACTCCTGTCGTGCTCTCTGTCTTTGCTTGAGGTTGTTAAACTGCAGTGTGAGAGTGACGCCCAGCTGTAGAAGGGACAGCAAACCCAGCAGACGGTAACCGTTACTGATCCTTGGGTCATCGCCAGACACATTCCCCACTCTTAGCTAAAAAAAAAAAAAAAAACACATTCACAGTTACACAGAATAAACTTTTACACTAGAGGAATATGATGTACACTACCATTCAAAAGTCAGTAAGATTCTTAAAAAAATAAAATAAAAAATGAACACGTTTATTCAGCAAGGATACATTAAGTTGATAAAAAGGTGACTGTAAAGGCTTTTACATTGTTACAAAAAAAATCAATTGCTAATAAATGCTGTTCTTTTAAACTTTCTATTTTCATTAAGGAATGTTGAATAAAAGTTACAATAGTTTCCACAAAAAACTAAATTAGCAGCACAACTGTTTTCAACACTGATAATAATCAAAAATGAGATCCACCAAATCAGCATATTAGAATGATTTCTGAAGGATCATGTGACACTGAAAACGGGAGTAATGATGCTGAAAATTCAGCTTTGCATCACAGGAATAAATTATATTTTAAAATATAATAAAACATAAAAGGATATTTTAAATTGTAAAGTAAAAGTAAAACATGATATTCAACAAGGCAAAATTAGTTAAACTTGATTTTGGTGATCAGAAATTGATAGAATGGTGAAGAAAAGGCTCAAAACCTAAAGCTACACTGATATGATGAGAAGTAGGTGTTTTTTAAAGCAATACCTTACAGAAAAAGTAGCAAAGCATTTGCATGTTCTGGAGTATTCCACAGTATTCTGTGAAGCACCTTGGAGTACCAAGGTGAAATACCATGACATATGATTTTGGTTATTAATTAGTACCATATGATGTATTGAAGTACCATGGAATTATGGTCTCTAACAATCATTTTTCTTAAGGGATATAACACAAATCATCTGCCGTTATTACTGTGCTTCATTAAAGGGATTGTTCACCCAAAAATTACAATTCTGTAATTAATTACTCACTCTCATGTCATTCCAAACCCATAAGACTTTCGTTCATCTTCGGAACAAAAATGAAGATCTTTTTCGTGAAATCTGAGAGAGTTCTGTCACTCTAACTGACAGCTATACAAATGACACTTTGATGCTTCAAGAAGTTCATAAAGAGATTGTAAAACTAATCCATTTGAATTTAGCGGTTTAGTCCACATTATCTGAAGAGACTTGTTCACTTTATATGATGAACAGGTTTAATTTAGGCTTCATTCAAACATTGATCAGTGAACATAAACAGAAGCTAAACCGAACCTGCTTAACATGTGAGAACCTCATTGGTTGTTGCTAAAGCTCAAACGTGCTGCGTGAGACGAGAATGATCCTTATTGGTTCTCGTACGTCAAGCGAACATGCTTGAGACGAGCTTCCGTTTATTAATACTGATGTGCGTTGATGACTGTTTATATGAATAAATTAAATCTGGTCATCATATACAGCGATTGTCTTTTCAAAAAAATGGATTAGTATTCATATGGACTAGTTTTATAATCTCTTTATGATCTTTTTGAAGAGTCAAAGTGATAGTTGCATGGACTGTCAATAGAGTGACAGAAATCTCTCAGATTTCATCAAAAGATCTTAATTTGTGTTCCGAAGATGAATGAAACTCTTGCGGGTTTGGAACGACATGAGGGTGAGTAATTAATGATAGAATTTTTGTGTGAACTAACTCTTTAATACAGCATATAGGAACTTATTCCCACAGTACAGGTTTATTCATAATAATAAAAGAACAAAAACGTACATAACTAACACCTGCAGCTCTTTTTCCGATGTGGTAAAAGGCTCCACTGATGTAAAAGACAGCCACGTGTAGTCTGTACAGAAGAGTGATTCCCTGCTGCAGGGCGAACACAAGCGGAATCAAAGACTTCCTCTGAGACTCCGTCAGGATCCCCACAGCTCTCTGAATCCAGAACCGCACGCGTGATAGCGGGTTCCACGTTCTGCTCGTCTGGTGCTGCGAGTTCTGAGGTGCTTCTGCTTCCAACTCATTCTCGACACAGATCAAGAGCTTGTCCATAAAATAAGGCACAAACGTGTGGAAGAAGATAAGTGCCGTTCGGCGCATTCGCGAGGGGATTCTTCTCTTGCTGGGGTCCACCTGGATGATGCTGACATACTCCTCTCCCAGGGTCTGATATCCTAAATGAAATGGACAACAAAAACATGGCTCTGAAATACAACTCGTATAACAAATTCATCAGCAGTGTTGCAATACAAGCGAATAACTTACCAGATAAAGTTGTTAGAACATAGTAGGTCAGATCAGATAGCAATTCAATTTCCTTTCTGCACTGTAGCCAACGTCTGGAACCTCAAGGGGAAAAAAAAAATTAAACGAACAGCTGTATTAAAAGGGACGCATCATGGAAAACAGGATTTAAAAAATAATAATTCAGAATTGGATACCACTCTTGCAGTATGGAATATGTATACTGTGTGCACCAGTGTTATTTTAGTATTATTTATATACTGTTGTAGTATTTATTAATATTTTGAATTAGCTTTTATTTGTATATTTTGGTTTCATTTTTATTTTTTGTAAATATTTCTATTTTCGTCAGCGTGTGACTTTTTCCCAAAACTAGTTCAGCGGAAATCCCGATCAGTGTTTGGTGTAGGCAATCAGTACAGTAATTGACCTGACCAATGACATCTTTAGAATCGGCTGCAGGGCGGGATTTCCGCTGAACTGGTATGGGGGAAAAAAATAATGCGTCGTCAGCAAGTTGTTTCCAATCATGCTCTTGATCAACGCAGTCGGTGGAGAGCAACTGCGCCTGACTGCAGAATCCGACACGGCCGCCTTGCCATCACGAGATTTTTTTGACACGTCAGCATGACATCAGAGCCCACACTCTGATACATTTCTAACCGGCATGCATTTCGTGGTGATCGGTTCTGTGTAGATTTGTTACTACAATCGACAGGTGTGTGTCTCGCAGTCTGGACCAATCTTCTAGTGTGTATTCGGAGGATTATTTTATAATGCTAAAAAATCAGTTGAAACTGCCCTTAGGGAAAGTTTCTGCCCTTCTGCCCTGCCCTTGTGGTTAGGTCGGTCACCGTGATTTTGCCAAGTAAGACATGTTCCTGGATCAACATATTTTGTTGATCCTGGATCAACATTCCTGTCCCAAAATGTATTCCTTACCCAATCCCTACCCCTAGACCTAACCCTACCCATAACTTTTCCCTAAAATCAGAGGGTAATGATAGGTGAATAACACTGATGTTTAAGTACCTCACCCTGGTTCTAAGCCTAAACCTGACATAAACTGTAAACTTGTCCCTCAAATCTAATTGGTTGATTGGAAAGTTGATCCAGGATCAACAAAATATGATATCACGTTCATCGTGGTCAGGTCACCCACAGTTTTAAAATCGGTTAAGATTTTAACGGTTAACAGAAGTGTGTCCTTGGCCTAACAACAGGCCTCTCTTTCATCTTATCATTTGATCAAAGTAAAAACAGTTCAGACATTTTCACATAAAATTGGATGCCGTTTCTCCAAGATTAGCATTAGTGTTGTAATGAGGTCAAGCGCCAACAATATACATACAACACTGCTGCCTATAAACAATGTACAATAGGTGCACTTTGTGTACTTCACATATTGTGTATTTTACATAATGAGTATTTCACATATTAAATATACAGTAGAAATTATACAGTATACTGCACATTAAGCTATTATTCCATTTTGAACAGCATAAACTATACTGAAAAAGTTGGCCTTTTAATGGTCATGATTATTATGCCACACCTACATCATATTAGCATATGACCGCCCAAAATAATGTTATTTTAAAATGCCTAAAAACTAAATTATAACTGTGCAAGGCATGTTGATTTATATAGTCTTGTTGAACATAAATAGGTGGGAAAAGCTAAATAAAATTGAGAAGTGTCGAATAAGCCCTTTTAAAATCCCCAAACCATGCATTCAGTGTGCTAGGGATTGCTTTACCTGCAAAGGTGTGGACGAGCTCATTGGCGTTGTTTGTCAGGTTGTTCTGGTAGAACTCATCCTTCTGACACGAGCGGATCAGTTGCGGCTGGTTCGCAGGAACTAGAGGCATTGCTCAGTTTGGAAGACGTTAACGAGACCCTTAGAGAACGTAAATATACTAGCAGTTTATATACATCTCATTTTACAAAAATAAACACAAGGATATACAGCGTTTATGGCTCTATTTACTGGTCTAGGTCACTTACTGTGCATGCTTCTAACGCTTCCGTGTTTAATCATGTGATGTTCACGCGACCACTCCATTGGTCGGTTGGTAACAGACGCTTAACTGATTTGCGATCAGTTTTGCGGTTTGCAGTCTACAACAGCAAAATCGCCTTACTGAGCTGAGGTCAATATTTAGAAAGTGAGAATATGTCTAAATGGTTCATCATCAGATAAGTGACGGCGCAAACGAATAAATAAGTTTATCCAATCTTTTCTGGAAATGATTTACAACGACTTAGCTTCGAACAAGAAGGACATCTGTCGCATGGAAATGCAGTGAACATCACATTGGAGAATACATCTGAAACTGTGTAGAAGTTGAAGACATTCGTGAGTCTGTTTTTTATGTATCCATTGTTTTTTTTTAAATAGAGTTTGTGTAATTCCTGCACACACACACACACACACACACACACACACACACACACACACACACACACACACACACACACACACACACACACACACACACACACACACACACAAAACATATGTCTGGTTTTTTAATGTATTATCATAATACAATATTTATTCCTACATCCTCCATAAAATAATTACTACTAGGCTAAATATCAGCAAAATCTCCTTCAAGGAATGGGTTTTTCCAGAAAAGCTGAACTCATTTGAGGTAGTAGGCTATAAAAAAAAACAGTCTGAATTGAACTTTTTTCAAAAAAGATTTAACTTCATAAATCTGACCCATACCTTCAACACAGTTGACACGACTGATCAGGAGTATGGGCCTTTAGAATAATATGCTGTAAACAGGCCTATTGCATTTTTATAATGCTTACGAAGTTCCCGCCACACAGAATACAAAAATACAAAAGGTAATTGCGACTTTTACCTCACAATTCTGACTTTTTTTCTTACAATTATTTTACATCTCGCAAAAAAACCCTCAGAACGAAATATAGCCTAAACTCGCAATTGCGAGTTATAAAGTCAGTTGTGAGACATAAACTCTCAATTGTGTGAAAAAAGTTGTTTCTCTTCTTCTCAGAATTGGACTTTATAACTCACAATTGCGAGAGCAAATAATAATAATTGAGAGATAAATTCGCAATTATCTTTCAAATTGTTTTAATACGTGGCGTAAACATGCTTACATAGTTTACAACAAGGCTATTATGTTACATAGGCCTACTATTTTTCAGTGATGGCCCAGCTATCATACCATAAACAAATCTCATGCATTATCTCATTATTGCTATTAAAAAGTCACGAAATATACATTGGAAATTCACAGCTTATTCACACTTGAACTGAAACATAAAGTTGAGCAGTTTGCATTGTCGCTTCAGCTGTAACCTGTGCTATGTTGTAATAAACCAGAAATGTTGGCACATTTAGTAGGTTATGTGTTTATTCTATGTATTGAGCAAATGTAGCCTACATACTGCACAGTATGCATACACTGAGAGTAAGAATATTATGGTACTAGCTATTGACATTCCTAACACAGGCTGTCATCATCAATTATCATTCACAAAATTAAATTAATTTATGATCTGCATCATTCTATATCCGTGCACTTTCACGTGCTCTCTCTATTTAGCTGTTCACAAGTCAGGTCTTTTTACAAGGTTGCAAAACCTGTTTCTTTGTTTCTCTAATGCGTTTAGATCAGTCCGAACCATTGAAATTCTTAACACACACTAAACAACTTTATTCAGCTCTTTCCTAAAGCTGATCACGAAACCCATTAAGGTCAGATTGCAGTCTTGCAGAAGGCTGTTTACTCACAGTGCAGTCAAGGGAGCACTCTTCTGTTTACACTTGAGCAAGGGATGTCTTTCTTTCTCATTGAGACTCCCGTGTGACTTCTTGCAGGCAGAGGTGAGGTTGAGCAGAGGACAGCTGAGGAGACCTGATCATGGATGGAGCAGCAAGAGCCGTCTGAGGTAGGATGCTATGAATCATGGAATTAAAAGAGAATTGGAAATTTCATGTGCATAGAGATACTAGGCTTCTATTAGGAATGCACAAGTGTTGTAGTAGCAGATAACTCACTTTAGTTTTTAGCCAGGCCTTGGAACTGGATACGTATGAAGGTACTGCTGGGAACTGATATACTTAATTGTATTGAATGTGATCTTGTAGTAGGCCTATACTTCAAATCTTAAAAGTATTTAAAATAAAAAAAAATCTTGTACTTGCAGATAATATTAATTTACTTAACGTAACTTTTTTTGGGTTAAAATTGATCCAAAATAATTTTTTGAGCAAGTACATAACCAGCCAGTGTTCAAAACGATCTGCTTGCCTTAGCTCGATTCAAAACGGTAAGCTTGTAATAATGTTTTTAATTCCAGTGGTACTGGTGGATTTCCGCGTCTTTGCGTCATTACGTCACATCTGTACACATAAAGAAGGAGTCTCGGCTAGTAGGCTATATTGCGTGTGAGGATGTTGGAGGTGGAGATGTATATCCTTTTCTCACAGCACTTGATATAATTAAACTTATTAATTTGATGGCGGATCCAGAAAAGGTTAAAGGGATACTCCACCGGTTTTTCATATTAAACTATGTTATTCCCTTAACTAAGACGAGTTGAAACATACCTCTCTCGTCTCAATGCGTGCACTATATCGCTCTGTATTGCCGCAAAACTATGTTAGCACTTAGCTTAGCCCAGTGCATTAAATATGGGCCAAAAAAGAGAAGCGACCAAACACTTCCTCGTTTTTTCCTATTTAAACACAGTTACTCGAGTAGTGTAACTCGACCTAGGCTGGTGACACAAAATAAAACGTTGTGTTTTTCTAAGCGTTTAAAATTGATGACTATATTGTATGGCGGAATACCATAGCAAGTGCTTTTGAGCAGTTTGACTTTGCGCAATAATATCATCACTCGTGAAAAGTCCTCTTACCGGCTCCCGCTTCCTCTCCCCCTCCCTCTCATTTCCGTCAATTGCAATTGACGTCATTATGCAATTATTGCGTCAGCGCAATGTTTTTTTTCCCTTTGTTGGTCAGAACAAAAGTGGATGTTACTTGTTTCAGGTGACATTTTCCGGTTAGAGTTCCAAAAAGTAGAATCTGATTCCGAATGCCAGTATCCACACTGGCGCGGCGACTGACAGCCACACATTCTTTACAAAACATTGAAATAACTGCAATTGCAAATTTCGAACAAATTTCGAACTACGGACTGCAGCTTTAAATAAAACACCTTAAATAAAAGACTTAAGTGTACTTGAATAAGAGAGACCTTCGATTAATTTTTTTTAACACACTTAAGTGCACTTTTAAAAAGTGAACTTTTTAATATCAAATGTTTTACTTTGAAGTACATTGTTTCGCCTAACTCTTGCTTGCTTTAAAGTACACTTATTTTGATGTGTCGACTACTAAAGCACATATAAGTAGCCTACTTGATTATAATTTTAACTTTAGTGTGTTATTAAATTTTATATTTAAAGTTAATGTATTTTAAATGTTTTAAATTGTAAATTCATCAATATAAATGTATAATTACAAATATTTTTATATACATGATACAAGTTTCAACAGAAATGACATTAAAGTATATTTAAGTTTACCATATATTGTCAGTACATTTGGCAGTACACTTTAACTATATTTCAAAGACAACAGATGTAATTATGAAATTAAATATAATATATATATATATATATATATATATATATAATATTTTTTTGAGCACCTCTACTCGAGTTCTTACAAGGTCTAGTAAAATATCACACTTTGCTCATTTGGTAACATTTTCATAACATAGTGGGCCAATAAAATATGAAATGGTGTTATGGGAAGTCACATCAAAGGACTTTGAACCCTTTTTGTGCAGATTTATGAATGCACAGCAGATAACACCTGCTGAATGTGTTAGAGTGAACATTTCAAGACAATATCAAGCAATTGCACTGAGCACTGCACACTTGGTTGCTTCTATTAAAGAATCCCATAGAGCAAGATTAGTCATTAAATTCACATTACCATGGTTGCATAACATCATTTAATGCGTTTAGAAAGTAACTGATTTACCTTTAACCCATTTACCTGGCCTATCGGAAACACGTCTCTACACACAAAATGACGGGATTTTAAAAGTTGCAACACCTTTCTGCTGTATGCTAATGCCATACAATATAGAGAGTTCAAGAACCTAAACGTAAAAGACTGAAATATAATGCAAAATATAAACTCTTACAATTTCCCCCCTTTTAGACATTCTGTTGTCTATAAGTAACGTTGCACATACATGTCAACTACCAGTCATTAGAACATTAGTAGTAGAGTATTAGTAGACTGTTAAGGTGAAAGTTAGTAGAATAAGTTGACATGCACTTGCAAAGTTACTTATAGTCAGTGGAATGTCTGTTGGGGAGCATCAAAATAAAGTGTTAACAGATGACAGTCTACTAATACTCTACTGAGAGTTAGTTAACATGTAGGTGCAACGTTACTTATAGTTAACAGAATGTCTAACAGGGACCATCAAAAGAGAGTGTTACCATGATTCAAACTCAATTCAAGATGATGTAAACAAATAAAATATGTTGATATGAGAATAAACGTCCTTTAAAACTGGCAGACAATAAGTCTATTTCCCGTACACTGTCGTTGTCACTCCACCCCATATCCCGCCCACCTGTGCAAAGACTCCTCTGCCTTTACTTGTCTGATTTCGACGCAGGGAAAACTGTTGCTCCATAAGGGAACACCCACTGTGTACAAAGAGCTTTCAAATGACAACTTCCTTTACCTGCACAGTATGGGGCTGTGTGCCTGAAGATTTTTGCCTGCAATAAAAAAGGCTTATTCTTTGTACAAAATAAGACCGGAGCTTTTAAACAAGTGCCTGGAGAAGTGTTTTACTCACTATCACATCATCTGTGAACTACCTGCTTCTGTTCCTACAAGACCCACTTTCACAAAGGTAACGTGAGACTTTACAATACTTTCACAGTTTACTTATTCTTTTCAACATTTGGTGGAAGATTTTACTTGGGCGAGTTTACTCGGAAAAGATTTTCCAGCGCATGCCTGCATAGATGTAGAACTGTGGATGAAAGATTGGAAAGTTTGTTGCTTAGTTTCACTTGGGCTTTTTTTTTTCTCTGAGAGTTTTGTATTCTGAAACTCAACACTTCTCATCTGTGCTCAGGTAGAAAGAGTGAAAAGAGAGAAAGACACGATATGATGTGACATTGTGCGAGTTAATCTCACAAAAACATGTACAGGTTATATTTTTCCCAAAAATCAGAAGTAAAGTGAAATTATATTTTCTATTAAGAAATAGTTTGTTACTTTTTTTTTGCATTGTATCATCATTTTCATGACATGTCAGCACATCTCTCCTGACAAGTTCTCATTCACACAATAAATGTTTATTTTTTGTGTTGTTTTTGCTAATTTATTACATTCTCATCAGACTCTCATTACTGTAATACTTTCATTTTGGTTACACTTTATTTTAAGGTGTCATTGTTACAGTGTAATTATATATTTAAGTACTGAGTAATATACTACTTAGCAACTACATGTACTTAAATAGAGTTTGGATTAGGATTTGGTTGAGGGTTAGTTGCATGTAATTATGCATAATTTACTGTTATTACTATGGTAAGTGCATGTAACATGTAACAAGGACACTGTAAATAGTGTTACCATAATTTTTATTGTATATTCATTACAAATGAAAACACTATTACAAATCCACTGTACTGTAATAAGAATGCTTTTTTTTACACTATAGAGAATTTGTTGGAAACATTTGTTATTTTTAATGTAATATGATCACAAGTTTCCTGCGAATCCTCTATATAAACAGTTGTTCTACATACTCATTGGAGAAACGTGATTTAATCTGTGTCTGTTACACTTGGCCAGTGCTTCAGGCTAAACATGAATCAGACAGCCATAAATTAAAACCTAACCGGTTTACTTAGGCAGGTAACACCCTTCTATCTATGTCATTTCAGATGTTTATGTGCAATGATTATAATTCATGAGTCACTTTAGTTCCATTTAAAGTAGATTTTGTTTGTCAGTGTGGGTGACACAGTTATGCTCCCTGTTTCCTTTGGAAATCTCAACCCAAACACTGTGATGTGGGACGTCTTGTGAGTTACAATGTGAACTGGACGGTTGAAACTGAAATAAAAGGTCTATTGTGTCATTCTATGTGTAGTGGGGAGAAACTCTGAGCGATCGGCGGTCACCGGCCTGCCAGCTGGTACGCCATTAGCTTGTCAACACACATCTGCTATTTTTCCATATGGACAACAGGAAAAGAAAGAAAAACAACTATAAACCAGTAGAGTTATACAGATGTTTCGCTTTCAGATAGTGGAATGTTGTTTGTGCTGTGATGGTGCAAGTGTGTTTGGTTGAGCCAGATTGGCCAGATCTCATGTTACATGGAGGATTGAGTGCAGGCTTGTTCTCGGGGGATGTTAAGATCAACCATGTGTCTTTATTATTGCTTCACAAAAATGGCTTAAATCTGAAAACAAATGAACTACACGTTTGATTGATAATGACACTCTTTTTGTTTTTCTTATGTTGAAGGGAAGGAAATTAAGGACAAACGTTTGCATACTCACTGTGTTTCCTGTCAGTGTTGGGCTCAGGTTGAACACACAATGGCTTTTGTGCGTCTTTCAGTAGCAGATTTAAAGAGGTGCCAGCGTCCGAATAGATGTTTTGTAAGGCAATACATCTTCCTTACTTCCTATAAAACTAAGGATTCAATTGTCTGTGCCTCTGCTTTGAACCTGGAGTGAATGAGAGAGTCTGTAAACAACAGTGCTTCTGATTCATTCCAATCTCTGACCTATTTCAGTCAATAATCTTCAGATACCTTTGATGTCACATTGAATAGACGAGTGAACCTCGTGGACAGGTTACATTTCAACAAGTATTTCATTTGAAGCATTTATTGTGACATTCATTTCGTGATAATTACACACATTTCCTCTAAAATTATCATTACTGTAATCTGAGGTGATTCTCATTAGGTTCTGATTAATGCAATGCTCTACTTTACTGTAATGTAATCTTTTAGCATTTGATTCAGCATAAATTACACATAGTACAACAAATGCTATCACAATAAATAACAACTTACAGTTAGTACAGCAAAAATAAAAAACATTATTATATTGTTTTAATCAAAATAAATTATTACACATAATGTGAGGGTGAGAATGCACTTAATTGCTATATAAATGTCCTATTTGTATTTTTTTCTTTATGCAAAATATAATTTCTTACATATGGCTGGAATAAAGTAGAATCTGCACACCAAATCACAAATTAAGTCAGTTCAAAAATATTGTAAAAAAAAAAAAAAGAGTCCACAATCCAGGTTTACTAAAGAAATTAATAAAATGTACTCAAAAAAGAACAAGTTGTCTTGACTTACTTGTTTTGAAGCAACGTACCCAATAATTATTTATAACATATAATTTGGCACAGGTGAATGAGATTCGCCTCATATTAGTCAAGTCACGTTATATAGCGCTTTAACAAGATTGTTTCAAAGCAGCTTTACAGCGATAATAGGAAAGTACAGTAACATAGATTGTTTTGGCTTTACAGCAGCTCTAGAATAAATATATTGTCCAGCTAAAATTATTAGAAATATTTATGTCTATTTATATAGTGCATTTAAAGATATTTGTAATGCATGACAATGCATTCATAATTCCACATAATACATAGTTTAATATGTTGTATGTTCTTGTGAAAGAGTATAGTGCATTATAATATAACAATTAAAATTAATTGTTTATGTGTCACAGTAATAATGCATTATAATCTTAAGGTGTAGTCATGAAAATAAGTATTATAGAGTTTTATAGGTTGTTTTTCATAGAAAGACATCATCCTTTACAGTTTATTACTAAACAAATGCATGCAGTAAATCTTATAATACTTCAAATGCTGTTGATTATCACAAGCAATAATTTGTCACGTCCATCAAAAAAAAACTTTAAATATCTTTATAATGCATATTATATACAGGCATCAAGTGAAAAGTTTTCAAATGGACATTCATTGTTTTGTCTACTGAGGAATTTAAGCCAGACAGATTTGTTTTAGCTACGACTCGGGTGTTTTAGAGGGAGGGGATTTTTTTTTTTAACCCCTCTCATCATCTTATCTGTTACCTGAGGCCAGGTGTTACTTTGCAGACACGTCCAGTCCTGCGTCCTCAGGTATTAACATGTCACGTCAAACACAACAAGCACTCGAAGTGAACATTCAAGCCATTGTTCAGGTTAGCAGGCAGTTGACATGTCTCTAGCACAGCTCCAGGTTGATGCTGCACATTGGTTGTGGTTGAGGAGGTTCCCCCCCTTCCACGTAGAGCGCTTTGAGTGCAGAGAAAAGCGCTGTTTAAATGTAACAAATTCTTCTTATTATTAAAGTCCCACTCCTGACAGAGTGGAGAGTGGAATTCAGAAAGAGTTCCTTTAAGAGATCAACAATGATTACAAAGGGAGTGTTCAATTGTTGTTTCTCTCTTGAAGTATAGACTTCACTGGCAGCCACGCGCAAATGAAAGATAAGACTTGAGTGATTACTTCAGTTGTTTGTCATCCCTACTGTAATATGAACGTTTCCATTCATTCCTATGTTTATATGTACGTATTTCTGTGACATGGTATCATTGTAATACTTGGATGAGGTACCAAGATGATACTGTGTTTTTCAACATTGCAATACATCGTTTTGTCGGGGTGGTGGGGGTCAACAATGTTAATAACATGTTCTTTAGGATATGGTCAGTGCTTGAAGTGCTCGAAGGCTGGTACGCACCACAGTTCCGGCACTTCTATATTTCAGCATATACCCTTACTCTTTCTTGCGTACCGGCATTTCTCACTAACAGATGGAAATCTGTCAATCAAATCTGTCAACAATGGTCTCATAAAATTTGACAAATCATGACAAAAAACCACTGAATTATTCATTATTAAGAATAACATCGGGGCAGTCGTGGCCTAGTGGTTAGAGAGTCAGACTGGTAACCCGAAGGTTGCAGGTTCGAGTCTCAATATCAGCAGAAAAGGACAAGCAAGGCACCTAACAAAAATTGCTGCCGACTGTGTGGGTTTGTGTGTCAACGGTTTGCGGTCTGTGTGTTGTGTATTCACTACTCACTGCTCCTAATGTGTGTGCACTAACTTGAATAGGTTAAATGCAGAGGACAAATTCCAAGCATGGTTTACCATACTTGGCCTTCACATCATGTCACTTTCACTTGAAAATCCAGCCATTTTCCAAACTGCTTTATCCTCTACAGTGTCGCAGAGATGCTGGAGTCAGCATCTCGGGCCGCAAGTGGGGAACATCCTGAACGGATGGCCAGTCCATCACAGACATTCAAAATCTTTATATTTAAGGTTGAGAACGAATTACATTGCTGTTGAGGCTCTAAGCTTAAGTGCATGTTTAAAAGCAGTCACAACTGATGCCATTGTCCTCAAGGTTTTCCTTAAGTTTGTCAAAATCCCTACTCGATGACTGTTTCACTCTCACACGGTAGGGGCTTTCACACCGGAGGAACCTTTTCATAGTTCCTAGAACTATTGGAGGAAGTACCCAGATTTTGGCGTGTTCGCCCCGCAGGAACTAGGAAAGATTTTAGTTCTAGGAACTCCTTTTGGAGGAAATCATTTATCTCCTACTTCAGAGCAGGGTTTAAATCAGCACAATAAGAACTATCAGTGACGTTAGTTTACACTGATTGGCCGAACACACGCGAAACACCACTTTTGGGGGGGGAAAAGCAGTGTAAACACAGATTATAGCCTATATATCTACTCCACATACTAACTCTACGAACATGGGAAACAGTGATAGATGGGCTTCTCAACCTCTACGAAACGTCTAGTCAAGTCAAGTATATTTATATAGCGCTTTTCACAATATAAATTGTATCAAAGCAGCTTCACAGTATCAATCAAATAACATTATGTTTGTTTCTTAGTGGAAAAAAAACATCCACGATTGGTACGGCTGATCAATAGTATTAATGCTTGGTTAATTAATTTGAATATCCCCAACTGAGCAAGCCAATGGCAACAGTGGCAAGGAACCAAAAATCTCCATCAAGTGACCTACTGGTGTCCAAAACTCCATCAGGTGACTTAATGGAGAGAGAAAAAACCTTGGGAGAACCCAGGCTCAGTTGGGGGCCAGTTCTCCTCTGGCGTTTATGAACTAGAGGCCAGATTTACAGTAACTGTAATTTGATACAGAATTTTGTTTTATTTTACAAAATAAAATAACGAACCGGGATCACAACGTTTTATCTGTAGAGTGGGAAAGGGATCCTCCATAGGGAGAGGCTAGTTGGCACTTCAGCACTGCGTTGTCATCAGGTCCAACCAAAGCTCCTAGTCAAATCTGGATACGACTTGGATCCGGCAGGCTGCGGGAAAACCTCGGGATAAACAAAGACACTATAATTAGCGTAGATGCCATTCTTCTTTTGATGTAACGAGTACATCAGGATTTAAGGGAAGTGTTCCCAGTTCCGGCTGACCTAATCTATGTAGCCTAACATTGAATTATAGAAGTCTATAAGGTATTATGTCAGGGGTTTTCAAATTGGGTGAATTTGAGCCTCCCCTTAGAGTAGGTAAGGACAGCCGAGCCCCCCCTTCCCCAAAATCCTGTCCGCCTGCCCTGACCCACACACACCTCTACAGTAAATGCCATATTTTGTGTGTTCCAGTCAATGATGAGTTTCAATAAAAACTGATAAAATGTAAATATTGTATTAATATTGTATTTGAAGACATTTTATTTCCACAACTTTTTAAAAGTGCATTCATAAATGATTCTTTGCCACAGCAAATCATTTCCAACTTCATGCAGGCCTAATTGAGGCTAACGCTTAACATGTGTAATGCAATGAGTAGCAATGTTTTGCTGATGTAATGGGGTTTGCCTGCCTTCGCTATACGTGACACGATAAGTCGCCTTCATGTTAATAGTGCCAAACGACTGTATTATGCTTTTTTGCTACTGCAAAATGCAAATCATCACGCTTCCTCTCAAAAAACTCAACTGGCTTGTTCACTTTTGAGAAATTACCCAGACGGACTTATCTTGAATGGAACCATTTATTTTCAAGTATTATGGCTGTATGTTAATGGCATCTTTTTATGAATGAAGGCCAGTATCACTGATATTAATATAGCTACTGATGTCTCCATGAAAATGATTTTCCCCCAAATCTTAAACATTTATTAGGCTTAAAAAAAAAACTTTTAATTTAAGTTAACTTAAAACAATCCTCACTTAAACCCACAGTAAATGTCATATTTATCTGTACCTTTCCTGTCAAACAGGTATGAAATATACCGACATTGAAAAAGGTTATAAAACAGTCTGCACTACATAAATAATAAATGAAAGATGAATCCTTATTAAAGCTACAAGCGTTCTTTAGTCAAGAGCAGTGAGTAATTTTTTCTGTTCCCTTTGTTCTTTCGTTAATTTTACTGACAGAGAGAATTAGTGGCTGCTGTCACTTTAAGATCTGCCACGTGCTGACAGGATCTCATGCGTCTCATTCTTTCACTACTCTTTACTTCGATGTAAGATTTTATTTAATCCTGCTCAGCTTCTGATTGCGTTCCTCTCATATGATTGGTAGGTGAAATCAATTGACTCGAAAATATTAAACCGCATGCAACTTCCCAAATTTTTTTTTCACGGCCACACGCCGGAGATCCGGCACGGTGCCGGAATACTTTAAGCCCTGCGATATTAATAGAGCTGCATAAAGAGTTAATTTTTCTTCGCGTGTCGCGCCTCCCATGTGGCTCTCTGGCGCCCCCCAGGGGAGGCGTGCCTCACCTATTGAAAACCGCTGTATTATGTGAATGCTAGGTCAAAGAGATGTGTTTTAGTCTAGCTTTGCTTCCCGGACATTGGTAGGAAGACTGTTCCAAAGTTTTGGTGCTAAATAGGAAAAGGATCTACCGCCAGCAGTCGATTTTGATATTCTAGGTATTATTAACTGGCCGGAATTTTGAGATCGCAATAGACGTGAAGGACTATGTTAAGAGCTCGCTCAAGTACTGCGGAGCTAAACCATTTAGTGCTTTGTAAGTAATCAACAATATTTGAAAATGTATATGATGTTTAATAGGCAGCCAATGCAGTGTTGACAGAACCGGGCTAATATGGTCATATTTCCTGGTTCTAGTAAGAACTCGAGCTGCTGCGTTTTGAACTAGCTGTAGTTTATTTATTGCGCGTGCAGGGCAACCACCCAGTAGAGCATTACAATAATCTAGTCTTGATGTCATGAAAGCATGAACTAATTGTTCCACATTTATTAATGAGAGCATATGTCGTAATTTAGATAAATTTTTAAGATGGAAAAATGCGGTTTTACAGATACTAGACACGTGACTTTCAAATGAAAGATTGCTATCAAAGAGCACACCCAGGTTCCTAACCGACGACGAAGACTTAACAGAGCAGCCATCAAGTGTTAGGCAGTATTCTAGGTTATTACGTGTGGAAGTTTTTTGTCCAATAATTAGAATCTCTGTTTTTTCAGAGTTTAGTAGTAGGAAATTACTAGTCTTGTGAATTCAGACTTTGTGAATTGGTAAGTTTCGTTAGGTTGTGAAGAAATATAGAGCTGAGTTTCATCGGCATAACAGTGGAAGCTAATTCCATGTTTCCTGATGATATCTCCTAATGGTAGCATGTACAGAGTGAACAGCAGCGGTCCTAGTACTGAGCCTTGTGGTACGCATACTAAACTTGTGATCGATAAGACATCTCTTCATTTACTGCTACAAACTGATAACGGTCTGATAAGTATGATTTAAACCATGCTAGTGCAATTCCACTAATGCCAACATAGTTTTCTAGTCTATTTAAAAGAATGCTGTGGTCAATTGTGTCAAATGCAGCACTAAGATCAAGTAACACTAATAGAGAGATACCACCACGATCGGATGATAAGAGCAAATCATTTGTAACTCTAATGAGAGCTGTCTCAGTACAGCTGAAAAACTGAAAATCCTCGCAGATATCATTTCTTTCAAGAAAGGAACACAGTTGTGAGGATACTGCTTTTTCTAATATCTTTGACAGAAAAGGCAGAATTGAGATCGGCCTGTAATTGACTAATTCTGAAGGATCAAGTTGCGTTTTTTTAACAAGCGGTTTTATCATAGCCAGCTTAAAGGTTTTTGGTACGTATCCTAGAGACAAAGATGAATTAATGATATTAAGAAGAGGATCAATGATCTCTGGAAGCATCTCTTTCAGTAGCTTAGTCGGTATAGGGTCTAACATACAAGTTGTTGATTTAGATGAATTAACAAGTTTGCAGAATTCTTCCTCTCCTATAGGAACAAATGAATAACATTTTTCCTCAGGGAGACTACAATGCACTCCCTGATGCGATACTGTAGTAAATGGTTGCATAGATATAATTTTGTCCCTGATATTATCAATCTTATAAGAGAAGAAGTTCATAAAGTCATTATTGTTGTGCTGCTTGGAAACTTCTGGGCTTGAAGCATTCTTTTTCGTTAGTTTAGCCACTGTTTCAAATAAGTATCTAGGATTATGTTTATTTTCTTCTAATAGGGTTGAAAAATAAGCTGATCTAGCAGCTTTAAAGTAAGCAGTCACGCTCTCTTTCCATGAAATCTGAAATACCTCTAGTTTTGTTTTCTTCCAGTTGCGCTCCATTTTTCTGGCTGCTCTCTTAAGGGCCTGAGTGTGCTCATTGTACCACGGCGTTGGACTATTTTCTTTAATCTTCTTTAAGCGCAACAAAGCAACTGCGTCTAAAGTGCTGGAAAAGAGAGAGTTAAAAGTTTATGTTGCAATATCAAGTTCTTCTAAGCTATCCTGGATGCTGAGATGATGAAACTGATTAGGAAGATCATTGATAAAGCAATCTTTAATGGCAGAAGTTATAGGTCTAACATATTTATAACATGGAGTCAGCTTTGCAGCCTTGGCTAAATGTAATTTACATGAGACTAGATAATGGTCTGAGATGTCATCGCTCTGCTGCAGAATTTTAATGGCATCGACATCTATTCCATGTCATAGTATTAGATCTAGAGTATGATGACGACAATGAGTGGGTCCTGACACGTGTTGTCTAACTCCAATTGAGTTTACAATGTCTTTAAGTGCCAATCCCAATGCATCTTTTTCATTATCTACATGTATATTAAAATCACCAACAATTAGTACTTTATCAGCAGCCAATATGAATTCTGATAGAAAGTCCGCAAATTCTTTGATAAAATCTTTATGGTGCCCTGGTGGCCTGTATACAGTAGCCAGCAGAATTCTCGAACGTGATTTATCGTTTATACTATATATTTTTACATTAAGCACCAACACTTCAAAAGAAGTATTTTTAAAAATAGATTTCTTAGTGGTTTTGAAAATATTACTATAAATTTCAGCAACACCTCCCCCTTTGCCTTTTAGACGAGGTTCATGTTTACAACTGTAATCTTGTGGGGTTGACTCATTTAAAGTAATGTAGTCGTTTGGTTTTAGCCAGTTTTCTGTCAAACACAGCACATCTAGATTATAATCTGAAATCATATCATTAACTATGAGCGATTTTGAAGTAAGGGATCGAATAATCAGCAACCCAAGCTTTATCATTTGCTCATCTGTATTATATCTGTTTTTTATTTTTTGAACATCAATGCAATTTTTTACCTGACGTTTTTTGGATTTCCAAATTCGGGGAACAGACACAGTCTCTATGATGAAATTTAGGTGAAAGAGGTTCCTATGTGATGGGATTTATCTGACCTTGGTGACTTGAGGCCGCAAGCAGACGGTCGGTTTAGCCAGTCTGTCTGCTTTCTGACCTGGGCCCCAGATTATCATGTTTTAGCTCTAAGACTATGAGCCAAATTACTAGAGAGAAGAGCAGCTCCATCCCAGGTGGGATGAATACCATCTCTTTTCAACAGGTCAGGCTTGCCCCAAAAACTTTTCCAATTGTCTATGAATTCTATATTATTCAACGGACACCACTTAGACAACCAACCATTGAGTGAGGCCAATCTGCTAACTATCTCATCACTCTTGCAAACAGGAAGGGGGCCAGAGCAAATTACAGTCCCTGACATCGTACTTGCGAGTTTACACACCTCTTTAATATTAATTTTGGTGATCTCCGACTGGCGGAGTCGAACATCATTAGTGCCGACATGAATAATGATCTTAGAGAATTTACGATTAGCATTAGCCAGCACTTTTAAATTTGCTTTAATGTCAGGCGCACTGGCTCCTGGCAAACATGTGACTGGTGGCTGGTGTCTCTATTTTCACATTCCATGTGATCGAATCACCAATTACCAGGGCACAATCAACAGAATTCTCAGTGGGTGTTTTCACTGAGTGGGGCAAATCGATTTGTTATGGTAATCGGAACGGAAGAGTGTTTTTTTAATCTGCGACGTCAACCTCAACGGCGTCAAAATAAGTCACAACAACAAGCACGGCTTACATCACTTCAGAGTTCCTACTGGTGGTGTGAATGCAACCAGGAAATTGTTCCTAAGGGAACTATTAGTTCTCGGGGAACCACCCTGGTGGCTAGTTCCTAGAACTAAGTTCCCAGAACTACCTGGTAAGAAAGACCCTATTAATGAGCTCAAAGACGATTGGTCCAAACAGAGTAATCAATCAAAAAATTGATTGGTTGAAATCATTAATGCATGTCATTTTTGTTTAATTAAGCACAAAACCACATATTCAATTTAAAAAAAAAATAATCGCTGGTTGTTTTTATGGTGATAGTGTTGTATTTGTTAATGTTATTCAAAATACATTCCTTGTTTATGATATTATTAGATAGTGTCTTTGTAAGTCCACTGCAAAAAATCAGGTTTTTTACTTCAAAATTTCATTTTTAATTCGATGTGCTACTTGTTTCTTTTGAAATTATTTGAGGGTTTTTTTCTTCAAAGTAAATCCTTCATTTTTCATTTTTTAAGAAGTGCATGTTTATACAATGTTTGAGTAGTTTGTAAAGCCTTGTATTTGCCCTTTGTTAACAGGTGTGCACCCCACTACAGGTGTGGTTTTGTTCCAGGCAATCAGGACACTGACCTCATCCAGTCTGAAGGTCAATTACTGGCTGTGGAGCTCCTTCAGATGGTTGTCCCACACCTCCAACCCTAATCACTCCCAAACCCAGACGTCCCACCAGCCGACTCTGCCTGAACATCTGCTAAACTTCCTGCTGTACACTGGAAACCAGGAGGAGAAGAGCACCATTGGGAAACAACAGACAGCTTTTTTCAGGAGTTTGTAGGACCTAAATCATACATGACTGTTCCTGGGGTTGTTTAATGGTTTTGGATTTCCCTTTAAATTAAAGAAACTAGGCAATATGGATACAGTATCTCTGAACACCTCCCTGTTCTCTGGCAGTCAGAGCATCAGTACGGATTCTCCCAGTTTATCCATGAGATCTTTAGGTTTCACCAATGACACGGATTCTTCCCGCAGCAGCACACTCTTACACTGGAACTTC
Source organism: Meda fulgida (assembly GCA_030578275.1). Classification (NCBI taxonomy): domain Eukaryota; kingdom Metazoa; phylum Chordata; class Actinopteri; order Cypriniformes; family Leuciscidae; genus Meda; species Meda fulgida. The sequence goes on from CM060623.1 coordinate 7,063,707, forward strand.
TTTCTGGCAGGCAACTACATCAGTGTGGGTGAGTTCTTTTTATAAAGTTATAAAAAAGACTCAAGGAAAAGTCAATACTCGGTCATTCTAAGCCATTTTGTTGGAGGAACAACATTTTAATTATTTTGTTTTCATAAAACAACTTTTAATAGTGTCCATGTCTGTCATAACGAAACACACAAAAGCTAAATAAAAAAGTCCCTGAAGCTTGCGTCTAACCCCCCATTTCAGATTCAAAGATGATGTATCTGCATCATTTACATCGAATTTAATAAGTTTTGACAGACCTTTTATTTTTCTGGTGAACAATTCTGTTCTGCTGTGCTCTTATAAGGATCAATATTTGTATGATGGAATACTTTCAAACTCCAAGCTTATTTTGAAATGTTTGGAGATTTTGCTATTTAAAATATGAGTTTAATTTGTTAGAGATTTGTTCAATAATATTTCGAGACTGAACAAATGAATCGCAGAACTCTATCCAGACTTCTTTTAATCCAGACTCAAAGGAAACATGTTGTACTGTCATTTTTGCTGCTGGTAAAAGATGTACAGCATCTCCTGACTCACCATGTGTGTTAATGAATCACTTATTGTTCACAAAGCTCCTGAAATGTATGTTTATGATGGCTGTTTTACAGTGCGGTGATCAGTCTATTGGCTGTGTCTGACTCCTTCATTTATGTGAGGTTATCTCTCGAATCACTGTCTAATCGCATAGCACAAAGTCTAGATCAAATTAAACAGCTGGTGCTGCAGACAATTCGCCGACATTCAGCTTGCTTCTTCCTCACGGATGAAGGACTTGTATTTGGTGGTTTGTGTAAAGCCCCAATGGCATTAAAAAGTGAAGATCTTTTTCTAACACTGAAGCATTAGAACTTTATTTTTATATCTCACATTTTGATCTTAAAAAAATTAATTATACATATAATATACACCGTTTATGCTGTAAATTATTATATTAATCTACAAAATATATATTTGTTATTTAACCAGTAGAATGTCTTGCCCAAGACTTCCATTGTAAGTTTATTATTCTAAATGTCATATTTGTTTACTTTTACAAATTAAGGGATGAGTGTAAACTATTGCCTGAAGAACATTCCTTTTAGTTTCACTTAAACCAGTATCAAATTTCTGAGGTCAGTATTTGAGTTAATTCTGGTAAAGTGTTTTATACTCTTTGTTAAGTGCTAAAATGCCATGACAAATCTCTTGTGATGCTGTAAGTGCATGTAAGTGCTGGGAATCTAATTACTGTGAACATTTCTCGTGGATTTATTTAAGCTTGCATTTCTTTGCTGTCTCAATAAGGGCAATTACTGGTAATTACTTGTTGTAGAAGATTAACACATAAAAACAATTTGCAACATCAACAGGAATCCATAACATTTACATTGTTTCAATTAAAGGTCAGTTTAAAGCCGTCTTGATTTGACTTTGATAGCATGCTGCTTTACTATTTCTTTTAAATGAATTTATCCTCATTTGTTCTGACTGGGCGGATTATTCAACGGATCCCCTCGCGACTGTGTGAACATTAGAGAATTCCCCTCACACAGATCTTACTCTACATAGCTCATTTCCTTGAAGGAATTCAAAGTTGGGTTCAATAGTGTTGTGCCACATTCAGAACTCAATTGAGAATGGAATCTCAATTTAATTCCAAAATGTAAGCAAACAAGATTTTAGATGTGTATGTAATTGAACTAAAGGACATGTGATATATTGTTGTATTTAATTGAATTTAATCTTTTCTTATCATTGTGGATAAGAAAGATCTCTTCTTATCAACACTTTATTACATTCATTTACCCTGCAGTCCAGAGGCAAACAGCATGAAGCAGGCTTGCATTATTAACTGCATTCATAATGATATCATTATTTAAGGTTTCTTTCAAAACTTGTTTGAATAATGAAAATTAATTTCGAATTCCTGTAGATTGCAATTTAGTAAATTCTGCTTGTCATCCCAATTCAAATTCCAATTCGACATCCAGTCTATTGTTGCCAATTTAATTGTTCTTAATTTTAATTAACCAACCACTATTGCTGGTTTCTGCTTCTTCTTAGGGGCTGTTTACATGACACCGTTTTCAACTAAAAACGTAAAACTTTTAATGCGTTTTAGCCGTGCGTTTACACACGATAACGGCGTGTTGGGTGGCTGAAAACGCAAACTTTTGAAAACCGGTTTCAAAGTGCAAGTTTCTGAAAACTGTCTCCAAGTAAACAACAAAAACGCGAATCTCTGAATGACGATGATGTCATACACATGCGTATTACGTGTTCAATCTACAGTGTTTCATCGTTGTCATCTAACGGCATGGCAGCAGAATACAGCATTTGTAGTCGTTTTCATGGATCCGTGTGAATTGAGATCGTTTTGACAAAGGTGTCCACTGTATGCGGAAAACTCATTTTAAGCGTATTGTTGTCATGTAAACGTACCCTTAGCTTGTTTTTGGACCCAGAGATTCTGTACTGTTTCAGAAGATGTGTAATAGCGCCCACTACAGTATAACAGAGAAAATGCGAATTGTTGGAAAATTCCGTCAATTGCAGGGAAAGAGTTAATCGGGGATTCTTCTAGTCCAAGTGTTTAACATCATAAGATCATCTGTTATCATTTGTTACACTCTTGCCAGGACATGTTCAATGTGAAGGATAATGTCAGTAACAAGTTTCGAAGCTCCTTATCTTCGTACAAAAGCACCTTTTAAGTTGTCTACATGGGCGGACTCTTTATAGTTCACTTCCAAACCTTATGTCAAACTTTCCACTTTCCTATTCCACCGGCAACTTGTCCCAACAGGCCACTGTCAGATCAGAGGCCCGTCAAAACGACAACTACAAAAGCACACAAAACCATAGGCCCCATTCATCATCATCATCATCATCTCCTGACAGCTGTTACAGACTCCCTGCGTCCCGTCACACTCTCACACATTGATTACGCACTGGGCTCTGTGACACTTTCTGTTAGGACACATTTTATTTCCAGCTAGGACATATACAGTACTTTGATGCACAAAGTGCATCAGACATCATTACACACAACATATTAATACAATATTGAATGTAAAGACTCTTTTTGCAGATTTTACAAGTTGGAAAAACAGTGTTTTTGGTTCCTCTTCATAAGGTGTTATCGTTCAAATCTGAAGATTTAGATTTTTATCTGATGCATTCAGATGCCTTCTCTTATTATCCAATAGAGGGCAGAATTAGTCCTTTTGTGGTCTTAAAGTAATGTTCAGAATGGCTCTCCATCGTACTACTCTTACTATTTATGCAGTATTCACTACGTACCGTAATACATATTATGTGAAATTTGTGTATTCATATAGAACATGACCAACGGCTTTTGCCCAATTGAGCAGTATACGAACAGAGGACTTCTTGAGATACTGTTTCCCATCTTTCATCTTGATCTTCCATTCCTGCATAATGAATGAACTGTGTGTGTTTTCTTGACCCTTTATTTGAATGTAAAATATACAATATAACTGTTTATTTTTTCCGATATTACACAAACTTAACGTGGCTTTCGTAACAGTCATGTTTAGTGTCGCATAATACGTGCGGTTTTGCACTTTTTTTTACATTGTGAGACATTTGCGCAATAAACTACAGAAAAACTGCAGTGTTTTGCTGCAGAATCTTCCCATGACAATACACTGTATATTTAATTACTATTCATATTTAATTATGCTAGTAGCAATATTTAAATTCCTATCAAAATCTCTAAAACTCATTGTACCTGTGTCTATAGAGATCTGCAACATAATGAATCACTTATTACTGAATCTCTCACATATTGATTGGCACTTATAGCTGTGCCCTTAAGCCACACTCACATACATGACTTACCATGTAAATCGGTTTTATTTCAGCGGCGCTGTGTAGATGTTGAATAGCATATCCCTGGGTGTTCCATTGCCAATCCTCTCTGAAAGTCATTATTAAGCAATAATTCTTTAACTTAACACATAGGCTATACCAAAATACTTCAGAGCATATCAGTATCCGAGCCACTCTACTATTCACAGCTGAATATAATGAACTGCTTTTGAATTTTTTTGGGGGTGGGGGGCAAGTTTGGATGTGTTTCTGGTTGTCCTTGTTAAATAATTTGATGCTATCCGTCGTTTGTCATCCTTCTTCAGGAAAACTAGCATGTGAAATGGTTTACACATGTCCCTCGTGGACCAGTATAATCAGGTACACCTTGTTATTTTTTTTCCCCTCTCTGTGATTTTTGCCTGTTTACTTAAAAAAAAAAATCTTTTTTTTACTGAGGACCATCTTCATATTGATGGGCTTGATTACTCAGGAAACAATTTTGCTTGCCTCCATAATCAAAAAAAATCAGAAAAAGGCTTTGATGGTTATTTATGTAGCGCACAGCCTGAATAATCACAAAGCTAAAGTAGGCCACTGATTTTCCCCGACTCATGTGCCCTCAATCTAGTCAACAAGCCCAAAACACCTCCCCTTCCCGCAGTATCATTAAAATAAATCACTGCTTTCCAGAACAACACTTATTAATATTAATGTACTAAGAGAACTTGTCCTTGACCTTTTCTTTTGTACACCTCCGTTCAAAAGTTAAGGTTGGTAAGAAGTCTCTTATGTTCCAAGGCTGCATTTATTTGAATGTTTATTTTTTATTTGAAATGTCATTACAATTTAAAATAGCTGTTATGTATTTAAATTGATTTTATAGGGGTGCACGATATATCGGCCAGGCGGCCGCCATATTGGTATTGGCCGATATAGGTTCATTTATTATTTTATCGTAATCGGCCCGATAAGAAAATGTAATAATTGATTATTTCCTTCAGCTGAGACACTTCAGATACGCACTGTTCGCTGTGTGTATATATATATATATATATATATATATATATATATATATATATATATATATATATATATATAGTATATATAAGGCTATGTACTTGCGTAAACTATGAATCTCATACATATGCAGCTCATCTGACTCTGTTCAACTTGGTTATAGTATTTATTTCAGGATAACGTGCAGGGCACATACATTGAATTTTACACAAAAAAAAAACAATTTCACACTTTATAGTTTTTCACATCTGTGGCAAAGATCTTCTTATGTATCTGTTGTTTGGATCCCCTTCAGTGGCTTTTTTCTCTAAACCCAGCACGCTCGTCATTAAATTGTGTTTATTTGTATCACGTCTGCAGATTTGCTGGACTCTGCTAGAAGATTTTGAACTGCATTCCTCTTACTAAAAGAAGACAGTATACACTATTTAATAATTTGGCTTGTTTGCATGTGGATAAATCTTTGGCAGTGTTAGGGGATTTTAAAAGTTTTTGCACTCACTTAATCAATATTGTAAGGTTTCTAGTCAGATACAGAATAAAGTACCCAGCCAATGAAAATTCTTTGGATTGGAAATTTTGAAATTGGAAATTCCCAATCAGAGTTGGATTTGAATGGGGGGTAGAATTGGGCACAACATCTGACAAAGCTGTTAGGTTCCATGTAATACAAAAATGTAGAAAGCTAAATGTGATTTACAATGAGTTCCCACAGTAAAGATCCCTGTGTTTGCTGACGTGGTTATGTGTCTATACATGTGTTTAGTTGTGTTGGTGCTACTCTGAAGAGCTTCAGGAATGGAATGATTGTTCAGTTGCTTATCAGTGAATGCACATGCCGTGTAAGTTATCACCACTCATGCACTCATAGTTGTGCTGAGCAAGAGAATCAACAGGCTTCAATGGCTCTCTTAAGGAACCCATCAGGGCTAATCAGGATGATGCGAAAGGCCATCATTGTAAATCCACAGCCATTTTCCTCCCATAAATAGCCGTGCTTTATGTGTTTATGTGCTGCACCTAAAGGCACATTAAGGCAGAAATGTACTGCTATAAGATACGGATATGTTGGCTTAATAGCTTACTTTTGTCATGATGTTTTAAGCAAGCACTTCAGGGAGGGTTCTCTAATGTTCCTACTTTGATTTTTCTACTCAGTCTCTGACCACTGTGATACACTGCTTTGCAGAAAGCTTTTCTTTTCGGAAGAATTGGAACAGAAGCCTCGCAGTCTATAAAAAACATTTCATAAAAAACATTGACAAATGAATTGCGCATTCAATTGTGCCATTGTAGCATTTTTCATAGATTACATTATTGATGTGAGAACTTGTTCTGCTGTGCCTGGGAGCATCTGTCTGAATGTCTAAGTATTTCAGTGTCAATTGCACAATGTATGACTGTCGTTTGTCTTTCATATCAATTCAAGATCATTAAAGCAATGTTCTGGGTTCAGTGGAAGGGACTCTGGCAACAGCATTTGTGTCAGAATGTTGATTAAATCAATATTACATACATGCATACATACACATTTCATACCAGAAATTTCGAAGCAATAGGTGTAGGACATCATGGAAGCAGTATTTTTATTACTACTACTACCACTACCACTTCTACTACTAATAATAATGTATTACAAATAATAATGTAATACCATAATAATGTAATGATGTAAAACCAAAGTGCAGATTTATGTCTTAATTTCATCACTTTTAGTGGCATTGATTGACAGTAAATTCTTGAGCCAATGTATACGCTTTCTTTGTTTAGCCTACACTTTAAGCTTCTGTAGGTAAATGTGTTCAAATTCTTCTTATTTTAAATCTTGTGAAATGCTGGAAACCTCTGGAAAAACTCAGAACACCTCCAGATAAGTAGTCAATTAGACTGAAGCTTGCCTTTTTTAAAAGCTTTTTCCATTTTTGTGTGCAAATTGCATCAAGAAGCACACTAACAGTGACCTAAAATCATTAATTTTCTATGAGAACTGGCAATTATAGGCCACAGAAGTGACCGAGCCATTTGGAATTCAACTTAATGTGAATATGCAGTAACATGATGGGCCCTCTATTTTAACGATCTAAGCGCATAGTCTAAAGCGCACGGTGTAAGTGCACTTAAGGTGTGTCGGAATCCACTTTTGCTAGTTTAACGACAGGAAAAATGGTTGTCGTGCCCGGCGCATGGCCTAAAAGGGTTGTCCCTATTCTCTTAATGAGTAATGGGTGTGTTTTGGGCGTAACGTGCAATAAACCAATCAGAGTCTCATGTCCCATTAAAAGCCAGCTGCGATTGAGCCATAGCGGATTCGCTCTTTACATGGCTGAATTTGCAAGCGGAAATACTGAACGCTTCTCTAGCGAGGAAACGGATCTGCTCGTGTGCGAGGTTAAAATGCCTATTTAAAGGTGCAGTAAGCGATTTCTGAGAAACACTGTTGAAATTAGATTGGATTGAGCAGCACACAATACTTGTAGCCAATCAGCAGTAGGGGGCGTGTCTACTCATGATGGGAGAGGAGAGAGAGTGAGCAAGAGGGAGATTTGATCAAAGACTTTTGAAAGAGAGATGGCTGAGGGACAAAAGAAAAAAGGTCAGTGGAATATCACTGGAAAAACAATACACCTGAACATACCTCGTTTTCATACCAGCACGCAGATGGGCGCACAAATGGGCACAAAAGCATTTGCTATTTAAACAACGTGGCGCAGGACATGAAAATGATAACTGCATCGGGCTGAAACTAGCAAAAAACACTTGCGGTGCGCCTGGCGCTGCCAAGTGTGTGATAGGGCCCAAAAAGCCTGTTACCAACAGGAGTAAAGTAGTAAAGCTCATGCGATCCCTCCTGATACTACTGATACACCAGTTGAGTAATAACGCTTGCTAGCACCAGAAGCTGCTCGACCTCCAATGATTTAATCACTGTCCTTATAAACGCCCCCTTCAGGCGGTCTGGGGACGATGCACGAGCTTGCCGCTTGAAGCTGGGATTGTTGTCATCACGTAAAACTTATTCACATTCAAAATATAATGCATTTTTATTCACACCAAATTAAAGTTTATTTCCATTCATTGCTTGTAAATCCTGTTGCTATATAAATGAGTTGTTAATGTGTGTTTGTAGTTTGAGAAAAGCTCTTAGTTGCATGTGCCCAGAGTCATCTCAGCCGTGATTCAGCACAGGAGACATGATGAGCTGCAGATGATGGATAACACCACTGAGAATATGACTTATCTCTCTCTTCCCTGGGGAAAGTGATTTAGCTCAATCTTTGCTCTTTTATCCCCAATTGTTTTGAAGAGCATGAAACCCAGAGGATGGGGGATAATGTGCAGTTGAATCCAAAACTCCTGCTGGGGGATGAAATCTCACTCTCTCTTTTTGTGTGTGTGGTTAGATTTCTGTAGAAGCAGGCAAGGCTTTTGATGCATTTAGAAGCGAGTGACATCTTTCATGACAACACTCATAAGCAGGTGCAGAAAACGCTGAGAAAAGTAAAAGGAAAATAAAGACACAAAACACAAAGAGGTGAGGGATGATTATGGCCCTTTTCCAATTTAGAGTGAGCTACATTGTTGTCTATTGCCTATTTAGGTTTTTAAAGGGCTTTCACATGTATATTAGTGACTAAGAGTTGGTTTGAGGGAATGTGAGCGACAGTGACCACTGGCAATGCCATTTAAAGTACTAGCAAGTTAGCAACACAGTTGATGAACATGCCAATGAGCATGGCAGATGGAATCTGTCTGATACAGTTGGATACACTGGTAAAGTGTAGAAAAACCTATTTGTGACAGTACAGAAATGCTGTAACCTTATTTTATTTTGCCAGTTTTAATTGCCTATATTTAAAGGTGCAGTAAGCGATTCCTGAGAAACACTCTTGAAAGTAGATTGGATTGAGCAGCACACAATACTTGTAGCCAATTAGCAGTAGGGGGCGTGTCTACTCATGATGGGAGAGGAGAAAGAAGGGCAAGAGGAAGATTTGATCAAATACTTTAGAAAGAGAGATGGCTGAGGGACAAAAGAAAAAAAGGTCAGTGGAATATCACTGGATAAAGAAGGGTTCTGATCAGGCAAGAGCTTTAGAAGCCATGTTAATATTAGAAAAGCTTTCCAGCGTTAGAGGGCCTGAAGCAGGAAGGCCTGAAAACAGATGCAGAGGTTGCGTTGTTTCTACTCCATACTCGAGTAACATTGATTTTGCTTCTTTGTTTTTCACAGAACCTGTTGTTGTAATGTTACCATAGTAACAGGATGTTTTTTAGTGTAATCGTTTGTCTGAAGCTGGTGTACTGCTGGCGACTAACAATGAACTCTTGCTTGTATACTCTTGTATGTTCATTTGTTCATCATCTTCAATTTATTTTTCATGAAGCATTATGTTGCTTTGCTTTTGCTAAGATAAAGAGACATTCACTCTTGCATTGCGGGTTTGTGCTTTTTGGGGGCGGAGCAATGAAGGGAGGGGTGTGTGTGTTTGGGTTGATTTCAAATACAGTGTTTCTCAGATACTGCACATCAAATTGCTGTGCGAATCCCTTTTAAGGGAGCATCCTGAAAATGAACCTCACAACCAGGCCCACACAATGCATGCTGATTTCCATAGAATTTAAAGACCTATAATTCACAAAGCTCCACAAATCCCCTAATTCCATAATGTATCATAAAAAAATACTGTGCATTGATGGAGCAGTACATTTTGTTGGGAAAAAAAAATCATACAATTATTTGTTTTATTTTAAAAAAAATCATATAAATGTATGAAGCGTTGAAATAGCTTTTTATACATCCAGGCTCACCAGCATGGGGCAAAAGGCCCAAGTGCTCACAAATAATTTAGCTAAAGTAATATGTTTAGCTTAATATCTAATTTAATACTTGTCAAAAACAATATCTTCTGCAAAGTTTGTACCATATAATAAAACTTTTTTTTAAGAAAATGTTTTAATTATATGTATTCAACAAATACACTGTAACATTTTTTAACATTTTAAAGAATGTCACAATAATTGAAAATGGCTTTACAGTAACAATGAATTACATTTTTATAATTAATATTATTTTTAAATATGACGGTTTCATTTTAAAAATAGTAATGATCTTCTTTTTGTCTAACTAGTGACACTTTTTATTTATATAATATATTTACCATTTAAATCTATCCATGTCCTGTCACTAAACAAAAAAGTCTATTTATCACATCAGTTATTGTGCGATTAGAAGACAGTAGTGGTGCTTTTTACCCTAAACACAATAGTTTACTATAATCTTCAGTTATTGAAAAACTGATGATTTCATTATTTTAAACAAAATTGAAAACCGTTAACAAGCCCTTGTCTCAAAAAAGTTTTTTTTAAACTAATTTGTTACATAAATCTATAACATTTAAAAAACGATTCATATAATGCAAAATCTCCTGCTGCATAGTAAACCGATCATTATTAGAAAAGTCCGGCAGTGAGTTTTTGTGCCATTTAGTGGTTTAAATAAAAATCTAATCAAATGCGCATGTTATCCAAGCATTCCTTTAGCCACATTGTACCATACTCCTCTAATGAACCATCCCTGAATACTCCATATTATTGTCCATATTATAGTCCATAGTCCAATGGAATAGTCCATTTCAGTCCAGTTTTACTGTTAGCATGTTGCTAAGCTAACAACACAACACTAAAGCAAAGCATTACATTGCACATTCATTTATATATTTTGTAAAATAGTTGATTTTTAATTCATTTAAAAAAAAAAATTAAATAGCTTTTTGGTATTGAGTTAGCTATTTCAAAATGTTTCTCTCATTTCGTCTGACATCTTTTTAACTTAAGGTGCCTTAGAATGCAGAATGATGGGACTGCTTCTTTTTTTGAACAGCCTTGCATCACTTTTCCTATGATGCCTTAAAATGCAGCCTATGTAGGCATCTCGCTAGATTTTAGAACATAGCCCATGTCACATTTAATTCTGCTATTCAACGGCTTAATACAGTAACCAAGCGGTTAATATAAGTAATGCACCATTCATCCGCAAAGCACACTCATTAGGCATTCATTAGCCTTGATGATGTGATAACATGTAATATAAATGTAAATGGGCATCACTGTGCTTAGAGTCATGTATTAGACACCATTAGTGACTTTCATTTTGAAGAACTTTTTGATCTATGCCTAATAGCATTATGCTAATTGCTGGAAAGGTACCGCTGGAGCAATCTTAGCATGCTGTAGATTCAGGATTTAATTTTTAACCTTTGCTTTTGCAGGCCAGATCTCAAGACCTATAATACCCTCATCACCAGCATGCTATATATCACTGACATTACGGTTGTATCCTGTAATTGTATATTTTGAGCTGACTTGTGTTAATTTGCTGTGAAACAGTAGTCAGTAAATGTAAACAGTTACAGGCAAAATGTACTGTAAAGTCATAGTACACACTGTTAGGGTGTTTAAGGTAGTTGCCAGGGTATTTTGGGTTGTTGCTATTTGCTTGCTTTCTGGCTTTGGTTCATTGGCCCGAAGAGCCCATTCTTTTCCCCCGTTTGATCATCAACCAGATAGAATTTGCAAGTCTGCTTGCATACAAAAACAATAACACACCACTTCTCAAAAACAAAAAGGAACCATTAAATTTGCGATGAATATTTCTAGATATTTTCAACAGTATTGTAATGCACATCCAAGTAAAAAGATTATTTATAAAGAGAAAATGGTATTGGTATCTGTGGCGAACAGGACGGCCGAGGGACGTGAGAGAACGGCGCGAGGCCGGTGGTGCGATTGCTAATGAGCAACACCTGTTAGGCACACCGGTCTCGCATCTCTCACGGAGGAGCGGAAGCATAAAGGAGGAGCGACGACGTTGATGATCGAGAGAGGAACAGGCCTGTGTTTTAGTTGTGTTTTGTTTTTGTATTTTACTTTAGTTATATTTATTTTCGGTAGCCAGCAGTCGTCCGCGAGGGGCTGCTGGCGGTATTTTCGTTTGTTTTATTTTAAATAAATTATATTTTGATTCTTCGCCGGTTCCCGCCTCCTTCTTCCCTGAACATTGGTACACTGGTGCCGAAACCCGGGAAGAGGGAGGAACGCGCTGTCAGAGAGTCCTCGCCGGTGTGGGGAATCCGCGGTGCCATCGAGCATGGTGCGCGAGTCGCCGCCGCTCGCCGTGGGCCGGAGCCTGCTGCCATCCGCCGAGCGAGGGGAGGAGCAGGGAGCGGGGGACTCGCGGCCACGGACGCTCGAGGCGGTGCGCTGGAGTGAGTTGCCGGTGGGACGGTCGAGCTCGCTGCCGGCCGCCTGGGTATTGGAGGGGCGGCTGCCATCCGGGAGGTAGAGGAGGAGTCGCCGCCGCTCGCCGTGGGCCGGAGCCTGCTGCCGTCCACCAGTGAAGGGGAGGAGCAGGGAGCGGGGGACTCCTGCCGTCTGCCCAAGGCACCCGAGGAGCCGTCGCCGTCCACCGGGCGGCGGAGGAGCGTCGAGCCGTCCACCGAGGGCTACCCAGCGTCACCGCCAGGCACCGCGGAGGAGAGCGCACAGCTGGTGGGGGACCAGATGGCAGCGCGTTGTGGGAACCGGACCAATTTTTTTTTTTTCCTCTCTCCCCTCTCTCGATCTGTCGCTCCTCATGCTTCCGTCTCCGTTTCCCTCGGTTTGTCTGTCCATACTCCCCAGGGATCGCCGCCGCCGGGGGGGGAGTAGGCACAGCCTCGTGGGTACCCCCCGGCCTGTGAGGGGCGATGGGGGTATGTGGCGAACAGGACGGCCGAGGGACGTGAGAGAACGGCGCGAGGCCGGTGGTGCGATTGCTAATGAGCAACACCTGTTAGGCACACCGGTCTCGCATCTCTCACGGAGGAGCGGAAGCATAAAGGAGGAGCGACGACGTTGATGATCGAGAGAGGAACAGGCCTGTATTTTAGTTGTGTTTTGTTTTTGTATTTTACTTTAGTTATATTTATTTTCGGTAGCCAGCAGTCGTCCGCGAGGGGCTGCTGGCGGTATTTTCGTTTGTTTGTTTTATTTAAATAAATTATATTTTGCTTGTTCGCCGGTTCCCGCCTCCTTCTTCCCTGAACATTGCTACAGTATCACTTTACAAGGTTTCATTAGTTAACATGAGTTAACAATGAAGAATACCAGAAGACCGGAAGATCTTATAATTTGGTCACAGGGCTATCCGACCATAACATGATCCTAATTGTAAGAAAGCTCTCAAAAAAGGTATTAAATTGATCAACTTATACAAAGTTAAATCAGTATGGAATCCCTAAAAGTCAGTTATCCAATCTTGAACATGCAATTAAAGAAATTAATTGGAATGAACACCTGGCTTATGAAAGTGTTGATGAAAATTGTAAATCTCTCATGGTAAAACTGGAAACAATTATGCATAGTTTTATGAGAAAAATCAAAAAGAAACCTGGTAAAAGAAACCATCTACCTTGGATAAAAGAGACTATAAGGTCACTAATGAAACAGAGGGATTATACCCTTAAGATGGTAATTAAGAACAAACTGGCTCATGAGAGACAATTATATACCACATTGAGGAATAAGGTTTTAAAAAAACTTAGGCAGGCAAAAGCTATTTTTTATATTGACGCTATTTGTGAAGCTAAGGGAAATATCAAAGAAATCTGGCATAATTTAAAAAGATTAACAGGGAAATTTTGCACTATCAATAAACCAATCCAATTGAATATAGATGGAAATGAAACCCATGATCCAAGTAAAGTGGCTGCAGAATTTAATTATCATTTTATTAATTCCATAAATGCTCTATCCCAGAATTTTGCCAGAATAAATTACTCTCTCACTTCTTTAAATACATCTGCCCCTATTATGACTTTTAGAGAAGTGACAGACTTAAAAGTAAATTCAATTATCTCTTCTCTTAGTTGTTCAAGGGCAAAAGATATATATGGGATGGACACAGCATTCGTAAAAACCTATAAGGAGGCACTCATTCCATCCATTACGAAAATTGTTAACTGGTCAATTAATGAAGGAGTGTTTCCCAGTTCTTGGAAAACTGCAATAATAACACCGGTATTTAAATTCGGTGATCAGAGTGCCATTAGCAACTATCGACCGATAAGCATTCTTCCAGCTGTATCAAAAATTGTAGAAAAATGTATATCTGAACAGATTACGATGCATTTAAATTCAGGTCCCTTCTCATTACATCCGATGCAATTTGGATTTAGAAAATATCATTCTACGGAAACGGCTAATGTCTTTCTGTTGGAAAATATAAAGGCTAAACTGGAGAAGGGTGGGGAGGTTGGAGCTATTTTCCTTGATTTTAAAAAAAAGCTTTCGATTTGGTTAATCATGAGGTTTTAATTACTAAATTATCAAAGTTAAATTTTTCATTAGATGCCATTAAATGGATAAAATCATATATTACAGACAGAAAACAATCTGTTCGAGTGGATAATAACATCTCCCAAATAACTGATATTAATTTGGGTGTACCCCAAGGTTCTATTTTGGGTCCCCTGTTATTCAGTCTATACATTAACGATCTACCTGAGGTCTGTCTACCTAATGTCACCTGCCAGATGTATGCTGATGACACTGTCATATGTCGTCTCGGTTACTGATGTAACCCTCGTTCCCTGAAGGAGGGAACGGGAGACGTGACGTCGACGTGGCGACGTAATGGGATCACTTCAGGGAGCCCTATCAACTTCGAGTATCTACAGAACAAGCCAATGAACGTTGGCGTGCGTGAAAGCGTCACACGCCCCCGCCCCGCAGCGCGGGTATAAACTTGAAGCGGGCGCACGCACTCATTGTTTTTCGCTGAGGAGCCGAGATTGAGACGGCCGTACAGCGATGGTCAGCAACCGTGGCGACGGGACGTCACGTCTCCCGTTCCCTCCTTCAGGGAACGAGGGTTACATCAGTAACCGAGACGTTCCCCTTCAGTCGCTCACGTTCGACGTGACGTCGACGTGGCGACGTAATGGGATCCCATGGAAAACGCCACGGTAGCTGCCACATCTAGCGCCCTACGGAAGACTCTCAGACCCCCAACTGGCTGGGGCGGAAGACCTGCATAGAGGGAGTTCACTGCTGTTCCGTTAAACCCCACACAGTGGAACTCTTGGATAACACTGGGAAAGCGTGCCTTTCCAGGGGAGAGGGACGCTGCGGAGCCACATCCTGCCCGAAGGGAGGTAACATGTGGAGAATACACATATGGACTGGCCAGAGGGGCAGTGCAACATATGGAATGTCACTGGGGTGGCTCCAGCCTGAGAAGGGGGAGGCAGCACCAGACAGTGAAGGCAGAGCGGAGTCTGCCAAGGGAAGACACGGGCTCACCGCAGGGAGCTGATCGCGGAAGAATACGCATATGGGATCGCCGCAGGGATCACCACATATGGAACCCAGCCTAGCACAAGTTAAACAAGCATACAAGCACTAGGCCTGACGTCGGACGCTCCGCAACGTCTGACTGCCGAAGGGGTACGGAGGAACTCTACAGGGTTCACCTGAGTGGGGAACTCGCCTGGAGCAGGAAGCGCACGTATCCGCTCCATGTGGAGGGGAGTGGCGGAGCAAGTCGACACAAGAACGGGAACTTCGGTGTTACCGGCTGGTTGAAGCGAGCACACAGGAAGAAACCGGCTCAACACGTAGGCTATAGAACCTAGCGAACGTGTTAGGTGTCGCCCAGCCCGCACCTCTACAGATGTCTGTCAGCGAGGCGCCGTGTGCCAGCGCCCAAGAAGAAGTGACACCCCTAGTGGACTGGGCTCTCAACCCGGGCGGGTAAGGCACCCCTTGGGCTTCGTAAGCCAAGGCGATGGCATCCACTATCCAGTGGGCCATCCTCTGCTTGGAGACAGCCTTCCCTTTCTGCTGGCCTCCGTAACAGACGAAGAGCTGATCTGAGGTCCTGAGGCTTTGAGTTCTGTCCACGTACAGGCGCAGAGCACGGACGGGACACAGAAAAGCCAGGGCTGGGTCTGCCTCATCCGAAGGCAGCGCTTGCAGGTTCACCACCTGGTCCCGAAAGGGAGTGGTGGGAACCTTGGGCACGTATCCGGGCCGGGGTCTCAGGATCACGTGAGAGTTAGCCGGGACGAATTCCAGGCACGATTCGTTGACCGAAAATGCATGCAGGTCCCCTACCCTCTTGATGGAGGCCAATGCAACCAGGAGTACTGTTTTACAGGACAGAACTTTTAACTCTGCTGTCTGCAAAGGCTCAAAGGGTGGTCTCTGAAGTGCCGAAAGGACCAGAGACAAATCCCAAGAAGGTAAAGAGAGCGGGCGAGGAGGATTTAGTCTCCTTGCCCCCCTCAGGAACCTGACGATCAGGTTGTGCTTTCCCAGTGACTTCCTTCAACTGCATCGTGATGTGAGGCGATAGCGGCAATATACACTTTAATGGTGGAGGGAGACAGCCTTCGCTCCAACCCATCTTGCAGGAAGGAAAGCACGGCTCTGACCGAGCAAGATCGGGGGTTCTCCTCACGAGAAGAACATCAATCAACGAACAGGTTCCACTTCAACGCATAGAGGCGCCTCGTAGAGGGGGCTCTAGCGGAAGTGATGGTGTCAACTACCGCTTGGGGTCCCGTCCAGGGACCAGACATGGAGTTTCCAGAGGTCTGGACGCGGGTGCCAAAAGGTGCCCCCTCTCTGAGAGAGCAGGTCCTCTCTCAGAGGAATGGGCCAGGGAGGGGCTGTCGGGAGGAGCATCAGTTCCGGGAACCAGGTCCGGTTGGGCCAATACGGCGCCACTAACAAGACCTGCTCCTCGTCCTCCCTGACTTTGCACAAGGTCTGTGCAAGAAGGCTCACTGGGGGAAACGCATACTTGCGTAGACCTGGGGGCCAGCTGTGTGCCAGAGCATCCGTGCCGAGGGTCCCCTCGGTCAGGGAAAAGAACAACTGGCAGTGAGACGTGTCCGGGGCGGCAAACAGATCTACCTGTGCGGCCCCGAAGCGCCTGAAAATCAGCTGGACCACCTGGGGATGGAGTCGCCATTCTTTTGGTAGCACCTGCTGCCGTGAGAGCTCGTCGGCTGCACGGTTGAGCAGGCCCAGAATATAAATGGCACGAAGCGACCTCAGATGCTTCTGACTCCAAAGGAGGAGATGGCGGGCGAGTTGTGACATGCGGCCGGAGCGTAGACCACCCTGACGGTTGATGTACGCAACGGTCGCAGTGCTGTCCGTACGGACCAGTACATGCTTGCCTAGTAGCGGCGTTTTGAAACGGCCCAGCGCAAGACGAACTCCTAACAACTCGAGGCAGTTGATGTGCCAATGCAGTTTAGATCCACAGACCTGAAGCTGCATGCCATTTGTACGTGGCCCCCCATCCGGTGGCAGAGGCATCCGTGGTGACCACAGAATGCCTGGACACTTGTTCTAGGGGAACACCTGCCCGCAGGAACGAAGGGTCCGACCACAAGGTGAGAGTTTGGCGACAGTGCGGGGTCACTTGGACCCGGCACAAGCCGCTCTGCCACGCCCATCTCGGGACTCGATCGTGGAGCCAGTGTTAGAGCGGCCTCATATGAAGCAATCCGAGCGGCGTTACCGCGGCTGCAGATGCCATATGCCCCAGGAGCCTCTGAAAAAGTTTCAGTGGTGCCGCTGTTCTGCTACTGAGAGTACTCACGCAGTTCAACACTGACTGGACGCGGGCCTCGGTGAGGTGCGCTGTCACGTTGATCGAGTCCAGCTCCATACCAAGAAAAGAGATCCTCTGCCCGGGGGTGAGTTTGCTCTTTTCCCAGTTGACCCGAAGCCCTAGGTGGCTGAGGTGACTGAGCACCATGTCCCTGTGTTCGCACAACTGCTCTCTCGACTGGGCAAGGATGAGCCAGTCGTCAAGGTAGTTGAGAATGCGAACACCACGCTCGCACATGGGAGCAATGGCCGCCTACGCGACTTTCGTGAAGACACGGGGCGACAGGGCCAGCCCGAAGGGTAAGACTTTGTACTGATATGCCCGCCCCTCGAACGCAAAGCGAAGAAACGGTCTGTGTCGAGGGAGAATCGAGACATGAAAGTACGCGTCCTTCAGGTCGATCGCTGCAAACCAATCTTAGGGACGGATGCATTTGAAAATGTGTTTCTGCGTAAGCATCTTGAACGGCAGCCTGTGAAGGGACCGGTTCAGGACACGCAGGTCCAAGATTGGCCGTAACCCACCGCCTTTCTTGGGTACAATGAAGTACGGGCTGTAGAAGCCGGTCTTCATATCTGCTGGAGGGACCGGCTGGATCGCGTCCTTCGCCAGTAGGACTGCGATCTCTGCCCTGAGCACAGGGGCACTGTCCGCCAGAACACGGGTGAACTGAATGCCCCTGAAGCGCGGGGGCCGCCGGGCGAACTGAATCGCATAGCCGAGTCTGACAGTACGGATGAGCCAGCGGGACGGGCTGGGAAGCGCTAGCCAGGCTCCCAGACACCGCACAAGTGGGACCAACGGGACCACAGACGTACCCGGGGTGGGGCAGCGCGGCGGAATGCAGGGACTCGACTCGGACGGCATAGCGGCCCGGAGTGGGGTCTGGGTGTGAGGTGCGACACATACCTGCTTCCGTCGAAGGGCAGAGTGAGTGTGCGGAGGCATCACTGCGTCCGGGACACAGCCACTGCTGCTCGCTGGCGATAGAAGAGGAGCCTGAGGGTGACAAGACATAGCGTCGTCGACCGCCAAGCGCGCCCTCTTGGGACCCAGAGGTTTCAGAAATTGCTCTTTTATTGAAATTGTGGGTACCAGTGCCCGGGGGCCAGTGGCGGAACAGAAACAAAAGGAAACAAAAGATTCTCCGCCCGGCCCTCCACCGGGGGAAGGAGTGGCGTGTTCACCATCTCCTGAAGAGCAACTTGATCCACCTCTGGGTCGCCCGTCTCAGGGACGTTTGCACCCCCGCTTGCCACCTGGCTTGGCAGCGGCCTGGACGGGCGTGGTCGGCTTCCTGCGGCTTGCTCCATGCTGAGGCCTAGACGAAGGCTGCTGCTGAGGCTTCGCGGGAGCGGAGGACGCCGAAGGAGGCCAACCTCGGCGACGAGTAGACGGAGGGACTGCAGCCGGTGGACGGGTGGGAGCAGCAGCGGTCCGCCGGGGCAGGATGTGTCGGATGGCCTCCGTCTGCTTCTGGGCGGCCGAGAACTGTTGGGCAAAGCTCTCGACCGCGTCGCCGAATAACCCAACCTGGGAGAGAGGGGCATCCAGGAACCGATATTTGTCAGTGTCCCTCATGTCAGCCAGGTTGAGCCAGAGGTGGCGCTCCTGGACCAGCAGGGTGGACATCGCCTGACCAACGGAACGTGCGGTTTCTTTCGTCGCCCGGAGGGCGAGGTCAGTTGGCACACGGAGCTCCCGGAGGAGCTCTGGGTCAGAACCACCCTCGTTCATGTCCATGAGCGCCTGGGCCTGATGGACCTGCAGAAGCGCCATGGCATGGAGGGCGGAAGCAGCCTGTCCACAGGCTCTGTAAGCCTTCGCCGTAAGACCGGACGAAAACTTACACCCCTTGGACGGGAGGCGTGGATTGCCCTGCCAGGAGGAAGCGGACGCTGGACACAGCTGCATCGCAACAGCACGCTCCACCGGCGGGACATCCACATACCCCTTAGCCGCCCCACCGTCGAGGGTGGTGAGGAGGGAGGAGCCACTAGGGCGGCTTCTGGCACTATACGGCGCCGTCCACGTCCTAGTATGCTCCTCATGCACTTCCGGAAAAAAAGGTACGGGGGCGGCGCGCTGAGAACCAGCACGGCCCGCCCCGAGAAACCAATCGTCCAACCGGGAAGGTTCGGGACGTGGTGGAGGGTTCCACACAAGCCCGACCTTCTCGGCGGCCCGGGAAAGCATAGCCGTCCATTCTGGATCGAACTCGGGCAACGCTACACGCCCCGAAGGGGGCAACGCAGCCGAATCCTCATCTCCAGAGGAACGAAGCTCCCCCTCCGATGCTGCGATCGACATCTGATCGTCAGGTGGAGCCCCAAAGGAGACGAGTGGTCGTCCAAGAGAAGGACCAGCACGCTCGTTTGAAGGCTCCAACGGCGGTAGCGCTTGTGAGGCGTGAGGGGCCCACGGAGATTGCCTCGGCGGGGTAGCCCTCACGGTAATCCTCAGATCACCCTGGTCATGCACCAGAATAGGTCCAGAATAGACACTAGATCGGGGCATAGGCGAGGGGACTGCACCTCCCTTGAGGTAAGCGAGTCTCGATTTTAGCGCTATCATAGTCATATTCATGCAATGGGAACATGAACTATTCACAAAAGCTGCCTCAGCATGCTGAATGCCCAAACACGAGATGCAGCTATTGTGGCCGTCGCCTGGCGCCAGGGTATGACCGCATCCAGAAACGCACAAGCGGAATGACATCCTGAAAAGGACGCAGGGTCACGCTTGTGTTGGTCTTTTAGTAGAAAATAACAAACAGGAAAAATAAAATAAAAGCTCTTTCAGTGCTGAAGCACTCAGGTATAGCCGCAGTGTAATCGGGGTACACTCTCAATATGAGGAACGCCCACGAGACCGACACAGTCACACACACACACACACACACACACACACACACACACACACACACACACACACAAACAAAGCTGTGAAAACAGCTGTTGTGTATAATGCTCGCGGCCACCGCTGATCGCGCCGTCACACCAGCACTGGAACAGAGCCTTCTCCTTTTCCCAACCGTTGTATAGCAGTCTGTAACCTCAGAAGTCAAATAAGCTCGGCTCCGAAGCGAAAGACATTGAGTGCGTGCGCCCGCTTCCTGTTTATACCCACGCTGCGGGGCGGGGGCGTGTGACGCTTTCACGCACGCCAACGTTCATTGGCTTGTTCTGTAGATACTCGAAGTTGATAGGGCTCCCTGAAGTGATCCCATTACGTCGCCACGTCGACGTCACGTCGAACGTGAGCGACTGAAGGGGAACTACATGCTACAAGCAAGAGAAAAGCTGCAGAAGAGTTATCGGCTACAATGGTTAATATCTCAAATTGGTTAGCAAACTCGTGTCTGCACCTTAATACTGATAAAACAATGTGTATGTTTTTTTTCGAAATCCACAAATAGAGATATAGTAGCAGGGAAAAGACTTCCAGTAGTTCAAGAGTTAAAATATCTGGAAATAATAATAGATTCATGTTTTTCATTTAAAACACAGGTGAAAAAGTTCACAAATAGAATTAAATTTAATTTGGCAAATTTCAGACACATTAGGAATAATTTGACTACAGAGGCCTCAAAGTTATATATTAATGCTATGATCATATCACACATTAATTACTGTCTTACCAGTTGGACACAGACAAGTCGGACTACATTATGATCAGTTGAAATACTTTACAAACGGGCCTTAAAAACGTTAGATAAAAAGTCAAATTCATATCACCATTGTAAACTTTTAATTAAATATGACCTGTTAAATTGGGAAAACATGATTAAGTTTGCAGATATTTTACTTGTATATAACATTTGTCATGGTATGGCTCCCCCTCCGCTCAATAAATTCGTCCAACAAAATGTTACTTCATCTACCAGAGTATCAACAAGAGGGGATTGTAAAATACCATGTAAAAAAAAGTAGCTTTGGACAGTCGGCTTTCTCTTTTCGAGCAGCTCATGCATGGAAAACCATACCCACAGAACTATGGAAGATCATGTCTATCAAATCATTTTCTAAATCCATATAACATTGGTTATTAACAAATCAAATATGTTGCCATAATATAGAATAATGTGTTTGTATTTATTATGTTTTTATTTTTTTTATTGTAGTAGTGTATTTATTGTTTTAATTTTTAACCTGCTAGGGACTGCAGATGAAAATTAGCCTGTATGGCTAAATCTGGCACATTTACATGTTGGACCTTGTACTCATTAATGTGCATTGTCCCTTTAAATAAAGAAACTCAAACTCAAACCATTATAACTTGTATTAATCTTAGTTAATGTAAATCTCAACTTTTTTTTTTTAATGTTCAGGACAAAAGTTGTATCATTTAGCTAATACACAGTGAACTAACATGAACATGAACATTTTTATTAACTAACATTAACTAAGGTGAATAAATGCTGTAAGAATGTGGTGCTCATTGTCAGTTCATGAAAGTGAATGCGTTAAATAATGTTAACAAATGAGACTTTATTGTAAAGTGTTACTGAAAAATGTCTGTTTAGTTTAATTTTGTTTTGGTTTTGTTTTCCCTTTTCCTGTTTTTCCTGTGTTCCTGATCATTTTTAGTTTCCATGGTTTCTGATTTATCATACACCCGTTTCTGTTCCTGTTATTTACCTCACTCTGTGTATTTAAGCCCTTGGCTTTCTCAGTTCAGTGTTTACCATTGTTAATGTTAAAGTGTAGTTTACTTGACAGTATAGAGTGCAACAGTCGGGTTCCGGAAGTAAAAACTTGAAGGTAAATTGATTTTGAACTATAAGGTATTGCTATTCGCAATGATTCATGGAATTGTCGTTTTTTCCCTCACTAACAGCTTCAAGTGAAATAGTTTTATTAATGGAAATATATGAAATACAAAAAAACAATGAGTTTAATTTTATGTGAATGTGCACTGATCTGGTAGTGTACTTCAAATCTTAAATATGTATTTTTAAAAAACCTGTATTTGCAGATGATATAATATGAATTACCTCTTGTTTCAGTGAGAATGTGAAAGTGATACAGCAGATGCTGTTTCTTTAAAGTTGTGGACATTATGAATTGTTAACCTTATCATCACTGAAATGTGCTCGCAATATCCATCGTGCTAAAACAGCAGTCACATTAGATTGCATGAGGAAAGATAGACCAACCAGGAAATGCAATTTAGCCACGGATAAGGTAATTCATGCCACACATGACCCATATACACATACACACATTCGTCTGTTGGAGAGCTTTTGAATATGAGCTCTGGACCTCATCACATATAGCGTGGCATTTAAAAGCATCCAAGCCTGGCCGCCTGCAAAATCATTTTCTCACCAGCAATATGTTCCACACCTCACTTGGCGCTTCACAAATGATTATTAATCTGCTGAGGTTTGCCAGAAGTCCTATCCATTGTAATTGCCTTGAACACTTAATGAGCTTGGGCAAACATGATACTTGAGCTGCAAACAGGGCTGGTCCAACCCAGCTGAATATCTCACACATTGGGGTGCACCAATTGATCCACTGAGATCAATTGACGGCTGGCTTTTTTTTCCAGCCAAGCATACTCGCATTGTGCCGCCACAATGGTGGCTGCTGCCTTTTGTGGTTTTGTAAGGTATGAGGGAATGGAATAAGAGGGGAATGTATTGTGTGCAGATGCAATTAGCTACAGTGGAGTGAATGTCCATGGCAGCTACATGCTATGTGCTTGAGGACGATTCAAATTACAATGCATAGGTTGAGAATAAAACCTTCAAAATACAGCTTAACCAAAGATTCGAATTCTGCCTTCATTTACTCATCCACCATGTCTTTCAAGACCTGACTTTCTTTCTTCTGTCTAATACAAAAGGAGTAATTTATAGCAGAATGTCCAGGCTGCTTTTTTCCCATGCAGTGAAAGTGAATTGTAGTAATGGCTGTCAAGCAAGATTTTCAGAGAATAATGAGTTCAATTTCAGGCTGTTCCTCACACACACACGTCTTTGAACATGTTGTAATTTTTTGGTATTTTTTGTCATTTTTAGAGCCATATTCCATCATATTCATCCTATGTAAGAGAGAAGCATAGGCATCATTCTAAATGTCTCCCAAGCTGTAAAAAGAAAAAGAAAAAAAAAACCTTAAATGAATGTTAAAAAAAAAAAAAAAAAAATATATATATATATATATATATATATATATGTATATTAGGACTGCCAGTTAAACGCGTTCTTAACGGCGTTAACGCAAACCCATTTTAACGGCGTCAATTTTTTTATCGCGAGATTAACTATCATCGCAGCACGTCCAGTCTGAAATATCACTTGATGGCCACACACACACACACACACACACACACACACACACACACACACACACACACACACACACACACACACACACACACACACACACACACACACACACACACACACACAAACACACACACATACACACACAGCTGACGCGAATTCTCTGCCCCCTCGTCAATATCAGGACCTCGTCAGTATTTCTTTAACCCTTTTATTGATGGACAGCGTTACATCGTGTGAGAGATTATTTGCTCCAAGTGAGAATGTTAGTGTGAAATTGAACACAGTATATGCCAAAGTTGTTTTCAATAAAAAAAAAAAACATTTGCACAAAGCAAGCCAATCCACTTTTCCATGTTGATAAGAGCATTAAAATGAGAAAAAAATAATGGGACAAAAAGAAATCAGAGATATTTCGAATAAATAAAAATGTGCGATTATTTGCGATTAATCGCGAGTTAACTATGACATTAATCGCGATTAAATATTTTAATCGTTTGACAGCACTAATATATATATATATATATATGGGAGAGACATTTTAGTCTTATGAACTGACCTTAAATTTACGGTAAAAACCTCTTAAGTCCTATTAAAGGAAGCTTTCAGCTGAGTAATAAAATGGGGAAAAAAAGGTAATTGCGACGTTTTATCTTATGTTTCTGAACTTTCTTCTCAGAATTGCGAGTTTATATCTCACAATTCTGATTTTTTTCTTAAATTCCGAGTTAAAATACCACAATTAAATTTTTTTAAATTGTGAGGTATAAACTCACAATTGTGAGTTATAAATTCTGAATTGCAAGATATGTACTAGCACTTCTGAGAAAAGTGTGTCACATGATAAATCAAAGTTCATCACTAGTAGCTTTTCCTGAGGTAAATACTATTTACTGTAAGAAGAAACAATTATTTAACTGAAAACCATGAATGCGTAGTGTCACGCTGGGAATTCTGGCATTAATGGCACAATACTGTCAATTTGCGGTGTTTCACTGTATATTATAAGATGACTTGTTCTTTTTCACTTCCAAAACCTGTACATTTAACAGACTGTAAAATAACATGACATTTCCCTTTAGAACTTAGCATTAAAAAATGTAAAGGTTTTTACCATATAATTTTTACAAGACCTGAATATCATAGAGACATGGGGTTTAGATTTTTTTTTTCTTGGCCCAGTATATAAGTAACCACTCAAAATGCCTTAGAGACACATCTATAGCAACGCTCCCAATGCAAAGGATGGTGCAAAGGGTAAACAGCATACATTTTCTGCCTTCCAAGGTCCTTTTACACTCGGCGTATGTGTTTTTAATGAATGGATCATGATCAGATGCACCCAAGACTCATTAGAATCAGTTGATTGAAAATGCATTCAGAGACTGATTTTTACCAACTTTTATGAAATTAAATTTAAATTGTTGTTATCTGTATTCTGCAATTTCAAGTCAAGTTACAAATATTTATATAGTGCGTTATACAATACAGATTGTTTCAAAGCAGCTTCACATTAATAAGCATTGACAATTTCCTATCAATTTCCTTGTGTTGAAAACTTTTACAGATAAGCACCACACCATTTCTTTAAGAAAATGTAAAAATAGTTTTATGATACATGCACAAATCAATTTCATGCATTTGAACAATTGCATTTTTAGGTGTTCCACAGTCACTCTCCCGTGTATTAATTCTATGATCTGATAACAGTGTAACACTTTCATAATTTGGCTGCCCCATTTCTCATTGTATTGCTCTCTTTTTATTATTTTGTATTTCTATTGCAATATCTCATCACCTATTATATCAACAACAACACAGCAGCTTTGACCCAAAATATCATCCATCCAAATTCATAACAGCTCCTTTAAAATGAAAGATGAATACTTGATTCATGCTGTCTGCCGACAAGATCGAGATCAAGGCGAATCTGAGCGAATACATGAATACTGAATGAATGGTGGTGATGAGGAACTGGGGAAAACAGCCCATGGCTCCTTCATTCACAATTCAGGGGGATTCTTGGCTTCTGCATGCGTGTGCTGTTCTGTGTTTTCACCATGCAATTACCTGCATTTTACAGGATCGGACCTTGCTTTCCACTGAATTGGAAAGGGTGTAGAGATAAAATGCACAGATAGTGACTGCTGGGTGCTTGCATAAGCATAATGGGGCCAGAAAGTAATGACATGTATTGAGAGCAGTCTTCATGCTGATCCCTAGAGATGTCAGTGGAAAAACTCAAGGCGCGGGGAAGTTCAGTGGCGGCAACCCTTAATTTTTGCAATTCTAAATACGTCCTGAGGGATAGAGACATCCCTTCAGCCCAGTGGTCGCCTTCTTGCAGAATATAGCCTAGCTATCCGGGGACTACAAAAACCAATAGAACAGAAGAGAATAGAATTTAGCTTTCCTTTCCTTTTAGAATTTCCTTTCTCTATTGTACAATCTTCCTGCTGCCGCAACTGTTCCAGGTTTTCAAACCGTTCCACCGTGTCATTGTGATATTTTCTTGGATGGATTGTTTTCCTCATCCCAGTCTTGTGAAGACACAGAAGCTCTGTTCCAAAACCTGCTACGCTGCCTATCCAGATGTTAGTCTTCATGCTGATAAAAATCATAGACATGCTGCTTTTCTTTTGAGTTTTGGTCACATTCTAAGACAGCATTGCATGTGCTTTTCACAGATACGTCAATCCCAGAATGCATGGCGACAAGCTCAGTGAAACAATTTATTCATAATTCAAAAATGCAGATTGTAAATATAGGCCTATGTATATTTAATTCTACTGGAATGTATAAAGTAAGGAATAATTGATGACGGGCTGTTGAATTAAACAATGCACACCAGAGGTGGTAATGCAGCCACGATGCAAAGCAGAGTTACACATCAGGTGTGCATTATTTTTTTAATAATTTAGTAGACTGGAGTCAATTATTCTGCTTTCGCTATGGTTACTACATATCAAGACATTGTTCAGTTGTCTTATGACATTTGTCCTTAAACCCAGCTAACAAAAATATGTTCTAAGAACATTCTGCTAACGTTCCGATTTTTTAAACGTTTTTTCTTAGTTATACTAATGTTAAAGTCTCCCTGTAGTCAATACTTTTATCCCTTAAAACTCATATTTGATCACCAAAATTATAGATTTAAAACACTTTTCCTGTGAAAAAATATCTTTATGCCTTAAAATAGCTTGAATGGCCTACACCCTTGCTTCATTTAGTATACGCGGATCTATGAATATTCTAATATTTGCTTTGCCAACTTACTGAGGTAAACGCTGCACTATGGTATCGCTCTTTACAACGTCGGACACATAATGGTAATTAATATGATTAGCCTTTTGCTTGACTATGTTATCAAACAGTTAATAATGTGTTGCTAATATTATACAAATCATGTTCCCATGATTGCCATCTCAGAGTCAGACAGCTGCCTTCTAATAATCACCAGGAACGATTTGAACAAATCAGAACGTCAGTGGAGAAAGGCATATAGTTCCTCATAAGATCGTAATATACATCTATATTGCTAAATCTACCCGATTTTTCATATCATCAGAAAAATATATCGGGATAACCTGGTATCTCTCGAGACTCCCCTGCTAGTTCACTGTTAATGATATGCTAAAACATCTTCAGTGAGGGAGAATATCACTGATCCGCTGAATGATATATGGTCTCAGCGTAGCTATATACATGCAAGAATAATACACCAGGCTGTAGTTAGGGCTGTGCAGAAACTTGTCAATGATCTTCTTATCATTTAGCCATCACCACGTCATTGTATGTTCCAGGAAAACGTCTCGGTTATGTATGGTAACCCTCGTTCCCTGAGGAGGGAACAGAGATGTTTCCCTGGTAATAGACCTGGGGCTGGGCGATCTGCCTCGCCTGGTGCTGGAGGGGTGATGGAGGAACTCACGAGGTTAATCGTTTGTTGGGGAACCAACGGAGCAAAAGCACACACATATCTGGCCCATGGGGCGGGAATGGCGTAGCAAGCCGACATAACCTAATTCCTTGCGCTACTGGCCGTAGCGAGTACACGGGAGGAAACAGGTTCAACACGGAGGCTATAAAACCTAGCGAACGTGTTAGGTGTCGCCCAGCACGCAGCTCTACAGATGTCTGTCAGGGAGGCGCCTTGCGCCAGAGCCCAGGAGGAGGCAATACCCGGCAGGAAGAACACCAATCGACGAACAGGTTCCACTTCAACGCATAGAGGCGCCTCGTAGCGGGGGCTCTAGCGGAAGTGATGGTGAATGGCCCGAAGCGACCTCAGATGCTTCTGACTCCATAATAATAATAATAATACATTTTATTTGTTTGGCGCCTTTCTGGACACTCAAGGTCGCCTTACAAAATGGTACATTAGAACAAACTAAAAACTAGCTATATTAACAACTAGCATAAAAACATGATAAAATACATCATACATAAATCATCATACATAGTATCATACATCCATAGTCACAATGAGTAGGCTTGTCTAAACAGATGAGTTTTGAGTGTGGATTGAAAGTGTTTGAGGGAATCGGAGTTGCGGAGATCAGGGGGAAGAGTGTTCCAGAGCTGGGGAGCAGAGCAACTGAAGGCCCTACTTCCCATAGTGATGAGGCAGGCGGGCGGGACAGTAAGATGAAGAGAAGAGGAGGAACGAAGAGAGCGGGCTGGTGTGGCTATATGAATGAGGTCAGTAAGATATGAAGGGGCAAGGCTATGGATCGATTTGAAAGTGAGGAGCAGAATTTTGTAGTGGATACGATATAAAATAGAAAGCCAGTGTAGCTGTTGGAGGACTGGGGTGATGTGCTTTATGAAGGGTGTGTGAGTAATGATACGTGCAGCAGAATTTTGAACAAGTTGGAGTTTATGGAGGGTTTTTTGAGGGAGACCAAACAGAAGAGAATTACAATAATCAATTCGAGAAGTGACAAGGCTATGGACAAGAACGGCAGTGGAAAGAGGAGTGAGAGCAGGACGAAGACGGTGAATATTTCTGAGGTGGAAATAGGCTGAACGGGTGATGTTATTGATGTGTGCATTGAAGCTGAGGGTGCTGTCTAGGATGACACCCAGACTCTTTACCTGAGGGGAGGGGGAAATGGAGGAGCCGTCAAAGAAGATTGAAAAATTATTTATTTTACTTAAGGCGGATTTAGTGCCAGTGAGCAGGAGTTCAGTTTTATTGCTATTAAGTTTGAGAAAGTTAGAGGTGAACCAGGACTTTATTTCCTGAAGACAGTTAATTAGGGAGGAAGGTGGAAGTATGCTGTTGGGGTTACTGGAGATGTAGAGCTGGGTGTCATCCGCATAGCAATGAAAATGAATATTGTGTTTCCTAAAGATGTGACCAAGGGGAAGAAGATAGATCAAAAAGAGCATGGGACCAAGAACAAAACCCTCCGGAACACCAGAAGTGACAGGAAAGGGATGAGAAATGAAAGACTTTAGCTGAATAAACTGGGAGCGGTCAGAAAGGTAAGAACGGAACCAGGTGAATGGAGTACCAGTGATGCCAATGGAGGAAAGTCTGTCCAAAAGAATAGAGTGTGAGATGGTGTCAAAGGCTGCACTAAGATCGAGCAGAAGGAGGATGGTTAGTGAACCAAAATCAGCAGAAAGGAGGAGATCATTGGTAATTTTGAGAAGGGCCGTTTCAGTACTATGAAGAGAACGAAAACCAGATTGAAAAAGTTCATACAGGTTATTGGAGGAAAGGTGGGTATGGAGCTAAGCGGCAACGGTTTTTTCAAGAAGTTTGGAGATGTAGGGAAGGTTTGAGATGGGGCGGAAGTTATTGAGGTCAGTTGGATCAAAACCGGGTTTCTTGAGTATGGGAGTAACAGCAGCAGTTTTCAGAGAGGGGGGTACAGTGCCAGAAATGAGGGAGGCCTGAATGATATTAGTAATGAGAGGGGAAAGAGCAGGAATGGAAGATTTGACAAGAGAAGAGGGGAGAGGTCTAGTTGACAAGATGAGGTATTTGATTTCTGAATGAGAGTAGAAATGTGGTTTACAGAAGGAATGGTAAATGTTGATAAAGAATGGGTTGGATTAAATGATGGTGGAATAGGTGGACTTTGGACTAGGGGACGAAGTTGCTGATGAATGTGTTGAATTTTTGTGGTGAAAAAAGATGCCAGTTTATTGCAGAAGTCAGAAGAATAGAGATGGTATGGAAGTGAATCTGGTGGTTTTGTAATATTGGACAGAATGGAGAAAAGAGCCTTTGAATTATCTTCATTGGAGCTGATTAACCTGGAGTAGTAGGATGTTTTGGCTTTAGAAACAGAATCTTTGTATTTGAGGATGTGAGTTGTGTACATGTCTTTATGTATGGTGAGTCCGGTTTTCCTGTAAAGTCTTTCCAACTGACGGCCTATTGCTTTTTGTTTTCTGAGGGTGGGAGTAAACCAGGGTGATGTGTGAGTGAAAGTGACAGATCTAGTTTTGAGTGGAGCCAGAGTGTTAATAATGTTTTGGAGGTGTGTATTGTAATGTGTGAGAAACTCATCTGTTGTAGAAAGGCTATCTACACTGGGGAGGTTATTGATATGAGTTATGAAATTGTCCAGGTTGATGTCCTTGATTTTTCGGAAATGAATAGTATGTGGTGGATTAGATTTAGTGAAAGACATAATGACATTAAATGAAAGTAGCAGCTGATCAGTGTAAGGAAGATGATCAGTCTTGCAATCCATAGGTGTTATACCTGAGCAGCAGATTAGGTCCAGAATATGTCCTTTATTGTGTGTGGGAAAGTTGACAAACTATTGAAATCCAAGACTGTCAATACATGAGGTAAAATCTTTAGTAAGAGTTTTATTGAAATTGTCCATGTGAATTTTGAAGTCTCCCATTAATATGACATTAGATGAAAGTGTAGCCAAATGAGACAAAAATGCAGAAAAGTCAGAGATAAAATCCTTATTTGGTTTTGGTGGCCTGTAGAGAGTCGCAATAATAGTGGGAGTAGGTCCAAAAAACTGACAAACAGTAGCCTCAAAGGAGAGGCAGGCAGACAGATTAACAGGAACAACTTTCCAGTTCTCACGATATATTAGCGCAAGACCACCCCCTCTTCCAGACATACGAGGTGCCATAGGAGGAGATGGCGGGTGAGTCGCGACATACGAAGGGAGCGTAGACCACCTTGGCGGTACATGTACGCAACAGTCGTAGTGCTGTCCGTACGGACCAGTATGTGCTTGTGCAGAAGCAGCCCCCTGAGGCGGCACAAGGGTAAGCGTACTGCTTGCAACTCTAGGCAGTTGATGTGCCAATGCAGTTGAGGCCCCGTTCACTGACCTGAAACTGCATGCCCGTTGTACGTGGCCCCGCATCTGTTGGCAGAGGCATTTGTGAAAACCACAGCATGCCTGGACACCTGGACTAAGGGCACTCCGGCCCGTAGAAACGCAGGGTCTGACCAGGGACTGAAGTTTTGGCGACAGTGCGGGGTAATGTTGACCCGGAATGTACCGCTCTGCCACGCCCATCTCGGGACTCAATCGTGAACCCGGCACTGAAGCGGTCTCATATGAAGCAGGCCGGCCCGGGCGACAGGGCCAGGCCGAAGGGTAGGACCATGTACTGATATGCTCGACCCTCGAACGCAAACCGAAGAAAAGGCCTGTGTCGAGGAAGAATCGAGACGTGAAAGTACGCGTCCTTCAGGTCGATCGCTGCAAACCAATCCTGGGGACCGATGCATTCAAAGATGCGCTTCTGCTTGAGCATTTTGAACGGGAGCTTGTGCAGGGCCCGATTCAAAACTCGCAGGTCCAGGATCGGCCGTAACCCACCGCCTTTCTTGGGTACAATGAAGTAAGGGCTGTAGAGCCCAGACCTCATCTCGGCTGGAGGAACCGGCTTGATCGCGTCCTTCGCAAGCAGGACGACGATCTCTTTCTTCAAGACAGGGGCATCGACACTCCACACTTGGGTGAAGCGGATGCCCCTGTACTTGGGAGGTGGTAGGCAAGCTGAATTGCATAGCTGAGCCGGATGGCCGCTAGCTAGGCTTCGAGAGGCCGTACCAACGAGCCCACCCCAACCACCGGCATAACCGCGGAGGGGCAGCGAAGTGGAAGGCAGGGACCGGACTCTGGAGGCATTACTGTGTCCATGTTACAATATGCTCCCATACTGCCAAAGTTTTTCACACACATTCGGGCAGGCACAGGGGCGGGGCAAGGCGATTACACGTTGCACTGCGTCCCAAGAGTAGCCCGGGAAGTGTGGCTGTCAAGTCTGAATCTGATTCAGCATGAGCACACACACCATTACAGTGGGAACTCAGCATCATCATTTCCAGAGTGTAACAGCCCTCTCTCCGATGCAGCGATCGACATCTGATCCCCCCCTGGAGCCCCGAATGAAATACTTGGTCCCTCACGAACAGGACCAGTAATTCCACCCGAAAGCTGCCAGGCATGTGAGACAGTGAACGTGGCCATCAACCTTGATGGCACACGGCACGCTGAGTGCTCAAGCTCTCATGAGAAAGGCAGGATGAACAACGTGCCGACGTGGTCATGCTCTCATAAGAGAGCATAAACCACCCACTAACACAATCTCAGCATATTTGCGATGCGCTAGAGGAGTGAGGGGCACGAGGAGGGGGTCTCGTTGGGGAATGCTCACTGTAATCCTCAGATCATCAATGCTATTAGCCAAAATAGCCCTTTTCTGGTGGCCACCAGAAGAGGAACTAGTTCCGGGAATAGGCAAAGGGACTCCACCTCGTTTGAGGCACTTGAGTCTCGACCGCGCATCTAGAGAGCCGAATGACGCGTGCTGGGTTGCTGTGACAACCCGCGCTGTCAGCTGGCAGCTCGACAGCACACGGCACGCTGAGTGGCTCAAGCCTTTATTAGAAAGGGGTGACGAACAACGTGCCGACATGGTTATGCTCTCATGAGAGAACATGAACCAGCCACTAACGCAGTCTCAACATGCTTAAGCCCAGGCATGTGAAACAGTGATCGTGGCCGTCTAATGAGGACAGGAAACGAAAGGGAAAAGGACATCCTGAAAAGGACGCAATCTTCACCCGTGTTGCTCTTTTACAGAAACGCTCTCTTATGTGCTGAAGCACACAGGGATCAACGCGGCAACACAGCGGGGAAACTGCAAGCTCGCTGTGTGGACTCAACCGAATACCAGCTGTGACAACAGCTCTTTGTTTAAAGATGTAGATCACATGCAGTAACAGCCAGCGCCCGGGAGCTCGCGAAGATCACTGAAGCGCCGTAACACCAACCGGTCGGCTCCGAAGCAAAAAGCATATATGTGTGCTCTCACTTCCACTTTATACCCGCATTGGTAGGCAGGGCGCCCATGTTCATTGGCTCATTGTTCATATGTTCATTGGCTCGTTTTAGTTTCACTCGAAGGCAATTGGTCTCCCTAGCGTGATCCCAATTCGTTGGTAACTCCTACCGACGAGACGTAGGAGTTCCGGAACGAAAGGGAACTGAATTTGTATGTTCAAGGTGGGTCACAGTGCCTTTTAATTGCTCATTTTAATTTTAACCCTGTTTTTGATCCGGCAATTGTTCATTTACAAATTAAGCATTGCTTTAAGGAAACAACTGAAATAATTTGGCAAAGTGCTATGGAACTGTAATGTGGTCGACAGAGCTAGAACTAGGGGTTGCACAATCCATCTTTTTTGCCACCGATACCGATTCCGATACCTGGGATTCAGTATTGGCCGATGTCGAGTACCGATCCGAGATTAAAATAATAATATAAAAAACAGTGCCGAATTACCTAATAAACTGTATCTGTATGCCTCACTGTGGGGAAGAGACTGTGATTATTCTTTTGTGAAAGGCATCAAGCTTGACTTACTATCAATAAACTGCCATTGCGCAAAAGTATCGTAATATGAAAGGCTCCAATTCAGAGCGGCACGAAACACTTATGCGCATCCCTTGCAAAGAATGATGCGCTCGAAGCAACATGTAGTCACAGCGCGCAGAGCTTCGTTCAAAGCACAAAGGGAAGATATACATATATTTATTTATTTATTCAATAGTTTGAGCCTTTTAACAATTTCAGTTACTGTGAAGAACAATTACTGTATCTCGCTCTCTACTTCAGTGTTGTGATCTAACAGACACCCGGGAGAAAGAAACATGTCAAACTCCAGCAAGAATGACTGACAGCTTTAATGGAGGGAAGCTCTTAGGTGTTGAATTTAACGACTTAAATCTGTACCTCACATTAATGGAATGGCTTCAGAGAACTTGGAATATAGTACACAAAAACATTATGGTGCTTTATAATGTTTTTTGTGCCTTTTGTGTTGTATTACAATAACATACGCACAGTATCGGATTTGGATGGACTCGTCTGGCCGATAACTGATCCGGCAAATATTGGCAGTATCGGAGCAATACCGATACTGAGTATCGGATCGGCGCACCCCTAGCTAGAACTACTTCATAGCTGTGCGTTTACTGGAAAATAATTGCACTCAACAGCCCTGTGCTATAATAGAAGATAAGTCAATAGCCCCTTTCACACAGCAATCCCGGTAAATTACTGTAAAATTTCCAGAACGACTTCACCCGTAAATAAAAAAATCTGCTGTTCACATGAGCAACAGCGTTCTGTTTTTTTTTACCGGTTATGACCATTCACATATCAGTTCCAAAATACTCGTAAACTATGTGATGGTTTTATGCTTGGTTCCTGAAGAACAGTATCACTAACTGTTGTTGACAAATCTCTTCATCCGCCCGGACGAGGAGAAGCGCTTTAGTTTCGGCATCACTCCAATTTGAAGACATTTGTAAACAGTGCTGAGTAAACGCGGCATCTGTGTCATAGTTTTATGAATGACCCAGAGCCATTGCTCTTTTAACTGCTTCTGATTGGCCCAAATCCCGCAAAATACCGGTAATCTTCATTCCGCGTTCACACAGCGCATATACCAGTAATTTACTGGTAATGTTACAACTTACCTTAATAGTAAATTGCCGGAACCAATGATTATCTGTTACTGGTAATTTACTGGTAATTTACCAGTAAAGGCTGTATGTGTGAAAGGGGCTAATGACTTGGTTCCAGAACTTGTGAGTTGTCTAGCTAGGCTGCACTGGCATGCTTTTGATGTAAAGGGTGCATTAGTGCCGGTTAACACAGAACGAGTTTTTGCTGTTACAAATGCCAGATGCAGGCCAGTAGGAGGAAAACAATAGTCCAAGGTCTAGAGCCGGGTTTTAAAAAAATGAGACTTATTTTAATTTGAGCGCCACGTTTTTAGAAAGCTGTGTCATGCGCAGGATGCTGCAAAAGATGCGAGCACTATTGTTAAAAATGTACATCTAGCGCATGTTTACATGGGTAAAATACTGGAAAAGTAGCGCAGAAAACACGTTCTGTGTGAACCGCTGGGTTTCAAATGATAATACTGCTTTTGAATATGCTGCGTTTCAAAATTCCTGTTTTGTAATGTCAAACCCAGAAAAAACTGTTTGACCTCAGTGAAGACAGAGGGGGATAAAGTGAGATATTATAAATAACTTAAATACTATTATAAATAATATTATTTTCCCTTATTGTATGGCACAAATACTTGATTCCGATTGGTCAGTCGTGACATTCTGAGGTGTGTTACTCCCCGATAAGGACTGTCGTCAATAGCAACGCTGAATAACACACTGTTTCATGTCTGTCATATTATACAGCGGACTCGCTCTCACTTTAGAAATACAGCTGCTGCTATCTTGCGTCTCTGTTATATTTATTATTTGTATTCTTTTAAAAATCAGAGGACTTTAGTATTAATAGTACTGTAATGTTTTTGCTGTTAATTTTCTTGTCAGGACGATTGTTTTGTACACTGTAATGGATTATAAGATTTAAAAAACAGGTAAACAGGTAAACAGGAAATAAACCAATGAATTGGATACCAATAGTACTCAGTGTTAAGATCATTCATTGTATTTAAATGTAATTCTGTTCCCTTCATAGTTAACATATAACAAATATGCCACGCATAATTAATAAAATTACTTTTTTACTGCAACATTTTATAAATATATATATATATTTTTATTATTATTTTATTACAGTAAAACAATAAAACTAAATGGTAAAATGAAAAATGTCTTTAGTAGTGAACATGAGCATAATTTTTCGGCGTATTGCATTTTTGTCCCCACCGGGTTCTTTTTGAAAAAATATTGAAAAACAGCTTGCTCAACCCATGGTACACAGGAAAACATCTCCAACACACAGGAAAGCATCTCCAAACCCTTAGTCTTCATAATTTAATTCATACAGTACATGCAACATGAAATTTGTGCTGGGCTCTTATTATCAGATCCGATGACACGGTGAGTCAATTATGAGGGTTCAGTTAGAATGCTGCCTTAGGCATTAAACAGCAAGCCAGCTCATTAGGTTTTGGAACAGAGCTACTGAATATATTTCAAATCCGCGTCTCGCTTTCTAGGGTCACCACTACATTAGCTTGCGTGGTATCGCCCCAAGGTCTCTTTATTCTGCTGTCGCTATGGAAATGAGACTTCTGCAGTTTTACTCTTTCCTGAGCCACTTGCTCTGGCAGGAAATCTTTCGGGAGTACTGGGATGAGATGCTCTGAATGTTTATTTAGCTGTCACTGTTGCATTTCCATTTTTTTATCCTGATAAGGATGTGTCACCAAAAAATATCAACAGAGCCATGATAGGAACCGCATGGCTCAAAGTACTTGATGGGCACTATTGCAGTGGTTCGTGGCTTTGAAGGAGAACCTTTTTTACAATTTAATGCCAGAAACAAGTTTTTAAAGTTCCACAAAGAGCATTTTTATATTGTAATTCATTAGAAACCCTTTTATCCTCTGGTGCTTTTTTCACTGCAGAAATCAATAACATTGATGTGAAGAAACTTCAAGAACATTTTTACATTTTAAAGATCCATGTAGCCCTGTTTTATTCACAAACACTTATCCGCCAAAAATGGTTCTTGATATTAGAGACTTTTTTGATTAATATATCGGTGTTTTAAGGATATTCAATGACTAATGAATGTAGGGAGAGATATGATTTTATCCACTGAGTATTAATAGGATTTTGGGTATGGCCTCTATGGCCCTGTTTACACCTGGATCATTCGAATTACACGTGGACGACGCTAAATGCAGGTGCGAACGGGGTCTAAAACGTTTTGAGCTTGTCCACTTTCAACAACTTCCAGAGGTAGTCGAAAACGTATCCTTTCGTAGTGTAAATGCTCATGTGTTCGAATGCGCTCAAACAGCCGCAAAAGATGCCTACTCTCTCCTATTGACCTAATGCGTAAACATTATGGGAAGTGCGCTAACCAGACGGGATTTAAACTTTGTCGGCTAAATACCCACGTTTGGTTTGAAGATGAAAAACACAATGTTCCCTATCGGTCAGTCACTACAACGTAGGTCATGACTGACCAATAGGAATCTCGCTAGAGAGGCCAATCTACTTCGAGTGAAACTAAAACAGGCCAATGCACATTGGCGTGCAATCATTTGCAACAGCTGCGCGTCCTCGTTAGCACGGGTATTTAATGAGCAGCTGAACAATTGCACAGTTAGCTTTTTGCTTCGGAGCCAAGCACTTTGTATGCTGAACAGAGTGAATTTGAGAGCAAGCCTCTTCTGGATCTCTCCACTTTAAAACTGAGCAAACAAAAAGCTGTTTTCACGGCTGGTAAGGTGCGCGGTTAAAGCGTTCAACGGCCGTTTTCACGGCTGGTAAGACCAGCGAGAGAGAATCGCGCACAGACAGGTGTACATTCCTGTCTGTGTTCGCCGTGACCGTTCCCCTGCGTGCTTCAGCACCAAGGAGAGCAGTCTCTAAAAGAGCTTACACAGATAGTTTGCGTCTTTTTCAAGATGACATTCTATGTGTGTTTCTGGATGCGGTCGTTACCTGGGGTCGCGGGATGGTCACGATCGCTGCCTTGTGTGTCTGGGCCTCGAACACGCACAGGCAGCGTTCGTGGATGAGTCATGTACCCATTGTGTGAAGATGACCATCTCGGAGCTGAGGTCGAGACTCTCGTTCCTGCAAAGGGGCGGAGTCCCCGTGCCTGCACCTCGGTCCAACCCCCCTTCGCGGGTTGCTTCCGGCAGTGACATGGGTGACCTGAGGATTACAGTGAGCGTGCTTCCTTCGGGAAAACCAACCCCCTAGGAACCCTCACTCCTCAGCAGCCAGTTCAGCTGCCAACGGAACATGCCGGACCATCCTCGAGATGCGTACCGGTCGTTTCGTTCGGCGCTCCCCACGACGACCAGATGTCGATCGCTGCATCGGAGGGTGGGTCAGACCGCTCCGCGGACGACGGCTCGGAGCCGCTGCCTCCTTCGGGTGTGCCAGCTGTGCCCGAGTCGGACCCGGAGATGATGGCCATGCTTTCCTGGGCCGCCAACAGGATCGGGCTCGTGTGGAACCCTCCGAGTCCCGAGCCCTCGAGGCTGGGTGATTGGTATCTCGGGGTAGTGCGCGCTGGTTCTCAGCAACCCACCCCAGTGCCTTTCTTCCCGGAGGTGCATGAGGAGCTCACGGGGACGTGGACGGCACCTTTCACTGCCAGAAACCGTTCCGGTGGCTCCTCCTCCCTCACCACCCTTGATGGCGGGGCAGCTAAGGGATACACGCGTGTCCCGCCAGTGGAACGGGCCGTTGCTATGCAACTGTGCCCTAACTCCACTTGGCGTGGAGAACCGTGTCTTCCTTCGCGCGCCTGTAAGTACTCGTCGGACTTAACCGGCAAGGCTTACAAGGCCTGCGGGGAAGCTGCCTCTGCCATACACGCTATGGCGTTGTTGCAGGTTCATCAGGCTAAGGCACTGAAGGACCTGCACGAGGGTGGTCACGACCCGCAAGTTCTCCAAGAACTTCGTACCGCGACGGACCTCGCGCTTCGTGCGACGAAGGTTACCGCGCAGTCTGTGGTTCGTGCGATGTCCACTTTAGTGGTCCAGGAACGCCATCTCTGGCTGTGTCTGGCCGACATGCGGGAGACCGACAAGCTCAGGTTTCTTAACTCCCCCGTGTCCCAGACCGACCTCTTCGGCGACGCGGTCGAGAACTTTGCCCAGGAGTTCTCGGCTGTACAGAAGCAGACTGAGGCCATCAGACACATCCTGCCGCGGCGGTCAGCTGCTGCCCCCACCCCACCGCCTGCGGCTCCTCAGTCTGCTCGTCGCCGAGGGCGTACTCGTGCGTCTGCCCCTGCTCCCGCGCCGCAGCAGCAGCCTCCACCTAAGCGGCGCCGTGGAGCCAGTCGCAGGCAGGGCGCCCCGCCCGTCCAGGCCCCCGCCAAGAAGGGTGGCAAAGCCAAGGGTAAGCGGCCCTAGGACGGGCGACCCGGAGATGGAAGGGACTGCTCTCCAGGAGACGATGACCGCATCGCTCCCTCCCCCGGAAGAGGGCCGGGTGGAAAATCTTTTGTTTTCTTTTGTTTGTGTTCCTCCGCTGGCCTTAAAACCAGCGGTACCCAAATTTTCAATAAAAGAGCAGTTTCTACCATCTCTGGGTCCGAAGGGGACCCGGAGAGCAGTGGGGGGACAGAATCCTCACCACTCTCATCCGCCTCCTCTATCGCCAGTGAGCAGCAGTGTGCAGTTCGAGAACGCCACCGAGCCGCCTCCTGCACCTCCTCCCCTGTGGAACTAGGTAAGTGCTGCACAGCGCACACAGACCCCGCTACGGGCCGCCTCCCAGAGAGAGCCCCCCGAGCCGCGTCCCTGTGTTCCACCTCACTGCCCCACTCCGGGTACGCATGCTGTCCCTTTGGTCCCGCTTGCACGGTCTCTGAGAGCCTGGTTAGCGCTCCCCAGTCCGTCTAGCTGGCTCATTCGGACCATCAGGCTCGGCTATGCGATTCAGTTTGCCCGGCGTCCCCTCAAGTTTCGGGCCATCCACTCCACTACAGTGAAAGCAGCCGATGCCCATGTCTTGCGTGCGGAGATCGCAGTCCTGCTGGCGAAGGACGCGATAGAGCCGGTCCCTCCAGCCGATATGAGGTCAGGGCATTACAGTCCCTACTTCATTGTACCCAAGAAAGGTGGTGGGTTACAACCGATCTTGGATCTGCGAGTTTTGAATCGGAGCCTCCACAAGCTACCGTTCAAAATGCTCACGTAGAGACGCATTTTCGAATGCATCCGTCCCCAAGATTGGTTTGCAGCGATCGACCTGAAGGACGCGTACTTTCATGTCTCGATTCTTCCTCGACACAGGCCGTTCCTGCGCTTTGCGTTTGAGGGTCGAGCATATCAGTACAAAGTCCTACCCTTCGGGCTGTCCCTGTCCCCCCGTGTCTTCAGGAAAGTCACGGAGGGGGCCCTTGTTCCCATGAGAGAACAGGGCGTTCGCATCCTCAACTATCTCGACGACTGGCTCATACTAGCACACTCTCGAGATCAGCTATGCGAACACAGGGACCTCGTGCTCAGGTACCTCAGCCAGTTGGGTCTTCAGGTCAACTGGGAAAAGAGCAAACTCTCCCCTGTGCAGAGGATCTCTTTTCTCGGTATCGAGTTGGATTCGGTCGCTCAGAC
Source organism: Meda fulgida (assembly GCA_030578275.1). NCBI lineage: Eukaryota > Metazoa > Chordata > Actinopteri > Cypriniformes > Leuciscidae > Meda > Meda fulgida. Next base: position 7,104,117 of record CM060623.1, read on the forward strand.
AGCGCGCCTCACAGAGCAGCGTGCTCAGTCGGTGCTGAACTGCTTGAACACGTTCAAAGGCAGGACGGCGGTCCCACTGACATTTTTTCAAAGGCTCCTGGGGTATATGGCAGCAGCAGCAGCGGTATCCCAGCTCGGCTTGCTTCATATGAGACCGCTTCAGCACTGGCTTCACGGCCGAGTCCCGAGATGGGCGTGGCATCACGGCACTCACCGGGTGGCAATCACACCGGCCTGCCGTCAGACCTTCAGCCCGTGGTCAGACCTTTCGCTCCTTCGGGCAGGAGTCCCCTTGGAACAGGTCTCCAGGCATGCTGTGGTATTCACAGATGCCTCTGCCACCGGCTGGGGTGCCACCTACAACGGGCATGCAGTGTCGGGTGTGGACGGCTCCCCAACTGCATTGGCACATCAATTGCCTCGGGTTGCTAGCTGTACATCTCGCTTGAAAAGGCCGCTACGGGGCAGGAACGTACTGGTCCGCACGGACAACACTGCGACCGTTGCGTACATCAACCGACAAGGTGGTCTATGCTCCCGTCGCAAGTCGCAACTCGCCCGCCATCTCCTCCTCTGGAGTCAGAAGTATCTGAGGTCGCTTCGAGCCATGTATGTCCCCGGTATGCTCAACCGTGTGGCCGACGAGCTATCATGAGCTGTGCTTCTGGGAGAGTGGCGACTCCACCCCCAGGTGGTTCAGCTGATCTGGAGAGAGTTCGGAGAGGCTCAGGTAGACCTGTTCGCCTCCTCAGAGACCTCCCACTGCCAGCTGTTTTACTCCATGACCGAGGGAACACTCGGCACGGACGCACTGGCACACAGCTGGCCCCGGGGCCTCCGCAAATATGCGTTTCCCCCAGTGAGCCTACTTGCACAGACACTGTGCAAAGTCAGGGAGGACGAGGAGCAGGTCCTTCTAGTGGCTCCCTATTGGCCCACCCGGACTTGGTTTCCGGAACTCATGCTCCTCGCGACAGTCCCTCCCTGGCCCATTCCTCTGAGGAAGGATCTTCTGACTCAGAGACTATGGCACCCGCGCCCAGACCTCTGGAAACTCCATGTCTGGTCCCTCGGGACGCGGAGGTTCTAGGTGACTTACCCCCAGAGGTACTTAACACCATCACTTCAGCACGGGCACCGTCCACGAGACTTGTTTACGCCCTGAAGTGGAACCTGTTCGTCGAGTGGTGTTCTTCTCGCCGAGAAGACCCCCGAAGATGTTCGATAGGGTCTGTGCTTTCCTTCTTGCAGCAGGGGTTGGAGCGTAGACTGTCCCCTTCCACCCTCAAAGTACATGCTGCCGCTATTTCTGCTTATCACGACCACATAGATGGCAAAACAGTTGGAAAGCATGACCTGGTCGTCAGGTTTCTTAGGGGGGCGAGACGATTAAATCCTCCTCGACCCCCCTCCATACCCTCTTGGGATCTTTCCCTGGTGCTTCGAGCACTTCAGGATGTTCCCTTTGAGCCTCTGCAGTCAGTAGACTTAAAGCTTCTTTCCATGAAGGCTTTGCTGCTGGTTGCATTGGCCTCTGTCAAGAGGGTAGGAGACCTGCATGCATTTTCGGTCGACGAATTGTGCCTAGAGTTCGAGCCGGGTGATGGCCACGTGGTACTAAGACCCCGGCCTGGCTATGTGCCCAAGGTTCCTACCACTCCCTTCAAAGACCAGGTAGTGAACCTGCAAGCGCTGCCTTTGGAGGAGGCAGACCCAGCCCTGGCTTTGCTCTGTCCCGTTCGCGCCCTGCGTATGTACATGGACAGAACTCAAAGCATCAGGACCTCAGATCAGCTCTTTGTCTGTTATGGAGGCCAGCAGAAGGGAAAGGTTGTCTCCAAGCAGAGGTTGGCCCACTGGATAGTGGATGCCATCGCCTTGGCTTACCAAGCACAAGGCGTGCCCTGCCCGCTTAGGTTGCATGCACACTCCATGAGAGGCGTTGCATCCTCCTGGGCGCTGGCACGTGGCTCCTCGCTAAAAGATATCTGTAGAGCTGCGGGCTGAGCGACACCTAACACGTTCGCTAGATATTATAGCCTACTTGTAGAGCCGGTCTCCTCCCGTGTTCTCACCCTAAACGGGTAGAAGCACTGAGAGGTCTGGCTCTGTCGGCTTGCTGCACCCTGCTGTGCACCCTTATTGCTCCAGAGTAAAACCTGTCGAGTCCTCCAAAACCCCTCGGCCCGGACTTGGCGGAGCGTCCGGCGCCAGGCCCTTATCCGCTGAATCCTTGAGAACCGGATCTGGGCTGGGTTCCATATGTGTGACCCTACGGGGATCCCATATGTGTATATATTCCATGGCTGCTCCTATCGGAAGCCCGTGTCTTTCCCTTGGGCTAAGTCACCCATTATTTCAAATGCAGTACAGCCTTCGGGCTAGTCCATATGTATTTCCACATAACTCTTTGAAGAAGTGGCTTCCACAGCGTTCCTTCCTAAACAGAAAGGGCACGCTTTCCCAGTGTTATCCAATATCTCACTGTATGGGTTATCACGGAGCAACAGTGTCAAACTCTCTGTGTAGGCCTCCTCCTATCGTCCTTCCAGGCAAGAAGGTGTAGAGGCTTGCACGGGGGCGCTGGATGAGGTGCAGCAGCTGTGGCGCTTTGGTAGGGATTCCTATTGGTCAGTCATGACCTACGTTGTAGTGACTGACCGATAGGGAACGTCTCGGTTACATATGGTAACCCTCGTTCCCTGAGGGAGGGAACGGAGACGTAGGTCCCGTCGCCACATCTGCTGCCGCCCGCCGGGGCGGCCAGCTTCTCAGGCTTGGCTCCTCAGCAAAAAACTAACTGTGCAATCGCTCAGCTGCTCATTAAATACCCGCGCTAACGAGGACGCGCAGCTGTTGCAAATGATTGCACGCCAATGTGCATTGGCCTGTTTTAGTTTCACTCGAAGTAGATTGGCCTCTCTAGCGAGATTCCTATTGGTCAGTCATGACCTACGTCTCCGTTCCCTCCCTCAGGAAACGAGGGTTACCATATGTAACCGAGACGTTCTCTCACCATTCCTGATTTCTAACATACACTCATAGCATTCGGTGTGGTCTTTCAGCTATCAAAGCAGAAACGAAAGCTGCTGCTCTCCGTATGTTTTTCCGTTGTCTCTGGTCGCATTCATATTGAAATATCATGGGCTCATTTCGACCAATGGATCAAAAGATCAGAAAAAGGCCATAGACCCTCCCATCGAAGAAATCAGGACAGAAATGTTGAAAGTGGACAAAAGAGGCGGATTAAAGCACTAGGCTTAAACAGGAGTGTCTTCCGTGCCCACAAAAATGTATCTTAATACCAGGTGTAAACATGACAGGTGTTGAAAAATAAGGAGTTATGCCACATAACTGCTGCCGCATTCCATCCAGCGTCACAGCGGTGCGCTTTCATTCCTCCCTAAAAGCCTAAATTTAACATCCAACTCAGCCAAATAAGTGAGTGTTGTAAAGCTCAGTCTACTGTTGCTAAGCTGTGAGATATGTTTGATATTAAACAGTGTTATTAAAAGCGGATAAAGCCCCAAAAGAGTCACTGTTCCCCAGGCTGCTTTCTGTGTGTGTGATTCCGTGTCGGAGCCAAAAAGCGGATGGGTTTCGGATACGGGCCAAAACGCGATAAAATGTCAAATACCATTTTGGAGAGTATTCACATAAACACTGTGGGTTATCTCTTAAGTAAACGTACACAGCTGAGAAAAAAATAATTGCATTTAATTTCCTCTGTGATTTTATATATATATATATATATATATATTAGTTCAGATTACACAATTTTTCCTGCAGTTTCATACATCTCGCTTTTCTTCACACTCTATCTGGATGTCAACCTCTTCTCTTGATCTCAGCACCCTGGCATTGATTTTTTTCCTGCATATCAGCTCTTTCTTTATTGTTTTATGCCATACTACCCCCCCCCCTCTTCCTTTCTCTGCTTATCTCTCCTGCTCTTTCTCTCGCTCGCCCTATCTTGTAACATCATAACCCCCTTCCCCTTGTTGCCACACCATCACTATTGGTGTGAACATTACAGCACGGAGAAAGGGGAAGGTCTCTCTTTCTCTCTCTCTCTCTCATTCATTCACACACACTCACACATGTGCACTGAACTCACAGAAGAGCATGGCGAACATTGGAGCGCTGCCTCAGAAGCACAGTACGTACCTTTGAACAATGTCTCGTTTTATCTCATCTTCTAATTGCTCTTTCAGTATATGTTGGATCATATTCTCTTCATGTCTCTGTACTTTTTAATGAATGCATTTCTGAGTTTGCCTTTGAATCCCTGGTGGAACTGTTGCTTCAGGCATTTATCTGCATGCTTGACATCATTGTGAGACAAATCACAAGTCTGTAAATGACTAAATGAGACTTATGACCTGCGGTGAAGTTTTTGAGTCTATGTGCTATAAATGAGCTTTCTGAGTGCATGATCTCTTCTAATGAACATCTTCATATCACATTTCAGTGATATTTGGATTAGCGATGGGAGCGTGTTTAACCTCTGCTCTGTTAACTATTGAATTAGACAATACGTTTTTGGAGAAAAAAAAGATTGGGATTGATTGTTCTTGTTTTGGAGATATAAGGAAACATTAAGATGCATGCATCAAATGATTAGTCCGATCATGCATTGTAATTATTATTATCAATTTATGAAGTATAAAGACAGAAATGCACTGTTAAATATGCATTTGCTTAAGGATTGATTTCTGCCTTTCCTGACCATTAAAATTGACCTTAATCAATGTCATTTTAAATTCAGTTTATGACTTTAACTGATTAATTAAGTTGCTTGCTACCATGCAAATTCTTAGGATCCTCACCTTTTCTTTTTTTTTTTTTTTTTGGTTCAGGGATGTTTTCCCATTATTCCTAATAGCTGAAACGGATAAGGCAGAAATGTTATTCGAATGAACTCAGCCTTGACGTTTGGAATGATGGATGCTCTGGTATTACGAGAATCAAAGATTTAATGCTGAAAACACTTTATCTTTGAGCTCGGTATCAAAAACCGCTGTCGGATCAAAATGCTGTCAGATCTTTCAGACGCAGGGATAACAGGGAATCTTGATTATACAGGTCTTCACACAAAGGCACAAATGTGCTTACTAAGTTTTTTTCAAATGTAATTACAATGTAATGATGATGGTTGTAATACCCACTTACAAGCCCCAGATTTTGTCTTTATGAGGAACAGGGATAAACATCTGTTCTCTAGAACTACATTATATCTTGGTGTTTCAGCGGTTTCAGCTTTTTCTGTTTGCCTGTGTCAGTTAAAATAACTTTGTGCTCATTTTATGCTAGAATTGACTCAAATAGAGCAAGAGATAGATGTTACATCAGTGAGCTCAGCCTGATGACTGTGTGTGCATATGAACCCATCTATTGTGAATGAAATAATTCACCCAAAAAAATTATGTTGGTGCATACTAAGGGTGTGCAATATAATTATATATCTATTTAATTGCATACCAGTTAAAACGTTAAATTGTAGGTTACAGTTTTTTTTATGGAACTTGTACAAAATATAAAATTGAACATAAATGAATCTGGCATCATTGGAAAAACAGCTGCTTCGCTATATAATACATGGTTAAAAACAAAACATTTAAGACTGTAATTCATTCTGTATGCTTGGATGAGCCACGTTCAAACACCTGTGACCATAAATTCAACAGAAGTCCTTACATTATACACTTTAACACCTATCTGACACAGGTTACCGAGTCCGCTATTGTAAAGCTGATGCTGATATAGTCTGTATTGTATATGATTTTTTAAATGTTCTGTTTTAAATCTCTACCAGTTGACGCATTTCCACCATCACACTGTATATACCCTCATATCAAGTCTTATTTCAAACTTGCTTGATTTTCTTCTGTAACACAAAAGTTGTTATTCACTGAAAATCTTTCTCTCTGCTGTATCTCTCAAATCTCATTTCCATTCGCATACATAAAAACTTGGAGCATCAAGATGCAATTTTGATTCAGTTTAGGGCTGTTAAAAACTATTCTTTGGCTTAAGACTTGAAATATCGCACAAATTTTCGCACAAATATCGCACATATTAAGATCTTTTATAGTTCTTGTTAGCAAAAATTCCTTTCTCTGATTGCCTTTTGTGTTCCATAGATGAAAGAAAGTCATTCATATTTGAAATGATATTTGAAAATGATATGTCTACTGTATACTATATTGCACATATTTCACTTTCTGCAAAGTGGTGTAATTTTGTTCCAGCAGCTGCAGAGGGAGGCCCATGAGCTAGAGAATATGCTAATATTGTTTCCGATGAAAACTTTTCTAGAGAAACCAAATAATCCTACATACATTTATCTCAATATAAATAGCTTGGGTGTTGACAGTAAGCTTTTGATGCTGTAGTGCTTTATTGTTCTTGCACTGCCAAACATTTGCATTATTAATAATTCACAGCAGCACACGGTTTTCTGCAGTCTACTGTTAACATAATTGCTACAAGTCTTGTACAGAAAGGATATAGTACATTTTATAACACTCATGTGTTTACGACAAGCTGTAAATATTAAAATAAAGCAGCCCGATTACGCATGGAACAACACAATTACATTTTGAGATCATTTGTAGGCTTCCCTTTAGATTGCAGCATTGTGGATATATTGTGGATGTGCTTCTTGAAAGAAAAACACACTGTGTTCTATTGTTTCAGGGGCTGTTTCAGCACCCGCTCTGTGGACAGCTCCCAATGGCCAACTGCTCACTAGATGAATCTTCATCTGAGCACTTTTTAGGACTTCATGATCTTTGTGAATCATTGCCTATAAATTGTGTCCTTAAAACTCTTATGCCATGGTGCATAGCGCACAGATGAAAAGTATTGCGTTACGCCAGGCTTGTTGAGAACAGTTATTAACAGTCATTTCAATCCAATACACTTAAATAAATCGAAAGGTACCTAGAGACTTAAATATCATAGAGATGTGTGCTCTTTTGACTTGGAGCAGTAAGCAGAAAACCCAAAACTAATACTTTAATTCAGCAGGGATGCATTAATTTGATCAAAAGTCACAGTTTTTATACATTACAAAAGATGTCTGTTTCAAAATAAATGCTGTTCTTTTTGGACTTTTTGGACTATTTATATAATAATTAAACAAGTGTATCAGTATTAAGCAGCACAATTTCTGAAAAAGGAATATATTCTATTTTAAAATATTAAAATATAATATTGTTATTTTAAATTGTAATATTTCATAATAATACTGTTTTCGTTGTATTTTTTATCAAATAAATGCAGCTCTGGTGAGCATAAGACACGTCTTAAAAAAACATATATATATATATATATATATATAAACTACCGTTCAAAAGTTTGGGGTCAATTTTATTTTATTTTTTTTAAGAAATTAATACTTTTCTTCAGAAAGGACGCATGAAATTGATATAAAGTGACAGTAAAGACATTTATAATAATGCAAAATATTTATTTTTAATTAAATGCTTTTCATTTGAACTTTCAAAGAATCCTGAAAAAAATGAATCCCTGTTTGCACAAAAATATGAAGCAGCACAACTGTTGTCAACTGTGATAATAATCATAAATGTTTCTTGAGCATCAAATAATCATATTAGAGTGATTTCTGAAGGATCATATGACACTGAAGACTAAGTAAGAGTAATGATGCTGAAAATTCAGCTTTGATCACAGGAATAAATTACATTTTAAAATATATTCACATAGAAAACAGCTGTTTTACATTGAAATAATATTTAACAATATTACTGGGTTTGTTTTGTATTTTTAATCAAATAAATGCAGCCTTGGTGAGCAGAAGAGACTTCTTTTAAAAACATAAAAAATCTTACCTACCCCAAACTTTTGAACGGTAGTGTGTATATATGTATATATATATATATATATATTATATGTAATTTGTGTTGGGGAAAGTTACAAATGTGATATTTGGTCATGTGAATCATTTTTGCTTATTGGTATGGTTGGATTGGATCATTGAATGTCCAACTGGTTAAAGTGAGATTAAATACATAAAGTATATTTTTTAACATTTCATTATTGCAAGTTTGCATAATATTCTGAGCTTGCATTTCACTGTTTTTATTCATTTTGAGGATTCTGAATCTGTTTTGTTTAGTAAGATGAGATGAATGCATGCTCAGATAACCATCATGTTCACACAGCAACACCTCTGCACTTACTCCTCAAAATGGGTGTCAGTCAGAAGAGGTGTCAGTCATATTTTAATATTTTGGTTGTGAATTGAAAAGTAATGTGTTGCATGTAACTTGAAAAAGTAATCTGATTATTTAACTTGCATCACTTGTAATGTGTTGCCCCCAACACTGTCTATGACCTTTCTCAAACACACATTAAAAAAACTTGCGTGAAAATAAAATGCACATAACGTGTCATTAGAATTATATCTACCTTTATTTCTGTCCACTGTTTCTATTATAAAATAATTCATATAAATTAATTTGCCTAAGGTATATTTGCTCTTTAGTTTTAAATGAGCATGCCAAATGTTTAGCATGTGACTGTTTAATTACTGTCTTGCATGAAAGCACATGCACCACATTATTATTCAAAGATGCATATTATCATTTAATAGCACACCTCCAGCTTGCAACATCTGAGCATGCAACTTTTTCTCTCTTTATACATTAATCCCCACTTATTTAATTAGAAAAATGGCATACAGTTGCTGGTGCAGTGGATATTAATTTTTTTTTTAAGTATCATCACATCCCCCCCCCAAAAAAGCAAAGCAATTAAAACGATAAAGCTATGCGGAAGATTCCACAAGAGTGGATCATCTGTCATCGTTTCAATTTAGAGCTCTTTAAAACTGTATTGCGTCCTGTAAGTATTGAGAAGTAAATGAAGTGTGCTGTCAGACTCTCTTTGCTCTTGAAACAGACTTTTAGAGAAGAGGTTTCTTGAGCTCACACAGCCATGAAACTAATGCAGACACTGGGATTTTTCCTGAAGCCAACTAAAACAATGATCAAATAGTGTGCTTTAGCAGTGTCTGACAGTAGCATAATCCAATATATGTGTGGGTTTGTGCTTGTAAAAGAAAGCCAGATGGGACTAATTATTTATCTCTCTCTCAAAACTGTCAAAACATAAACAGGATACAACATGACTTGTGTATCTTAACGCAGGTGCTGGCTGATTAAACGGAGATGTTGTTGTCAGGGCATTTTCTGTGCTGAATTGATAAGATGTTTTATTTTCTGGATAGAATTACTTGTAGCAGGTTATGACGACAAGTTAAATAATTAGCCATGAAAAGTTTTTAGAAACCTCAAGCAAACTTTGAAAATTAATCAGGGACCGTTCCCCCTTGTTGCTGTTGATCTCATTAGTTTCTGTAAGTAATCTTATGTTAGGCGTGCATGTGCATTTTTACATTTTAATAGACAATGATATGCACAATATTAACATACGCCTTTATGCATAACTTTAGAGACATACAAATTTCAAAATATTGATTACACACACACACACACACACACACACACACACACACACACACACACACACACACACACACACACACACACACACACACACACACACACACACACACACACACACACAAACACAAGTGTCCAGTCATCTGGTAATATATACAGGTGAATCTTATGTAGAAACATCCAGATTATGTTTCACTCCAAAGTAAAAAGAAGAAAAAAAACAAGAATTTCTATTTTACATGAACAAAATAAGGCACATTTAGATTTTTTCTATGTTATAACATTTTCATGACAATTATGCACATTTCCATATGAAAGTACACTAGTATTATGCGGAAAGAGCCCAATCTAGTTATAAATATGATGAAAAATATCCTGTCCATAATTTATTTTCTTCATTATGACGATATGACGGAGATATTTCAGAAATCAGAATATGGCAGAGAAACGTGCTTCATATTCTCAAAAAATAATATCACAAGGTGAAAAATGCAGTTATTTCTTCCTTTTATTTTTAAACTTTTTTTTGTGAGACTTACCCATATAAAAAATTAAACCTGCATCAAAATATTGTACTTCATAAATAGATGTATGTTCAAAGGTTGTATTTAATGCCAACACATATCATAAAGGTACATTTATTTTAAATATTAAACGGTTGGTTGACTATGATTTCACTTTTCTGACTTTAGTTAGTGTGTAATGTTGCTATTTAAGTATAAACAACATCTGCAAAGTTACAACGCTCAAAGTTTAAAGCTAAGGAAGATATTTGCTTTTAAAGAAATGTTTTTTTTTTAAGGACTACAACAAACGGCTGGTAGGGACTACACAACATTCTTCCCGGGTCGGTGACATCTCTAACCCTAAAATGTACATAAATCCCACCCCCGGAACACGATTTATAGAGTATCATGACAGAAGATAACTACACATAAGTTACATAAATTCATCAACTAATCATTCAGAAATGTCCTGTTGCTTCTGCATGTTGTCACTTCTTCTTGAGCCTCTCCATCATTGTCTGACTCTGGTTTGAACATAAAAGGCTAAAAGTTTTAGAAATTTTCAGTGCATGTCTGTGTGAGGTAAAAGAATAGAGCTCTTGAAGGTCCGCCCCCTCTATGCCGGGAGCAGCAGCTCATTTGCATTTAAAGGGACACACACAAACGGTGCATTTTTTCTCACCCTCAAAAACTGACAATTTTACCATGCTATAAAAAATATCTGTGGGGTATTGTGAGTTAAAACTTCACATACACATTTGGGGACATCAAAGACTTATTTTACATCTTGTGAAAAGGGCATTATACCACCTCTTTAATAAATATTAATATTAAGTTTTTAAAATGTACAAAAGGATGTTTATAATCTCCATAAGAGTAAGGAATTCTATAATCATCTTTTATCACCTTTTTTGTCTCCTGCATGTTTTCATTCATCTGCCTTGCATGGATTTTCTTCTCTTTGTAAACTACTTAAGTGTCAGGGTCTTGAGGGCATGTGTGTAATTACCGATATTCTCACGAGTCTGACTCTACTGCATCAGAACTCAGTCTAGTCAATATCTTGTTTCTATTTTAAACGATTTCTTCTATATCAAAGGCTTTGTCCTTCGTCTATTCAGCAACTGTAATCAGTCTGTAAATAACAGTTTTGACTTTAGCTTTATTTATCTCAGTCCTATAGTATTCCTGCTTGGATTGCAATGTGTGCTAATTTTTCCCATTGCCCATTCATTACTCATTTCCATTCAGCACTCACACATTGTCACTGGCTCCAATTTAATTGCCTTTATAAATAAAAGACAAATAATCAATTACAGTTATTATTAATAATAAAAAAGAATAAACAATTAATATACAGTGAAAAAAATGGTGTAGAAACAGTTTTCACTCAGAAATTGCTTGTAAATTTCACAACAAATTACAAAGAGACAGCAATTAACACATTTACCTATAACATTTTTAAGGTAGAAAAACTGAAACTATTTTCTTGTAAAACCTACTCCAATAATTTTCAGAAAAATAATTGCATTTACTACTTAATAATGAAATAATTGCGTAATGTAGATATTGTTTAAGATTCAAATGTAATACATGTTCTAGGATTCTTATTGAGAATGGAGCTTCACAGCATATGAAATGTATACCTTACTATAGTGGCCTTCTTAGATTTCAATTTAACAGGTGAAAGCTCGAGTGAAGACAACTCTACACACTACAACATGTCATGAATTCTCAGAAACTCAAATATAGCCAACTTTAATTGAATCTTTTTGATGTTGATAAATTCCCATTCAGCATATTGTTTGGCTTTGGCTATATTTGGCAGTCTAAGTGTATTATGTGGGTAAAACAGGAGGCTGGTTAGTCAAATGGATATGTCTTTAAAATCAATATATATTGATATATATATATAATCTATTTACAATACTGCACAGCTCTCTGAAATAGCTCTTGTACCAATGAGCCAAAGCATTTTGACCACCTGCCTAATATGCTGTTGGTCCTCCGTGTGCCAAAACAGCGCTGACCCACCGAGGCATGGACTCTACAAGGTGTCCTGTGGTCTCTGGCACCAAGACGTTAGCAGCAGACCCTTAAATTCCTGTAGGCTGAGAGGTGGATCGAACTTGTTTGTCCAGCACATCCCACAGATGATCAATTGGATTGAGATCTGGGGAATTTGAAGGACAGGACAACACCTTAAACATTTCATCATGTTCCTTAAACAATCATGTTCTTCTTCATCATGTTCACCATTCCTGAACAATGTGTGCAGTGTGGCAGCGACCCTCATCCTGCTGAAAGAGCCCACTTCCACCAGGCAACACCATTGTCATGAAGGGGTGTACCTCTTCTGCAACAATGTTTAGGCAGGATACACATGTCAAATTTACATCCCAGTAGAACATTGCCCAGAGCATCACACTCCCTCCACCATCTAGTCGTCATCCCACAGTGCATCCTGGTGCATCACTTCCCCAGGTAAAACGGTGCACACGTACACGGCCATTCACGTGATGTAAAAGATAACGGGACTCATCGGACCCCGCGGCCTTCTTCCACTGGTCCAATTTCTAGCTCCAATGCTTCTAGGTGCTTTCTACAGCGAATAGGGGTCAACATACGCACTCTAATTTGTAGGGCTGGGTAAAAAATATCGATTTCTCTATATTAACCGATTCTCATTTTTACGAACCGATATCGATTCTTAAATCTCAAGAATCGACTAGTCATCCTGTTTTCATTTGATGAGCGCGCAGAACATTGTAGCGTGCATCCCATCCAATAAATCGAAATAATCTTTGTGCTTTGTGACTATCATTATGAAATAAAGTCTCAAATTTCGAATTACGTCCATTTTCTTACGAAATTCAAAAACATAAATACCGTTTTGGCGCTGTGGAGTGAGATCGCTCTGGCTCAGCTCAAGAGAAGCAGCAGCGCGGAGCGCACATGATCTCCTCTTCCGCCTTAATAATACCAGTTACAGCGCCAAATAAACATCAAAGAGCATCTGAAAGTGTGTTAAAAGATAGAGTACAACTTCGAAATCCGTATCATGTAACGTGGTATCGCTCATTCAGTGTTTCATCCTTGGAAAGACGTCAGTTAAACAGCAAGTAAACAATGGCACATTTACCTCAGAAAAAACATTAAACTTAGTAACTTAGTCAGTTAGTCAGCTAGAAAAAATAACTTCAATAATTCAATAATAAGAATAATTATTAATTCTTCAATATTTAATGCATGTTTGAATAAATCTGGCAAGTTTTTATGACAGCCACCATTTAAATGTTTATATTTCATAGAACTTTCTTATTATAAAAATAAATAAGTGTCATTTAAGTGTTTGTATAGCTACAAATCAGTTAATTTTTACCTTCAAAATTATAGTAGGCTAATGAAGCCTTGTAGGCTACAACTGATTCCCATAGTTTACAGCATTAGTTAAGAGATTTGTTTTCCTTGAAAAAATGTGCCATGTATTGTACCTGATATCCAAAATAATCAATATTGAATCGAATCGAAATCGATTCAAATTGCAAGCTTGTGAATCGAAACCGAATCGATTTGTGAAATTTGTGTCAATACCCAGCCCTACTAATTTGGTCTGCGCATACACAGCAGAGTGTGATGCAACATGTGTTGTGACATTCCTCCCATAACCATCATTAAAATGTTGTGTTACTTGTGCCATGGTAGACCTTCTTTTGGTTCGGACCAGACGGGATAGCCTTAGTTGCCCTCATGCATCGATGAGCCTCGGGCGCCCAACACCCTGTCGCTGGTGTGTCTCCCGGGTCACTGTTGGTAACTTCTCATCATGGCTGACCAGGAACAACCCACAAGACACTCTGACCCAGTCGCATTGCCATAACAATTTGTCACACAGTCCCTCAGATCTTAATGACTGCCTTTTTATCCTACATCTAACATATTGATTGCGAGAACTGATTGTTTGCTTACCATCTAATCTACCCAGACCTTAATACAGTATATGGCCTTCGTATATAGTATATAGGAGATGATCATCGATATTCGCTTGACCTGTGACTAGTTATAATGTTTTGGCTCATCAGTGTATGTCTCTAATGTCAATCTGCACTGTCTTCAAGCATAATATAAACATTCTACTCAGATTAATACTGTCACGGTGGATTGCAGAGAGAAAACAAATGAGTATTCAAATTCTATCGATCTATTACCATTTCAGTTTTATCCGACTCTTGGTGATTCTATGGTGATTTCTTGCCATACGCGAGAGAATGTCCATGGATTTTCTTGGCAATGATTTTTCAGGGATAGGTTGCCAGGTCTTTCCCTAACCCTCATATTTAAAAAATACATTATTTAATAAATCCAATTAAACACACATGAGATTTCAGGAGTAAGAGTATTACACAACCATTACAATTACTCTGTGTTTGGGGCAATTCCGAGCTCAGAGCCTTCCCCTTCTACAGCAAGCCAAATATCCATAACCTGTAATCTATCTCGTGAATTCATTTATTTAGTAAGCAGCCATATAATAAGCACGTTAATATCAGCTTACAATGCATCAATAATTATAGGACTGTCCCCCCCCCCCCCCCCCCAACACGCTTTTGTTATAACGTTAAAACCACAAACCTGCTCAAACTGTTTCCACACAGTGCTTGTCTGAACTTATGTGATATTTGAGTTATACGAGTTCAGTTCATATGGCTGTACAAACAACTGTATTCAATTAAAGCCAGCTCAGATGAGTCACTATATTTATTATCCATAAAGTATTTATGAAGCCAAGGCTAATAAGGTTTTAGAGAGCATCTTTTATGGCCTTTCTGTCAGTGCTAGTTTGCCTCTCTATATGCTGTTGTTAACCCACACTCAGTGTACAGAAAGGTCAAGGCCTGCACTGCTACAGAAAGGTCACGTGAGCTCTTTGAAGGTTAAAGCTTTGAGTTATAGCATCAACAAGGATGTTACAAGGGAGGACATGGCACAGAAGTCTGAAAGTGGGAAACAGTGGTGGGGAACGGAAACGCTGACTTAGACATTTTGTGTAGATCAAAGTTACAAATTTGGGTTGGAAAGTTCCCCAAAAGTTCTAAAAAAATCATTAATGGAATAGATAACATGAGTGTGAGTAAATTATAACAGATTTTTCATTTTTGAGTGAACTCTCCCTTTAAAATAATGCATGGACATTATTTTTAATGCAATTTCAATGAACCCTTGTGGAAAAGTTGTTCAATTTTGCATGCATAGATTATGTACTACAGATATAATTTAAAGAATATACTTACTCTGAGTGTAATATTTTCTAACATTTAACTGTATGTTAATTGCAATTAAATGAAAAAGTATTATTGTTTAACTGAATTTATATTAAATGCATTAAGTTCTCAAGAGTACTATTTTTGAAACAAAAGTAGGACTTAAGTACATCTTTTATGATTGTCTATTGTCTTTGAAATATGGTTAAAGTGTACTGCCAAATGTACAGACAAGTATTTTTGGTAAACTAATATATACTTTAATGTAATTTATATTGAAACTTGTATGTCATGTATTTATATTTATTTGTAATTACACATTTGTTATGATCAAGTTGCAATTTAGTATTTAGTATTTTAGTCAACAAACAAAATAGCTGTACTTTAAAGCATAACTAAAATATGATTAAAACATAATGATTTCAATGTAACTTGATTTAAAGTGAAACTTAATTTAACATTATTACAAAGTGCGCTTTTTAAGAAATAGTCATGAACTCTCTTTGAGTAGGCTACACTTAATTGACATTTTATTTCATTATTATTACATTATCTGTAAGTTTTTTAAAAAGATATACTACTAAGATTTAAGAGTAGAATTAAGCGGATTTCCTTTAAGACCTCTAAGACTCTAAACAGCAATCAATACAATGTTATAAAATATATTGTAAATTCATATGTGAGAACTTCTGTGGATATATGTTAGTACACTCAATCTGTTTTACAGTACAGATTGTTTCAGCTTTACAGTGATAACAGGAAAATAATGCAACAGAGTTTGTTTTGCCTGCACAGCAGATCTAGAAGAAAAGAGTGGACCTGACACAATGGTGGACATCTCTGTTAATCAGCCAAATGAACATCATTGGTGAACAGCGATTATTTCAAAATGGTAAACTATTGGGATGTGTTTCCCGTACAAGTTACAGTAACTGCTTAACCACTGTTACGTTTTACGTTTCGAGTTTGTTTTTTTATCTGCTTTTTGGTTCTGTTCATGTTTGAGATCCTTATCTAGATCCTGTACTAATATTATCTGATATTTTCATAATCTTGCTGAGTCTGAAGGGGTGACCTATTGAAAAAAAAGGTGAACAGGAGAAGATGACCTTAGCTGTGCACAAATTTCAGGAACCCCTCTGTGTTTTGATGTCCATCAGACTGCAAATAGTCATCAGGAAAGGAAATAATATAGTTTCTGTGAAACCCTCTGGTGCTGACAGATATCTTGGAATCCTAGACCTAGATTCTCTTCAAGAGAATTGTATTAGGTGCTCTCTATGGATTAGAAGATGAAAAAAAAACAGGCTAATGTTTGTTGGAGGTTTCACTGCAAATTCTGGCTGTTCAAACACATGCTCTCTGCAGCTGTGCTATATTTGAGGTTGATATTTCTGCTGGTAAAATTGAAAGCTCATGCTGTGTAATATATTAAGCCTGGTTTGCAGAGAGGCAAGAAAGCCACCTTTAAAGATGCCGTAGCTGCCTCCAATCCTGCGCTGAAATGGATTTGAGATTTTGACTCCCGATGGCAATGTTAATAAGTCCTTGATTAAGGAGTATAATATATTCTCATTCTTGTAATGATGGAAATTTAGCTGAAATATGGCTTGCTTGTTTGTGTCGCCTGAAGTCAGTGTCTTTTTGCTTACTGATGCATAGCTCATCTGAAATGGATATTCCACAATTACTGAATTTGAAGTCTTCTATCTGGTATAATTTTTAACGGTGTTTGTTCAGGCAAGCTTCACTAATACTTGCATGCATGCTTATGATGCGTTCATACATACAACAGTTTTAACGCTGGGGGTCGCCAGGTGGATACTGTTGGTTGTAGTTGGTGTTTCTACTGCTTCTGTAGATGCTCTAATGTTATTAGTGGCCTGTGTAACTGGCCTTAGCTTTTGAAATATGATCACTAAGGAGATCTGCTGACTGTTAAAATAATCTGATTCCAATTTAAAATAATAGTAATATAATTGAAATAATTGGAATCAGATTTTTGCTGCTACAACACTCTGGAGGTGTTTGGTATATAATTATTGTTTGCTTGATATGTTTCATATAAATTGATTTGTTTTGATGAATTGCAACAGTGTGTCGTTGTTCATTTGCATGACATATGGCATAATGCTGGACAGTAAGAATTACAATATTTGCCAGGCAGATGATAAAATGAGTGGGAAAAAATAACAGATTTACAATGAAGGAGGGACTAGAATGTCCTAGCACCACCTAGCAACCAGCCAGAACAACTTAGCAACTCGCAAGTGATATCCAAAACACCCTCAAAATTGTATAGCAGCATGTTTAAAAAAACACTGAGAACACCTTAGAAACAGGAGTGCAATGCCAAAGAAGGTTTTTATTGTGACTTTTGCAAGGAAAAAAACTCACGTTTCCTTCATTAATCATATTCTCTTTGCTGTTATATAGCATACAAACCTAATTTTGTTGGGGGGTTTACGCAATTGCTGGATCACTAGGGCAGAAATCTGTGAAAATGAATCATATGGTTGTGTTGCATCTTAATTCTGGTGTATTCTGACATGTTTGGTGCTTTATCTAGAAGTATTTGCAGTATTTAGTGTGTGTATATATGTGTGTAGAAAGCTGTATCAACAAGCAGTGTTCTCTCCAAATCTACCACCTCTTTTCATTTGCTTTTGAAGATACAAAAAGAAGTGTGTATTTGTGGGGGATCACTGATGAATAAGTTACAGCTCCAGTGGAACTTCAGGGCTCCATAAATCATTCACATCCAGCATTAAATTCTGAAAGACTGAAGGCTCTGTGGTGCAGATGTTGATATTGTACGTACATGTGTTCACCACTTTCAACTTTCAACTAAAGTCCACCACACACACCCAGTATCAGTCTATGCCTTTTCTAGAGCTGTCAGCTTTGGTTAGTACTTTTCCTCTAAGCACTAAACCATAGCTATTCTTTTATTGCTTTATTTCCTGTTTCACAGTAGGAAATATTGATTTTTAAATTAAATGCATTTTAATTGGTTAGAGCCGTGGCCTAGCAGTCACCCTCACCCAATATCCATTAGGGGCCACACTGGGGAAGGCCTCTGATGGCACAATATTAGCTGTGCAAAAAATGAATAGTATAGGTGTACAGAAAGGTTAGCCAATTCAGGGATTTGAACATGTCAGTCCTTCCAGTGTTATCACTGGGATCTCGTCCAAATCCTACTACTGACTCCTACATGCGTTTTTGTGATTAAAAGAGCATTAGCATATGAGTGTTAAAATATGAATATTCATGATTACATTATTAATGCATATTAACAATGCAAAAAGATCTATGCTATCTGATGCTATCTATCTGTCTGTCTGTCTGTCTGTCTGTCTGTCTGTCTGTCTGTCCATGCTAACCAATTATTATTCAAATCAGTTATTGTAACTGTAATATAAACCGTGGTAACTTGGAATTATTCACGATTTATCACCTCTTTCCTAAAAAACAAAATGGCATAATAGTAACTGTGTAATAACCATGTAATAGCTATGTATCGTGTGCGTGCTTCAATATAATGACAAGTTCACAAACACACGCACACGCACACACACACACACACACACACACACACACACACACACACACACACACACACACACACAAACAAGCCATTCATTCCACATTGTCTCATCTGTCTTCGGTCAGGCCTTTAGTTATGTGGGTGACGAGTAACCGACTCTATAGTTTCTGCTAATTGCTCTCATTGAGTATAGCAGCGCATTGCAGTATTGCAGATGAATTATACAACCCTGACAGAAAAATCTTCTCTCTAGAAACCTGTTCTACACACCACAGCACTAATGAGACGTCCTCTCGTTTCCAATGGTCATCTGTGTAGTGGTTTTGGCATAATGCAGCGGTAATGTGCAGCCGGATGTCAAGTCTTTGCGCTTGCAAATGTTCAGGGGCTGCTGAAGTATTTGCTTTCATTTTGTGCTGAATTACTAATTGTCCAATTTAGTCAAGGTCTCTTGCACTAAAAAGTGCAAATTACGTTTTTATGAAACAATTTACAGCTTCTTCCTGACCCTTACTCTAACCAGACGTGATACAAGAAGATTTCAGTGAAAAGTACCAGACACTATACAAGACATGACACAATTCGACAAAATCATACTTGCAACGAATGAATAAGTACCATGGTATCGATACAGATTCAGATTCTTAAGATCTCAATTTGGCTGATAGGTCCTTAACTCAATCTCCTTGCAATCACATCATTCTCTATAGGGCACAGCTGATTTGTTCCTGCTGTATCAGTAGCCAATGAGCACGTGTCCTCAACCTTCAAATACTTGGTCAGTATTTGCTGCAGCAGTTTGCAGCACACATTCAGAAACCCTCCACCTTCCCCAGCTCCACCTGTATAGATCTGCTATGGTGCTAAGGTGTTTCTTGCTGTTGCTAGGTCGTTGCCAGGTGGTTGCTTTGTGTTTGCTTACTGGCTTGAGTTAAAACAGTGAAAAATCCTCAATGGGATGCCGCTATAATATGCTCGAATCTGTCTTTCATTGAAAGTCTATGGGATTTTTTTTTTTATTTCATTACTGTTTAGGCTAATTAATAGCAAATTTCGAAGTAGACTGCTGTAGTCAAACCATGTTATTTTGTGTTTAATCTCAGAAAGAATGAGAAGCTATGGACTGGCTATCGAGGCCCATTGGATTTAGTTTTCATTGTGTTTGCTTTAAGTGGGAGCAAGAAAAGACAAACTTTCCCTGAGCCGCTGACAGAGGATATTTATATCGTTTAGAAGGCCCCTTGAATGTGCCACACGAGGGCGGTAATTGTGTAGGCCTGTTAGAGTTGATTACTAATTTGGAAACCGACAACAGAGTGCCGATTACCCGGCACTTAAACACAATTAGTGAGAGCCGATAGGAGTCAATATCTATACCAATACCAAAGGCCTGAAGAGTTAGTCAATAACTGACCCTTGCTTTGTAGCATGCCGTGTGGGTTGGTATGCACTTACCCTTCCGGGTTCTATATACTGTATGAATAAATGCTGTTATGGTTGGCTAATTACTTTGCATGTGAAATTAGC
Source organism: Meda fulgida (assembly GCA_030578275.1). Lineage (NCBI taxonomy): Eukaryota > Metazoa > Chordata > Actinopteri > Cypriniformes > Leuciscidae > Meda > Meda fulgida. Next base: position 7,124,452 of record CM060623.1, read on the forward strand.
AGATTATCGAATAATGAAGACTTGAAGAATGCAGACGCACATATATATTCAAACGCGCATACCTATAGACTAAACACGTAATACGCATGTGCACGGCGTTAGCGTTTTCACAGATTTGCGTTGATGATGCGAAGATGATAGCGGTTTTCAAAAATTTTCAAGGCTTGCACCTTGGAACCTATTTAAAGGTTTGCGTTCTCGAGCCATCAGGCACTGTTGTTTTGCAGATGAGCGGGCCGGAGCACGTTAAGGGTTTTTTGTTAGAATGGTGTAGTGTTAGCGGCCCCTAAGTTAATAACTAATGATCGTTGCAACTGAAGTGAATCAATCAAAACTAAATTTAGCTGGACAATAACTTTATTCTAGAGCTGCTGTAAAGCCAAAACAATTTATTTTACTTTCATTTCCTATTATCACTGTAAAGCTGCTTTGAAACCATCTATATTGTTAGGTGAAGGTGACTTGACTTGACTTATTTTCACACGGTTCCTTGCATTATGTTATGAACTCGAAATGATTTTACCTAGGGGTGTAATGATACCCTCATGTCATGATTCGATACATATCACGATACTGAACTCATGAATCGATATTGTTGCGATATTCCAAGACATAAGATAAAAGGTTAGCAAAATTTGTTCTGTTGATTAAATTGCTAAATTGGATATTACATTGTGGGTGTAAATTAATAGGCTTGGACTTGGTGCTGGTAACCCAATGCACATTTTTCTGAAGCTGAAATACAGAATTATTTTAGATGAATATTGCACTCTGTCACTGACTAGATATATTTAAAATAATGTCTGCCTAGGCCACATTTTACTGGTAACATAAGACATTTGGCATGATCAGGAGCCACAAATATTCCCCCATTGCATTAATATCGTTTAATGTAGTACTGACACTAAAACTTTGAAAACTTAAAAAAAATGTCTCACACAATCATTTTTTAACTATACACAATACATATTTTTACATTTTTGTATAGCGACATGATATATTGTTATACCCCTACTTTTACCAAAGTGCATAATTTGTAAACTAATCATCTCCATTTGAATGACTTTTCTGATGTTGGTAGCTTGCTCGGAGGCTCAAACGGCCAGTCACTGGACATTTCATTTCTGGGCGATCACGACTACAGACAACGCAATAAAAATATGCCAGATTCATATTCATCTGATTAAGATAAAACTGCGCTTTTAGCACCACTCAATAGACATTTCACTTTGAAATTGTCGTGAAATGTGCAAGAAGCAAGGAAGTATCATTTTGCACATAAGTCGCTGCAAGAATGTTTTTTCCAATGATCCTGTGTTGCTATACTCAGGCAAACAATAATTTGTGTAAACAACATTTTCTGTAAAGAATGATTACAATGAACATAGCATAGCTACATCCGTAATTCTAGCGGAGAATCTCTTACTTAGAAAGGAAGCACAAATTATAGCCCAGTACCTCATAAACACAGCTTTGTTTTCTGTCCGACTGACTCCCCACAATGTTGGGTGGGTTTAAAACCTGTGCATCATGACGCTATTGGAGCTTGCCAATCAGATCAGAGCTTTTTAATTTTCATCTGATTATCAGTGAAGGAAGGTGAGCCATTTACAACACGGTTTCACATACAGTATGCACTTACCAAAGGCTTTTTGCCCTCCTTGAAAACCTTTTTTCATAAACACTACATGAAAAAGGAGAACTGACAGTTATTTGAAGGAAAGTTCTCATGCTCTGGCGATTTGCGCAGAGTTATTAGATATTGGATGCATGTTTCTCTCTCTTAGCAGGCAGAGGTCTGTGGGGGTGTTTCACAGTCCATTAGTGTTACTGGACCGTAGAGTATGTCTGATCTGACAGCTCATCACTTCGTATTATAGCATCTATTGAGATGGCCATTTCTGAGATGTCAGCTAATGAGCTGCATCTCTGTTCTCATTCCCTTCATATGTGCTTTGTCTCTGAGGATGCTGGTGTTCATAAACCTCCATACAGGTCCAGTTTTAATGGCATTCTTGCTTCTCTTTTTCTCTCTACCTCCCTGTCCACCTCCATTTTTAACTTTCTGCATATGTCTTCAGGATAAACAATAATTCCCCTAAATAAGGCTTGGAATTGACCTGACCATGTAATTTTCTGTATTGGTCCCTCTCTCCGGAGAATAGAGGTGGCCCAAGGTGAGAAAAGACAGAAAGGAAAAAACAGAAGCAAAGGAAGCAGATCCATACAGTCTCTTCTCTGTCTTCGTGCCTTTCTCTTTCTCAAATCACCATCGGTTCTTCTGTAATGATTTGACTGTTGACACAAGATCTGTTCCAAAACCTAGTGAGCTGTCTTGCAGTGTAATATTAATAGATCAGGATATCTTCTTAAATTGGCCATTTTGAGATTACTGCATGGTTCAATAACTGTACCCACTTGCTCAATTAACCCAAACTTTAACTCTCTCCTGTGTCAGTTCCAAAACCTATTTCGGTGGATAATGAAAAATCTAAGAACAAAATGGCCTCAAATGTAACATGATTTGGTAGGGTATTGTACAAAACCCAAAAATCGAAATTAGCAAATAGATCTTTCTCTGAAGTATAAAATGCTGTCTAGGTAGGCATCTCACTTGTTTGTGGATCCAAGATTCTTTTCTGTAAACTCGATTCCTCATTAATGTTCAGTTTAGATGAATGCAGGTAATAAAAGTGAATGTGCAGCCCCAAACCTTTCCAGAAATCTCATTTACAGTAAGTCAGCTTTATTGAGATGCCATGTATGCCTAAAGTGTTTAAAATGCAATTGAGCTCAAACAAATGAGCTTTAAATGGTTGCATTCATATTGCAGTGCTACTAAAGTAATAGGGATGCTGTTTATACATCACATGGGCCGTGGTACCATTAGAATCTTCCTAGTAAACAACCTCATTCAGCTCTGTGAATCAGACTGTAATGACCAATTCACACCACACTGACAGATGCCAACCAACGGCCACGGACACTTCTTCGGGTTTTGTCGGTTCAGTGTTTTACCTGTCAGCATCTGTTGACGCTCACTTTCTTGTCATTCCAAACCTGTATGACTTTGTTTCTTCAAAAGGAGATGTTTTGAAGAATGTTCAAGCTACTATTTTCCATATAGTGACCAAAAATAACAATGTAAAATGTGAAGCTGTGCAGATAATACACACAGTAATGCTGGCATTAGAGTTTCTTGTGTTTTGAGTCTGTTTCCATGGTTTTTCATTGATTGATTAAGTTGAAGACCTGTTGCTTGTTTTTTTTATTGGTTTGGTTTTCAAAATATTGGGCTTGCTTCCAGTTCATGATGTTATGTTGGTCGTTCTGTTTGTTATTCTGATTGAAAAGTATCCTGAGTGTTTTGTTAATCTTTAGTTTGTTAATAAACTTAAACACTTCTACAATTAGATCCGTCTTTATTTTTCCTCTCTGCATCAACCAACTGTGACAACCATTTGTTGAGACTGTGCTGCCTCTATTCAGACACTACATATTTTGTCTATTTCAATCTATCATTGTGGTACAATAGCCTGGGCGTAATGACATAAAACTAGACCTTTTATATGTATACATTTGTTGTAACATGTCAATCAGACAGGCTTTTCCTCTTTATATTCTTCCTCAGCATAAGCAGCAGTCAGTACCAGACATTTGGACCCAAGTAGCAATCCAACACCCCACTATTCACATATATAGCACTGAATAAATGACTGCACAAGCTAGTCCAAAAGTGTGTTGTGATCATGTGACTTCAAAAGCACTCAGCTGCAGTTAGATGTCTTGTTACATAATATCAATGTGTGGGGCTTTATTTTTTAAATAAGCGAATTGAGGCACAGAAACCTTACTTTTTATCTTAACCATGAGCAAACTCACAGATAGACACATTGACACATTGAAGTCAGTAAATTTTATGTAACTTGGAGATCCATATAGTCAAGTCAAGTCACCTTTATTTATATAGCACTTTTTACAATACAGATTGTTTCAAAGCAGCTTCACAGAGATAACAGGAAAATAATGTTGCAATAATATTATTAAATATAAAATGAAATGTCCCCAACTAAGCAAGCCAAAAGCCAATGGTGACAAAGGTGAAGAAAGGTGAAAAGGCGACAGTGGCAAGGAACCAAAACTCCACCAGGTGACAGAATGGAGAAAAAACCCTTGGGAGAACCCAGTTTCAGTCGGGGGCCAGTTTTCTTCTGGCCAACGAACGAACAGTGTGATTCAGGCAGCATTATAGGTCAGAGGTCAGATTGGATCAGAACATTATATTATGCAGTTCATCTGGTTGAAGACCGGAGTCATCACGCGCGTATGGAGAGGAGTTTGTTGAGGATCAGTGCCGATGGCTGTCGTATCGATGAGGCCTTCACAGGGGAGAGTCTTGTTGACACAAGCTCTGCTGACACTTCAGGGATGCGTTGTGGTCGTGTCTAGGTGCAGATCCACCATCTGATCTGGATACAGCCCGGGTGCGGCTGATTACAGTAAACCTCGGAATAAACAGAAAGACTAAAATTAGCGTAGATGCCATTCTTCTTATGATGTAGCGAGTACATCAGGTGTTATAGAAAGTGTTCCCAGTTCCGGCTGACCTAATATAGGATCCTCATCTGTCCAGTTTACTTCTATTGTGCAGTAAGCTATTCACCATTCCTAGCTAAACTTATAACAGATTACATTTGCAGAATGGTTTCTGATTATCATGAAGGAAAATTAATAAATTCATAATTTTTGTAATAATTAATACTATAAATAAACAAAAAATAATAATTACCAAATCCCATTCGCAAGCTGCATTATGGTGTTAAAAGGGCTAATTGTATTGGGGTTAAAGGTGTCTGCTGTGTGGAATACATCCACACCTCATTATCAGCTCCTTTTTTAACACATTCCCTCAAAATGACAAGTAGGTTGTATCTCGAGCAAATCCTCACGCTAGAGTCTATTTTAAAGCAGCAGTCCTCTAGAGAGAAAGATCCTTGTTTGCCCGCAGCCTATTAGGATCACAGTGGATTTTCTGAAGTTATGTGTGTTTCATTTTACATCAGAAAACATGCAGTTTGCGTGGCATGTGGAATGTATCTGCGCACCTTATTGTTTCTTGGGACACTTCAGTGACCAGACCATGAAACCATAGCTGACATACAACTGTTTACATTTTCCTTCACTCCATCTTGCCTATGGGAGGAATGTTTGGAAAAAAGACCAAAAATGAGTCCAAAGGAACAGTATTTAATTGGGGCTTTCGGACCGAGGAATCTTTTCATAGTTCCTAGAACTATTGGCGGAATTACCCGTTTTTTGGGCGTGTTCACAACGCAGGAACTAGGAACGATTTTAGTTCTAGGAACTCCTTCTGGAGGAACTAATTTTGCTCCGACTTCAGAGTAGGGTCTAAATCAGCACAATAGGAACTATCAGTGACTTTAGTGTACTCTGATTGGCTGAATGCACGCAAAAGACCAGCACCCGCTATTTAAAAAAAAGCAGTGTAAACACACAAATTATAGCCTATATATTTACTCCACAAACTAACTCTACGAACATGGAAGAGTGATAGATGGACCTCTCAAACTTTACACTAAGGAGAAAATCCAACGCAACTTTGAGGGGACCAAGAGAAACATAATTATGTATTTCTGCTCAGCTAGCAGCACTGGACATCAACCACACGGCACACGCTAATACCTTTTCATATACTGTCTACTTTCAATGTATAATAGTTCTATCTAATATCGTATTAGACAGATCGTAAACTAATGAACACGGAAAATGTGTGCACTATGTGCTCAGGCTCTTGCGTTCTCAGCGCAGTCAAAATAAAGGTCCGCAGAGCCGTAAAAAATAAAGGTTTTATTTGTTCAATTAACTTAATGAAATTAAGGAAAACTATTCCATGCAATAGGTTTATGTCAGTAGAGCAAAAACAAGCTTGTTTAAACAAATAATGTTATGTTGAATCAACTTAATAAACTAGTTACTATTTCAACTAGCAATAACACATTTAGTATGCTAAAGTCAAATATTAAAGGATGACCAAATAAGAAGAGTCTGATCTCAGAACTGACTTTAGCATAGTTATTGCACAATGAATGAAGAAACACACATCACGGTCGTCATTTAACCGGCCACAGCCTAACCACAAGCACCACTCTTCTCCACACTGGTAACATTAAAACTCAAAAGCATCTTTAGCATAACGTATTAAAACATATTAAAAACTAGCAAGTATTTCTCTTTACTGAAAAACCTATAAAATAACACCTAATTTCAAAATCTTCTAATGCAGTCCCATGCAAAGCAACTACAGTTTAACGACAGATCCGCTGCTCATGTTAGTTATATCAACAAAAATTAATCGTGTAGTCCCAACACAAAATTATTAAGTTAAGTTCCATTGTTGACAAGCTATTCTTCCGTAAGCCTGGCTTTACGCTGTTTATGGTTTCTACACAACGAAGCAAATTGAAATGTGTTTATCTGCATTTTACAGCTTCAAAATGTTGCTCATCCAATTAGAATTTAAAGTCAGAAGTGTTACAATGCAAAAGTAACGAAATAATTCTTACAGAACCATATTCTACGAATATACTTCATAAATAAAATAAATGCAATTGGTTGTAATTATATTCACGCCACTCCCCTAACCCCCCCCCCCCCCCCATTCCTTTGGCCCTTAGATTACAAAGAAAAAAGCTTATCATTTATTACTGTATTCTTAATGCATCATAGTACCACTCATAATGTCAAATAATACAACCAAATTGTTGTATGTTCTTGTAATAATTGCAAGTAACATGAAACATTCACACAATGTATTGATTTGAACTTTCGAGCGTGTGGTTATCTCCCCATCTACCAAGCAAAGGCTGTTGTAGATATGTCTCTAGATAAATTAATGCTGTAGGAAATAGGATTGAGGCTCGCTATAGCTGCATATATTTGCTTCTTAATTGCATCCCTTATGTTGTCAATAATATGATTCTGAACTGGATCGAAGTAGCAACACTGGTTTATAAGGAAGAATTCCTGCAAGACAACAATGGTGATTTATGAATTTGATTTCTTTTTCAGTAGTGTTCTGAGAATATTGGCTCGTTTTGAACTGGGAGCATTGATATTCTGCAGTAAATATCATGAAATGCAAGGCATTTCAGTGTTCATTTTTCATATTTATATATACAGACACAAATATACACACTCGTCTTCTTCAGTTTGCTTCAGTTCAGTTCCAACATTAAATTTAATTATAAAGCATATTAGGCTGAGAGAAAATCATTCCACTTGCTAATTTGGAAAAGTTGATCAGTGAAGCATTGAACATGATGGGACATGCTGATGTGACGGGCATTCAGCAGAACAGGATTGTGATAAAGATCCATGACTGGCACAAAATCAAGCAATACTGAACGATGAATGATTATTCACTCAGTCTCACAACACACCTAAATGGAGACATACAATATTGTTTTCATGTTAATTATAATAGAGCGTAGCCTACATCCTAACCCTCAAAGAAAACATAAAATATTCAAAAAAACAGTTGATTTAATTCTCCAACATGACAGTACATTTATTTTTTAAGCATTATTCACTCCCTCAGTCATATCAATGGCATTATAGTTTCGTTTTGATATTTAGTTTTGTGATATTTTGTGTAGTGTTTACAGTATATTGAGTAGATGTTTTCTGACTGCCAACTTAACAAATGCAAACTTACATCTTGGCAAAACAGCATTTTGTGCCTGCACACCCATGAGACTCACTTTAACTTTTATGTAATGCTTGGCTTCTGTGCACATATTTACAATAACATATATAAAATATAATATAAAATGCAAATGTGTAGAAAGTCACCTTGATGAACAAATATTTCTGTTATACATAAAATTAAATGCATTACACTTTAAAAAGTGTGATTTTTAAGACATGCAATCACCAAATACATGCAGGCTAAACCACTGTAGATGAAATGGATAAATACATGTCACAGTTAAAGATAAGGGCATTAGAGGCAGGGAGAAATAATTAAGAATTACAATTGATTCTTAAAAATAGCATTATTGTATTGGTTGCTTGCAAGTGTTTCGTCATTATAAGGCTATAATGACTACTTATGATTGCTGGACACATTTCCAGTGCTGTTTTATTATACTTTCTGACCGCATGTAAATGCTCATACACACAGTATGATTTTGCATAATGGCTGAACAGAACACAGCTGGGTTCCTTAAACCGTCTTCTTGTTGTTTTTATTACTGCATCATACTAAAAAATACTATTTGAGGGCTACTTCAGGTCTTCTAAATCTTCGCATTACATTCCTATTATGCAGGACATGTACATTTATGTATTGGATTTTTTTTTTCAAACATGGAAAGCATATTGCAAATACATTTTATTAAATTATTAAGTAAATTAAGTGGATAAGTAGTACTACATTTTAGGAATTCAGTAATGTTTTCTGGTATTTCTGGTTTGTCTCACAAAACATTTCAGCTTGTAAGATACAATTTCAGAAATCTGTATTTTCACCATTGCAAAAGTTTTTTTTTGTTTTTAGTTTTTTTTCTTCAACAACCTCCTATAAGATAACTGTCGATCTCTTACTGATCAATGCTCATAATGAACAAAGCTCAAGTGTGTGAGCCTGACCTGAGCATATTTCTGAATATCTTGTATATTCTCCCTAAAATTACAACACAAATCATTACTATTATTAGTAGTAGTAGTATTGCAGTTCACAGGGTGTTTAACAGAAATAGCCTTATACTGTTAATTTTTTCACATTCTCATTTTTTTATTTTTTTATAGATGTGTATGGGATTTATTTGCCCTTGTGGACAACCTTCTCCACCAGATCACTCTTTAAAATATCTATGAATTACATGTTTCTGTCTTTCCCAAAAAAAAATTACATTCTTGACCATGCAGTTTAAATTGAGATATTTAGATATTCCAAAATAATTGAGTTCAGAATAAAATCTCTGTCAGAGCAAATATTTACACCTCTAATCTTCATCTAAGATACTGAAATGCCAGTAAATGCTTCACCGAAGTGTGATAAAGAAGGGAAAGCTGTGATTGAAGGTTAAATTGAAGTCATACTGGGATTGTGATTTGGTATGTGAGATATTCAAGGAAATGTGAAAATCAAGCTACCTTATTTTCTCATCCATGTGTGTCACTAGACAAGCAAGCTCGTATACTGAGATTTTAACATGGACTGAAAACCTGGCCTTGAAATGTATATGTCTTACAATAGTCACTGCATGGCCTTTTAATGGAAGAACTGTTGCACTTTGGGTCCTTGAAGAAAACTAGAAAGATTGACAGTTCAAATAACATGAAGCTTTAATTGCTTCGAATAAAAGAGATATCCACGAAATAGTCTGTAGAAAAACATTCTTTACATTGTTATCATTCCAGGAAAACAATTTAAAACAATACATTGCTTTTAATTCAAAGTCTATGATAAATGTGGCTTTAGTCAATAAATTAGTGGATATATATATTGATTTTGCAGACACTTTCACAGCAACTGCAACCAGTTTTATCATGTGAGCTCCTGGAAAATCAAATCAATGTCCTTGGCATGTCTAGCCATGCGCTACCGAGGTACAACAATGAATAGCTGCATTTTTATTAACTAACATTCACAAATATTAACTAATACAGTAACAAATGTATTGCTCATTGTTAGTTCATGTTAGTTAATACATTAACAGTAACTGACTTGTATGGGACTGTGATAGAACCACTGTCAAGTTATTGCCATACCTCATTGAATTAGTTCAACCAGGCAAGCAAACACTTAAATGTCTTTGTAATCCAAATTATTGATTATATGAATTAGAGAACTAATGAGCATGAAACAGTGACTCGGCAGAACACAATCAATCTGATGAGCCGTAGCGTTGAGCGCTGAGCTCTGCCTTTTTCAGCTGAACGTAACAGCCTCCCATCACTCTGAGTCTCGCTCCAGCCGCTGGCTGATCCTTACGCTAGGGATGTGTGCAAACCCTATTACGCTTACAGACTCACTGTGTGTGGCACCATCCTAAATTAGCCTGTTCTCTCCGAGAGAGAGCAATTACAGTAAACCCCCGAAGGACTTGGGCTACAGGAAGGCCAAGGGGACCTAATTCAAACCTGAAGCACTACTGTACTCTTCACCTAGTCAGTTCTGTGCATTTGCTCTTGTCGTCACTGTAAATAGCATTACTGATAAACGACTGCTTGAAAATATTAAGATCAATAGATTTTCACAAGCTAACGATGTAAAGACTAATCATAGTTTATGCACCCTCAAGTCAACAAAATCCCCAATCTATTTTACATTGAAACAGGATGTAAATGGACAGAGCTTGATGTTATGCATCAGGAATTGACTGGATTAAGTGGGTTTTACCAAAGTCATTTCACTCAGCGGCCATCTGACAACGACTTTTGTTTCTAGACACTCAAATCAGGACAGAAAAACTGCATGTTCCAGGCTGGACCAGCCATTGTGTGTTAAGCTAATTGGCTCTTTTATTTAGAAGGCGGGACTTATTTTAACCATATTGCACATTGCACTTTCTCCCATTCATAGTTATATGAGTTTACCGTCTCTGTATACCTAAAGTCTTTGGTGTTACATGAAGAATGGAGCTGAAAATGGGTTGAGAAATAATAAGGACTGGAAATGTCCGCCTAAAAACAGTAATCAGTAGTTTCAGCAGCGAAGCGAGTTAAAAGTTAAGCAAGGGGTTTATGAAGACAAACATAGAAACAGGCCAAATATTGAATTAAAACAGGAAGATCATGTTCCATTGCTTGCATTTGTGCACCATGTGGAATAGAATGAGTGCACACGTTGTTTCTGTGAAAAATGAGACCAGGGTCATTGTCTCATGTTCAAATTCAGGGTTAAGATCACAATCTCTTGAAATGGAGAATTGAGGTTCCTTCTAGGTCACACTGCTTTTTTTTAATGTGTGTAGCTGAGAAACTCAGGTGAGAAAGTCTCAATTCTATATTTGACTCTAAAAGGAATTATTCATCCCAATATACTTTCTTTTTCTATAGAACACAGAAGTAGATGTTTGGAAGAATGTTCAAGCTACTCTTTTCCCAGTATAGGCTCATTAGAAATAAGTTTAAAACTCATAAAGCATACCTACAACACTAGTGGCAGTAAAGCACCAATACATTTTTTTTTCTTTTCTCACAAATTTTGATTACAGGGCAAATTATCAGGTAATAAAGCCTTATTTTTGTAAGACTTGTTTTTCACGAATTGCTGAATTTGAGCGCACGAGTCCTGAGAAACACAAGTAAAATAGCCAAACGACTTGTAGAAGCAAGCTAAAATAACATGGTTGTTTCAGAAAATGTGTTTTTTATCTCACGTTTGGTTTGTCTAAATGAATTAGTTAGGTTTAGAGTAGGGTTTAATGTTGGTGGTGCTTTTTTTCTCAAAAACGATAGAGCATTAACCTTTTAGCGCCACTCACCGGACATATAATTTCCAAACTGCGGCGAAATGTACAGCAACCAATGCAATGTAACATTACCAGATTCACGTTCAAACAGAACACGCTTTTAGCTCCTCTCTCTGCATATTCCACTTTTGAAAGTGTCACAAAGGATGCAAAAAGCAACGTAATATCATTTTACAGAACTGTCCACAGGTATGATTTTCCATTTAGCCTTTGTTGTCCTTTCCGTACAATGAAAGCATATAGTGACCATGGGCTTTCAATATCCAAAAATGACATAAAAGTACAATAAAACTGCCATGAAAATAGTCCATACAACACATTTTCTGATGTTTTATGGTAGTTTTGTGCAAGGAACAGATTGATATATAATTTGAAATTCTCTGTTGTGCCATATCTCTCGAGTCTTATTCACACTTTCACATATTCATTTACATTTATTCATTTAGCAGATGCTTTTATCTAAAGCAACTTTTTATCTATTCAGACTTTATACCTGAAGACGAGTCATGGCAGATTTGACATCAAGGATGCCTAATTTCACTTGGTGACTCATAACCAATCCCATTTGAGAGCTACAGAAGAGAGTTTTTTGTCCTTCAGTGACAAAAACTGAACATCCGTTTTTGGGTCATGTGTAAAGATCTGCTGCTAATGTGCCAAATGCCATTTTGCCAACAGACATTAAAGGGTTAGTTCTGTCACCGGTAGCTGAAAATAGTAATGTTAATAATAAATCCAACACAGGAGAACACAACCACGTAAATCATAGATGAGAACGGACAGAGACTAAAGGAGAACTCAGAGTTTAAATGCATGGTACAAACAAATGGAACTAATGAGATGATTAATGAGGTGAACAGGATAATTAACTAAGCCAGGGGATAAACTCATGAACACGAGCACAGACCAACTTACTGAAACAAAAACATAACCACACTGAGCATACATGTTGCAAGCTCCCAAAAAAAAGAAAATTCTGTCATCATTTACTCACCCTCATGTTGATCCAAACCTGTATGAATTTCTTTCTTTTTTGTGTTTAGCAGAAGAAACTCATACAGGTTTGGATCAACATAAGGTTGAGTAAATGATGCCAGCATTTTCATTTTTGGGTGAACTATCCTTTTAAACACCACCAAAGGACAAAGAATCTGGAATAATAGGAATTTTGTTGCTCTTCCAAAACAAAAGATTTCAATCTATAGGCTATAACATTGACACTATAAATATGACTATGCAAACTTTGAGATATACAGATACCGATTGCATGCATTGTTTTAACACAGGTAATTTGCATACAGAAACCTTAAAGGTCCAGTAGCAAAATCAGCCGATTTAATTCTAAAAGTAAGAGAGAAGGTGTGAAATGGCAATAAAATGCATATGACCCCTTTATGTGCACCATGTTTGACTCCTGCTCTAATTCATTTTGTTCTCAGTTCAACATTCACCTTTCTGAAGCAGAGGTCACGGAACTGTATTATATATTAACATCATGTTGGAAATGTTCAATTAGGTGCAGATAATTGGTATATATATGGTTTTCGCATTATATATACATTATATATAATGATATACTGTATGGTTTTCGCTATTGAAGATGCATATTATACAGCATCTCTCTAGGATGTAAATGATGTGAATACTCATCAGCACTCAACAGAAAGTAGTTGGACATCTGTGGTGTGAAAATGGCAACATTTTTGCAAAATGCAAAATACATAACAATACATACATATCACTGCAGTTTCCAACAGAAATGAACACTAGATCAATAATTATCATTTTCACACACAATTATGATTACAGGGGCAGATAATGGATTAATAAAGACTTGTTTTTACGCGGCTCCTTGCACAATTATGTTATGACCTTAAAACACTTTTTACCATAGTGTATGATTTGCAAACAAATATATTGGAGTTTGCATCATTTAACAAGCTCCATATGTTCAGTTTTACTGATGAACTAAGCTTGCTCGGTAGCTCAGCTGGTACAGTAGTGTACTTGTGATGCGGAGAGGGTGCAAATCCCATTAAAGACGAGTCATGATAAAAGAGCTCCAAAACAAGCTAAAATGCCGTGGTTATGATTACGTTTTATGGCACATTTGTTTTTGTTAACACCATCGGGTAGGTTTAGGCTTTAGTGTAGGTGTATGACGTCATTTTAAAATGGAGCATTGAAGTTTTGGCGCCACTCACCGGACATTTCAATTCAGAACTGCAGTGAAACGTGCAAAATCCAACGTAATAAAACTAATTGGACTTTTCACTTTGAAACTGTCGCAAAACGTGCATGAAGCAGCATATTTTGCAAAAATGTTGCCACAGGTACGTTTTTAAATACACTGCCACAATGGTATGTTATGCACTTCCTGATTTTGCCGAGTTAGACGCTTTCCTGTGTCAACATATTTTATTAATCCAGGAACAACATTACTGTCTGAAAATGTTAACTTAACCTTAAAATCGGAGTGAAATGATAGGTGAAAAACACTGATGTAGAATAACCAAACCCTGACTATAAGCCTAAACTTTGTAATAAACTGTAAACTTGTCCCTCAAATCTGATTGGTTTATCGGAATGTTTCTCCAGCATTAACAAAGATGTTGATCCAAGAACAAGTTCTGCGTAGTGCATTGTGGGTGGTTTCCATGGCATTTCTATATGGTTGATACAGTGTTGCTAGGTGGTTTGTTCAAATCTCTAAACATAAGAATGTGCAATAACAATAGTGATGTTTGCCTTAGCAATCTCCACTAAGCAATACAAATATTTGTAACAAGGAAACTAGTTACAGGAATAATTCTCCCAAAAATGAAAATTCTCACCCTCATGTCGTTCCAAAACTCTATGATTTTATTTTTTTATTTGAAATATAAAAGAAAATATTCTGAGAAAGGTCTCAGTGTTTTTGTCCATTCAGTGGAAGTTAATGGTCACCCAAACGGGTTTGGCTACAAACATTCTTCAAAATGTCTTCTTCAGTGTTCTACAGAAGAAAGCCGTATAGGTTTGCAATATCAAGGGTGAGTAAGTGTTAAACTATTTTGACTAATTCAACATTTTTGGTTGACATTTCCAAATATTACTACTGTAACTAATAACTAGCTTAAACTTGATATGCATCCAGTGCATTTAGTATCATATCCATACTTCTCCGTCCATCTTTCCATCATCCCCTTTTGATCCTCCACGTGTTTCTTATCTTTGCTCACCACTATTACGTTATTCTGTCAGTGCAGATCTTCACAGGTCTGTTAGCTGATCTAAGCTCTTAGGCTGTAACTATTCAAGCCCCAGGGGACATTTCTCGCTGAACTCTTGTCCATCAAAAGATGTGCTTGGGCAGAGTAGCACTGACCAGCCAAACCACATGTAATGCTGTCACATATGACCCTTGCCCTACAGTGTGCCCGCTCTCTCTGATCATCTTTTGCCTTTGAAAGTAGTTATTTTGTAGAACTAGAATGAATGTGTTCACACTAGGTGGTGCTGCTTGCACTTTTAGTTAGTAAAGTTTTTTTCTTCTTCTTTTTAGATTTTTTTCAAGTAAAACTTTGATCGAATTTCTTGTTATTTTCAGTGACTTACTGTCAAAAAGATGCTACATGCCACATTTTTTTGGACTGCCAAGTCCACATCTAAATAAAGTGAGAAGTAAATCAATAATAGCTAAACGGGATCATATATTTACATTATTCATATCTTGTTTCCTTCGTTCTGCAGTCTATATCCATAACAAGCATATAAAAGAATTGAGATGAATTTGAATGTAAAGAACCCATTTAATTTAACCCCAGTGCCTGAGGATAAGCACTGGGTTATATTGGATCATTTTTATTGATGCAGAACAGTCAGCATATTTTGTCTTCGTCTGTAGTATATCAGCTGTATCAGCTTCCGTGGAACTCATATAAATATTACAACATAGCCAGCCAGAGGCACTTTAACCACTCATTATATGATAATGCAGCTTTGAAAAACAATGCCCAGCCTTTCTGTGTTGGGGCAAATGCAGATCAGGTTGTCACCAAATGTGTCTCATTTTGGCTCTTCAAGAAGAGAATCTACTGAATCTAAGCTTAAGATAAAATCGACCTGGTGAAAGACGCTTTTGTTCCCTTTTCATCTCTTCTTTTCACTTTACTTCATCCCTTATCTTCCTGTTGAGGCAGTGAACCTATAGCATCCATCGGCGACAACTTTAGCACACACCTGGTCTATCATTGATTAAAACCTCATGGAGAAGGTAATACCCAATTCAGGTTTAAAGGATTTAGAAATAGCCTCTGAAATGAGATGAGGATTATGGGAACTCTACAATATCTGAACCGTTTTTTGGACATGTGATATTTTAGGAAACTAGATTGTTACACTTTATTTCGATAGTCCCCTTTAGACATTCTACTAACTATAGGTAATATTGCAACAACTCGTATTAGAGTAATAGTAGTATTTTAGGGTTATAGTTAGTATAGTCTCAGCCTCAGATGGCTGAACGTCTGATGCACAAGGCACACAAAATGGGAAACACTTCAGGAGTGTGTGACTTGTGTGTCACATTCTTTAATGGTCCACCTGTAAAAAAAACAAAAGAAAGCCGTTGTGTTTACAACTGATACAATGAGCGCTTATCAGGATCAACTAAACGCTGGGTGTTCAAAAGGATGTGAATTTCACAGCGCCATTATTGCAGTAAACTTGCATAACGTTCTCGAATTAATTATTCAATAGATGCACGCCAGTCTGTTATTGTAGGGACGTCGACTTTACATCTTCATGCCCTTAAACATAATGCGGAACAAAACGAAGAACCGTGTTTGGTTGCTTTACATGTGGGTCAGAGGTTCTCTTTGGTTGTCCTTGGCCAGTGAAATTTGCAATGGAGTCCAGACCCTGTGCCATCTGTCTGAAGGTCTGGCTATGTGAGACTAGGGTTAGTAGAATAAGTTGACATATACTTGCAAAGTTACTTATAGTCAGTAGAATATCTGTTGGGGGAGCATCACAATAAAGTGTTAGCATATTAAGCAGATAGTCTATTAATACTAATGACTGGTAGATGATATGTAGTTGTAACGTTATAGTAAGTGGACTATCAAAATAAAGATTAGTTAGATTTTTACGTTTTCCGAAAAGGTCAAAAGCGCCCATCTCTAAGTCTCTATGATATTCTTTTCTCTATTGTTCTCTATTTCTAATCCTGAATGACCAATAAAAATAGTGATTCTTTAGCAAACACCACTAATTTCACATTTACCAAGTGCCCTTCTATTGAATGTAGTTTAAGTACATTTTCAGATGTTTTGTAAGTCAGAACTGTTTGTCATCAGTTGAGTTAACAAAGAGCTATGCAAAGAGGTGTTTTTAATGCACAGATGGTCCAGTTCAGTTCAGTGTGCCTGTTCCTTCCCGTTGGTCTCTTCTGACCTACTTTCTGTGAGCTAAGGGTGATTCCCATAGGCAGACTGCTGGAGCTGTCAGAACCACGGACAGCTCCGGAACGCATTCGCACACTCTCACTGCACTTCTCCTGGGCTTTGCTTTCCATCTTTAGAGTAAACGCATCCGAGCATTCTGGGTTAGTTGAAAAGCAGAAGCACGAAAGTACTCTCGTTCTGTTCTTGTGTTTAATTGCATCTTGGGGGTGTCTTGTTCTTGACACCATCCAATACCCGTTTTTGTGTCCTTTTTGTTTTCCTGCCCTGTTCTAGTTAAGAGCCATAGATGTAACATATGGGATCTGTCTTCTGTTTGTGGTTCAGGGTGGATACAGCTTTGATGATAACATCTCAGATAGAGGTGAAATGAATGAATGTCTTTGACAAGTGCTGTTTGTTAGGGACTCTTTTTCACTATATGGTTGTCATGATGGGACAAAAGGTGTCAGTGCTATTTCTTTGCTGTCATGCCAGATTTCTGTGGTATGCAGATAACTATATGTTTTTATTTTGTGTTTTGCAAAACCACAATTGGACTTTTTGTTTGGAAAATAACAAACTCTTAACACTGTATTTGAAGCTAGTTGTGCATTCTAGAGCTGTATGCCTTAAACTGCACTTCGTAATGTTTAACGCATTTAATATTTACATAAATAATTACATTCAGTAATGCATTATTAATGCATATTATATATAATGCATAATATATTTATTGTGATTTTTTTAGGGTGTTGATCATGTGTCATCTGTTATTACAAGTTGTAATATGAATCCTAATAGATTACAACTCTTTGCTAGAACACGTGGCTTAATAATGTATACAATTAAAAAATATACATTAATGCATTAAGTATAGCTTTATTCTGTAGTGGATTACATATACAGACTTCAAGAAAAATCTTAATTTTTAAGATGCAGAAAATATGGTTTTAATAACAGCTCTGTTTAAATATCGAATACAGATATAATTTCCAATCTACTTTTAAGCTTCTGACATTTAAATAAAAATGCTTATCACATCTGATGCAATAAATGTCTCCCCCAAAAAAGATTAATGTTCCAAACCACTTTAACAATTATATAAAATTGCATTCAAATTCAGTTTGTCTCCATCTTCTGTACAGGAGAGAGAAACAACTGGCAGCTTTTGTTATGTACTTCAACAAATGTGATGGATTATGCAAAATTGTATAAGTGATTTTTTTCTTGTTACCTTGTGTATCATGCATCATTGCATCATAAGTGCACTGATGTTTCAAAAATTGGAAGTGAGGGTTTTTTCCCCGCCATTGTCTGGAAAGCTTTTATATGATGCACCCAACCCATATAGCAGACAAAAAACCATTATCATCATCCTAAAGTACTTAAGCGACTGAATGAGTCTCATTGTAATGCCATTCTGGGAAAACTTCTTTGATGCGCTTTAAAAAGCTCATTCTTTACACACTTTTATCATTTTATGTAGTTTTACCTTGCTTTTATGCAGTTGTTTTTCATTTTCCTAAAAGCTAAATAATTCTGTCATCAGTTACTCACCTCGATGTCATTTCAAACCTGTATAACTTTTTTCTTTTGTGAACTAATGAATTTTAACTTTAGTTTCAAATGTTCATCACACAAAGCATTACAAGATTTCAGAACTCTTGGAATAAGCTATAGTGAATTCAACTGTTTATGGTGCTTTTTGCTCTTTTTCCATCTTTTTGGAGCTTGACAGACATGGTTACTATGAAGTGTCATTGTAAACAACAGAGCAATAAGGAATCTATAAGGAAGTTCCCCTTTTTCTGTGTTTGACAAAAAAATAACAGCTTTGGAACAACATAAGCAAATACTGACAGAATGTTTCTAAAATTCCCTTCATATTCCTTCAATATTCTCTTCTTCCCTCCCTCTTCACATTCTTCTGTGTCACTGGTTTCCCTCCACCTGTGTTTCCGAAGCTTTCTTTTGCAGACGCACCCATTCACTCTCTCTGAACAGAATACCACTGAATAAAACATGAGATGGAGACAGAGACACTCCACTTCTGCAAATCACCATCACCTCATGCTACTCCGTCTCTCTTTGTCTTTCTCTGTCTTTCTCTCTCTTGCCATTTAAGTTAGTTGGTCATCCCTTGGTCTTCTACCTTAAAGTACTCACCCAGAATGTGATAAGGCACCACTGAAGCGGCCACACACGTGGCTCAGCTTTCTGAGCGAGCTCTTCTCGTACTCTCAGCAGCGTGTGGAGGGAAAGAGCACTGGATGAGAAGGAGGAGGAGGCAGAGAGAGATAAAGCAAGGGAGGGAGAAGCAAAGAATACAATCAAATCAGAAAGACAGGAGCAGGTGCTTTGGTTTCCCATCTTTAGGATGAGACACAAGAATATGAGTATTTTGCCAATCTCATCTGGAAAAGCAGCTCATGGGATTGTTCTCCTGAACAGCGCGCATCTCGCCACCTATTGTTAGCACATGGAGGCTTCTCAGTTTGAATTATGGAGGATTTTTGCCATATTAGGAGTCTTAGTCCGGAGAAAGGTAAGCTTTCCCACTCTGTTATTTCTTTTGAGAACAAAAAGAGTGATTTCAAGTGAAGAGGCAAATAAGAAATACAAAAAAAATGGTGGATTTTTTTTTTTTTTTTTTTTTACGTAGGAGTTCTTCTGGACACCTCTCTCTTTCTCAAGGGAGGATTTCTGTCTTCAATGTAATTTCCAATTTTATCTTATGATGTCCCTGTGGTCCACACCATAAAGCCCGTGTAAATATGCTCTAACATTGTGTCTGATTTTATATGCACTATTCCATTGCCACATGCACAGACAAAAAAAAAAAATCAGTGCGTCTGGGTCTTCTGTGCATGCATTGTAAAAAGTGAACAAGTGCAGCCTTGTGACCCTTAAAAAAGACTTTGATAAGTGAAACTTGATTGAGTCATATTAACTCATATTTTTGACTTGAATAAAAAACAGATAGATAATGCACATTTCTTACTGAAAGAAAGTGGTTTTATATTGTGCAGACATTTGATGACTGTATAACTGTTAAAGCATGAGATGAGGACTGAGATGTGCTGTTTTTGCCAAAAGAGGTGAGTGCAAAGAATCCTGCAATATCATTTTAATTACATAGGAATACGAAAAACAAAAGTGTCAGCAAGCCAAGTGAAAATCAGTTTTGGAGAAATAAAATAATTGATTTTTTCTGGGCTTTTCAGAGATAAGTTTAACAAAGCATGCCGTTTTCTAGACAAGCTGAATTTGCAATTACATCACAGGCATATGTGTGCAACAGTGGTCAACAATAATAAAAATGATGTGTGAATAGATTAAACATTATATATAATCGCAATTGTATTTATGCCTCTTCTGTATTAAATTACCTTAAAAACAAACTAGTTTGAGATCAATGCCAAACTGAATAGAATCACTCTTGCATGCATTGTTGAAAATAGTGTTGAAACTGTTAGATTTTCTTGCTCTACTGCAGTGTTGCGACTGCAGCGCTTCACTGTAACTTACCTGTGATGCTCTAATAGTGCACACTATGAAGACTAGCTTAAAGAATACTGCGAGCATCATCGCCTTGCACAAAACCAATCCAAAATAGAAGTGCTCTGACATCCTGAAGTTTTGAGCACCCTTGATCTTGTTATCGCATACCCACTGCTTCACTAAAACTGTCACGCTTTCTCCGGATTCCTTAGCCTGTACCTGTGGCCCTTGCCAGCTTCCTGTCAGCTGCATCTGCACACTGTGGTCATGGCGTGACTCCAGTCTGAAAAACAGAAGCTGCTTATGGACGGTTTCTTCCATTATGTTTCCATTACTTGCAGCTTCTGAAGACTCTGGTGATGCCTGTGTTTTCCCTTTGAGGGTCTATTAAACATAAAATGCGTCATTTTACAGTACAGACAGTTTACATATCACTGTGGCAGTACATGAAGTATTCTCTTTCTTTCTCTGAAATGTTCATTTTTAAAATAATTGATCACATGGGATTACAGGGCTGTCACTAAAGAGTTTTTTGCTGAACACACGAATCAGTCTGATGTCAGAGATTGGTTCATTTAGTTGAGGTGAAAGCTGCTTTCTGAACTTGGGTGAGCACCAACAAATCATTTACATGTCAGCTTGAATAGATGGTGTGGAGTACCTTTCATTTGGGCACCATTACAGTTCACAATTAGTGCAAAAGTACTGTAATGTAGCCTAGCATGCAGAAGTGAACTGCCATTAATGACATTTTGCCTTATATAAGTAAGGGATAATCTACGACTAGCAGTATATTAATTTATTTTAATGCACGACGTGGAGGCAAAGAACCTCCGTGAAGCATTGCTAGCATTAGCATTGAAAACTTAAAGCTGTTATTGATGTTTGCAGCACCATATTTAACCATATGAAAGGGTGAAATTTACAGTTATTTTCGTCAGTTACGGCTCGTTAGATCTAGCATTCTGCCCACTTTGAATCACAGAGATAAAGTAGTGTGTAAGATTTCATTTATTTGAATAAATGAATTATAACATTTATTTGAATTAATTAGCAATTCAGTAGCAAAGCTATTTTATTACTAAAAGTCATGGGGCAGCGTTAATAACAAACTTCTGTGCTCCTGAATGTTTCTGTGTGTGCGCAGCACAAACTCTGCTCTCTGTGTGCGAGTGACGTATGTGTGTGCACTTCAATGAAAACAGCATATTATTATAGAACGGTGATTAAACTGACTTGGAACTACCTGTGCATTCATTTATACTTCCAGCCATTCAGAATCAAGTATTCAGACAGACCATGGTATATTATAACACATTTCTTTTTTCTGCATGTCTAAGCACAAACTACCTGTAGAGAGCAGCTTAAATCCTGAATCTCTCGCAATACATCCACAGCAGACAGAAGCACAAGTTTGTATGTTTTAAGGTTTTCTTGTAATACCAAACTTTGAGTCATTGCATAGAATGGTAAAAAGTAGGGGTGTGAACCTACACTGGTCTCACGGTTCGGTTCGATTACGATTATCATGTCATCGATTCAGTTCAATTCGATATCTCGATGCATTGCGATGCACCTCATCCTCAATTTTCAATTTTACTTCAAAGTGATGTGTGCGTGCCGCGCCCGCGTGTGTGTGCGTGTTCGCCTGTTCGGGAAGTCGGAGTAACATTCCAGTTTAAGTTTCAAGGGAGTAACGCCTGTTTATGCCATTAAGAAAATTAAATTCTGTCAAATCAATTTTGTTTGAAAGAAATGTGCATTTAAAAGCAGCGCTCATTCATCGGTGTATAATGTTACCAGATGCGCGCATCAACCGTCGCCGAGTCTGTGTTGAAGGTGACGATCATCCATTTATAATCACGCGTAACAACACAGAATAATTGTAATTTGACCATCGGGTGCGGATGCTTAAATCAAAGAACATTATTAGTGCGGGTGGATGATGTTTTTGGCTGTGGATGTGGACGGAGCTCATCTTACTCTAAAGCATTCAGACTCTGCAGGCGTTAACAGCTCGGGTGAACACGGCTAACGTGGTTTATCAAGTTAGTGGTATTACCTCCTGAATATTCTATTTGTGCGTGTCTCCAGGTCTGCTTACCAGGTTGTTCATAAAAGCCATATGTGCCCAGAGGTAGGCTTTTAAAGTAGTTGGAGCATGTTTAATTACTCGCACTCGCGTCTCATTTCCCTCTGTCAGTGTATGCTACCGCGACAAAGCACATACGCGATAAATGACGTCAGAAAAGCGGCAGTACATTATAATCGGTTATGGTCTATTACTGAACCGATACCGAATCGTCCTTGTCTGCATCGCGATGCACCGTAGAAACGATTAATTTCGACACCCCTTGTAAAAAGCAGCCTTTAGTACTCAGAGTTTTACAGAAAGTTGATGACAGAATGTAACTGGTTTCAGAACCAAATATTATGAAAAACGGCCTGTGGGGGTCAGGAGGGTGGAATCAAACTTGAGTTTAAACCAAGCATTTAAGTGTCTGAAAACCTCGACATTTCAACAAAACCTTTACCTTTTGTCTGCACTGATATAGCACACTAATATACAGAATCCTCCAAAGCTACAACATATTTAAAGACCTTCTACATTACAAGGTCTAAAGACTAAGCTAGTCTTATCACTAATTATATGCAAATACATTTTGTAAGTGGATAGTAATGTGGAATTGTTGCTGCCACGCTTACTGAGGGCACAGGGAAAATATACGAGGAGCAAAGTCGCTTGCTATTTGGAGATAGTTTTGATTTGTAGACCAAGAAAAGCAGCACTGTTTCACTAACAATGATTTGGCTATGGGCACTGTATTTAAATTTGAGGTTCAACAGCAAAGAGTGAAGCTTAAATTTCATCTCTGAACATCTCTCAGGGGGACTAGTCTCAGCTTTAGATTGCATTCCTATGGTTCGCCCACTGACCTTCTACAGACTGTCTGATGCATATTGTACTCAAAAATGGTGAAAGCTTTCTCTAGGTGGGAATATCCAAACTGATTGGGTGGTGTTATACATATTTACACATTTGTATCAGCTTTCTAAGGAACTAAGTTGTATTTTAAAAGTTTTCTGGCTGCTTCTGAATAAGTGCTTGTCACTGGATTTTACAGTGCTTGCAAGGCTCATGATGTTAAATCTTTGAAAGATATCAAATTGTTGTTGTTGTTATTGTTGTTGTTGTTGTTGTTGTTTTGAGGGGGGGACACTTAATATGATAAAAAGTAAGCAAGGTGTACTTGAACACTCTTCTAATTTCTGCTTTAGATACCTGCTTTTTGTACCAACCGAAATGTTCCTGTCAAAGTGGGAAGGTCTATTAGAATAAGCTGTGTGGACCAGACTTTGTACTCAATGTCTGGCTAAGCAAGACAAACAAAAATGGAACATTGGTTTGGCATGTACAGGGTTAGGACACTCTGAAGAGATTTGGATGTTCAAGCTGGTTCCAGATCATTTCCAGATGAGATCACAGAAATCCAAGGCCTTGCCTGGGTGAATGGCAGATGTGGTACTTCTACAGACAAAGTTAATTCAGATAGTCTGGCTAGATACATTAGTCTGGCTATGCAAATTGAGCCCACCCCTAATATTGTTTATCCCTTAGTGAGAGTGAAGTTGAATTCATAGCACAAATGGGATCTGAGCAAATCCTTAAAAAATGTTAATGTCAAATGCAAAGTCAAAACCATGATGACACCAGGGTTTAAATTAGACCCAGAGCAGCTACCACACATTCATGCTAGACAACAACTCTCACAAAGTAGTCTGCTTCCATTTGTTTGTGTGTTTGCCTGTGCTGGGATATTGCTTTTGAAGACTTCATGCAAGTATTTCATTAGAATGTCTCTGAGAGAAATTCATCTATGCAGAGGCTGTCAGGCACTGGCATTTGAAAACCACTTCAGGCATTTTATAGACTGAAAATACTCAGCTGAAGACATGTTAAAGGTGAGAAGCATCACTTAACCAAAAATCATTGCTCAACCTCTTCTGTTGTGCTTTGAGGAGATCAAGCTCTCTTCAGCTTTTCCTGCCTAACATAACATCTCTCTCTCTGATAGTGAAGAGGAAGAAAGGGCTGTTTCGTACCTGAGCAATGGTGTCAATAAAATTGACAGTGGAGAACAGAGGACTTTTTTTCAGAGGTTTTACCTCAGAATTCTAGTCAATCAAATTAAAATTAATTTTGATCAGTTGTATAGTATTTTAAGTTCCTGTGCTGCCATTATTGATAATCTTGTTATCGTAATCATTATTTTAAAATGCAGGATTCCATTATTTTATTTGAAAGGCTTGCTACCTCATTGAGACCTCTGTTAAAACTTATTTTCAGCTCCATACATAGATTAATTCTGGTAATATAGCAATAATATAATTCTTAATATAGCAATATTGAGAGTACTACTTGGTGCCTGTATTTGCAACTATGGTATATAGAATTGTACAGGAGATTGCTTTAAAGATAATTGTGGAATTTAGAATTCTAAAAACCCTTTGTGGTTCGCTCCTATGGTGAGATACTGTATGATCTGTGCTTTTTTCCTTAAATATGGCAGAAAAGATTGCTCTTGCAGAGACAAAGCTAGCTGTATGTGGGAGGTGTTCTTTTATGCTGATGACAGTGAAACGCACTGGTGTGTTTGTGCATGGTTTTTACTTTGTGTTTGTACTGTAAGCCGTAGTCACAGGTAGAAGTGTAGAGCGCAACATTTTGGTTTACTATGACAATTCAAAGTCAGGCCTCCACACTTTCCCATAAGATCACAAGCCACAAAGGAGCCGTTTATTGTCTTTATGTCCAGTTGTCTGTGTGAAAGTGAGCGTTGAAATGTGATGCCTATGCTTTTGGTATTGTGCTTTGAGATTGAATAACTTCATAATGGCCTGATTTTGTTCATAGGCCATATAACTAACATATATCATTACCTATGGAGATAAAATGGTAAATGGACTGCATTTATATAGCGCTTTCACAGACCCAATGGCCACCAAAGCGCTTTACATTTTTCCTCACATTCACCCATTCACTCACTCATTCATACACCGACGGCGGTGTCAGCCATACAAGGCGTTTAAAATAGCTGAGCCATCATGTGTGGGATCTTTGTTAGTTCTCTTAACTTTTTGTCTTCCCTGAAGAGACCTGTAAAGAAAGACAATACAGATTTTGCCAGACAGGACATAAATGTTTTGCTTGGTGAAATAAAATTTAGTCAAATGTAATAGCTAAGAGCGAATGATTTAACTGAAATAGTATATTTATGTTTATTTACCTGGGTTACCATTCATAGATTATGGATCAAATCCAAGAGCTGCTTAATGGGTGGAAGTGAGTCATGGCACATGTTGAGTCATGGGACTTAACCTTAATCTCAGGGGGACAGTTTTGTGCATTTAGATCTCCATTTAATGAGCACGCCAACAATGGGGTCAATGTTTCTCTGGTTAGCTTCAGCTAAACCCCTGCTAACTAATGCTGTAACTACCTCGTTATGGTGGAAAAAAGCATCTTTCTTCAATAGCAGCCATTTAGAAGGAGCTGCAAATTCTGATTTCAGCTAATCAGTGTTTTTCATGTAATTTAGTATAGCATTCTTTTCAGCCCAATTACTTTTTTTAGAGCTAGGTTAGTTTTAGACTTAGAGATTTGGTGATGTTGATCCAGGAAAATAGGCACTTCATAATCAAAATCATGGTCACCCTTCACTGTGCCAAAGCAACATTTACATATTAGTTCAGTGGTTAATTTCTATGCTGTGCACATACTGTACCTAAATGTATGAGTGCTATCACTAGCATACAACAGACATGGAAGGCTCTGAGTCTTATGTAAAAAGTAGCTTTCTGTCTTTATAGTACAGTAGTGGTGGTAGTAGTAGTAGTAGTAGTAGAGTAAGTGCAACAGGGGTTAGCAGTAAACAGAATACATTTGACAGGGTACGTTTTTCATTTCAGTCAGTGCCGTCCATAGGCACAGGATTAGCTAAACCAGAACATTTGAACGCCCTCCCATGCCAAGCCTTCACCCGGGGAAAGTTTACCAGCAGGGCACTGTATCCTTTCCCCTGTGTTGCCATCTGTTCATTCAGACTCCCTTTCTCTCCACGCTGGAGACTGCCCTCTCTGTGTCGCTTTTGACGCTTGTGATCCAACCAGAGCGTTTCCTGTGAGGGGTGTGTGAGTGTGTGTAAGGGGAAGAGCAATGTGATTTCACTTTCATCTGAGATACAATTAGAGATAATTAAAACAGACCTGCTTGCTAAAGGACAGACCACAATCTCAACACATGCAAATTAGAGTTAATCTTTCAACAAAGCATGTATATACAGTACTGTATAAACTATAGTATTGAGTCAAAAGTCAAAATCCCTCTAAATGTAATTTTTTTGTGTGAATTCTGATTCTGAAAATATATAGAGCCGTAAAGTACAGTATAATAGCTCAAGTGTGTTGTATACATTACAACACACTGCAGGCGCTGTATAATTTGACCAATGTAGAGAAAGAGATTGAGCAATATAAATTGGTATTAAACATTAAAATTGTCTTTCAATATTATGAATATTTAATTGGTTTAAAATACACAACATGGTTGATAATGGGTATGCCATTAGTCATGGGATTTTTTTCCAAAAGAAAAGTACTGAAGAAATCCATTTCCTGTGCTGTTTGTTTACTCTAGAGAGTCTATTCAATATAGGCTCATTGGAAATGTGTTTCGACCTACATTTTTGCAAAACTCCGAAAACTTCCATATACTATGATTTACTGCTGTTCCAGCTGAAATGAACACAGTGACAATAAAATGACAACTAGTATTAGTATAGTTTATATGTAAATAAGTCACACCAATTGCAATATCTATAGTTTATCTATTTACGTCAGAGGTTCTATAGCAGTGTGCAACTTTATTTGGCTTCTCTAGTAGTTTGTGATTTTGTTTGGCATGGGTAGTGGCCATCATTTACCCAAGAATGTAATCACACATACAGAAGTTGTCAACACAACCTGCCATGCATCTTGTGTTAATATGCAACAATTGACGTCAGAATCACTAAAACATCACTAAAACATACAAGTTAATGCTGTATTCAAGTCTTCTGAACAATCACATTTATGAGATGAATTCCCATAAACGTCGCATAAACCACGATGTCAATTACCAGTGTGAAATGGGATTTTTTATTCGCGCAGCCTGTTTAAATTGGAAACGTGCCAATTAAAGAGTCATGCCAGAATATTTATATGTGGTAGAAATACATTTTTTGTACGGTTGCTTGCCAGGAAATAAAAGTAATTTCTGATAATTTTCTGGCAGCCCAACAATGTACATTGGTAAAGCATCAGTACATCTTTTTTCATTTTGCTGCAACAGGGCTAAACAAGTTTCCTGTCTTCGTAAGTGAAATATGAAATTGGCCAAACATTTTTTTTCTTGACTTAAACACATTTCTTCCCAGGATGACATGAAGAGATAAGACTGAAGCATACAAAACATCTCATTAGTTTGATTGTAGGTTAGTATTGCTGAAGAACACACGGCTACCTTAAGCCAGATGGTTACTGATGAAGGCTTTCTTTTTCTTTTCACACTTGTTCATTTTGGGCAATGTGTGGTCAGATCTTGCACTCAGAATAGAGTAATGGGCGAAGGCGGCATGGTATAGCTGGCATGCTATTGCTGCTGCATGTGTTGGCAAACAATATTGATTGTTAAACCAGACAACCATATGGCCCATTTGTTGAAGATGAGCTTCCAAGAGCCTGAAGTCCCACAAAACCATCCTGAGTCTAGACCTTCCACAGCGCACATATTGCCAGCATGTATAGCACCTATGAGATTGGCATTATGACACCTTCACACCTGTTCATCTTGATAGTTACATGCCAGCTCAAAATTTCAGAGGCACTGAAGCTACTACAACATATAGCAACATTTCTGCAAAACACAAAATACGTACCAATGCGTACATATGCATCACTATCATTCTGATGTATTTTCCATCAGAAATGAACGCTAGAGGCTGTAAAACAGCAAGCACTTTTAATTCTTTTCATACACAATTATAAGGACATTATAGATTAATAAAGACTTATTTTCACGCGGCTCCTTGCAAAATATTATATTATGACCTCAAAACATGTTTTACCATAGTGCATGATTTGTAAACGAATGCATTTTGGAGTTTGCATCACACACCAGCTCCATATGTTTGGCTTTTCTGACATTTAAAGCTTGCTCGGTAGCTGAGCTGGTAGAGTCCCATGAATCAAGGTTTTTTTTTTCTCTCCATTAAGTCACCTGATGGAGTTTTAGGACACCAGTAGGTCACTTGATGGAGTTTTTCGGTTCCTTGCCACTGTTGCCTTTGGCTTGCTCAGTTGGGGATATTCAAATGAATTAACCAAGCATTAATACCATTGATCAGCCCTACCAAACGTGGATGTTTTTTCCACTAAGAAACAAGCATTGTTGTGTTATTTGATTGATACTGTGAAGCTGCTTTGATGCAATTTGTATTGAGAAAGGCACTATATAAATACACTTGACTTGACTTGACTTGAAACACGAGTTATGAGAAAAGAGCTGAAAGACTTCTAGAAACGAGCTAAAATGGCATGGTAACTTCAGCAGTTTAGGGTTTTGTGTAGGTGTACGTTATTTAAAAATGCGATGGAGCATTAACCTTTCAGCACCACTCAATGGACATTTCAATTCAGAACTGTGGTGATAAGTAGGCTACCAAAACCAGCGTAATAAAACATTATGCGATTCACGTTCATCTGTTTCGGATAAAACTGAACATGCTTTTTTGCGCCACTCACTGGACATTTCACTTTAAAACTGTTGGCACAACTTCGACGCAAAACGTTCAAGGCGCAACGTAATACAATTTTGCCACAGGGACGTTTTTCAAATGAGTCTGGACTGGGGGAAAATCCCTGGAGCATCCTAGAGTTGAATGTCTTGCTCAAGGGTGCAATGAAGATGGCTCATGCCACAGTTCTTGTGGGATCAAACAAGGAGCATCATGGACCCTACGTGTTTATGTTCAACATAAAATATCTATATACTGAACACATGTCAGCAAGAAACCTCTCTTTTTGTTCAGAGACAGAAAAAAATCTTTAGTTAGGCAAATCTAACAAAGAAACTGTAAAAACCTAGATCTTAATTTGCACCTGGAATTAATTTGCACCTGTTTTTTGACCATTCATAGCATTCATGCTAGCATTCATTAGAGGTAGACTGAAAAAAAGTTTTAAAAAAAAATACCCCAAATAATTAGTTTTTTCTCAAATTATATTTACGTTTTTTTTAAACCGTACATTTTAATTTAATATTATTCAAAAAAGAAATTTCGTTAGGACACTAACATTCTTGCTGGGTAAAATAATTATTTATTATAAAGACCATATAATACTTAATCAACATACTGTATGTTCTTTAGACTGTAGCCAAAATGTTACTTAATATGTAAATGTTTTGGATTTTTGATAAAAATTTGCTATAATATGAGAGTAGAATTTTCACTTAACATGGACTAACATGTTGTTAGTCAATGTTGAATATAAATATGAATAAAGACCTTCAAAAAACCTTAATGTTTAGTAGTAAATATTTTGCAAAATCTTTTCTGTTATGGACTAATAAATGAATAAATAATTAAACATATATAACCCATAATAATTTCTGCAGTCAGTAAAGCTAGCAACTATGTGTTCTACACATCAACACTGAGCGAAAATACTATTTTTATTTTTACAATAGTGGTATTTGGCAAACTTAACAAAACAGGTTTACATTGGAAACAATGATTTTCAATTAGACCAATATAAAAATGTGTAACACTTTTTTTTGATGGTCCCTTTTGAACATTTTGTTTGCTATTAGTAACTTTGCCACTACATGTTAACTAACTCTCAGTGGAGTATTAGTAGACTGCTTAATATCTGCTAACTCTTAATAGTGATGCTCCTTAACAGACATTCCACTGACTATAAGTAACTTTGCAACTATGTGTCCACTTATTCTGCTAACCCTAACCCGATCAGTCTACTAATACTAATAAAATACTAATACTAATACATATTCTGTTTATAAGTAAAGTTTCACCTACATATCTTCTAACTCTCATTAGAGTATTAGTAGACATGTAGGTGAAACGTTACTTATAGTGAACAGAATATGTTAAAGAGACCATCAAAATAAAGTGAAACCTAAAAAAACACTTTAAATGGGCTATAAAAATGTCATGTAATAATCCTTTGTTTATTGCCAATGTGTAAACAGCTTCTATGAAACTTGACCAAATGAGACCTTCCTCGACCTCCTGTCTATGAAAGCCTGTAGACTGATTTTATCTGAAGGATTCTGAATGTTTTTGCTGGGAAATCAAAAGGATGTGATAGTTAGGCGTGCTCCCAAGAGCCTTTCTTCTGTTCAGTGACATATGAAATGAACAAATGCTTATACAATGTTCAGGATAATGCCAAAAGAGCCGTTCTGTACTGTAATGTCAATGTGTCATGCAAAGAAAAGGGATTAATTCAAACAATAGTCTCACATAATCAGATATATAGTCTACAGTCTCATATATACTTTATAATCAAACGATCATAACAGTGTAATTTCAATAAGCCTACCTCATCTGTCATGATGCTTGGGAATTACAGAGCTGGTGCAAACATGTCCACATCTCTACGGTCAGATGCTTAACTGCTGCTTTTTCACCGCTGTCATTTTTTCTGAGTTTGTTTTGTTATTGAGAGGCTAGCGTGCACTACATCATTTACATGCTCATCAAAACATTGCTTTCAGCAGCATGGACGGCGTTGTGATGTTCGTTATATCACTAGTATATTACTGCAAAGGTGTTTTCAACGTATTTTTAATTCTAAGCAAAGAACAAAAAAGAACTTTGCTGTGAATATATCGGGGCATTAAATCACATTCAGTATGTCACGTGTGCACGAGTGCAAGCACAAGAAATAAGTTGCTGGCTGCAGTTCACTTAGCGGCCACCGGTGTCGCTAATAATAAGGGTTTCTAAATTCTACATGTGCTACAAGAAACAAGTGCGCAGCCATCTCTAGAATTTTGTCTTTGAATGTCCGTTTTTACGGTAGCTCTGTATATTTCTATGGCATCGCTGTCGAAGAGTATGGTAACACTTTACTTGAAGGGGTGTACATAAGACTGACATGACACCTTCATAACCATGACATGACATATGTCATGAATATGAAGTAGGGTTTATGCATGTTTTTGACAACTGTCATTAAGTGTCATTCGCTCAATTATGACATTTTGAATGCAAATATGACATTGTTTAAGATGTCTTTGTTATGACATCTTGACATAAACCATAACATCATAACCTGTCAGTGTCTTTGTCATGACAACTTGACATTAAATTAAGTTAAACTGTCAGGTGGTTGGTTTTGACATTGGCTGTCATCAGTCCATTATAACTGTGTCATGAATATTTTTCGTGACCTCAACTACAGTGGTACAAATTGAATTTGTCATTAAATAGTTATAATGGCTTCATGACAGCCAATGTCAAAACCAACCACCTGACAGTTTAATGTAATGTTAACCAATAAAGCTAAGTGGTTTCTTAAGTTTGATAATTAATCTGCTATGTCATGTTTATGACAGGTTGTGTTGTCTTAGTAATGTCAAGTTGTCATGACAAAGACACTGACAGGTTATGATGTATTGGTTTATGTCAAGGTGTCATAACAAAGACATCTCAAACAATGTCATATTTGCATTAAAAATGTCATAATTGAGCGAATGACACTTAATGACAGTTGTCACAAACATGCATAAAACTTCCTTCATATTCATAACATGTTTCATGTCATGATTATGAAGGTGTCATGTTAGTCTTATGCACACCCCTTCAAGTAAAGTGTTACCAAGAGTATTTAGCTGGTGAAGTGGATTTACTTATTGTTAACGAAAGTTTTAATGGGCATTGATCTGTTTGAAGCGGATGTCATAACAAATGTCAGTAGACCGGGAAGTTTTTAAAACGAGTGGTTCATTCATAAATCTGTAAGACCTTACCTTCATGCTGTGGAAATAAAAATTGGAAGACAGAACACAAAGAGCGCAGCGCTGAAAAGGGGCGGGGCTATAATAAAATGCAACTTTTTGTACATTTCATTGGTTCAAGGAAATTGCTTGAATCAATAAAGCATGTAAAGGTGGTTTGGTGGAAGTGTGTTTAAGTATAACCCATTCTTGCCTTTGAAAACAGATTGAGTGCTTTTGTTGACCCCATCTTGTCCTTTATATTGACCGCAGTAGCCTGCAGTGTGCTTGTGGGTGCAAGGGTTTCGCAGGTGCAAGCTGGGGCGGAATTTTTATACAAAGCAGGGAATTCAAGCAGCCAGAGCACTGACACTGTGCCTTTCACCAAGCATTTGCTACTGTATCACAGTGTGACCTCTGCCTTTCCTTTAACCCGCAACCTGGTAGAGTCATTTGAACATGCAGAACCATTTAGACATTATACAGCATATTATTTTCAACCAGCAATGTTCCACCATCTTGTTTATTCCTTAAACTAAATCTTTTAATTATCTTTTAGCATTTTTTTTTCATCTGTTTGTTAGTCACAGTGTACTCTGACACACATTATACATTTAAATAATGTTGGATGCTTTCAAGCTTTTTTAAAGTGAAAGATAACCTGTGCTACCGTGTAATATCCTCTGCCTGCTTAGACAGTGAGGCAAAAAAGGACTCCTTTCTCCTTAACAGCTATCAGAGAAGCCTGCTATTGGTCTTTGGCTTAAATATGTCCAGTGCTTTCATAAATAAATAAAAAAACAGATCCTTTAAATAACACTTAATTAGACATTAGGTGACGTACGGTAGCACACTTTCATCCCGGTACTGTTGTTCCAAACACTGAGCCAGGAAAATAAAAACCCGTTACCTGAGCTACCTACGCTACCTGGCTCCAAATAAACGCTTGTGAAGTAAAGTTGTGTTAGACTGAGGTGGTAACCATAGCAACAGTACTCAGCTTGAGCGCGTTCCATTAGCATCCGTATGGGACATACAGTAGGTACCGTCATTATTTATTACTTTATTACAGATTTATGCATCACAATTATATTACAAAAACTTTGTTTTTTAAAAGGACATTAAGTAGATATTATAGATTCCTTTAAAAGTTAAGTTAAAATATGCACATTTGTTCATAAAACAATAACATGCTCATTTACCTGAAACAAACTTTATCACAATTAGCAGTTAACTTCATGCAGTATAAAAGGTTATGGAATCATTTCTTGAGTCTTCTTTGTTGTCTATCAGTTCAGTGGATATTCCAGGTAATACATATAGTCTAAATATTACCTGGAATATCCATTTATCCATTGCCTATTTTATCTTCTGTTAACTTAGTTGAATATCATAAATCTAAACTCTAATAATCAGTGTTAATTATTGATTTATACAGAATGAGCAATAGTAACAGTGATGTTTGCTTTAGTAAGAACCACTAAAAGCCTGTATGATCTTCCTGTTTATGGGAAAATACAATTTCATGACATCATTACTTTAATGTTCAGCTGTTAGAAACAATCATGTAGATGCTTTTATGATTATGGGAAGAGCTGATAAATGGAATAACTCTCTCTCTCTCTCTCTCTCTCTCTCTCTCTCTCTCTCTCTCTCTCTCTCTCTCTCTCTCTCTCTCTCTCTCTCTCTCTCTCTCTCTCTCTCTCTCTCTCTCTCTCTCTCTCTCTATCTCTTCCTCTGTCTCTGTACTGTCTCTGTGGTTCTGTGCGCAATAAGCTACCTAAATCCCCCGTCCCTGGATTACAGTTCTGAGGGGATTTAAGTGTCAGCTTGACAGGTGTTGCACAGTCAATAAGTTAGCATCTTTACTAGTACAGCATCTCACAGCATGCCATCAGAAAGACAGCTCCACCCTAGACTGCCGATGCTGAAACTGTTCTGATGTCTGCAAGACTATCCATCAAATCCAGTGGGTTTGGACATTTAGTTTGTTTTCTTGCCGTCAGATTTTCTCGGGAAATGTTGTTGGATGGAGGTTTGCCTAGAGCTTTGTTTTAAAGAGGGATTGTAGGGATATAAAAGCAGGAAGTCAGAAGAAGCAAAGCGCAGGAAAGAAATCAAGGACACGCTAGTAAGTCGGCAAAAACTCAAGAGCGATGTGCGCCGCTGTCATGCCTGCCAGTTCGGTCACTTCTGCCGGGATGCCCCCAACATTAGCGCTTGAAATGAAAGCCTGTTCTAAGGCTCTCCACAAGCTGACCCTGTCACGACTCATGGCGGGATTCTTTTGGACTGGGGATAAAACTGTGTATGGATCCAAATGGAAGCTAGGCTTATTCGGTAAGAGATCAATTAAATAAATTGATTATTTCTGCCAGCTTTGTATTCCTTCAAATGATTTATTGAATCGTTTCAGTTTAATGAATCATGACCACTTGTCTATTCATGACCTATTTCCTGTATTTGGCCCAAGTGTTCAAGTGGGCGTGAAGACTGCAAGTGTGTGTAGAACTTTTCATTACCCAGTAGGACACACTTACATCATAGTGTTGTAAAACTGTTAGTAATATTTTTACAGAGCTTTATTTACACATTTTGATTTTCAAAGCACTTTGAAGTAAACATCTAAATGTCTGTTCAGTAGTCCCAGACAACACGATTTGTGATGCTTTTAATTAAGTGATAAAAAGCAGTTGCAATTGTGTTACAAAATACATTGTTCAACATGGTGGTTTGGTGGAAGTGTTATACATACGTATAAACACAAATACATACTCATATCCGCACCAATAAAATGTGCAACACTTTATGTTTTACTACCAAATTATATGTAATATCTAATGATGTAATTTAACTGGAAATTTTCCTCAGAATCTTACAATTTTGGAGCAAATTAACCTGAATAATGGGATACACTTAGCCTCAAATATTGATTTGAAGGATTTTGTGTCCATTAAGGGCTTTGAACTTTGAACCTTTCCATGCACACACTCTCAAGTGGCCTAAACCACAAGTGTTGGTATTAGGACATTCCCTTACTAATGCAGCTGTGGGTGTACAATACACAGAAAAGCTTGGTAAACTGATCTAGCTCATAGAGTGACATCAAAACAGAAGCATCATGTCCATTTATTCAAATATTTTAATTTAATTTCTTTAAAAAAAACTGTTTTCATCTAAAATGCTGTTTGAAATCCTCCATTTAAGTCTAAATGTGATTAATCACACATTCCACAGTAAAAACTTGCCTTTTTCATTTAATTAAAATGCTGATCACTGACGGTCAATTTCAGTTGAATTTTTCTTTTCTTTATTAAGAAATAAGAAATTTCAATATGCTATAGGCTGGAATTTGAACCTGTATTCCCTTGTAAAATCAAAACATCTATCACTAAATGTATAGTTTTAATATGTTTATCACACTTTTTACTATGCACACTTTCACATATTTTAGCATCATTCGAAAGCTTAAACACTCGAGAGAGAAAAAACTTTTTTAATTGGACATTGCATTACAATGGAAATGGTACTTTATAACCTTTCAGCTGGCTTCATTTTTGTGATATCAACTTCAAATTTGGAAACAACTTGGTTAGAAATATAGCTTTGATTTTCAAGCATTTTTCGAGTCCTAACTTATTTTGTAAAATATATATATCTATTGTATAAAATGGAAGATTTTCATTACATTTGCTTTACAATAAACTTCTATAAACTTTTTTGTATCATTATTTGAAGCTGCTTTCACTTCTGCAATATTATAATCTGCTGAATGTTTTCTTTAAAAAGAGACCAACCTTAGATCCTGTGTATCCTAGCATTCATAAATTACAACCATTTAAGTTCAGATATACAGTATGCTCAGAAAGAGGGTGACAGTTTACAGGTTATCCTGCCTAAGGCATCCAGTAAACCAGCATTTTAATGCTAAAAAAAAAATATATATATAAATACATAAAATAAAATAAAAAAACTGAGCATTGTTCTACAAAAATATTTTATGATTTGTGTTACTTATAAATAAATAAAACATCACTATACTGAACATTCCAAACCTATAAATCAATTGTGAGGCTTGTAAAAATTAGATACTTACCAGCAAAAAATAGCAATTGAATGTCATTGCTGTCTTAAAATATTAGTTCTTTACTTGCTCTTCAAAATTCTTTCCCGGTTGTTTACAACATACCAGTGTGACATTTGGCTTCCTCAACGCATTGAGACGTCAAGAAGGCTGATTTATTTTGTGTGGCATGATGGAAAGGCACCTGTTTGTACATGGAGGGGCATATGGGCAATCCCTTTAAGCTTTAATTCCCTGATGGATGGTGCTTGAGAGGTTTACCTTACTTTTATCTGGCACACATCCTGCAGACAAACCCATTTGACCTGCTATGTGGCAGCATTAGAGGCTCAACTCTGATAAATGGGCTTACAATGACACCAATCAGTGCATCTTCGTTTAACATTTTGTTGCCAACAATTTTCTTGAGCCAACTAGAGTATGTGAGTATTCAAGCTGGTCAATGAACAGCATGGCTAATCTGTTTTCTTAAATTTCCATTTAGGTTTCTCAAACGTTTCAACCATGAACCTGGTTTCCATAGCAACCATTTCAGACCCACTAGAGGAGTGTTTTTGATGAGGTACCTCATGGGAAACGCTTGCGTTAGACTGCTTTTGCACAACGGATCGGATCAATTTAAAAGACCACAGCTCTTTTGAGGATTTTAAGGAAAAAAATGTTTTGCTGAATTTATGGTGAATTTAGCTGGCATTATCTTATAGAACTTTTGTTAAACTAGGCTACATTCTATTTAAAGATTTATCTGGCAAATCAGCCACAAAGGTTGCCGGATCCATTCCACATGTTTAAAATAAATGTTCTTCAACAGTTCTTTGTATAACCTCTTTGTATCAAGAACCTTTTTCCGTTGTTCTTGAGTTTAGTTCTTTGGTGACAATAAAAAGCTCTAGAAGTTTTTTTTTTT
Source organism: Meda fulgida (assembly GCA_030578275.1). Taxonomy (NCBI): domain Eukaryota; kingdom Metazoa; phylum Chordata; class Actinopteri; order Cypriniformes; family Leuciscidae; genus Meda; species Meda fulgida. The sequence goes on from CM060623.1 coordinate 7,161,932, forward strand.
TAAATCAGTATATATATTTTTTTGGTGGGTGGTTTAAACTCTGTTTTGACTCTATTTACATTTTATTACTATTTGCACATTCCTGGTCTTATTGTAAATGATTAATCAGTGCTCGTTATTACAAAGAAAATACATTTTTGTCTTAACTTGAAAAACAGTGCCAAAATTATATTTAGCCGTCATTTGATGCTTCCATTTTGTGATGTTGCCTTTCATAATGTTGTCTATAGTAATAATTCAGTGGAGTTTAACATTAAAGCAGATGACTTGCATTCTGGTCCCTTCTGAATGGTCACCTTTTTATAATCCAATATTTCCCAATATGAAATCAAGCCCCATCCTACATTTTTTTCTTAACTTTTTTCACTCAGAGACTTGTCACATTACAAATGTAAAATCCATCCATCCATGTTCCAATCCGCTTGTTTTATGTAGGGTCGCAGGGATGCTGGATCCTGGATGGATGGCCAGTCCATCGCAGGAATGCAATTTCATGTTAACCATAAAGAGATACATTAAAAGATACATTTTCTGTCATAATTTTCTCACCCTCATGTTGTTCCAAAGGCGTATGCATTTCTTTCTCCTTTTAAATATATTTTTGGAGGTGAACTATCCTTTTAAAGCACTTTTAGATGGTTTTCTACAGACCTAGAGATCTCCAATGAGATCTAAAGCATTTCTGGTTCTAATTTGAACAATTTTGGGGGGGATTTTTAGTATTTGAAATACTGATGATACTGGAACTCATTGAGTAACTGGGATCACTGCTTGGCCTTAGACAAGTTACTTTAGCCATGCAATCAGTGTACAGTCATTCTGAATTACACATAAGCGTATACACCAATCCCTCAAACCTGGATTTAGCGATCTGCTCAAATCTTCTTATATTACATCCTGTCTGTCAATGCTCCCTGCATAATTATCAAATAAAAAGCCACCTCAGATGAGCTCTACCAACATTAATACCACATTAATACTAAGAGATGGAGATGGAGACGTAGAGCAATGGCACACTATTGTGAACACTTCACTGATTATTATATAATAGTCTCTCAGCTCATCTGCTGTTTATGTAACAGTGGTCTGTTCTCTGAAGAAACTTCTTTATCAAAGCCAGATCTGTGTTGTCTTAAGTGTTACTTCACACTCTTTCTGTTCATAAGTGCATGAATAATGCAAAACTAAAAGCTTGCAGTCATCTCTGTTCCTGAAGGCAATTTGGTGGAGTAAAGTCTTCTTGGATTTTGTTCTTGTTAGTTTTTTCCTTGCATTGTTATGACACTTTAAGTGCCGTGCTTATACTATGTTTCTGAATATGTAGCACAGTGATGCAATGTAAATGTCAAAGCATCACTGTTCCATGGTACTGCTAATTTCTTTTTTTTATAAGGAGAACAGTAAATTGGAGATGTTGTTTATGTTGTTACATTGCTTGGTTATTTCAATAGATTTTATTAGCTTTCATCACAGTGTTAAAATATTAGTCCAGACAGGTTTAAACATTTCACAACTGTGTGTCAATTGCGAAATGAGTCATTTGGAGAAAAATTAAGAGTGATAGAATGTGGCAGTTATTTAGAATGCATGATTGTTTCCAACAAGCGGTTGCTTTCATAAGTGCAGTATATGAACAGAGACATTTTCAATCTTGCCAAAAAATTGTTGTACTGTGAAGGAAGAGGGATGTTTGAAAATGAATTTGGATTTTGATCAGGGACATAAAGGTCACAGTATTGATTGCTGGCCGTTTCAGGAGCATGTCAGATATTTTGATGGATTGTTAGTCCTCTGGGTAACGTACACACACACAGGAAAAATGCTGAAAAATGCTCGGGTGGGGTTCACCAATAATATCATGAGTAGCAGACAACTTAACCTCTGCCATTTGAAATGATAAAAATATAATTGGTGTATGTTCGCTCTCATACACCACAAATATTAGAACATTATCATGTTTTATTTATAGTTTTGGGTGGAAAGGGAGTGCAATATCCAGCCATCTCATTCCATCCGTTTTATTATTATTATTGTTTCGTTCATTCATCTGTTTATGAATTGTATTCTATTACTATTTTTTCATTGTATTTCATTGAAAACAGTAGACAGTACTGTACAGTAGACATGCCTGAAGTCATCTCTGTCTCGTGTCTCTTTTAGTGGAGAAATGCATGAGCTCAATGCAGACGGGCACTCAGATGGTGAAACTGCGTGGAGGATCCAAAGGCCTGGTGCGCTTTTTCTACTTGGACGAACACAAGTCCTGCATCCGCTGGCGACCGTCTAGGAAGAACGAGAAAGCCAAAAGTAAGTCTCATTCTTATTAATGAGGTTATGCCTCAACTCTCAATATACTGTTTTTAATAGTTGAATAGCCCTCTCTATTACTGACCACAATGAAAATCAGATGTGGCTCTTCAATAGCTCAGAAGACTTGTTGATATGTTTTATACAAGTATCAATCTTGTCTCAGATGTTGTCTCTGAATAATAGGGCTATCAAACTAATGTTGCAACACTACGATAATGGAGATCTCAGTCATGTCTCACTTAAGTATCAGCTTTAAATTTGATGAGAACAGTTTGAGTTCATATTGAGATCTTAGAACTATTGAGCACTTTTGATTGCAGAATCAGTTAAATCTTAGCATAGTTTGAGACACCGTTTGAGATGTCCTCGGAAACTCTAGACGAGACATATGATAGATTACTCTTTTCTTAAGAGAACAAAAATGAGAAGCGGGATACTTAAGAAGAGAAACTAATCCGACAGTACATTGATTTCATTCATTTTTCTTTCTTATGAGTCTCATTCAAATATGAATACTTCTATCTATTACAGATGTAATTTGATTGCTCTAACTGTCATGCATATGACTAGAATAGATTAGCCTGTCTGTATCTTGACCTGCCTTACTATTTCCTGGGGATGTCCTCAACTATCATGAGTTATTGACATAACGCCTCACAGGGGATGGTTACTTCAGTAGCACAGCCGATGATTCATGTCTAAATGACAACGCTCATTGTCTCTCCGGAGGGGGGATAAAGTTCAGAGTACCGACATTCCACCGCAGGCTGGGGAATTAATCAGCTTCTTAAGTTGACTCAATTATTCATCAGTCTTAACCGGAAAGATTTCAGTATGCACCAGTTGGTTCATTAAAAAAAAAATTAATATGAGATGCATTAGATAACTTTGAGTCTTTGAACCTTTGAGTATATATACTTCAACAATAAGATCATCTGAGTTTTTGCTACCACTTCAATCTGCATTATTTAGCAGCCTAGAGGTCTCCTAGTGGAAATTGCACACAGATGGTACTTTTCATGCTTTTTAAACTCGTGTTGTATCTGTTATAGTATAGATAAAAACCCCTTATCTGTATACATAATTTTATTTCACTTTAATTTTAAGTATTTAATCCACAACAAACCTATCCTTTTGAAAACATAGTTGTATAACAACATAAAAACCAAAAGATTCTTACTATCTTTAAGCTATTTAGGGTATAATATTTTCCAGTATTTTGAATACTGGTTACACTATTTTAAGGTGTCATTGTTACACTGTAATTATACATTTATGTACTGAGCAATATTAATGAGATACATGTACTTATTATAGGGTTAGGATTAGGGTTTGGTTTAGCTTTTGGCTACTTTTCAAAAAGCTGTTAGACATGTTGCTCCAACTTGCTGTTTCAAAATAAAATGTCAACATACGAAAGAAAATGATGTTTGTTCATTCATTCCATCGGGTCTTTCTTGTAGCTTATCTTTCTTAATTGCACTTTCTTGTCGTTTATCTTTCTTTCTTTCTTAACTGCATTAACAATTTGTACTCTACAGTACAGTTTACAGTTTAACACACATTAGTATCTTTATACAAGAATATTTGAATGAAATATACAGAAAGCCATGACTGACCAATCAGAATCAAGTAATAAACAGATGTTGTGTTTTTTCTCTAAAATCTCATCTTGATATGTTACATTTCAAACATGGGTTTTTGAAAACAGGCATGTGTTGAATCAGATGTCACTCCAGTAGTTGCTAGAATTGCTTTGTTTTTGGTTGGAGGAATGTGCTATTATAGCATGCTGTTCAGATGTGGCTACTCTTGGCAGACATGATCTGGTTTAAATGAGCACGAATTGATGAATTAAGTGTTTCTAGATGTTGTACATTGGCATTGGAGAGTGTTTAATTTGAGGTAGCCATCTGCTCTTCTCATTTACATGATCTGTTCATGAGGGACTTCATTACACACATTCGTAGCATTAGGATGTTGGTGCACAATGATATTTCTTTGAGATTTTTGCAGCTTGAAAGAAAGTAGAATGTTAACGAACACCTCAGGATTATAGCATAAATGTCATCTCTTTCTTTAACTACTCAGTCCCTGTTGTCTTTTTCTCCTCGCAGTCCCAATCGACTCCATTCGGGAGGTGTGTGAGGGGAAGCAGTCTGAGATCTTCCAGCGGTATGCTGACGGTAGTTTTGATCCCAACTGCTGCTTCAGCATCTACTATGGCGAGCACATGGCGTCCCTTGACCTGGTGTCCGGTACAGGAGAAGAAGCTCGCACTTGGATCACTGGCCTTAAGTACCTTATGGCCGGCATCAGCGATGAAGACAGTCTGGCCAAACGACAACGCACTCGTGACCAATATCCTTTCTAAAGGAGTTTCAATGACAGAAATTCAATAAAGATGATGCTATCTACCTTACTATCAATCAGATTTTTAGTAGATTAGGAAACATGACCATGTTGGTACTGTCAGCAGAGTTAGATTCCCTGTTGAGGAAACTCCAAAGCACAAGTCTCTCATAATTTAGTATTTCAAGCTATGCTTTTATTAAAGTAGTTCACTACCGTCAACCTATCATTATGAAGACAGTTACCATCAAGCTATCATAAAAAAGCAGTTAGCAAGAGTCAAGCTACCTGAATCTTCCCAAATGTGTCTTCCTTATCTATGAGACGTATAATGCAGTTCAGGATCTTCTTTCCTGGGAATCAAATTAATCAGTGAATAGTGACATAGCCTTTTTATCATGCTACTCTTTAAAAAGGCAAAGAAAGGTAGATCGTTTCGTGAAAAGATACCCAGTTTTGAAAAAAATCTGAGCTATTGTCATACTAGTGATTTAGACATTGTTTAGCAAACTGGCAACATCAGCAGTTTAAATTCTTGTTATGAAACAGTGCCCGAACATAATATTTTGTAGGTGGGGGTGCTTGCCATTCTATGTTCTCAGACCCTTAACTCTTCCCATTACATGGCTGAAGCAGACCTTTGCAGAGGCAGATAAGAATGGAGATGGCTGCCTCAGCATCAGTGAAGTCCTGCAGCTCCTGCACAAGCTCAATGTCAACCTACCCAGACAAAAAGTCAAACAGATGTTTAAGGTAAGCTGACCACCAGGCCATTACAATCAGAAAATTGGCAGTGATTAATAAAGACTATAGCCACTTGCAAATATTGCCAAATCAACTTTTAAAGGTCCAACATCTGCAAAGTTACCACGGGCTGTTTGAAAACTAACTGACTACTTTTCATGAACCGTCAGTATATTTTATGGTTTTTGTTATACTTTTTACATAAAGACTAGTCACATTGTAGCTTATTCTGGTCAAAAACTCCCACTTAGACAGGAAGTCGCCTTCTTAGTCTGACATGTAAAGTGACCAACCACAGTCTACTTTTTAGATTGTTAGGATCCTAACAGCTACAGTACACCAAAATTATTAGATCCTGCTGGTCAAGCTACCAACTATGCCAAAAATGTTGCCAAAACTATGCCAAACCACCAGGATCCAATCTCTTTTCCAGATCCCATCAGAAGATGGCAAAAATGTTAGATGCTCCCAGCTACGCCATGTTGGAATGTTCTGAAATGCCAGGAATCAAATCAAATCATCATATCAACTTTTATTTATATAGCACAATAAAAGCAACAGTATAGCTGGCAATTGTGCTGTTCAACAGGATAAATAAAAAAAAAAGGCCGTAAAAAAATAATAAAGGGAATTTACATCAAAGACACCAATCAGTAAGTTCAAGGTTTTTAACTTAGATTTAAAATCAGACTCTGTGGCTACTAGTCTTAGGGATAGAGGAAGACTTTTCCAAAATTTTGGACCAACAATAGAAAAAGCACGGTCACTCCTCGTCTTAAGTCTAGATCTTGGCACCATCAGCAATCTTTGTTGAGAAGACCTTAATGATCTAGCAGAGTTATTTAATTTCAAAGATCACAGAGTTTTTCTTTAGGGGCAAATAAATTTGGGTGTCATCAGCATAAAAGTGAAATGATACCCCATATTTAGAAAGAATAGTCCCCAAAGGAAGCATATACAACGAGAAAAGAGCAGGGACCAGAATTGAGCCCTGAGGGACTCCATAATCCAAAACAGAAACAGAAGAAGAGAACCCGTCAAGACAAACAGAAAATGTTCTAGCATTCAGGTAGGACTTAAACCAACTTAGAGTGCAACCTTCAATACCCACACATTGTTCAATTCGTAAGATAAGAATTTTGTGGTCCACTGTATAAAAAGCAACACTTAAATCTAAGAGTAAGAGTATCACTCTTAATAAAGCTGACTCAGGAATAAAGAAAGAAATGTCAGGAATATTGGATCCAATCGTTTCACCATATCCCATCAGAAGATGCCAAAAATGTTAGGTGCTGCCAGCTACGCCATGTTGGATTGTTCCAAAATGTTAGGAATATTGGATCCAAACTCTTCACTAGATCCGTCAGAAGACACCATAAATATTAGTTGAATATAACCCTGAAAGCAATGTGGTGTGTTGGCACTGTATTACTTATTACTAGTTGGTATTAACTGTTCTAGTTGGTATTTTCCTCAACCTATGAAATTGAAGAAATTGTAGTAGTTAGAGCATGGTATTTTGAAAAATCACTTACCATATTTTGAATGTATGAACATGAGACAGTCCTGTATTATCATTGGTCCAATATATCTAGAATTTTTCTAACTTGAATATGAAAATACAGATAATTGGTCAGCACTGAAGATTTTTGCAAAATGCATAATAAACCATGTTTGGCATATCGACATCCCTTGTTTTTTTTTTTGTCTTTTTTTTTTTCTGGGCTCCAAAGCATTTTTCCAGGCCACCTGGATTATTGTGTGTGAGTACAGTATGTGATCGAGACCTCACCTCAGCTGTTTGCAGGTCACTAAGCTTCACACTTCATCAGCATCCACCCCATCTGCTGTAAATGGACACAGATGGCCTTTAGTGTAAGACACAGTAAACCACAGGGGGGAAAGCTGGCCCTGCTATCCAACAACAGAGAGTGATGTCACCTTAAGTCTTTGGCCCTGATTTCTCTGGCTTAACCTCATAAACAACCTGTGTGATTCTCTGCATAATGCGTGCTGAAATCTGCTGTGTGTTTATTAATTGTTTATAAACTGAAATCAAAATATGTTTGAAATAATATATATTAGAGAAAAATATTTAGTAATAAATCAAAAGCCAGTAAGATTTTTTTTGAAAGGATATAATACTTATTTTCAGCCAGGTTACATGAAATTGATCAAATGTGACAATAAAAAATAAAAAATAAAAATTTCATTTAAATGTTCTTTTGAACTTTCTATCCATCAAAAAATCCTGAAAGGACAATATATCACGGGTTTTATATTTTAAGCAGTATGACCATTTTTAAATTTGATAATAATTACTACTACTAAAAATTATTCAAATAAAATAAAATAAAAATTACTTGAGCACAAAATTATCATATTAATCAAGTGACACTAGAGATTCAGCTTTGCCACCACAGGAATAAATTACATTTTAAAATATATTGAAATAGAAAACATATCGGTTACCTAACGTAACCTCGGTTCTCTCTAGAAGAGGGAACGAGTATTGCGTGAGTTAGCTTACGCTACAGGAAAGATTCATCTTTTCGAGATATTGAAGCCAAAAATGATCCTTAATTTTGTATTTATTGTCAACACAATAAATACAAAATATATGCGGCAACTGCGGCAGCCTACCACTATATATGCGGCAACTGCGGCAGCCTACCACTGAGCCCGGCGCGACGTCACGTCCAATGAAGGGCTCTCGCCCTCATCGCGTCTTAGCCCGCCAGAATGGGCGTGGCTTAGCGTATATAAGCGGGGCTCGGAGGCTGTTTCCCTGGTTTTCATCGACTGAAGCGAAAGTCGCTCGTGACGCGAGCACGGCAGGTTACGCAATACTCGTTCCCTCTTCTAGAACGTACATCTCACTTACACTGACAGAAGTCTAGCCTGCAGGGCGGGAACTTCCAGGTAGACCGGGCAGAGGAGATTAACATCACTCTCGCTATCGGATGCTGGCAGAGCCGATAGAGAAATGACCTGCGCTCTGAAAGGAGTGTCAATCACTTTAGGGACATAGCCATGTCTAGGTTTGAGGATGACTTTGAGTCATTTGGTCCGAACTCAAGACACGCAGCGCTGACAGACAGCGCGTGTAAGTCTCCCACACGTTTGACTGATAAGGCAATCAGAAAACTTTTTTGAGTGATAGATACTTTTGATCCATGGAATCTAACGGTTCAAAGGGATATGCTTTCAGGGCCTCGCGAACCAAAAAAAGATCCCACATAGGAACCGACGGGGGGCGCGGGGGATTCATCCTCCTAGCTCCTCTAAGGAAGCGGATGAAAAGCTCGTTCCTTCCTAGTGATCGGCCGCGCGTCGACTCTGCAAACGCTGCAACGGCCGCCATATAGACTTTAAGCGTGGAGGGGGACCTCCCCTTATCCAACAGCTCCTGAAGGAAACTAAGCAACTGCAAGACCCCACATGTTCGTTGTCGGTGCACCATTTGGAGAAAACAGACCATTTAGACGCATAAAGTTTTCTAGTAGAGGGGGCTCTTGACTGCGTGATCATGTTCATCACTTCTTCTGGCAGGACAACGGCTATCCGTTGATCACCCATGCGTGCATTGACCAGCGCTCTGTATGGGGATGCCAGATCGAGCCGCGATCTTGAGAGAGGAGATCTGTTCTCACCGGAATCGGCCACGGAGCTGTCTCTGACAGCCGCATCAGCTCTGGAAACCAAGTTTGGTTCTCCCATTGCGGGGCTATAAGGAGCTCTGAGTGGCGCGTTTCCCTGATTCTCTTGATCACATGTGGCAATAGTGAGACCGGAGGGAAAGCATACAGCGGGCAGCTGGGCCAGACTCGGGCCAGCGTCTCCTCGTTCTTTGAAAAGAACTTTGGGCAGTGAGCATTGTCTTTTGATGCAGACAACGAGAGGTCGACTTTTGCTTTGCCGAAAAGGCGCCATAGCAACTGGACTGTTTGGAGGTGCAGGGACCATTCCCCTGGGGGAACATTGTCCCTGGACAGTTTGTCTGGGCCGTTGTTCAGGTGGCCTGGCACATGCGAAGCTCTCAGCGAGCGCAGATGGTGCTGGGACCAAACGAGGAGGCGTTCTGTTAGATTGCAGAGGTTCTTGGATCTGACACCGCCTTGACGGTTCACGTATGATACCACAGACATGTTGTCCGAGCGGACTAGAACACGGTGGTCCTGTATTTCCAGACAGTTTATGTGAAGAGCTTCCCTTGGTCTGACCACAGGCCAAAGACCGGTCTGCCCTCGAAGAGAGCGCTCCAACCTGAGTTGGACCCATCCGTCGAGATGACCTTTCGATACGAGACAGCTCCCATTATCGTGCGCTGTGTCGATAGGCGAGCCATCAAGGCCACAGAATCCAGTTCTATTCCTAGAAAGGAAATTGTTGACCGTGAGACCCAGGCTTTCCAGATGACTGAGGAGCACTGCTCTGTGAGATAAAAGTTCAATCTCTGACTGTGCCAGAATCAGCCAATTGTCCAGATAGTTCATAATTCGCAAGCCCTGATTTCTCAAGGGGGCGAGAGCCACGTCCATGCACTTCGTGAATGTACAGGGTGCTAAAGACAGGCCGAACAACAGGACGGTGTATTGATATACCTGACCGTCGAAGGCGAATCTCTAAGAATGGCCTGTGACGGTACCAGTTTTATAGCCCTTTTGCACAGCAGCTTTGCTATTTCTGCGCGGAGTAGATGTGCTACTTCCACATTCAATTACGTTGCGGTCCGTGCTCGAAAGTGCGAGGGCTGGCGATCGAACTTGAGCGAATAGCCCTGCCTTATAGTGCCTAGCACCCATTCTGATACCCCTGGAATCGCTTCCCACGCTTTTATATGTGTAGCTAGGGGCAGAATGGCCTCCGGGTTCTGATTGCCGCACTGCGCGGGCTCGAGAAACTTAACCGGAGGTATGGGTGCGGTGCGCGCGCCCTCGGTTCTTGAATACGGCGGCTCGCTGACAGTGGTGACAGGCTGTTTTGTATATGACGTTGTTGTTCTATAACGTATGATGTTGCTAAGAATGGGGAGCGTTTTTTATCACTTTGTGATGCGCGAGCAGCGCCTTGGGCGAAGTGTTTATTAGTAAGCGTGAACGTGAAGCCTGATTGCTTTGGATGGGGAGCGTTTTGTGACGATTCTGAGACGCGCGAGTGACGCCGGGGCGAGGTGTTTGTTAGTAAGCATGAGCGCTCCAGAGCGGGCACACGATTTACACTCATATGTGACGTCCCGATCGCTTTAGATGGGGAGCGTCTTGTGATAAGCCTGTTCGAAGGGGACTGGGAGGAGGGAGGAGCTTTGACGGTGGTCCGGCCCTGGCGGGGCTCAGCCGTCTTTTCCCTCTTGCTTTTGACGGGAGAGCAGACTTTGACCGTCATCTTGCGGAGGGCGGACAAAAGTGCGCTGCAACCGCTTCCTCCACAAGGGGATAGAGGTGTATCCCTTCTCGGTGGCGTCGTCCACTTGGGAGACGTGAGAGTGGAGCCTCGCGGAGGATGGTGTAATCCACGATTTAGCAAGCTCCGTGTGGAGTTCTGGCAGGAAGGGTGCAGAACTGGATGCGGGCTCTTGGCGGCGGCGGTTTTGGAGATAACAGACGTCGAGTCTGTTAGGCGCGGGCTCCTTCGGCGGTGACCACTCGAGGCCGAGGCGGTCGACGGCCTGAGAGAGGAGGCGCATCAGCTCAGCGTCCACTCCAGCACGGGTCCGGCCGGATTCCTTGATCGAGGAGGAGGCGGAATGTTGAGAACCTGACCACTCCTCAATGTTCGACGCCAGAATAGAGCAGCAGTCTCCTGTGGCGTTTCCTTCCGCCTCATCATCCGAAGCGACAGCAGTGCGGGCCGTAGCCGGCGGCTGTGCGTCTGAGAGGGGGGGTGGAGAAGGCGAAACTCGAGGGAGGGGCTCTGGCGAGCGCTTCGCAGTGGCCACAAGCTCCGGCGGCCTTTGAGAACGGCGCTTCTTTTAGCGCGGTCCTACGAAGGGCGGAGTGACAGCTTCAGGGTTGAAAATTTCGAGTCGAGCATGCAGGCCAGGGTCGACATCGGAAGTTCCTCACAGTGCTCGCAGCCTTCCGACGAAAGAGCGAGAGCTGCGTGTTCCTGGCCCCGGCAGAGAGCGCAGATCACATGGCGGTCTCCGACGCTGAGCGTGGCTCTGCACGAGCCACAGGAAGTGTAAGGCATCTTTAAAAAGACGTCTCGCTGCTCTTTTAGGAAGGGGTGTCGCAGCGGCGAACACGCACCGAGTAGAGCTTTGGATAAAGGATACGTCGCCGGATAGCCTAGCTCGCACGGATGGCTGAAGGCGCCGAAGACGGCCGGCTTCCACAGGCGCTGTCCTAAGCTGGCTTTGTCGCTTCCTCAACGGCGGCAGCGGCTTCTCTCAGAATCCAGCGATGCGAAGAGCTTCGCTGAAGAGATGAAAGTCAGGGAAACAGCCTCCGAGCCCCGCTTATATATGCTAAGCCACACTCATTCTGGTGGGCTAAGACGCGATGAGGGCGCGAGCGCCCTTCACTGGATGTGACGTCGCGCCGGGCGCAGTTGCCGCAGGGCAGCCAATGAGCACGCTAGACAGCCTGCTCTAGGTCTGCTAGCTGCTGCACTGTGTTGACAATAAATACAAAATTAAGGATAATTTTTGGCTTCAATATCTCGAAAAGATTAATCTTTCCCGTAGCGTAAGCTAATTTACGCAATACGAGAGAACCTCTCGTAAGAGAACTGTTATTTTTAATTGTAATAATATTTCAGAATTTGACTTTGACGTGTAATCTGCACCATTTGTTCTATTGATGTGAATTATACCTCAACTTTTTTCAAAAAATTGGACTGGACTGGCCGATAATTAAAAAAAAAAAGTATTATTATTTTATATTTAGATTATCATAAAGACATGGCTTGTTTGACAATAAATAACCTACAATCCCTCAGAATACATTAACAACTATATAGCAATACCCTGACTTTTTTTAGATTTTTTTTTAAATGTAATAATTTAGTGCTAATTATATTTGTTGTATAAAAAGTTCCATTTTTTAATTATGTAATGTATTTATTTGTAAGGTAAGGTCCATAATTTAGATGCCTCAGTCCTGTACTCAGGGGGAAGTGATGCCATCTCCTCGGAGGGAGCAGTGTGTATGCTGCTCTTCTCGGCATCTTCAGTGTTTGTGACCTGTTTTCACGCTTCTCACAATAAAGCACCAATTCTCGGGCGCTTAGCTCAGGGTTTATTACATCCTCCACGCCTCGGCTCACCGCAAGCCTTTGTGTGTGTGTTTGACTCAGCAGCTCTTCGGATCAGTGCTGGCGTCTGAGCCTGGGATTCAGTGAGCTGAGAAAACAGTTCTGGGCTCTTATGGACTGAGAGCTGTAGGAGAGATGTGGAGTCGCTGTTGTTTTTTAGGGGTTTGACTTCTCAGCAAGGCAGGGGTTTAATTGTGATAGTGGGTTGCTGTTATTGAATTATCCATTTCTCCAGTTGATTGAAGAGCTACTGGTTTATCCTCCATCATAGCCTATGATCAGTGACTGAAGGCATTCTTTAGGAAGCAAATACCCACAACTGTGCATTACTCTGTTTTCACTCAAGAAATGGCACACAAATTAAAATGGTTACAGTTCATAAACCTTTGGATTAGAGGCATATCTGTGGTATTTTCTGTAAGAGGATCTCTGAATGTAGAAAGTGATGAGCAGTTTATTTGCATGAAATATCTTCAGGAGAAAAATATGAAAGCCTGACCATAATCGGTTTCAGATATGAGAAGGCTAACTCTAAAATGTTTAATAAAAAAAATCCTGAGAATATGTTACGAACTGCTCCGAGACACAAAGGTTGAGATCCAAATGCAGCTTTAATTAAGGGGCAATCCAGACACGTAATCCAATGTACAGGCAATAGGTCAAACACAGGTAGGCCATCCAAACTAACAAACAAACAAAACAACAAACAAACAAAACAGGCTGGGGTTCAAGGCAAAAGAGTAATCCACGGAACAGGCAAAAAATCCAAAAACCAAGAGACATGAAACCAGGGAAAACGCTCGGAAATGCAGTGCAACAACATACAAAACTTCAGTGAGTGAATGAGTGAACATGGTATAAATAGGCTGAAATTAACAGGGTAATGAGACACAGGTGAATGCAATCAGTGATGATGAGTCCGGGCAGTGAGTTATGGGAAATGTAGTTTGTGAGCGAGTGATAATAGTCTGGTGTGGAGTGCCCTCTGGTGGCTCTCAAGGCCACTCCAGCTGGTGACCGTTACAGAATATGCCATGTGAATTTTTATAACAAAATTAACGGTATGTAAAAAGTCATCCAAAATGAATTGTACACTTATTACAGAAACAGAACAGTTATTACAGTTATTACATTGTAAAATCCCCTGGAGCAACCAGGGTTTAAATGAATAGTTCATGCAAAAATGTATTTTTTCCCCTATTATTTACCTAATGTGACTCTTTCATTTGTGGAACACAAAAGAAGTTGATTGGCACAATGTTCACATTGCTCTTTGCAATATAATGAAAGTAAATCGATATGCTCACGGTCAAACTACAAAAATTACAAAAAGGCATAACCTGTACACTGCATTCCAAGTCTTCTGAAGCGGTGCAATAGCTTTATGTGAGACACAAAAATAATTTGAGTTGTTATTTACTGAAAATATTCCCTCCCTCACAGTTATGAGGCACGCAAGAACCTCACTGTTTGGCATCAACATGAAAAATGAAATCTTGATATTTGAATATATGTAACGCAAGTACGGTAAGTTGTAATCTGTGTCTCCCACAAAAAGCCTCATAGCATATGACTTCAAAAAAGATTTGGAATACCACGCATGAGTCATATAGGCTACTTTTATGGTTCCTTTATGGTGGTTATCCCTGTTTTTCTGAACTTGACAGCCCCTGGACAATATATGCTTTTGTTGTATGGAACAGAGCAGCATGAACATTCTTTTAAATGTTTTTAAAACTTCTTCTTTTACAATGTTACTTACATGGCAAACAGATTGATTCACCTTGATGTTCTTTCACTCCAAATTTTTCCATCTCTGATTTTAGGAGGCAGACACTGATGACAACCAAGGCACTTTGGGATTTGAGGAGTTCTGCTCTTTCTATAAGATGATGTCAACGCGGCGTGATCTCTACCTGCTGATGCTCACCTACAGCAACCATAAAGACCATCTGGATACAGATGACCTCAAACGCTTCCTTGAGGCTGAACAAAAGGTGAGGCGTGGTTGGCAGGTCAAATCCACTAGTAAGATAAAAATACAAAAAAATGCAGCAAAAAAAAATGTTTTCATGTCTTTTTAACTCTAATTTGATAAGCTCAATGAAAATACAATGTGACCTTTCCATGCTAATGTGACCATTTAAAGGCTTTTTCTCAACATTTTGGAAAGATTGTCCTCACACACCCTCAAATCCTTCTCTTTTATGGTCTTAAAGAACAGCACAGAAGTCAATGAAGCTTTGCTAATGGGGCAGCTTAAGATTTATTTGAATTTTTTATTAGTGGCCTGGAACTCTACTTAACACATTAACAGTACATTAACTCTAATTAGTACATTAACAAGTTACATTTCCAGTGGTTATAAAATTCTCTGAATTTCATAAATGAGTGACCTTGTTTAAACATAAATATTTAAATTTGAGTCCTCTTTTTGGAATGAGTATGGACCGTCTGCAAATGATGGGCATCTACATGCGGCCAAATGATGAATCAATCGATTATACAATTAAAATTCAGGTTAATGAAGAAAGCGTTGCGTAACCAACCGTGCATTATGTGTGACATTGAGAGACTACTTGGTATATTTGAACTTTTTCAAGAAGAAATTATCACCATATCTCCTTTTAAATTGAAGTTGTAAAGGTAATAATATGGTGTTTGGTAAATGCTAAACTGAACTGTACAACAACATGTTGTACAACTCGCTGCTTCACTACCATAGTACAATGCATCGTTGAAGAAATCAACTAGCTAGTCTCGACTGTTTCCCGAAACCATACTGTCGCATATTGGTAGTTCAACCATGTTGGTTAATGATGTCAACAGGTGGTGGAGTAATAATTACTTCATTTTTCTCAGTTATTTTGCTGTATTTACAGATTCAATCATTTACATACATTTATGCATTTGGCAGACGCTTTTATCCAAAGCGACTTGCATTGCATTTCAAGGTCCACATTTACATTCTTATCAGTTCTTGCTTTCCCTGGAAATCGGACCCATGACCTTGGTGTTCTTACATACTAGAGCACATCCGCACATGTGCACTCTTCAAAAACGGTGCTTTAAATTTCTTGACAACCTAAAAGACGTAAATGACATTTATATGCATTCTAAATAAATGATACAGATTTTACAGAATGTTAGCTTGCTTATTTTGCTCGAGATAAGGATTTATTGAGTCCACATGTCATGCAAACAAGAAACTCTGCTTCTAACCACAGGTCGAGAGCTGCCGTTCCAACCACACAACTTTGCGATGCTGTTTGCGAATGTTCATTAGAACTATGATTTCTGGAAACACCGACTTGCTGAACTATACCGATAATAAAGGAACTTGCGACCAAAGTTGGCTAACAATGCTTTTGGGAAATGCACCCCAGAATGGTGACAGAGAAAGAGATGATGGAAGTGTTATGCCTCAACTTGCCATTCACATTTTCCCATTTCATAAATTGTTTATAGAAACATTCAGGAAATTATTGTTTGTTCACGTCATAACATACAATTGATTGCATGTCATAACTGGTTTGTGATTTAATTAGAATATTACATTAATCTCAAGGGAATTGATATGTTAACAACTGTGAATGATATTTAATTCTATTCTAATGTTCATTAACCTATAGAGACAGAGCTTATTTAGGCCACGCCCACACCGGGGGGGGGGGGGGGCAATCCAACCGTCTCCATTGACTTTGCATTGCAAGAGGCTGCCTCCTTGTCATTTATGACTTGTAACAAAAAAACAAAATAATGTCTAAAAGTTGCTATGTGACAAGGTGTAGCAAACAAGCTAAAGAACCCAGAAATACATTTTTATAAGCTGTCGACCCCAAAAAACAGATCATACATAAAAGTGGATCAATTGAGACAGAGCTCTACTAGTTCTCGAACTGCTCTGAGAACTACGCCCACTGGAATGTGACATGATATTGTTAAAAATTAAATAAAATAAAATAAAAAGACATACTGAGTGTCAGGATCCCACAATTTACCCATTATTCCTGCTGATGCTTCACGTCTTATTGCCTTTTACGGTTCGGAAGCTTATAAAAATGTATTTCTGTTTTTTTTTTTGTAGCTTGTTTGCTGTACACCTTGTCACACAGCAGCTTTTAGGCATTATTCTGTCTTTTGTTATAAATCATAAATGACAAGGAGACAGCCTCTCGCAATGCAAAGTCAATAGAGGCGGTTGGATTGCTCCCCCCCCCCCCCCCCCGGTGGGCGTGGTCTTCAGATTATGACACGTTGCGCTCTGTCTCTATGGAACCTCATTAGTAAAATCAACTCTAGTGGTAAATGTTCATATTACTTTAACTAGAAAATCAAAAATCCACATTATGTTTGATTCAAGTGGTGTCTCAAGTAAGTGGTTGACAGAATGCTTATGTCAAGGCGGTCATTAAAATCTCATTAAAAGTTTTAAAAGCATTAATGTACAGCATTGTAAAGTACAAGCATGCAGTCAAATTGAAATTAAACATACACCATGAACTATATCGAATGAGGAAATTAGCATTTCAAGCAAATGGTATCACTCAGAGTGACCTTTTCTTCATGAAAACACTCCACTCTCATTTGTCTCAAGTAGTTACCAGCAGAAAAAAAAGAACGAAAAAAACAGCATCGTTGATTGACATCGTCAAAATAGAGCTGACAATAAAGTAGACCAATCCCTTCAAGTTCCACTAGCAGCTAATCATCAACAGCGATGTTGATGTGCTGCGCAGTTTACTGCGAGTCCGTATCCACAGCTGGCAGTATCCCACCATCCTCCACTGTATTAGCTGGAGGAAATATCTAACACTGATTGGCGTGGATGGGAATCTCATTGACTAATCAGTCCATTTAAACGCCAGCTGTCAGGCGTCACAATCGACTCCAGAGCGGAGATGGGCTAGTTGTGTGAGGATGGCTCCCTGTGGTGTTATTTATCACACATTTTATACGTAATATGAATAAAAATTGGCTGTAACTGTATTAAATGCATGCTTTTCAAGTAAGTTTCTTTGTAAGTTGTTTAATCATTCACTTGTTAATCTTTCTTTACTGTTTGTTTGTGTTTCAGATGACAAGTATCTCAAAAGAGCACTGCCTCGAAATTGTGTCCAAGTTTGAGCCTTGTCCTGAAAACCAGACACTGGGTGTCCTGGGGATTGACGGTACGGATGTTTTATTTCTAAAATGTAGTTGCTTAAATGTTACTTTTTAAGAGGTCAGGAGATTTAAAGTGTGGTCACTTTCCTTTCAATGGAAATCCACATAATAGACCATTTTTACAACCTTAAATGACACCTTTACTTTTAGTTGTTTATATTTTTTTTTTTTAAATATTAATGAACATGGCACATATATCTTGCGTTTTATTACTTTTGAATCAAATTACAGATTAACTGGTTAACACTGCTCTAGAGAATTTCTAATACAACGGTGATGGCAAATTTGACATTTTTCTCTCTTCTGACCAATCTATATATTTTTTTGGAAAGTCTTAGAACTCAAAAATTATATTTGTTGTAG